>OY728145.1:516323495-517523495 GCA_963277665.1 Viscum album
ATCATCACGAATTTATGGATTTTTTATTGTTGGATTTTTCATAGACATGTCCTCTACCACTCTTCATCATAAGTTGATGGTTAGATTTCTATTCCATATCTATATTTTCACCTATGTAATCCTATGTAGAAACCCAGTGATAAGTTAATTTGGGTAACCGTTATGTATAATAATATATTTTTTTAAATTAAGTTTTATTATTCATTTTTATAATGTGGGTTTTTATGAAAGAAACTTTCAAGTAGTAAATCATTTAATACCCCAATGAATTTTTAGGGGGGAATTCATTTTATGCGGGGTAGAATGTAACACCCTGAGATTTTATGAGAAATATTATTTTTCATTTCATTGATTTCTTGTTTTGTACGCTACAAAAAAATTATCATACACTGTATGCAACACCATATTAGCTTTCATTATATGCAATCAGTGTTCTTGGCTTATGTTGCACGGATGAACGACCTTCCTCAATAGCGTATGTTGTACACAATATTGAGTTTCAATAAACAACGATATATTGTTATAATTATGGAACATAACTTATTGATAGTATTAACCAAAATTTGAATTTTATAACATGATTATTCATCTTACACATTATCTAGAACATGGTATGAGAACAAAATAATTGTTTCGGGTAAAATAAGTATTTTTAAAAAAAATGCAGTTTTGCCGCCTTCTAAGGGCACACCCACATTAAATCTAGTTTTTGAAATGATTGTAATTTAAATTTGACAAAATAAAATTTTTCATTGAATTATGTATATACAAATTTACTTTGGATAATTTTTTTTATATTTTTTTGATAACTTTCTTATTTTGATGAATAGTAAAAATATGCTAAATTTAAATGGAAAAAAACAATTTTCACCAAGATAATTTATATGGTTAAATTATAATATTTAATGTTTTTAAAGTATAAATAGAATATTTTTTTACAAATTAAAATAATTCAAGTCATTATCATTAATTTTACATTGAATTCATAGGTAAAAACATTTCAATCTTTTGAAATGTTTTATCTTTTAAAACTCATTTTCTCTATGGAAAGATTACTTTCAAATTAAATACTACAACTTCTATGTTTTAAAATTGTAAAAATGAATTCCATATTTGGAATTAGTCGGTAAAAATTATTTAAATAGGCTAATTTTTATTTTTAGACATTATGAATAGTAACTACGGTAAATCTTATTTACTACAGTTAATGGTAAATCGGGTAATTAAGGGTAAAAATAAGATTATATAGTTACCATAACACCTGTAAAAATTCCATTGGTTGAATAAAATTAGACCCATATCACCTAAGGGTAGGAATTGATTCATTTAATGGACTTTTGACCATGAAAATGATGTAATTATTATTAAAACCAATGAAAGTGACAACATGTCACTCTCTTAAATATTATAAGTGTAATAATTTTAATTTAGTGATAAACTTCATAAAACATCGAACATTAATAGTCACCAGAAATATAATAAAATTATATACATCATTTGAATTTATTTATAATTTTTAGGAATCAAATAATTTTTATTAATGGTGACACAATAGTGATGTAGAAATTATTTTATTGATTGAAATATAAATTAATGCTTTTAAAAATTTTAAAATAAAACTTATATGAAGTATTTAATGTGATCCATAAATTTTATAGATAAATTTTACATTTTATTAATCTATTAAATATTTTGGTTCAAATATATCCTTGGTTTGGATTTTATTTAAATTCAAATAATTGAATAGTCTCAAAATTGACATTATTGTTATTTTATAAAAACAACATATTATTTAATTGTTCAGAAATCACAAAAATATTTAAAAATTATAAATTAAACATTATATGGTCTATAATTTCATAAAATATTCAATTATGGAAAATTCACAACACATAAGTAATTAATTATTACATTTTAAAATTTAGTATATTATTACCACAATTAAAATTAAATAGATTAATTAAGGACAAATCAAGTTGATAAGGTTTAAAATAAATTCATAAAATGTCTAAAATTTATTTTATGATGGTATTACAACCAATCTCATCTAATATATGTATTTTATTCATTTTATGAGGTTTTAATGTGGGTTTTGTGTTTATTATAAATTAATATTTTAGAAGTTTCCAAAAGTGCCTCTCTCATCTCTTACAAAAGAAAACCTCCTACCTCTCCTCTTCACAAAATTTTGAGCCTTCATTCTCGGCCAAAACCTATCCATTTATCTTCTACACTTCCGTAGAAACATAATAGAGGTCTTGGGCTTCTTCAAACACAAATTTTGGTTCCCTAAAAAGATGTTTAGAAGAGGCGTGTCGAAGAAGAGGTAATATCCTTTTCCGATTCATTCAATTTTATTTATTATTCTACTTTTTCTTCTTTATTTGTTTCATTATAAAGTAATTATATCATTATAAATAATATAATGATATGTTATTATAAATATGAAACAACCCTATTTCACCTTCTATCCATCCTATGGAAAACGAAATCATCGTGCGTGTGTATGTATGGAATACCGTCTCCACACCATGGTGTAATCTGTTTTACACCACCACTTTAAATGGATGGGTATAATGGTGTAAATAATTACTATATATGATTATTATAATATCATACTGATTTGAGATATTATATCATCCACTCCAATTCCATTCAATAATTATGAGAACGATATCATTGCTCATGCGTACATACAGATTACCGTCTCCATGACGCGATGAGATTCATTCTCCATGTTAACCATTCAAGAATGATTATAAATTATATATAATAAATAATCATTAAATATATTACATAATAATAATATTATATTTATGTACATATATGTTTCATTTAATTAATTCCATTTAATTCAATAAAGAAAAGAAAACAACGTTCGTTCGTACGTACGACATACCGTCTCCATGAACGGAGTATTTCATTCCATTTATCGATCTATCATATATATTTTTATGATGAATATATATTATATATAAATCATGTTTTAAATTTTTAAAATATTAAATCATGATCTAGGTAATCATATGAATAATTACAAGTCAAAACATGTACAATAAATGAATTGTTTTTACCCAAAACGTTGCTTTAACATGGAATTGACAAATGAACAGGTAATATAAAGTCGTAAGTGAATCATATATGATATCACAAATAATATTATGTTTCTGTTTACTGTTAATAATATTTTTAAACCCATAATACAGGAGATTCTGACACGTACAGAAGAAATTTGACCTAAGGTAATGGACAATCTCGCAATCTCAATTTTTATCCGAGATTGTTTATAATTTAGTATTTACTGGTGAATATTTATCATCCACATCCATGTTTCCTAAATATTTACTATTATTTATATCCTCTTATAATTGTTTAAATCGAATTTTACCTATTGGTGAAAATTTTTGTAAAATATATGAAAGGAATCTGTTGTCGTTTTCAATACGAGATACTTTAGAACTTTTCCAGCCAAAGAATGAGAAAAATGGTTTTTAACTTATATGGCATGAATGTATTTTTATGATTTCATAGAACATTATTTCCATGAAGATTACTTTACAAGTTTTCATGTTTGTTTTTAATTTACTTCTTTTAGTTTAAAATTGTATGGCATGTTGAGAAAGGAAATTTTTTTTTGGAGTAGAAAAGATCTTATTCTCTAGAATGGAGTTCAAGTGTTTTATCAAGATTAATTTCAATCTAATATAATAAACGATTCTATTTATATCCATAATTATTACATTGATTTAATTATTTTATGATTTAGTTATTTTTATAATTCCTTTTTATTTTATATGGATTATGTTATGATGCCAGGATGTTTAAGAATCCCATTTTTATTACATGGGTTATGCTATGATGTATGGATTATGATTTTGTGGGAATACATAATAATGGATTCATTTTGAGATGGGTGGGACCTATATCTCCCTAAAATTAATTGGATAATGATTTATATCTCATGAGATATACATGGCTAGAATGGAAAGTAAAATCTGGTTCAGTAATATAGGGCTGGAACGACAAGTAAACCAGGTTCAGTAATCGACTTTTTCCATTATGATGGTCTTGGTAGCAATGCCTTAACTACTATCGAAATCATATCATGTTCTTAATATTTTACCACAATTACATATTTTATTACCATTCTATTTTATCATGATTAATGTTCCTTTATGATCTATTACTTATGTACTATCAAAATTTATGTCATTTCTCAAGATTATGATGTTTTATGTTTATTTTTTTACATTAAAATGTTTATGGATTGTTTTTATGTTCCCCATTTTTACCCTTACTGAGCATTTAAACTGACCCATGTTATGCATTATTTTCCCATGGATATAAAGAATGGTTTTAGGTAAGAAAAGAAAAGGGGATGATCTTTATAGGATAAGTTGAAGATCATTAACCATGATTAGATGAATATGTTCTGAGTTGTCAAAGAAAATAAACTAACACATTTATTAGGTATCAGTTTGGGTCATGTATTATGTTTTCAAAAAAATTAATGTAATGTCCAAGTATTTCATGCTTTGGGTCTCTACATTGTTGATAAAATATTATCTAGTCTTATATCAAACCAAATATTCAGTTCGTCTATGAGACTACAAGGATAGCTCTCTCAACTCAATTTTTCATCCTCCTCCAGATATTTCTTTAAGACTATTATTTCTGATCAAGTATTTTTTTTATATAGACTCCATTAAAAAACAATAATATTTTTCATTTATATTTTCATATAAGTGATCCGGGGAGATATAGTAGCCATGTGTTTGTTCTTCCTATTAATTGTCCTTCTCTCTAGTAGGATGATTAGTAATCTCATGGACTTGCACCAGACCCTCATTTGGTGTGACGAGTACCTGTTTACATCAAAGCATAAGGAATTTTATATTTTATAAAAACTCTTTTAGTAATACTCTCTTATACACTAACATATAAATCATTATATTAAATATAAATGAGTAATCAATTTATTTGTTAACCTTCTACCTGGTAGGTAATTATTGAATAGTGAAGTAAATATAAAATATTTTATATATTACGAGTTACAATATTTAAATATTGTTTTTTACTATTTTTTTGTATATATAGGGGATAAATTTTAGAAATTACAATTAAGAATGTTAGTGAGATGATATTAAAAAAACTATTCTGTATAATTCCTTAATCATTCACTTATGGATCAAAATATTGTAATAGTATGCTCTATAGAAGTATCTTATTGTTTTATACCATGTCATGTACTTGAGTTATTGTTCTTTATTTTCAAATTTTGATATTGTGGTTGTTTAAATTAAATATATAAAAATTAGTTTTTTTGTCTATAATGTGAATAAAATCTATATGTTGTACGTGATGATTACTAGCACAATTAAACCCCCTCCACACATCTTATGATCTTTAAGTCCATGTTGTTACAAAAATAATATTCTAAATAAACAAATAAAACATTTTACATGTAATGTTATATAAAATATATCTATAAATATAATGTGATGAAAAAAATCCCATAAAAAGTGGCTTCTCCAATGCCTACCAACTATCTAATTACAAAATATAGTACGTTCTATATTGGTCTCAAATCATCCAAAAAAATTCATCAATAATAATATTTATATTGCGGTGAATATAACAAAAACAAATAATTTTCCACCCCAAGAACATTAATCATAATGAGGAACAAAAAAAATATTGATTCAATGAGTAAATAGTGAAACTGATGTGTTATCTATTTTTAGGGTTTCTATAAGACCATCTATCATAAATCACACATTTAAACCAAAGAATTAAATAAACAGAGAAATATAAAAAATTATACTAAAAATGATAATTTTAACATACTTTCTCTTCAATCATATCGACCATATTTTGTAATGGCATATATCTTGGTGCTCACATCACTTCCCACGTCCACATAGAAAATTGTCCCAAAAACAAAATCTCAAAATTACATTACCACTTCCATTTAATTCTCATACAAAACCACATAAACTCATCACAAAAATGGATAAAATGATAGGGGGAGTAGACAGTCATAAGTACCAACTACTACTTTGATGTTAGTGGTTTTCCTGGTTTGAAAATACTTATGGGTATTTATTATATTTTCTTAAATATGTAGTGGGTCTATTAATAAAAACTAATATAATGATATATATTATAACTAAAAAAATCACATCTCTCCTTCTATATCTTATAATGGTTTCACTTTTGACACCTCAACACATATATAATATTCATCACACATCACCCCTTCATTATATAATCATAAATAAAAAAATCAAAACATGAAGAATATAGGTTAAATTAAAAAAATTTCTACTCATTTCATTCCAAAATATAATCACATTCCAATTTACCAAGAGATTCGATTAATATATTAGATTATTTTATTCCAGCATCCCACTTATCAGTACTAATGAATATAAATTAATAATAATATATCATATATACCTAATTATGTTTTCATCCCTAAACAATTCAAATTACATTTTTATAATTTTAAATATCTATTATCAACCTAATTATTCTAAATAATGTTAATTTCATAAAAGGTGTATTAACAAAAGATAAATCCAAAATCATCTTCATCGAACTAGTAATCGAATAGTTATATCATATAATATAGAAATATAATTATCATGCATCATAATTGTTTTTTTAAAAAAACTTCAAATAAATCTATAAACAATAAATATCTATCATCGCACCCACTATTAAATTGATAATATCGATTGTAAAATTTAAAATACCCATAGACAAAATAATTAAAACTTATTGAAAAGGTTATTTCCTTAACTTGCATGAATTTGATCCCCCAATAAATGGAACATAGTATCACCAAAAGGGACCTTGAGGACCACCAAGGCATCTCTTTATATACTATTGGCTTTCGATATAAGAGAAATAATAGAATGGGAACATAAATAGAAATTTAAATTAATAATTGAATAGGGATATGAAAATACATGGAGTAGAACCCTCAATCACACAAAGGTATTATTAATAGAATTTTTTTAGAACCAGAACCTCTAAATAACATTCTCCAGTATAATTATCAAGTCATTTTCTTGTAGAAATATATATATTTACCCAAATAAATACACAGAGGTGTTTATAATGGGGTGTTCCATCCAAATCACCATTTTAATATGATATAAAACTATATCATACTCTCTAAAAACCATTTCATGTTTCATACACTAATAGGTACCTAGAACATGGTTTCACGTCATTTTATACAGTTTCATTAAAAACATATCACCAAACAACATCATTTATTACATAAATATCTAAAATTATGATATCATAAAATTTTAAACAATGATATTTTTTACTACATAGATTTATTAGTAGCTATATTAATATTTATCATCTAACCATAACATCTCCCCAATGTGATACAGAATGACCAAAATGAAATGAGTAGAACCTTGTGATAAAAATAAACTAACCAGTTATTTTTTATTAAATAATCATATTTTTTGTTATTATTATACAAAATTTTTCAAATATTTCTATTTATATATTTAACTTCATCCATAAATAATGCACAAGATTTTAAATATCAAATACATTATATAAATAAATAATAAGGTCAAGATTTATGCTGCTGCAGATAAAATTTTTGGAAACAATTTGACATTTCTTTCTCAATATTTATTTTATTTTATATTAATTAATAAATTATTTTGTGATTGTGATTGATAATAATTAAATAAATAATTTTTTGGGTATTGGATAAAATCATTGTATCTAAACAACTATAATCATTTATTATTCAATTATAAATTGTTATAATTTCTTTAAATGTTTCAATAACTCACCCAAAATAATTCTCTTGGTATACGTGAAAATATTTTCCCCTAATATATGATCGAATGTTTTAATTAGAGATTTAATGAAAAAATAATCCATCTTCATTGGAAATATTTAACCTCAAAATAATATTCATTACTAATTAAATCAGCACTGGTAAAATGATAATACAAATTTATATTTATGGTTTTCATATCCTCGATTTAAAAGGTTATCAGTTATTCCAATCAAGAAAATATACCATGGGTTATTTTAATGTTGATCTATGAATTTTTATTTTATCTAAATAAAATATTGATCTTTAGTTTATTTTTATAAATATTTATTATTTTGATCATAGTTTAAAATTATTCTGAATCAATTTTAGAAATGTTTTCATTGAGAAAGAAAAAAATGAATCGTTTGGTACTTGATTTGGGAAACAATATTTTCTAACTAAAAATTCCAATTTTAATGTTGCGATTAAAACATATTTGAATCAAAATTGTGTGAATTTTTTAATGATCACAATTAGATATGTGGTTCATTAGACTGATCATGAAAATGAAACATATATAGTAAAAATCAATGAATTTAATTTTATGCTATCTATATAGCATCTATCTAATTTGACACATGTAACGCCTATTAAACATTTAACATAGACCATAAGTTCATTTTAGACTGTATACTTGTTTATTTTTAATGATTTGATATAATTATTCATAATATTATGATAATTTGAACATGGTTCAATTTTCTGAGGAAGAACCTAATCTATTATTAATTAATAATTTGAATACACATATATTATGTTTTAAAATATGATTGGATAATGGAAATTGATTTACATGAATTATTTTTTGTGATTGTTTTATTGATAGAGGAATGATGATTCAATGCATTTGAGAACAATGAGAGATCACAGATGATTGAAGCTACAGAAGAGTGGAAATCATTCTTAATGTGATTAATGGGATTGATGTGTAAAAAGTAATGATTAATAATGAATAATTTTTTTGGGAATTATGGTTATTCTCAATTGAAAATTAACTTTCCACAATTATTGAAACAAAAATGAAATGTTTTATAGATATTATTTATGATGAAAATAATAGATAAGTTTTTTGAGGAATTAATTTAGTTTATTATTAATAAAATGACACATTTAATATAATTTGTATGGTATTCTGCAGATTCTATGATGTGTGATATTTTTAAAATAATGAAAAAAATAAACCTACTAAATGAAGCTATTATTTTTTTATATTATGATTGGTTATTTAAAGGGATATTTTGGTTAAATATAAGGAATATTCATGTATGTTACAAAAGGGAATTCATATATTAGGTAACAGTTTTGAGATATGAAAAAAAAAGTTTTCAAAAATGTGTTAGATTATTTTTATCAACTAATATAATGATAAAAATGTGGTAATGTGTAACAATTGATGATTTAATATGAGATGTTCTTTCAATCATTGACTGATAATTACATTTTTTTTAAATTTATTTATATGTTATTATAGTGAAGAATTTTAGTGTAGATATTTTTATTTAGTTTTAGACCCATGTTCTATGAAGAGATATTGTATTCTTTGAGGGCGATGTATCATGGATAGATATTTTATTCTATAAGGGAATTATTATTCCTATCTTATAAATGTATTTCATCATAAATTTTTTTTTATAAAAATTAAAAGGTAATAACCCATTGAAAGATGCAGTAAGGTATAAAATAATAGTGTAGTTCTAAAGCATTAAGAAGAATAATTTTATGACATATAGTAGTTTGGAAATGTAAACCTGAAAAACATTTTAGTCATTAAGAGGACATGTTGGCTATCTCATTGTCACCTTCGCATTGAGTATAATGATTATTAATTCTTTAGTTGAGTAATATTATTCATATAATAATTATGTATGTGATATTATGGTTTGATATTGCGGTTAGATAAGTAAGTTCATGAAAAATGGTTATCAGTTTCCATAATCTCTAGGGAATATCCATCTCATTATATAAGGATAGCCTATGAATAAGGTTTTTGGACACTAAAATCATTATATTCTCATCACTTATGAAGTATCTAATGTCCATAAAAGTAGAAACTTATATATAATGGATAATACCAAATCCTCGCTTGACCATTTTCATACACAATTAATATATTTTATTTTTAATAATTAATCTGGGTACCCGCCAATAGATCAATTTATCATCCAATAGAAAACCTTTGGAATAATGCACCAGGTTCGAGAAGATATCCATTTTTTGGTTTTATGGAATTTATTTGTTGTCAATCGTCATAATGGGTGTCACTGAACCATGTTTGGGTGATTCTTCAAATTATGTTTGTTCTAAAATCTGTTTGAATTTTCCTTTATAATGGTGAATTGTTGATATTCTATTGACTACTAAATATCTACCATTAGTATGAGGGTATTTATCTTTATTTTTTAATGAAATAATGTTTCCTCCCTATATCATTTGTTGTTATTATCATCCTATAATGGAATGAAATTAGAAGTAGGATACACACACAAAAGGCATCCCTCGTATGATACCCTATCCACGTTGGATAAGGATAATATAAATAACTAATATATATTTCATAAATTTATGATGGATATGAAAATAATTTGGTAGCAGTTGCTTGGTGTAAATCACCTAATCACCATAAATAAGTAGATTCTTTTATAATTCACACTTGTGGAAATTCAAATGGATACATTTATATGTTTTCATAGAACCTTTTTTAATTATGTTCTCTATATGTAAATAACCAAATTAAGCATGGAATATTAAGAAACATATATTAATAAGGATACATTTGAAAAAAACATAAAAAAGAAAAAATTTCACCTATGTACCACCTATTAGAGATTCTATTGTATTATTTATTTCAAAGAGGACATATGTCTCTAGGATAAATACATTTATGAATTCATCTCCATATTTGATTTTTATAATATTAAAGGACAAAATGTTTTCTAAAAGGAAATATAGTTGATGATATTTTGATAATTGGAGGATGTACTAAAATTAATGTTCTGAGTTGGATAATAACGAATGTAAATTATAGGAACAGAACTGTTATAAATCCCTAAATTGATGTCACCACTTCTAACAACCAAACTAGGGTTTCTATTATAATTATAATAATATCAAAGATATACTTATTTCAGGGAGATGTATGATTAATACTATAGTGTAATAAATCAAAATAAATAATGTATATTAAATTGATAAATTTATTTATTATAGTTTTACCTCTTATAAAATCATGAAAAATCATCACATTTATCTCTACAAATGTTTCATCGATCATTTAAATATTAATATCACCTAAATAAATATATCTTTATATCAAATAAAATATGGAAAATTTAAATATTTCATTTATATGTATATATACTAAAATATATATAGAAATAATGAGGATATCAGATAGACGATATGATGATTTCATGTATCATGGTTAGGACCATATTGATGAGAACTATTGTCTCTCAAAAATATTTAATAAAATATTTCATGTAAAGGATGTGAATATAGAACCTATAAACTAAGACATAATATTTTTATATTGATCTTATAGAATTTTACAATTGATTAAAATGATATTTTAGTGGGTATTATTCTTGTAGAATCATAACTACATATTTATAAGATTAACTCTCCTATATAGTCATCTAGAATACACATAAACATTAATTTTTATTTTAATTACATTTTATACACTATGTTTTTTATATTTACCAAATATCCTATCAGATTAATCAATGTGTTTTTATTTAACATTGAAAAATATCTTCATATCATTCCAAAAATAGATTACAAATCCGTGGTGAACTGATGCATTTTATGAATTTCCCAACAATGCAATTTTTTCCTTTCATAAAGAGTTTATAAAAAATGAAATCATATGAAAGAATATATATTCTCAGGGGAAGTGGGTCACCTAATGTTAGACCTCTATTGGATATAAACATGTTTATTATTTTTAGTGTCAGGATCCATAAGAATAATGTAATAGAGTTTATTTTTAAAACTAAGCAGTAAAACCACACCAACAATATAAATAATTGAATCACTTTTATAATGGAATTATGTAGTGTTTTGTTATAGGATTTATTGATAAAAATGAAAATTATTATATTGCTACCCATGAATCTAAGGATATTTTTTAACCATAATCTCCTACAGTAGAGTAATTTTCTTATGGATATATCTATCAAGAATAAATCCATATGACTCTTCCAATATTTTGTAAGACTGATTTATATTATTCAGATTTTTTATAACCATATATCAATAATTATAAATAATATCATAGTTACTGATGGGCTTTATTTTTTTAATTTGTTTTGATTTAATTACATTTGTGAAGACTATAGGTGATGTCCTAATCATACTAAAATATGGTTTTTATTTTTTAATTATTGTATAATTATTAAAAAAATGTTTTTATTATTAATGTGGTGTTTATATATAGTTCAATATATTTAATAAATTTAATTTTAATAAATGTGGTTGATGTGTGGTTGTAACAGAAATGTAGAATATATTATTTTTTTGGTTTTCAAGTGAAAGATGAGTGATGTAAATATGGAAGCTGAGATAGTGGATGAAATATGAAATATATTTTCATAACTAAAATTAATTTTTCCAATTCATTATTATAAATAATGATTAATATATATAAATCAGCAATGCTCAACCCATGATTCTCGAAACCGGTGAATTATTTAAATATGTTGGAATGATTACAAGGAATCAAATCCCGAAGGACCGAACAGATTAGCCATACTGAAAAATAGACTATATACATGAACATTTCATTATAATTAAATACATTAAATACAACATTGGTAATCCTTTTATAACACCTTTATTATCATATCTTAACCCTGAAAATTAGTTACAATACATATCTTCATATCATCAGAAGGTATAATATAATAAATGAGTGATATCATATACTCAGTAAGGGTTAACAATATAACTTATCTCTCATAATTAAACATAAACTTTTAAGGAAAGGTATAAAACTAAAATCAAAGTAATTTTAAAATAATATTCATTATAATATAGAAATAATAAATAAAATAATTCTATTCAAACATTCACATGGGTATTATACTAGTTGAATAATCATATGTAATATTAATAATTAATCTCAAAATAAGGGAATACATAATTTCAAACAACATAACCACATAGTCACGGTCTCATTCCAGGACTCTACCTAAATGGGAAAAACCCCAAACTAGTTTGTCTTATGAGACCTATCAATGAATGGAGGAGAAAAACTGGCCCCCACATGTCACAAACTATGTCTAATAAATTCCTTTTATGAAATGGTTAAAACATAAACAACACAAAAATTCATATTAAAACTATCATATTAAATATTAATATAGTAACTATAAATCAAATATGGTATACAAATATAATATCCATAATCAAACATATCATAAACCCATCAATAAAATATGGTAGGTTGTATCATAATCAATCAACCTAAATTAATCATAAAATCCAACAATACATGTTGGCGTAGATGAAAATAATCAAATAAAATCCTAAAACATTTCATAAGAAAAACACCCATTTTATATTAAATAATTTATTAAAAAGATGAAAAATAATAAAAGAATAAATTTGAACATATATTTATGAATCAATGTGTCCCACACCACTTTTAACCATTAGATATGAATGTATAAATATAAATTTGAAAATATCAATGACCTTATAAATAAATCCATAAAAACTATTTTTAAATCATAAACATGAATGAGAAAACATTAGAGAAATAAATTGAGAAACCAATGAAACAATGTCTTAGTTTATGATTCCCTTACACGAAACCTTAAAAAGATTAATTTTAATTTTTTTTAGGGATCATGGACATCGAAGAAAAATATTCCCCAATAAATACTTACGTATAAACAATCTGAGATAATAACGAGATTTTGAAATTAACCGTTACCTTAGATATGATCTATTTCACACATTTGTGAAACTATTGTATATTGGTATAAACGATATTCTTAACTTGTAAAAGAATCATAATAATTTTAATAATAACATATATGATTCATTTATGAAATTTTATTACATGTTTATTTAACAATTCCATGTTAAATAAATGTTTCAGGAAATGATCGCTTTCTTTATCATATGTGTATTGATTTTTATTCTTGATAGTCTTAAATATATCATTATTTTATTAATTAAATAATGTAAAACAATAAATATATATCATAAATATTTAGTATATAATTATATATAAAATATAGACTAATGAAATGAAGCAGACCATTCATAGAGACGGTATGTTGTATCTACGCATGAACATTGCTTCTATCTTATTATCATATTGAATGGAAGTAAATAAATAACATATATATATATACATATATATAATTCTAGTAACATTATAATGTCATATATTTTATAATTATTTAGTATATACATTTTTATAATCATTCTGAAATAGTTGTAATGGGGGATGAATCTCATCGCGTTGTGGAGATGGTAGGTCCTATTTAAGCACGAGCAACGATGTCATTACTTAAATGTAAAGGGTGAGGAATTGTATGAAATATGAATTAAAATGAAACAATTTCAAGTCATGTTCATTAATTATATCCTTTATATTCATCTTTATACCCATTAAAATAATGTATTGATGAAAAATAGTTCAAACCACTACGTGGAGATAATAAGTCGTACATACACATGAATGGTGATGTTGCTTTTCATAGGATGGGTAAAAAAGAAGAATATGGTTGTCATATAATCATACAAACATCTCATCATATAATATATTCTAGAGTTTTAATTTTCTATGGAAAGTATATAGAAAGAAGAAGTATAAAATTTAAATAAATTGAATTAAATTCCTAAAAAAATACTTATTCATTTATTATATCCCTTTTATGTTCACAAAATGTCTTCATAGGTTGGTTTTCAGTAGAAATTATGGCCTCCAAGATGATTTGGGTGAAGTTATTGGATGAAATATGTAGGGTGTGGCCATGAAAATGGGATTTAGAAGTGTTTGTAAATGACAAAGAGTTGATCTCTTTTATAATAGATGGTTCAAAACCCTCTCAACCAATTAACTGTAGACATTTTTATGTCACAATAGTATCATTTCCTTTTGGATTAAACCCTTATTTAAACAATTTAACTCTTTTAGTTATTACTTGTCTTATTATACCATATGGTTAATATAGTAACAATAAAATGAAAATCAAACCAAAGATGGATCAATTATCACTTGTTGAAAATTTTTAAAGTTATTTGAATGAATTATATATTTTTATGAAATTTATATCATTTAATTAATTATTATTTATTTTAATGTATCATTTTCGACAATTTTGAAAATATTTATTAATTTTACATTTTAGAAAACTCATAAAAACATTATTCTTTAATCAAAGGAACACTAAATCATTAATAACATGTCAAACACTTGAAAATAATTTGTGGATGGCATAAAATATGGAAAAATTATATTTATTTTAACATTATTAATATAATATAATTGAATCTAATATTAATAAACAAATTACTTCATCATTATTAAAGAAGAATATAATTAAATTATTAATCTCTAAAAAGTAAAAAAATTATAATAATAAATATTAATTTATTATATTCATGATGAATATTTATTGTCTAATTTATACTTCCTATAACTGATTACTAGAAACGATTTATTTATTAAATGTCTGAGTATGAAAATTTTAACATACCTTAAAAAAATAAAATAAATGTTGGTCTTACTCGAGTGGATTAAAATGATAATTATTTCATATGACATTATATTTTCCAAAAAACTTACAAAATAAGTAAAATTAGGACATGTTTTTGGGTAAATTTTAAATATTATAATACTATTTTTACCATTATTAACTTGATTTACCCTAAACCGTGGTAAATAAATAAAAATTCACTAAAGATAAAATTCAGAAAAAAGAAAATTAGTTTTCCCCATTGGACCAAAAAATTTGATAATAATTCTAGTGATTTATGACTTTTTTTCAAAATTAATTTCACATATATTAGAAAATTAACTTCAACACTAATCATGCAGATGAGGCGAGAATTCTGGTAAATGAGAAGTTCAGAGGTTCAATAAATTTTTATATCTAATTATATTATTAGAATAATCTAAATGAATTAAATTGGATTAATATATGCATTATTTACCTATTGTGACTGTAAAATCAATTTAAAAATATTAATTATTTTAGTGAAAAAATTGTTTTTAGACAGCAATGTAGTTTTTTCCACTATTCATAAAAATTGAATCTTTTTTGAAAAATACCACATATTCACCCTAATAAAATTTTTATATTATGAATTAAAAATGAATTATATTTTCAAAAAAAATTATAAGTTAAAATTGCGGACAATACTATTCACGACCACATTTTAAACGGCTAGTTTGATATATCATAGTGCGCTCAAACTCGATGTTACTTGAAACATAGGCTATTGAAATTATTTAAAAGAAAACATATCGTGGAATCTGGTACTGTTTCATTTTCCCCTCTTTTAATAAATTTCACCCTCACAATTTTTGAATTTGGGTTCGGTAGCTGGGGTTTGACAATTCAAAATTCCATTATTGAAATCCCACAATAGAACAAGGGTCAAAAAAAGTTTTTATTTAAAGGAAAGGAAATGATATACGTATGTTACCCGATATATCACATAAAAGAGTTATATGTAGAAAAACATGTACATGAATGAAAAATATATCCATCATGTTTTGATTGAGAGTGATATAGAACATGGTTAACATAATGTTAAAAATCACAAAGCTATAAATATATGATGATATAAATTACTTTATGATTCATCAAAACAAGTTATAGGATAATTTTTTGGGTTTTAGTGTCTTATACATTGATTTGAATAATTATTTTACTATTTAGAAAAGCAATTAATTAATTTATTTTCATGTAACAAGAATATTATCATTATTTTTTTGTTCTTAGATCTATTTTTACTTCATAACTTACACCTGGAAATTAATTATCTAAATTAATATTTCATTCTTAATCACTTTTGATAAATCATAACACCTGGAAATAATTATTTATTCCTCAAAATGTTTACTGAAACCAAAATGGGTTTCCCAAAGTATCTAATAAATCATACTTTAACCATAAATAATAATTTACAATGTTCATATTACTCTACTAAAACATTAAATAATTTATAAAATATATCTATCAAAGTTATCATTCTAAAAGGTATCTAAATTCTCAAAATCAATTGTAACATTAAATTCTCCAAACAACATATTGTATCTCTTAATGAAACATAACAAATATTTGACCACCTTAAAAACCTTAATTAAAATATACATTCCTCTAAATCATTATTGAATAAGTAATGAATTACAATACTCATATATTCCATAATTCTTATAACCAAAACATTTCTAATAAAATAATAAAATGAAATAATTATTGAATAGGAATATTAATAATTCCTCTTCATATGTGGTTGTATCATAACCTTATCATTATCCAAAAGAATCATTATGGGTATATTCCTTTGAAGCATGAGTCATTTATTTGTGTACTGTCTCATCTCATTATAGTGGAATCATGGCACATTAATTATTTTTCATTACCTTATAATCATGAACATGGTGGCCTTTGTCTCCATACATATAACAAACACCCACTCCCTTTAATAATTTTCTATGATTATTTTCCCACAGCAATCACATGTGGTAAAATCATTCTTTCTCTTCATCCCCTTATCAATAATTTCCACTATCATCATTTTCTTCTCTTGTTTCCCTTCACAGTCACAGTATAATTTTTTACTTCTCTTGTTATCATATTATACAATTTCTTCATATGATAAGAATAATTATGGGACTATTTCCCATCGAAATGTAAGATAAAGATCCTAAAATATATCATCTTTATTGCTCATTTTTTCACCTTCATTTGTGATGTTAAAATTCCTTATACTAGGTGAAATTCCATGACAATGTCATATTCTACGATAAATAAAAAATATAAATATATAATCCCAAAACATGATAAAAACATAATATAAATTAAAAATAATTTTCATAGTTTTTCACATATTTGTAAACACAATTTATTTCGAGACATATTTACTTTAAAATCATTAATAAGAGTTTGTAAATAAATTGTGAATTATCTAAAACATACCCCCTAATATTATCAAATCTAGTGCGTAGTAAGGCCTATTGTAATATACCATGATACCCCAAGTCAGGCATGAAACACCATGTAATAGTTATATCTTCTAGGTACATCCATGATAGAACCACATCCACTAGTATTATCCAGATAGATATGTATGTTCTAGGAATACCACATAATCTCTACATTACCAATATTATAGGATGTTGTTATATACATATCGTCAAAGTCTATCATTGGGTTATTTTCCTTGATCTGGGGTTTCTTAATCTAGTTTCTATGGTTGTTTGTAAACTTCCTCTGATACCAGCTATAACACCCTAACCCCAGAATCATAGAGCCGGTGCATTTTTTAATACATTGACATGATTACAAGCAATCAAATCACATATTATCAATTAGTTTAACGGTCTTGTAAAATATATTACATACATAAAAATTATATTATAGTTCAAATCATGAAATACAACGAATATAATTCTTTTTAGAATACCATTATTATCCAAAATTATCTAATAATATCAGTCATAATACACATTCTAGAATCCTGAGAATGTAAAACAGAAGAAATGGGTTAGCTAAGATGCTTACTAAAGGTAAACAATATAGTGAAAGCTATCATAAATAAGAATAAAATTATAAATAATGGTTTAAAACAAAAAAAATTCCTTTTAAACTTAATATTCGTCATAATATTGAATTTATAAATAATATAATTTCATTTAAGAATTCACATGAATATTTTACTAGTCAAGTAGTCCCATTTAATATCAATAATTAATATCATAATGAGAGAATGCATAATGCCAGACATCATAACAACACCTTTAAGGCCTCATTCCCAGACCATGCATAAATGGGAAAAAACCGAAATTGTTTGTCTCATGAGACCTACCGATAAATCTAGGGGTTATATCTGGACATACCCATCACTTACTAAGTCCAAGACATTCCTCATATAAAATTGGTTAAACTTAAAAAATATAAACAATCATATTAAAACTTCGATACTAAATGGGAATACATTAAACATAAACCATGAATTTTACCAAAATAGCCTATCCACGGTCTAAAATATCATAAACCCTTAAAAACAATATTTTAGGTTGTATCATAAACAATCAACATCAATTAAGCATAATATAAAATAAATTATGCTGAAATAGATGAAAATAATCTAATAAAATCATTAAAAATTTCGTAAGAAAAATACCCTTTTATTTGAATTTTTTTCCAGATCCATAAATTTAAAAAATAGTAAATTATAAACAGATTTATAATCAAAGTTCCATAAAACAATGAAAAATTTGAGAGAAATTAAAAAATTATCATTTAAAAATAATCATGTCCTTATATATAAATCCATAAAATCAATTTTTAAAATATGGACATGAATAAGAAATATTTATAGGAATTAATCTTAGAAACATTTAAAATGATGTCTTAGTTAAATATTCCATCTCCTAAAACCCTAAAAATATTTATTTTGAAAACATTTTTATGAGATATGGACACAGATGTTAAATATTCCCTAATAAATACTTACATAAAAACAATATCGAATGATAATAAAATTGATAAATTAACTCTTAGCTTAGAAAAATTTCTTATGTACATGTCTAAAACTAAAAAATAGTGGTTTTTAAAATATTATTAACCTACAAAAAATATAATAATATTTATGAAATCATATATGATTCATTTATGACATTATATTATATATTCATTTAAAAATGTTTTTAAAGAAACATTCTTGTTAATAATCTCTTTATTTATCATTCTTGTTTTAAAGTGTTATTCTTGATATTATTATTTAGATCATCATTTAATTTCGTATATAATATAAATACTAATTTGTATATCATATAAATTCATTGTATAAATATATATAATAGATATATAAATGAAATGGAACACACCATTCATGGATACGGTAGGTGATACGTATACATTAACGTTATTTCTGTCTTCTTATCATATTGAAGGGAAGCATGTAAATGACACACACACACACATATATATATTATTTAAATATAATTAATTTGCCATATATTTCATATTTATTTAGTATATAAATTTTTAACATCATTCATAAATGGATGTAATGGAGGATGAATTTCATCGTGTCGTGGAGATTGTAGGTTATACATACACATTAGCAGTGATATGATTTTGAAATAGTAAAGGATAAGGAATTGTATGGAATTTGAATTCTATAGAAACAATATCATGTCAAATTTATTATTTTAATCTTTTATATTCCTCATTATACCCATTTAAATATAATATAGATGGAAAATAGGTTACCCCTCGATGTGGAGAAGGTAAACATATGTACACACGCATGGTGATAGTTATTTATTGTAGGATGGCTAGAAGGGGGGATATGGTTCTTCCATGATCATAAAAACATATCAGAATATATTTTATGATATTTTTATTAAATCATTATGAATACAATATATATTAAGGTGATGTACCAGTAGAAAATAGATTGATTTTAATTGGGAAAAAGTTATCACTTCATTAGGTTTCTCATTTTTATTTTCACAAAAGTACTTATTAGGTAAGATTTATATCAAAATTATAGACACTAGTATTATTTATGGGAATATTATAGGATAAATTTGAAGGGTTTTGTTGATAAAAAGGGCTTTAGATGTGTTAATTAAGGAGTAGTTCTTCCCTTTTATAAGAGGAGAGAGAGGCAGTTTTGAAAATTCAAAAAGTATTAATTTAATATAAAATGATTCTTGATTTAAAATATCTCCAAAGTCAGTTATTTATAGTATAATATGAGTTTTAGTCTATATCCACTCATCCATTTTTTTTATACATGTTTAGGTCATAGAATAATTCTAATTGTTTTTCATTAATGCTTACCCAAAAAAAATTTACTCATACCGTGATAACATTACTTTTTTACACAATAGGGTTAGTATAGTAACAATAAATTAAAAAATAACCCCAATTGGATTATTTTTGACACATTTAACATTATCATAGTTATTTTTTGTCATAATATATTTTTATTAATATTATATCATTTAATAGAAATTTATTTATGTTAAAATATCAATTAAGTCAATTAGGATACTATTTATTAATTGAATTTTATTAAAAATAATAACAAAATTATTCCACAAAAATACTATATTAAATAATTACTAACATGTCAAAGTAATCCAAAACATTTGAGGATAGAATAAAATATTTTAAATTATATTTATTTTAATATTGTTAATATCATTTAATTTATTCTTACATTTATAAATTAATTATTGCATCATTATTATACCAGCCATTAATTAAATTATATATTTTATAAAAATTAATAAAAATCATCATGATGAAGATAAATTTAGTATAATTTTAAGGAAAATTTATCGTACATATAAACCAATATTAAAAATGATTTATTTATTAAAAGTTTGAGTATGGAATTTTAAACATATATTTAAATAAAATATAATAAATTCTTTATTCTTTCCTATTTAGCATAAAAAGATTATAATCTACACATTATGATGATTGTGGGAGAAACCATCTTATCTAATGAAATTAGGACAATTTTTAGTGTAACTTTTAAATGTTGTAATATTATTTTATCCTTTAGTTACCCAATTTACACTTAACCATGGAAAGTAAAAAAAATTACTGAAGTTACTATTCTAAAACAAATATTATTTTGATCCTATTAGAGATACAATTTCATACTAATTATAATAATATATCTCCATTTTTCCAAATTGATATCACATAAATGGGAAAATTATTTTTAATTCCAATCCCATAAATATGGCGAGAAGTCGGGTAAAAGACACATTAAAAATTTCAATAATTTCTTATATCTCATTATATTATAGGAATTATTAGAATAACCTACATTGTATTAATATATTTATCATATATATATCATTTCATTAATATAAATTTAATATTAAATAATTATTTGAATGAAAAATTTATTTTCTAACAACAATGCATTATTTTTTACTATTCATTATAATTTGAAATTTTTAAATAAAATACACAAAAAATCACCCTAATCTAATTTGGGTATTACGAATTTAAAAATGATAAATATTTTTAAAACAAAAATTTATAATTTCAAGACGTTATTAATACTATTTATTCCTACTTTTTAAATGGCTACATTCATAGATAATGGTACGCACGAACTCGGTGTTTCCTGAAACGTAAGCTATATAATTTTTTAAAAAGGAAACATATCATGAAATATTGGGGTCTCACATACCTAACTTAGGACTTAATATATATACTCAAATGAAAAAATGATACTATTTATATGGGCCTACTATGGTCATGTCTGGTGATATGCATTCTGGTATAAGAATATCTATACGGGGAAATAAATAAGCGAATGACCTTTTCATTTTTAGAGTGGAATTTTGGAAGCAATATATAATAACAAATATATGTGGGTTTTAATATATGAATTAAAAATTTCATTCAATATTTCCTAGATAACATATGATATTGTTTAATGATAACCTATAGTGTACTTTATATGATGTGATTATTATTTTGGATTTCAAATCAAATAAAAGTATAATTCCCTCATGTTATGTTCTAAAACAGTATGTGATTTTCTATAACCGAAGTACAATATGAAAAACACAATTTAACAGGATAAAATAATGATCAGATGTTATATTGGAAATATAAATTATAGGAATGGACAATAAGATAAAAACCTGTCAGTTAATATTGAGGAATTAGGTACCCTTGAACAAATATATTGTGGTTTCATTAGGTAAACTTACTAATAAGCCATTGCTGAGATAAGTTATTAGTATGGAAAAATCTTTACAAATGTATGGACAATAAACTGATTTCATGAGTGTGAGATAATAGGATTAATGGAAGAAATCAAGGAAAACATTGTAAAATAAAAAATAAGGATAATGAGTTTTGAAATAATAATAAAAATAAAAAGGTATTTTTTATTTACAAATAATATTAATGAAAAAATAACAATAAATATATCATAGTGAAAACTATGGATGTGAAACCACATAATTCCTTTCTTTCATTCACTACAATATTTTTCCATTGAACTAGGTTTTATGTACCATTTTCTATCATTAATATATATGCCTATAATTCATAAACATGTTTTTATGTTATTTTAAAATGACTAGAAAATAAATAAAAGGCTAAATTATTAAAATTTATAAAATATTATTCACCAATAATGGAACATTTCACAAAAATTACATTAAAGTATTAATTAGAGACCATAGACTATTGTACCACTTAAAATTAAATAATTTAAAATGGACTAACAAAATGAAATGAATAATATCATTTCAACTAATAAATAACATGGTTCATCTTCATCCTTTTTGAAAAAATATTAGTTAAACAAAACATACGATGTAAAAGATATTTCATATAAGAATATAAATTCATTAAAATATAAAATGAATAATATTGGATAGATATGTGTATGTTGTGATTTTTGAATGGAATGAATTTATTTTATGTTATGAGAAAATATTTACATTATATGAAAAATATTATTGTGTATACAGTTGTTCAATACAATAATAGAAATCATCTTTATAGTATAAAGTTAATGGTATATATTTGATATAAATAAATATCACTAAGATATTAAGAAATATAATGTGTAATTATATATTATGTTATTAAAGCATAAATTAATGATTTTGATTAGAATTAAAATATACAAATCAATTTTTTAAAATAAAATTTATTGAAATTTATATTTTTTTAAAAAATTCATTATTTTTAAAAAAACTTTATTTTGATGAATTATTTCAATAAAATAATTTCATAAAATTGAATTACTATATATGTAAATTAATAAAAAAACATGACATAATTATTATAGAAATTAAAATTATAAATAATTTATCCAGGGACAATGAATTATGATTTAGTTAAATAAAAAAGTTATAAATTATATATACTTATTTAAAGTAATAATTTTTTATTTTTATTATTAAATATAATTACTTTTCTTAGATACTTATAAATGAATTAAAATTCATGAAATTGGATTTAAATTAATAAAATGAAAAATAATTTAATTTTATTTTAAAATATTATATTCTTAAAATAATTATTTGGTGGGTTCGATATTTTTCTCATCATGATAAATTTACTGATTAGCAATAAATAAATAAATAAAATTAATATTTCAATTTATAATAAAAACATATTAATAGATACATAAGAATTAATTGATATTTAATAATATTCATAACACTTAATGTTTAAAAAATAATTTATATATAAAAATGTTCTTTCTATAAATATTGTACATTTCTTTGAAACATAAATATATCATAGCTTGGAATTTAATTAGATTATATTCTGTAAAAATTTATAATCATCACCTCTAAATTTATTATGAAGAACAAATTTATTTTTAGGTATACAAACAATTTAAGGATGGAAAAATTAATATACGACAATAATTGTGTAGTTGTGGTTTAGCTTAGTGGTAAGCACCTAGTAATACTCAATTAAAAATGGGGGTTCAAAACCCATTGGGCGCATGTACTATAGTAGTACTGTAGCAGTACTGTAGAAGTGATGATACTGCAGCAACATCGATACTATATTGGTGGTAGGACACTGTAGCAGTGGCGGGGTGTTGTAGTGGTGGCGGGAACTGTCTGCGTAATGTAGCAATACTATTCATTGAATGGGCTTTGAGGCAAATATTTGGGCCTACGGGCATTGTAATGGGATACATGCCCACTGGGCCTTCAGGCTATATAATGGGTCTCCCTCTATCCAATTAAAAGAGATATTTTCTTTAATAATAAAAATGAGGCTTTTTCCCCAACCTTTTAAAAAAAACATACCACAATAATTGTAAAATAATGAAAATTGGTTATCAAAAAACAAAAGACCTTAAAATTTAATTAAACCATATCTCTTAATGGTTGGATGAGAGAATTATCGACATACCAATACCCCTTATCTTTTGTTTATTCTCTGGTTCCCACTTTCTTTTTTTAGACAACATCTTTATACAATAATGAATTGGTATCTGTGAAAATGCCACTCAAAACTCACATTAAAAAGTAACCCTTCTCTAACTCTCCTAAACTATTTTATAGTTGTTACCTCTTGAATCACTACCCATTACTGTTACGTTTTTTTTAATGTATGGTTTCATATTTTTCAAAGGATTCCGAGATCCTTTTTATAAAGTAAACCATTTCAAGAAGTTTCAAATTCAATACAGCATATAAGTTATTTTCTAATGATCTCAATTTACCTATTTTTTAAAATTTTAAAATATTAATCCCTAATCTATTGATATTATATTAATAAGACATTTTTAGTGAAAATGATACTACTAATATATAACCCGAATCTATTACATATTCAAAGGCATAACATGTTCCGGATTGAGTAGGTTTAACAAAAATTATGAAATATAATATAAAAAATTCATTATTTTCATCATGAATAGATATCAATATATTAATATTAGTAATATTTGATATTATTTAGTAATGTATGTTATGAATATGGTTTTAAAGGGCTTTATAAAAATAAATTATCATTTTAATATGGATTCTTTATATTATAAAATTACCTAGAACTTCTAAACTATAGATTACATTCTTGGGAACCATATGCATACCATACATAAAAGGAACATAAGACAACATAAATCATTGAATAAAAATATTTCCAAAACCATTAAAAATAAAAGGATTCTGAATTTGGATTGAATAATGATGATTAATATCTCCATTAAAAAACATGTAAAAAATATAAAATACCAACATCCAATAATATATATATATATAATAACATATATTCAACCAATGATTATAATTTTCGAGTATAATAGGTAATATATATTTTTATGATTCTAGAATAAATTATTAATAAAATTATTATATGATATATGTGCTTAATTTATGTTCCTAGATGTTTTGAATGTAACTAAGAGTTTATAATCTCAATATCTCATCACTGATATGTTCTTCATATTCTCTATATGTTTTTTTGGCTGTATATATTAGAGGAAACCTGAGTATTATGTACATAAATATTTTAATATTTTTAATGCTTATTCAACAAATTTTAAAATAATTCATTCCCTGGAACTATAAGGTTTTAGTTTCTTCTAAGACTATATACAAAATAAACTTATTTCAGGAAAGGCCATCAAAATCACCCACAACATTCTTATTTCATAGTACACTTATAAAACATTAATTACTTATTCCCTTCATCATATCCTTGTAAGTTATAGATAATATAATAGGTTATATATGGTGGTTATTAATATATAAAAAGGGAGATAATAATTATTAATCGGACTATAGAATTAGATAAAAAACGTTGCATGGTAGAGTGATCGTTATAGATGAAGTTCATATCTAATTATATATAGATCATAAATCAATATTCATGGAAAAATTATTTAATATTTCAAAATACATGAGTCAAATCAGTGTGGAATATCAATTCACCATTATTAATTTAGGAGAGTATATCGAAAGTCTAAATTATTTCAATAGAATTGTGGTAAAATAATAATTATGAAAAATCATTTCACCAGTCAACGGTCACTTCCAATTCCATAATCTCAAACTCAACAAATTCCAATAATGGATTGGGTTCACTCCCTAAACAAAATT
The DNA here is from genome assembly GCA_963277665.1 of Viscum album. Classification (NCBI taxonomy): domain Eukaryota; kingdom Viridiplantae; phylum Streptophyta; class Magnoliopsida; order Santalales; family Viscaceae; genus Viscum; species Viscum album. The sequence goes on from OY728145.1 coordinate 516,350,180, forward strand.
AGTTATATTAATGGGTCAATCCTCATAATTTTTTATATTATTTATTTAGATATCAGTCATCACCAAAAAAAATGGATGGATATATAATTTTAGGACTAGCTATCACATTTTTAAAACCACAAATATATGAAACAAATGATCATTATATCATATCCGAAATGAATCATAATTCAAATAAATGGTTATTAACATAGATGAAAAATAACATTAAAAAACATTGGATCGCTTCTTTGAAATCATAAAAAAATATCCTTTTATTTTGAACCACATTTAAATAAAAATTTTAGGAAATTGATAAATTTATATTAATTATAAATTAAAATGAATATATTTAATAGAAATTAAAAATACATGATTGGTCGTGATTGAAAGAAAATCCGCATGTGAAGTAAATGTTATAATAAAGATACATTTCCTAATAATTATATAAATAATTATAAATAACATATTCTAGAAAAATTTAAAAAATAATAATTTATAATATTTGAATAATAAAATAAAATATTGATGAAAATTTAACTTAAATAATATTTTTAACATAAAATTAATATTATTAAAAAATATTATGATGAATATGGACGTTGAAGAAAAGGTACATAAAAAATAATTATAATAATATTTTCTTAAAAAAAACTAATCTATATTTTTATGTACCAAAGATACGATAATTATTGGAAAAAATGAAACACAAAAAAATTACTTGAGAAGATTAAATAATATTGGGGTTTTAAAATAATGAGCATATAATTCCTCATATGCATGTCCAGGCATATAAACTCTATTGAAAATAATATTTCATGATAAACCTTACACAGGGATATTAAATTCATCATATATACTCTTTGGACGATTTATAATAAATTTATACTTATTATATATCTATAATAGGACAATATTCCAAAATAACAAAAAACATTGAAATTGCGTATAATTTATAGTTACACATATTTTGTTAATTTAACATTAAATAAGCATTTGTGTTCAAAATGACATGTTCCCCACATATATTTATGTTTGAATATTATAGTCCTTACACCTTGGACATTATTTCATCAACTAAATAATCATAATAATTTTATAATTATTATATTTATTCATTATATATGCCTTTTTAACCATTCTTATAAGGTGGGGATGAAAATGAATTACACAACTTTATGGAGATGGTATATTCATCAACTATCCAATTCTATCTCTGAGATGACAATTACATGTTCGTTATACTCCACATGAATCCATAGAGGTGCAAGAAAAATATATACTGATGGCTTCACGTGATTTTTTTGTTCATGAAATTCATTTATAGACCAGTATATACAACATCTTATCCTTCTCCAATAGTGACACATCCATTGAATAATAATGTTTCATGCAAGAAAAAGATTGCATGTATGGATTAGTGATGATCATGGATTCGTCACGTTTAATCTCTTTCATCCATGTTAGCATTGATCACTAATTTTAATTAATATATTTGTTTTTTTACTTTTATATTTTAATCCAAATTCCAATTATAAAATAATTGTTATAGATGAGCTGCAACAATGGTTTTATATAAATAAGAATTACCTTCAACAGTTATATTTCACATTTAATTATTCTTATTCAACATTAAAGTTATATTTTTTTAAAATGGGAACAAAATATATAAAAGAAAAAATTTATATTTTATATAATATATTGGAAATTTATAAAGAAGTAAAACAGAGAAATAATATCAAAATTTACCATAAGAATAAGATTCATTTTAAATATTAATTCTTGTAGATTAGTAGTTATTAATCTATTTTATTATATTTCACAACTATAACTATCCCAATGTTAATGTTCAAATATATAGTTTCACATGTTATTTTTTTCATTAAATTGATTATACAACATAGATCATAGAAGTATATATTTTTTCTTTAATATCTTATCAATTCTCTCAGTGATCAGTAAGTATACAGATATGGATGAAACACAATGTACTCATAGTATTAGATTAAATATTAAAAATTTTAAGTACCAATGATAATTTTTACACCATTACTCATTTTTAACAATAAAACCTTATTAATAGTCATTCACATTCAAATTAGAAATTTGACAAAATTAAAATGGAAAAAAAGTAAGAAAAAAATGATTTAAAACCCATAAAAAATAATTGTACATCAAAGATCAAGAGTTTTTAGCAATATAAAATTGGATAATGAATGAAATAAAGACATATAAATATGCCATGATGATAATATACAATCATCAAATACTATAATTTGTTTTGAATTTCATCGAGCTTTAAAAGGTACTTTCGATCTCGATCTTCATTAGCAATGAGAGTAGAAGAATCTCTCTGAAACATTCTCTAAGATCAGCTTCCATATCATTGAATTAGATATATCTTAATGAAATGTTTCCAATTTATAACTAAAATTAATCCCTACTCCCCTTAATAGTTTGAATATAAAATTATTTTTCTTCCATCCAAGTCAAAATAATAAAAAACTACCTCTATTCCTTTACAACAATATAAGAGAGTCAATCTTGTATCATGTAGTATTTATCCCCATCTCCATAGAAAAGTTCCCAAAACATATCACCTTATATTCACATTGGAAATAATTTTACAACAACACCATTATTATTCTATTATAACCGTTAATTTCCGGAAAAATAAAAGAAAATAATTTTCTTTCTCAATCATGATAACCGAAATTTATTGGTTTCTATCATAAATTAGATTGTATAAACATCCAAATTTATAATAACTTCTTTATAATAAAGAAGATAACATTGGGGAAGATAAATAATTATTTTTTCTAGAACACTAATATTCCTATTATCATATAGTGTTCATCAAATGATGATTCCTTAGAAGATGCATTGTGAAAATTATGGTCTCCAACTCCATCAAATATACACCGAAACAAAACATAGTTTTGAAAGACAATATGACTTAATTATTAGTGGATGATTCATGGAAGAGATTATATTATTAATATAATTTAAAGATGTTATTATCATTGGATAATACCCAGTAGACCCTGGTGAACAAATATTTGTCCACACATTAAACACACTTGTCAAATGTTTCCAACACATGGTCACCCAAATAAAATATTACAACAATCTATAAAAACAAGTTGTATGCTTTAGAAATTGAAGGATCACCGGCTTTATATATTCATATTCAAATCAAAATAGAAGGATATTACATTTCTTTATCATTGTATACTCTGGAGGATCTGAATCATAGGTGAAGGTTTTTCATTATATCCTCAGTATTTTCAAACATCCATCATACAACGTCCCTGCATCCTAATATAGACATTTCGATGATCTCAAATGGGATACTCTTTAACAAAATACAAGGAAGAACAAATAATCCATATTATTTACATCCTTTAAAATATATTATCATTGAGATATGAAATGGTTAATTTTTTTCTTCACATGAACCCGACCTCAGCATTTACATATTTAATGATGAATGTTGATATTGATAAAATCAATCATCAATCGCACTCATCTAGTGAGAAATTCATTCATGTATTCAAGATTTAGTTCTTATTTAATTTTTAATACTAGATTCAAGCCCAATTGCTCTTAGAAATCAGTCATCGAATTGGGTTGACTTCACTTCTCAATAATAGAGGCCTCAGATATTGACAAAGTCATCATTGGACTCTCTATGATAGTTTTAGAACTCCGATAATTCATGGAATTATCATCCACATCACTGGACTCCCTTCGTTTCATTATATGATAACATATTAAAAAAATCATAGGCCCTAATTATTTTGAATACTCGTCGGATCAATACATCTCACCTGATAAACTCTTCTAGAATTTCTTGGAGAAACCACCTTCATTTAGATATTTTTTGGGTTTAAAACTTAGTTCATGAGTCAAAACGATAATCCCCATCTTTGTATAGTACAACCATGATCAATGATTTGATAAACGTGACCTCAACTCACATGACTGTGTTGATCCTATTAGAATTCACCATGTATGACTTTGTTTGGGTAATTATTTCCATTAATATAATATTTTGGTTTTTTAAATTTCAATAGGGATCAGTGTGGGATCTAACTGGTTTTCAATAAATATGAAAGGGTACATAATATGATTATTTTTCACATAAATATATAAATTTTTCAAGATCTCATATGCAGTTAGGGAATTTTTTTAAACCTCAAATAATTTAATATACACACCATAGAATATAAAAATATCAAATGTGAATTCTCTTTATAAAACCCCAGGATTTCATAGTATGTTATATCATTAAAGTAATTCAATAGCTTGCGCTACATGCTATACCGAGTTTGAATGCCCCACGACATACCAAACTAGCTTTAAAAAAATAAGTTATGAATATTATTAACTGAATTTTAAATTTTATATACTCCATATAATTTTAGTATCCATATTATGTGTTTCTTAGACATAATAGAAGAACAAATTCAATTTTTTAGTAAAAATAATTATTTTTATAAAATGAAAGTTTACACATTTAACTGGTGAACCCTTTTAAAATTTAATATTTGACAATTTTATATATGTTATTTGAAAAAATAATCTTCTTTTTTATAAGTAGTACATAAAAATTTAGTTTGGGTAATTTTTTGGTCTTTTTCTGATAAATTTCATATTTTGATGAATAGTAAAAGATACTAAATTTTAATTGAAAACAAATTTTTTAATCAAAATAATTTATAGTGTTAAATTTTATATTTGAATGGTTTTGAAGTATAATTCGATTATATTTTTATCATTTCATCTAATATTGTTTATTCTAAGTAATTTCAAAATTCAATTGTATACAATCACATACTCATTTTTTGATATTTTTTACTTCTCAAAAACCCACTTTCTGGTTTTGAAAAATAGAATTAATTTTAAATTAATTTATTCTACACATATGTTTTGAAATTGGTAAAATAGAAAACATTTTTTTAATTTTTAGAATCTAAATTATCTTAGTGTGTTTTTTTGGTATTGTTCTGAAAACAATCAATTTTTGATAAATAGTCAAAAACACTGCGTTATTGTTTAAAACCGACATTTATATAAATAATTATTATTTTTATTTAAATTTATTTTAAATCCAAAATAGATACACAATACCTATATTAGTTCAGTGTAATTCATATGTTCATTTTATAATAACATTAGATATTGAAAATGTTGTTGAGCTATTTAACGCCTTTTTCCCACCTTCTAGAAACATTTACAAATTTTCATAAATAATAATTTTACTGATTCTGTGATTTGAATTTCAAAAATAAAATAGAAATGGTTGACATTAATATGTAATTTTTTTTTCAATAGGATTAAAATAATTTTTGGTGAATAGTAACTTTTGATTTATATTTACGACGATTACAAGTAAATAGTGTAATTAAAGGTAAAATTAATTATTATAATTACCATAAAACATGTCAAAATTCAATTAGATAAGTATTTTTAGACCAAAATAAACCTTTGGTTATCCTCTTTTATCCACTTTGATTCGATTAGGACATTTATTATTATATTATTTAATGAATAGTAAAAAGTGTAAAATTCACATTTGAATAACTAATCCATTTTTAATATAAGGTTATGCATAAGATAAATTCAACTATAAATATTCATTAGAAATCCATTAATATTTCCAAAACCATGGTAAGTTATTTATAATTTTTAAAAATTAAATTATTAAATATATTTATGCCATAATGATGATGCAATAATTAACTTATTAATGAAAGATTAAAATACTTAACATTATAAATACTAAAATAAATGTAAATTAAATTTTTTTATTCATTACAAGAATTTTATAGGTTATTATGACATGTTAGGTATGATTAAAGGGAACTTTTTATATGTAATAAATTTTTTATGAATTTCTCAAAAACCAAATAGAAAATGCTATAAAAAATTAGTAAAATGAGATTTAAAAAATTAATATTTTATTAAATGATATTATATTCAAAAAAATACAAGGATTTGAAAAATGATTTATATAATAATATATATTTCATTAAGAACCACTTTCAGTTGTCTTGGCATTTTATTGTATGTTTATTAACAATGTAATTTGAAAATACAAGAAGACATTGTTAAAGTTAAACTATTTAACTAAGAGTTAAATCTAATATATATGATTAATATGGAGACCAAAACTTGTCTAAAACCTATTGGATGAGATGCTTTCTACCAATCCCCACTTTATCCTTGAAATAAATCTATTTTTTAGTTATTATAAACTGATAATTATATTATATTAAAATAATATTTCGAGCATTTCCAAAAGTGACCCTTGCCTCTCTTATAAAAGGGTACTTCCCCTACTCTCAAAATCACACCTCCAAAGCCATTTGGCTTGGCCATACCATGCTCAAATATCCTACCAAACACCATAAATACCACCTAGAGGTTTTAATTTGATCATAATAAAACCTATGGAGCCATTTTGAACATATCAAAAAGAAGCACCCGAAGAAGAGTAAATAATTTCATGACCTCTTTCAAACTTCTATTCTTCATCCACTCCCTCTTTCATTGTTGTTTCTATACCAGAATAATAAATCCAGTACATTCTATATACTATGATGTTATTATATATATGGTACAACCATATTCATTATTTTATCCATCCTATTAATGACAAAGTCATTATACGTGCGTACGTACGACTTACCATCTCAACGTCGTGGTATAGTTTGTTATTCAAAACATCATTTTTTATATGGGTATAATAATGACTATAATTGACGTGAACAATAAATATTATTTTTTAATAATTCTTATGTATGATATTCCATCTAATTACATACGATTTCACTATAAATGGAAACATATTATCACTCGTGCGTACGTACGTATTATCGTCTCCATAAACATGTTAAGATTCATTCCAAATCATAACCATTCCAGAATAAATTTCATTTTATAATTAAAAAATAATGTTTAAGAACATAATATCATACTAGATATGAATCAAATGCATTCTATCCATAAAAAAACTTTACTTACATAACAAAACATATTAATTAAAACTAATCAGTTGAAACCTGAAATGATGATACTACTAAAATATCATTGACAAATCAATATTAGAATATAGTATATGATATCATATTTATAAATGTGGTTCTTGTATAATTTAATAAAAAATATTTAACAATTATGTATACTCTTAACCTATCATTGACTAAGAAAATGTACAAGGTAAGGGTTACTTTTACAATCTCTTTATTATTCGAGGATGTTTTTACAAAAGTATCTACAGAGACTTCATTAACATCCACATTTGTGATTCTTAAAAAATTTTCTCAAAACTTTTTTATTATTTCCTAGAATATGGGTTAAATTCATTTATAACCATGTTTTATTTTTTATAGAATGTTTTCAATTGAATAATACATTCATTTTCCAAACAATGTACTTTATGAAATTTTCAAAAAAATTATGTAAGAATGTTTTTTAACTTATATAGTGGGTGAATATATCTTCCTCTATTATAACACCTTCAAAGATTCCCTAACAAGATTATAAGAGTATTTTGAAAATAAATTTTTTTTATAATTATTTGACTTGTAAATTATTTCAAAATTGAAAGAGATATTTTTCTCTAATATTTGTAATTCCATCTATGTCAACATTCTTTGATCGATTTTACACTTGTTTGAAGTTGATTTCTTATGATACAATATTTCATATTGTATTGAGAGTTTTTTGATATGTTTGACTGTGGATGTGTTATTTTTATACCATCCATGGTTAAGGGTTAAAGTATTAAAATTTCATATGCTAGTTCTAATATGAATGTTTATGTTATGTATTAAACTTTTCATATGATGAATTCATTAGACTTAGTAAGTGACAAGAGAAGACCTCAATAGATCTTCGATGAATCGGTAGGTATCATGAATCAATATAGTGTCCTGACCCATGTCTTTGACAAAATTATATTTTTATTCATGGAACGAGGCATTGACTATGTGGTTATGTTGTCCATCATTATTCATTCCATCATTATGAAATTATATATTCATATTACATGTGATTATTCAACTAGTAAAATATCCTTGTGAATAGGTAAATAGAATTATTTGACTTATATTTTCCATATTAAACTAAAGTTTAAGTTGTAAAGACTTTTTTTAGTCATATACATTATCGTAAATTTTTATTCTAATTTATGAATGTTTTCTCAATATTGTTATCCTTACAATGCATTTGAGATAAAAAATTTCTCTATTTTATTTTTTCCAGGATGTGAAGAAGTATATTATGACTAACTTCTAGGGATAATCTAAGGGATATGAGTGTGTTCGAAGGAGAAATAATGTTGTTGTTTTTAATTTCATAATTTAATGTAAAACTTATGTATGTATCTAGTAATTCCAAGGATTCTAAAAAAATCGTTCTTTCAGGATTTGATCCCTTGTGATCATGAAAATTTTATAAAATAATGTGTCGACTCTGGGTAACTAGGGTAATGGGGTTATAGTTTGTATCAGAGGAATTTTAGTACAAACATTGGAAAGTAGATTTAGATAGACATAGATTAGAAAACATTACCCTTAGATATACTTGGAGGATTTGTATTGAAGAACATCCATAAATTTTGGTAGTGTAAATATTATGTTGGTTTTCAAAGAAAATTTATCCCTTCCTATATACAAATAGGTATAAGTGGATCTGGAATAGACGAACCAAGGAGTGAAAACTCAGACAAGGATTTTCGGGTCTGACCTGGCGTATCTTTGTACATGACAACAGGCTTTGATACACTCTTGGTATTGACACTCCCAGGGGATATGCTTAGGATAATTATCATTTTATTTATAAACCATTATGAATGATTTGTGAGTAAATAATTCCTCAATGAAAACATATTTATGATTATGGATTATATACATAAAATATTAATTTACTTTATTTATTTTTCAATTTTGAAATTAAGAATTCTGATTCATAAACTAACATAGAGTATGACATTGTTTAGAAATGGTTCCCAGAAGATGGATTGAGAACTCCAGCAATACACATGATCCAAAGAGTAAGAAAGATCATATATTTCATGGTCTTAAGAACGCATTTAGAAGTTAAATAGGCTCCCACTCATTATTATCATATAGAGAGATAATATCATCTGTTAACATGATATGTAAAGAATTATCTGAGTCATATGACTTTGTAGGGAAGCTGGAGTAGAAAAGGATTGCAAAAAGAAAGATGGATAATGGGAAGAAGGGAAATAAGGATTTTCATATATGTAATAACTCTAGAATGAATCACCATGGTAAATAATTGATGTGAATGGGAGTTTGTTATAAGTTTGGATAAAAATGAATCCATTGCATGATTGAAACAGTAAGAAAAAGGTTTCAAATGTACAATGCTTCATCTGCAAGGAGTTGGGACACTAATTGAATCAATGTCCCAATAATCAAATTATACCCCAAATGATGATATTATATAATAATAATGTTATGATACTACTGTAGATAAAGATGAATAATTCATGTTCTTATATATTTTTTATTAATGAATTATTTCATTTGAGTGTTGTATTAATGATTTACTGGTTATATTAATTATGGAAATAAATAAGAATTGTACAACAGTTACTATTTCATTGATGATTTGAGATTATATGGTACTAAGAAAAGTGACTCAATAGCAAGTAAAACTTTTTGTAAAAAACATAGTTGAGGGAAAAATAAACCTTAATATGGTTATGATACTGAGGTAGTGATTTTGGAATAAAAGTTGGTTGATTGGGATAAATTATATTAGACATTCTTGACTACCATGGAACTGATTAATGGTTTGTTTATTCCCTCATTGTTTGAGTATTCAAAAATTTTGAATATAAGGAATATATCTATTATTATATAAGTAATAAGAGATCATGAATGTAGTCAATGGGGTTTTATGGTAATTCCAGGTGTCACTATGTTTTAAGATAATACACAATGAAGGTACTCACATGTTATTACGTGGAAAAAAGTGATCTTCATTATGTCATGTTGAACTTCCTTATAAATTTTTGGACTATGATTTTGGACAAAATTATTGTGGAAATGACCAAATGTTTGAATAGATTAATATGGAAATTGAATACTATGTTTTATGTTTAAAACATTTCATAAGATCATTTTTGCCTTTTTTAACCAAAAGGACAACCTGAAGGTCAGGTGACGACTCGTTGCATCTGGTAAGGCGGCGAGACTTGAACCCACAATCGAAGGGTGAAAAGGGTGAATAACCTACTACTAGCCTATGTGATGTCATGGATATTATATTGTAGTTTTTTATCGATATGATAGGTGAAGTATAAATTCATTTTTTAAACCCTATAATATTAGGATAAACAGAATAATCTTGAGTTTGGTTATCATTTACAGTGAAAGATGATTATGTGGTAGAAAATAGTTAATGGATGGAACTCTGATTTGTACATATTTTTTACTTATTATATAAAAAAATTAACTCTTAAACATTAGGGAATGGATATTAAAAACAAAAATGTGTTATCCTAATTCCTTATGTTTTGATTAACCAATAAAAGTTTATGTCATCAAAGATTTATGGATTTAAGGCCCTCAATTTGCAATTTATTGTACACTTGTTTGTGATTATTGACCTCAATCACTCCCTATAAATATTTACGTTTTTACTCCAATTATGTGTCTCAAATTTCGACCAATTTCCTCCTATTATAAATCCTAATTTTCTGGTGAATTTTTCATTTCACATTCCCTATTATTAAAACTAAATTTTATTAACTCTATTTACAATGTAGGTTTTCTTCAAAGATATTTTCTATTTTTAACGTTTTATTTTCAAAAATCAATTTTAAATTGTGATGACCCAATTTATTGATGGAGGGGAGAATGTAACACCCTATTCTTTCATAGAACGATATCCCTTTAATGCAATTCTGTTTCTTGCACTATATGCTACACCGAGTTCAAACGCACCATGACATAATAGACTAGTCGTTCAACAAAACGTAGTTTTGAATAGTATTAACTTCATTTTGAATTATATATACTCCATGTAATTTTAACATACATATTAAGTGTTTCACTAACATAATATAATAACCAATATAATTTTTTAAATAAAATAAGTATTTTTAAAAAATAAAATTTTACAACTTTTTAATGAAAAACCCTTTTAAATAAAATATTTACACATTTATATGTTAAATTTCACAAAATATACTTATTATTTTGAATTAGGACATAGAAATTTAGTTTGTTTACATTTTTGATGTTTTTCTGATAACATCTATATTTTTATAAACAATGAATGAGATGAAATTTTAATTGAAATCAAATTTTTTAATCAAAATAATTTGTAGTGTTAAATTATGAATCTGAATGGATTTGAAGTATAATTAAATTATATTTGTATCATCCAATATAATATTTGTTATTGTAAGTAATTTAACATTTAAATTAGACTTAAACACATACCAATATTTTGATAGTTTTTACTTCTCCGAAACCCACTTTCTAGTTTTAACAAATGGAATAAATTTTAAATTAATTATGAAACTCATATGTTTTTAATTTGGAAAAATAGAAATAATTTTTGAATTTTTTTTTTAAAAAAAAGTATTAAAGGATCAATTTTTTTTATTTTTATGAAAACATTCAATTTTTTATGAATAGTGAAAAACACTGCCTTATAGTTTAAAACTGACTTTTATTAAAATAATTATTTTCTTATATAAATTTATTTTAAATTTAAAATAGATACATAATACCTATATTAGTTCAATGTAATTAATTGTAGTCATTTTCTGATAATATTATATATATATAATTTTTTTAAACTATTTAACGCCTTTTTCCAACTGTCTATGCACATTTGCTAATTTTCATAAAATGTAATTTTACCAACTCAGTGAATTGAATTTGAAAACTTTTAAAGATATAGTTGACTTCAGTATGTTAAATTCGGTTCAATAGGATAAAAATAATTTTTGGGGAATAGTAACTTTTGAATTTAATTCAGCACGGATGAAAGTAAATAGGGTAATTAAAGGTAAAAATGATAATATAATTACCATAATGCATGTCCTAATTCTATTGGATAACTATTTTAGACAAAAATAAACCTTAGGAATAAAATATTATCCTCTTTGATCCACCTGGATTAGATTTGGACATTTATTATTATTTTATTTAAAGAAGAGTTAAAATTGTAAAATTACAATTTTAAAAACTAAAACATTTTTAATATAGGGGTATACATTAGATAAATTAGACTATAAATATTCATTTAAAATATTAAATGATATCCTACATCATGGTATTTTATTTATAATTTTTAAACATTAATTAATTAAATATATTTATCACACAATGATGATGCAGTAATTACCTTATTATTGAAAGATTTAAATGATTGAAATTGTAAATACTAAATTAATTATAATTTGAAACTTTTGATGCATTAAAATAATTTTATATGTTATTATAAATTTTTAAGGATGATTTAATTAATTTTATTTGGATTAATAAAGTTATTATGACTTTTACAAAAACCAAATACTAAATAGTGTGAAAATTGACATAAATGAGTTTTTAAAACAAATACTATTTTATTAAATGATATAATATTCCTAAAATTATAATGTTCTTCCAATAAAGTTATATAGTAATATATATGTCATTAATGAATAACTTTAGGGTTTTTTTGCATTTTATAGTATTGTTTATTAACCATGTAATATTAAAAGACAAGAAGACATTGTAAAAGTTAAAATATTTAACTAAGAGTTAAATCTAAAAATAAGGTTAATATTGGGACCTAAAATTTTATAAAATCTATTTGTTGAAATCATTTAGACCCATATCCACCTTATCATCTAAATAAATCCATTCTTAGTCATTAGAAACCGAAAATTATGTTATAAAAAATAATATTTTAAGCTTTTCCAAATGTGACCTCCACCTCTCTTCTAAAAGGGTATTATCCATTCTCTCAAAATCACATCACTAAATCCATTTAACATGGCCAAATCCTGCTCAAATATCCTCACAAATAACCTCACTACCACTTAAAGGCCTTAATTGGATAATAATCCAACCTAAGTATCCCATTTGATCAAATCCAATGGAAGCACCCTAAGAAGGGTTAATAATTTCATCACCTCTTCCAAAGTTCTTTTCTTCTTCCAATTCTTATTTATTTGTTATTTCCATGCCTGAATAATAAATCTAGTATCTTCTAAATTATATTATGTTATTATAAATATGTTACAACCGTATTCATTATTCTATAAATCCAATGAATGAAAAAGTCACCATATGTGATTACGTATGACTTAATGTCTCCATGCCATGGTGTAGTTTGTTATTCAACACTTCATTATTTGGATGGGTATAATAATGAGTATAATTGATCTAAATTTTAAATATAATATGTGAATTATATTTATATATGATATAACATCCAATTACATACTCTTCCACCATCAAAATAATGATATTGTCGCTCGTGTGTACGTATGGATTATTGTAGCCACAAACGCGAAGAGATTTATTCCCAATCCCAGCCATTCAAGAATAATTTTCATTTTATGATTAAAAAATAATTTTTCAGAACATTATATCATTTTTCATATTATTCATATAAATCCTACCCATAACAAACATGACTTATGTAACTAAATATATAAAGTAAAACAAATCAGTTAACACTCGAAAAGATGATACTACTGAAATATCATTAACAACGAAATATTATAAGATCATATATGATATCATATTTATGTGGGTGGTTCTTGTATAATTTAATAAAAATTATTTCACCACTATATAGGAGGTTAACCTACACTCTACTATGGAAATGTACATGGTAAGGTTTAATTTTATAATCTCTGTATTATATGAGGTTTTTTTTAAGAAAGTATCTGCTGGGACATCTTTATCATCTACAACAATATTTCTTAAAAAAATTCAAAACATTTTTACAATTTCCTAGACTATGGTATAATTTCATTTATACCCTTTTTTATTATTTATAAAATGTATTGAATGGAATATTTGTGTCATTTTCCAAACAAGATACATTATGAACTTTTCGACAAATTAAGGTAAGAATATTTTGTAACTTATATGGAGGGTGGAGATATTTTAGACCATTATAAAACCTTAAAATATTACCTTACATGATTGCAATAATATTTTAAAAATAACTGTTTTATATTAAATTAATGTTACTTTTAAATGATTTCAAAATATAAAGAAATATTTCTCTCAAATAGGATTTATTTCATCTATGTCAACATCCTTTGATGGATTTTACACTTGTTTGAAGTTAATTTGTTATGATAGAATATTCTATAATGTATTGAGGGTTTTGTGATATGTTTGGATGTGGATTTTTAATTTTTATACCTTTAATGGTTTATGGTTAAAGTTATAACATTTATTATGCTAGTTTTAATAACAAAATTTACCTTACGTTTCAACCTTTTCATATGAGTAATGCATTGGACTTATTATGTGATGGGTGGATCTCGCTATAGCCTCTCGATGGATAGGTAGTTCTCTTGAGGGAAACTAGTATCTTGGAAGAAGGCTTTGACAAAATATTATTTGTAGTCATGGAATGAGGCCTTGACATTGTGGTTATGATGTCCAGCAATATGCATTCCATCATTAAGAAATTATCTATTGATATTACATGTGATTATTCAAGTAGAAAAATATCCATGGGAATAATTAAATGAATTATTTAATTAATATTTGAAAAATTATACAGAATTTTATGCTTAAAAGTATTATTTTCGAGACTTATACATTGCCTTAAATGTTTATTCTTATTTATGAAAGTTTCTGCTATATTGTTATCCTTACTGAGCATCTGGCCTCACACCATTCTATGTTTTATTTCTCCAAAGATGTGAAGAAATATATTATGACTGACTTATAGGTATAAGATAAGGGAGATGAGTGTGTTTAAAGGAGACGCAATGTTTTTTTTAATTACATATTTTAATGACAAACTTATGTATGTATCTAGTATTTCCAATGTTACTAAACTAATCGGCTTTTCAGGATTTGATCCCTTGTGATCATGAAAATGTTATGTAATTATGCATAGACTCCGGATAACTAGGGTTGGGGCATTACACTCTTACACAGGTGTCAATAAATCCATATTATGGGTGAGATTATCTTGTGAAAATTGATGTAAACTTATCTTACATGAATGAAAAACTAATATAAAATATTTAGCTTCAATAAAATCCATGCATAAAAAGAAAGAAATTCAAAATTTAAAATAATAGAAAACATAATTAAACTAAAATAAATATGTATATTAAATTAACATTAAAAATTAAATAATAAAACATATGCTAAAAAGAATTAGAATTTTACAAAATATGTTTAAAATAAGATTCATAATTTTCCATGTTCGAAAAAAAATTAAAACAATAATAAAATAATTAATTAAAAATGAATTTTATCAAATAAAACATAATTGAATTTGTGAAATTATGTTGTGTATTAATAAAAAATAAATCTGCATCAATGAATCCCATAGTAGGTATCTTCTTTCCCCTATTAAACAATTAGTGAAATTGTGTGGGAGGAAATAAATAATATGTTTTAAATAATGGATTTCCATATATAATTGATTTCCAAAAGTTTTCCCCACTTGAATTTTTATCATGAGTTGATAATAATTACAATCAATAAAAAAAGTATATTTATTCAATAATAATACTTGTTTTTAAAAAATTGTAGACATTTAAATTTAAATTTTAGATTAAATCCAATTAGATATTCTTTCAATTGAGAGTACAAATGTCTCTTTACCTCCTACATAACCGACTCAAATTTTAAGAAATCCATTTATATTGGTACTCAATTTGGTTGAGTGAACAAGTATATTAATAGTGAGATTAAATTACTCATAAATCAATATAATTATTTAAAATTTTCAACAAGGATTTGTATTTTCAATTTTTATTCCTTTTAATTAATTTCTTATGAGTTTTAATATATATTTTAGGATCCATGGGAAATGGTAATTATATAAAATTCACACAATTCTTTATCAAGGATAACATATTTTCATGAGGGTAATTCAAAATGAATTATGCAACTAAATCAAAGGGGTATTATAAAATCAACATAATTAATGTAGACACACAACATTCAGTATTAAGAGTAAAATCAAATAAAGAAATTTAATTTATTATAACTTGAAAAATAAAAAAATTATAAATATTTTAGGGGATTTTGATGGGTTTGAATTATGTTATTGTTTAACATAATGGTAGACCCTTCCCCCAAATATAAACCTATCTTTATTTCAAATGTTGAATACTAGGGTGAAAAACCAGTATGTTCAATTTAAATTTCGTACAGATTTGGAATTTGAGTAGATTAAAAACATGTTCAATGGGTAACATGTAATCTTACACTATTTTTTCACACACAAAAAATACAATACACAACATGTATAAATTTTTTACTACTATTTAACACTAAAAAAATCATCTCAAGAATAAAATATGTATAGTAGTGACAGTTCAATGAAATGTTCAAAAAAATAACCAATGAATGATATTATCAACGTTAATAAAAAACAAAAAACAATCTATTTAAATGTAAAAACTAGTATGTTAAAGAATAATATTCAGCATGAAATATTTGTACCATTAAAAAATTTTCATTCTATAAATAAGGTACAATGGAAGATGAAATAAATTTAATTTAGGAAATATAATAACGAGTAGAATATTAACAAGTTATTTTACTGAAATAAATAATTTATTAAATATTTTACTCACATAAATAATCCCACTTATTCCATATGATAAATTATCTCAAGTAGGTTTCCATGTTCCTAAATAAGGAAAAAATAAACAATATATTTGAAAAACATAAAATTATATAAAATTGGAAAATATTGTCTAATATATGAGGGAAGATTCATAATTCTTTAGTTTGGATCCCATATTGAACACTATATAGTGAAAAGAATATGATCTAAAATATAGAGGGAAACTCCATTTAAATTATTCTTGGAGAACATCATCTTCCTATCATAGATGCTTTATTCACTATAACCAAATTACTAGGAAAATAACATAACACCGAAAAAGGATAACACCTTCCCCCGGACATATTTTAATAAAAAATACAAGATTTCATAATAAAATAATATGAATTATTTAGGGATATGCAAATTCCCACAAAACGAAAAAATCCCATTGAATTTCTTTATTACTTGTTAGAAAAATACTTTGTTGATGTCCAATAACTTTTAATGGAGATTCTATACTAGAATATGGAATATACAATACACCAAAGGAAGACATATGAGTTAAAATAAATCACCTCTACCATTTGGTACAAAATTATAAAGGTAAATGTTTCATTCTAGAGTTTTACTATAACACCATATCTCTAATCTGAAACTCATTAATAAAAATAATTCTTTTCATTTAAAATATTTATTTTCTCATAAATAAAAATTTAATTTTAATAATAATTATTCATTATATCGTCTGACTCTTAAAAAAACAACATCCTCTGGGTACCATATTCAAGAATATTTAAATTTTAGTATTTGATATCCCAAAAACAGTTATTATTTCAATCTAGTAGAAAATTATATTCTTTTCCAAAGAAAATTCCAACAAATTGAAGTCATGTTACAATCTTATATGAAGATATATATTCCTAAAGTGTAACCCCAAACAATGAGTTATAATATTATTTGTTTGGAATGATCATTTTTATAAGAGTATGTTTAATATATATCTTATTAACATTATCCATCTCATTTTTCAGTGGCTGATAGGGTGTTAAATGTATAGGTATAACCCTATCTATCATTAAGAAGTTGTCAAAAGTCCTTTAAAAAAAATATCACAGTGGTTCTTATGAATAAATATTGACATTAAAAATCTAAAAAAATATTTCTCTTGAAAAATTAGGACACCACTATAACATCATATTGAATATTTGAAAAAATGTAAATCTATAGTGACATATAGTCCTCCATAAGATGTATGAAAAAAATATCATATTGCATTTTAAAAAAGCATATAAAATTAAATCCAAATATTTCAAAACATTAAAAAGTAGAATATGTTGTTATGATATATAATGTCTCTAAGAAAGTTTTCCTTTGAATTGGAACTCATTACATGTCCTAAAAAATATCTAGAATACACAAAAATATTTGGCCAAAATTGACATGAACCAAGAAATTTTTTACAGTATTTTATTTCCCAAATCATCCAATAAAATTCAAAATATCTCAATGAATAAAAATACATAATTCTTTATAATTTGAGATAAATATCAGAAATTGTTTTTTCACATCTCATATTCCATGAAAAAATAATAATCCCAAATATAGTTTATATCTTACAAATCAATTTAGAAACTTATTTATTAGAAAAATCATGTGGAAAATTTAAATAGCTAAAAAATTAAAAATACTTGAAAACCATTGAATCTTGTGGAATGTAGTGGAATAAATATTCTCCCAAAGGAAAAAATATTTTATATGTTCAATAAAAATTATATTTAAATAATTTATAAGGATTCATACACAAATGATATTCTATATTTTTCTATGTTCATTTACTATCTTGGGTCTCTGTATAAAATTATTGAATAAAAAAATCAATCTTACCAACCTCGGTTAGGATTTTTTCATTTCCATTAGGTAGAAAATAGAATAATTATTAGTAAACATGACATATTTAAAATCAGATTAATATAAAACTGCTAACAACTCATTTACTATTGTGGATTAATTTAATTGGTCATCATATATATTTTTAGAATCATAATAAATGACATGTGATTTTGTATCTACTATTTTTTCAAGAACAATCACCAAATATAACTTCAAATCATCAATCATCACCTCAAAATTAATGTTAAAATAATTTTTTTGATCTATCGATGGTGGATGAATATTTTTTTGAGTATATTAAATGTGTCCTTACACTTATCAGAAAAGGGAAAATAAATCTCATTCTGAAGCTGTTTTATCAATAGAAAACTATTATGACTAAAATAATTCATGAACATCTTATGAAACCCATAATGGATATGAAATTATCTAATATACTTAATATTATGAGGAAATTAAAATTAATATATGATTTCATCCTTATAATTTTCGAAAATAATTATATTCTGAGACACTTCAAGACAAAGAAAAATTCCACTTTTAGCTATAAAATAATATTTTCAAAGTTCAAAACAGGGTTCTTATTAATAAAAATGATAATGAAAGATCCCAAACACCACATATTTCCTATAAATATATGTCATAAAAGGTAATATTATTCATAAATACCTCTATTCATTGATTAAATAAATACAAAAAAATTATAAGCAAACATATTTTGAAGGTTGTATGGGATTTAAATAGTTAGAATAGAATTGTCTAATATCAAAAGTTACCGAAATGGAATGTAATTTTTTATCGTATTCCTCATTAGAAATGTGAATATAAAATAACTTAGAAAAACAAACTACGAAAAAATAATTATACTAAATAGCTATCCATTGATGGATTTGATCAATAAAATGAATGCAAAAGTAGTCCATCCTAGAAAAAAAATTCAACCTTCTAAAATTGATATACAACCTCCACATATTGGGTAACATAGAAGACAATAGCATTAAAAAATAAATATTGAAAACAATGAAACCCCTCCTACATTTTAGAAATAATTTGACCTATAATTACCCATCAACTATCAAATATTTGGTATCACATACCAACAACAAAAAGAGTAGTCTCTCCCTTAATAAAAACATCATTAAAGGAATCATTTAATATCCATTGAAATTATCAAATGGTTTTGGAAATTCCCTTTAAAAGATTCCTATGAATACAAAAAAAGGACTAATTTTGGGTAAATCAACTAATTTCTAGCCTATGGGGTTTTTTTATTCCTAATCACATCAAAAATTTGGTTTTTTACATTACAACCCATATAAAATTATAATATATATATTTTTGTATAATGACTTAAAATTTTAGGTAATGATTTTTTAAATGGTGGGTGTGTTTTCCATATGGATAAATTAGATATATGTAGTATATTGACTTCTTTTATAGCTTCTATCATATTCCCAATAATAGAATAATTAATAACCATAATACTAATATTACATTCATTTTCAAGAATAAAAAATGTGTAATTCTTAAACGAAATTTCATGTTTAAGTGAAAAATATGTAGTGAATTTTCAATGATATGTTTTGGATACTTTAACTCAATTTCAACATTATATATTTCAATTTATTCTATTTCATAATGAATTTGACAAATAAAATTGAAACTTTAAAAATAAGAAAACAATTTAAAGGTTTCAATCACATCCCCATCATTTTAATTATAAATTTAAGAAAGATAATTATTTTCAAAATGATTATAAATTCAAATTTTCATTAAATTTTCACAAAAATATATTTATTTATACATTAAACACATTAATGATTTTAATAATATTATTTTTCAAAAACTTACTCAGTATATAAAGATTCATTTTCTAAATAATGTTCATTTTTCTATGATTATTGAGGATTTATATCTTGAATAAAATCAAAAAATAAATATTTGTAAAATGGTAAATCATGTTAGCTTGTGTGAAAAATTGACCTCCAAAGGGTGTTTCATTTATTCAAAGACTCTAAAAATAATAAAATTATCCATTAAATAAAAGGAAATAATTATTTTATGAACATGGATTATTTTCAATGTATTTTTAAATAATTTTTATCCTAAAATCAATGGTGAAATTGAACTAAATTGGCCATACTCCATATCTATCACATAAAAATATGTACTGAAAAATCAAGAATTCACCACCGCCACATGTCTCTAATGTCT
The DNA here is from genome assembly GCA_963277665.1 of Viscum album. Classification (NCBI taxonomy): domain Eukaryota; kingdom Viridiplantae; phylum Streptophyta; class Magnoliopsida; order Santalales; family Viscaceae; genus Viscum; species Viscum album. The sequence goes on from OY728145.1 coordinate 516,371,069, forward strand.
CTAACCTGCTTAATAAGATCCTATTAACCAACTGTATAATATTTACAAATTTTTATGCTATATAAACTGTATAGATGAAAAGTTATAATACATCAAAATGTTTTTTGAGGCGCCAATATATAACATTGAACCTTCAAACTGATTATTTCCTACCACACAATTGATATAAAACATACATAGATCATTAAAATAAACATGGATGGAATTTTGGATAATATAGGAAAATTTTCTTCTTAATTATCTTTTGTACCTACCTTGAAAATCACATTGTGAGTAGACATATATTTATTAAATTTATTAAATGAAGACAATTTTTTAACAACATCTAACACATGTACATTAATCTGATTGTTTTTATAATTTTAAAGTACATTATTGTACGTTATAGTGTCAATATTATTATTTATAGTGGACTTCCAAAGTAATAAGGTGGTTTATTCATATACTTTTTAAGATCACCATCAAATTTTTTACCTTTATAAGACCCATTAAGTTTCTTAAATCAGTATGGATTATTTCATGTTGGATTTATTTTTCAATTTTTTATTTCATACCTAGTATGTTGGAAGTAGGTTTATCAAAATATTCATTTGAAAGAAAATCAATTTTGGAATGATGTTTTACTACATGTGATATAAAGTTTTAACATGTGGTATACCTGATTTAGTAGTATTTTTTAACATTTCTCTATGAGAGTTTATGGCAATTTTTTATTGTTGATAATCGTTTTAATGTTCGTTTTCAAATTTTTCATCTTGGGATTATGAATTTCTCAATAATTACAAAAACATTGGGACATAAATTATCTCATCCTATTAAGTTCACATTATATTATGATGAAAATTTTCCACTTCATTGATTCATTAAACTACTGTTTTCAATTTCACTTTTTCTTATTTTAGTCACCATATTTTTTAGCAACACATGTATTTGTTTTTAAATGTATTGCTCCATTTTAACAATTTATTCATGGATTGGTTCATTTTATGTATTTCCATGTTATATTTTTATTATATTGACTCTATAAATTTAAGAAATGTATACTATATTGATTTCCAAATTGATCAGGAATGTACATAGGTTTTTGGATAATGTTTTTGGGATGTAAATTAATATTTCGTTGATCATCAGGACTCGTATATTTTTTGTTGCTTATTATATTATTGGTTAATTTATTTATCTATAAGGATATATTGGTTAATTTTGGTTTAGGAATTGACTTTTTGGGTTATTGTAGAATGGTTTTTCAAAAAAGAGCACATTATCAAATTATAATTTTTCACACACCAATGGACACTGTTCATTAAAATGGTATGTAAGTGAAAATGTTCCATAATGAATATGAATGAGATGAGATGGTTCTATTAGATATTGTCAATGATAAAATGTTTTTAACACATTCCTCATAATTATTTCATATTCCCTTTTCCTACTCTCAATTCCTATATATTTAGAATTTATGTGGACACTTCCAAAGCTGTTTTAACATAAATAAGGAACCTAGTATCAAATTTCATTGAATTTTGGTTCATTATCGATTTTAGATTCCTAGAATCAATGGGATTATTATTAACTAATGATCTTCCTTATACAATATCTATTACTATCATATCCGTCAAGACTAAAACATCATATAATTATTAGATGAACATATAGTAAAAAATTTGTTGGTGGGGGATGTTAGATAAAAAAGTATTAAACCTATATAAATACAATTGATGTTTCTACTCTTTGATATTCATAATGAAAGAATATCATTCATAAGAGAGGGATATATAGATTATTTAAACATTATATAAAAACATCATCTTATACGGATGCCATGTCCCTAGGGTAGTGGATTATGAGTTATAAAATCAATATTTGGTCAATAGATCTAAATAAATGATGAAGGACCTCATTTGAATTTGATTTTAATTGTGATCATGATGTTTCATGGGGATGAAAACATTGTGATAACCATTTATGTTTTAATGTGGGTATCAAAATAGAATCCCATAAAACATGGCAAGATGATGAAACGAGACCAGCCTATGTCCAAATCCTATGGCAATTCTCGTAAATTCTAAACTGTTTTTTCTATTCTCAATTTTAGGAACAAAAAACTCCACCGGAGTTCTCTATTAAGAAATGATTGATTAATTTTCTACCATTTTAGTTTTTATAAAAAATTATTATGTTTTTTATTTATTAAAATTTCATGTTTCTTTATGTTTTCAAAATATACACAGTTTTAATTAATTTTTATTTTACTTTTCTATTTCTAAGGTTGTAAGAGTTTTTAGTGTTATAATTTTCAATGGTATTTATGATACAATAAACATTTTGAATAACAATTTTACTTTTTATTTGTTAATTTAACAAGAGGATTTTTTTTATTTATAAATTTTTAACCTAGTGGAAGCGTAAACAAAAAAATATCTAACTGAAATACTTGGTTTTAATATTATTTATTACATATAATTACCAATTTTATCTAAATTAATATAGTTAGCAATAACCATGGATGTATCCCAATGAAAATATTCATAAAGAGTTATATGTCTTGAGTTTTTATATTTTTTCAAATTTTATAATTTTAATTATTTTATAGGGGAAACTACTGATGTAAAATAAAAATAATATGTGTTTTAAAATGAATTAGAATTAAAATTAGAATAAAAAAATTAAGGAATAACAAATTTAACATGAATAAGTAGTTTCCAACCTTTAAATTATTATATATTTTTTATTATTCATCATTTTAAATAAATTTCATATCTCTAACTCTATCAATAAAAAACGTCAAAATATCAAATATTAAATCTCATTATGTTCAAGAAATTGATCCTAAAATCATGCGGTTAAAGGAAAGTCTCCATTCATTATGAGCCGATTGATGCTCTCAATGTTCAATTAGAATAATGATTTATAAGAAACTCGATGTACTCAGATTCTTCAATCGATGATTGAAAAAATTAAATTTCACGGATAATCATTTTATTCTATCTAAAATTGAACCATCAATCCTCATATATATTTTAGCATAGTCCAATAAGAAAATTTAATTACTATTACTGGAAGAAACATTTATTAAATAAATGATAGAAAAATTAAACTGCAAACATCGATCAAAATTCATAGATTATAATTATGTAGTGATTTAAAATGGAGACATTAGTGAAATTAAAATTTAAAATGGAGACATTAGTGAAATTAAAATTTAAAAATACATCACACAGAAATAATAATGGATTTAGTTATTCGATATTTATATGGATATCACCAATGTGTCGAAGAAATAATTAATCACTATCTTTATTAGTAATGGGAGTAGTATAATCTCTCTAGAAATATATCCTCATTCCAAATTCATTTTTTTACTCTCAAAATCCCAAATATATTCTTATCTTTTCCTACTGAAATGGCTTCCTCCTCTTAAAAATATAAATAATTTTTTTATCTTCAATCATTGTCAAAGTAACTCCAAGACATCTATGTTCCATTATAGACATATGATAGAGATAATCCACTTTAATTCAACCACCTTTCACATATCCTTAGTGAATCAACAAAACCATCTCAATCATTTTCACATGGGAATCAAATAATCAATTGCCGCTATAGTTTTTTGAAATACTAACCATTACATTCCTGAAAACAAATTATTCTCTTTCTCAATTCTAATAAACACATGTAAGTGGGTTTAATTCATGTATCCCAAAACCAATATTTCTAATAACTTCAACATCATTTATATTATTTCAAAAGTGATGATAAATTATTATGTGTTACAACACCCAAATAAGTCTACAATAACTCATTATATATCAAATGATGAATAAACTGTCGATGCATTCAAAAATTGAAGTTCTACATATCCATCAAAACTACACTCAAACAAAACACAACTTGGAAACACAATATAACTATGCTGGTTACTAAAAACTCTGAATACAAGAATTAACAAATTCCATGAATTTGGTAAAGGGGAAAAAGAAACCCTATGTCATGGATTTATTGGAAGAATTATTCAAAGGTGGATAATCCATGAAGGAAAGAATCATCCCTCATAGCTGAAATTTCTATATAGACCATCACTCTTCATGTCATCATCTGAATGAAATTTTTTGTTGGATGTGATTGTACTGTCCATTACCATGATCAAAACCAATCATTCAAGGGACTGTAGAGTTATTTATAGTATATAAAAATGACCATACCCACAAAGAAAATAATTTTTCAAATTTGATTTTAGTGTTGAGTGGTTATTTACATCCTTCATAAATTACCATATCTATGAATGAAAAATCATATGTAGGTGATGCTAATTTTTTCCACCTCCCCGGAATTAAAATCATTATACATGTAATCCTTATTGGGCACCCAAAAATAAATCCCTATGGCCCACCGAGGATAAATATCCATCTGGTTATCTAGTTCCTCTATTCTTATATAAATGACACCAAAGGGGGATTTAGAAAATGAAAAAAAATAAGGACACACAATATATGAGGTTAAGAAAAGAATTGGAAGAGATCCATCTATTCCAAATAGGTAAATCCAACACATGTAATTAAGTGAAATAATTATCTCACCTTACCTTATGCGAACCAAATCCGTTTATGGATATTATTATCTAATGTATAGTAAGACGAACACACTTAGGACCATCACAATGAATAATAAAATTCCATGAGGAGGGATACTTTTCATGTGTAAGAAACTTTTATGCATGATGAACTCGATTCTTCTTAGAAACGTTCTGTGAGGGAGGAACCTAGATCCATGTATAAACATGGTGCATGAGTGGAACCTAACACAGTGATGCAAAATACTATGTGGTAGGATCCTATCCCCACATAAAAGCTTGATATGTGGTTAGAAACAAGGTCTATGTAGTATTGTGCTACTCTGATGGCCCCTTACACATAGAGAAATGTGCGATAAAGAGGGATCCATGTCCCATATAAGAACATTCTACACAAAATTTGGAATCCATGGTTCCTCCTCACTCATTCTACCATCACATCCATCCATCGTAGTTTTAGGCCCCACTATAGACTCTCCATGAATCATTGTAATAGTATCAAGTCAAGGAACCTTGTAAATAAACTAATATATATGATCATAACATTAAAAACACTAACATGTAATCTCTATTCAACATACCCTGAGTATGAATAGTCATGTAGTAAGATTATTAACCATGTGATCCCTTAAAATATCTTTAAGTCCACATTCCAATGATAACGAGGGACCTAACATTGGATATGATCTTGTCGACATCCCAGTTTCGGGTGGGGATTGGGGACTTCACGGTTGATTTTCCAATTGTGTATTAATTTTGTATCCTTTTTTAGTTTCTATTTACAAAAATGGAATCCCTCTAGGATTAATCCCTAGTATTTTCTTGTGGTAGTCATAAATATTTCACTTATTTTCATTCATAGTCTATAGTAGGATAGACCCCCCATATGTGTCTTTCCTGGATACTAAAGTAGATTCAGAGAGGCAGGAAAATTCAAATAAGTCTTTTCTCCCTATGGGACCATGTTATAAAAGCATTAGAGGAGATGCGGGTCATAGATCTTTTATTCCCTCTCCATGTGTTTTTTATCAACCATCCACATATGGTTAATATGGATCATATGATCTTGAGATATTCTTATTCCTCTTTTTTCCTACACTGTGCATGACTCATGTGGTCACAGAGGATAAGGAATATAATGAAATGTTTAGGATCTCAAAACACTAATGGGAATACTTACTTGTGTAATCCTTATTCATAACTCCCAAAACACCATTGGTCAAGACCTTCCTCACGATTCTTTAAATCCTAGACTCTGATTTGGTATAATCCCCAACCATACACAAATGGAATCGTATTGAGTGTAATCCCCAACCATATGTTCTAATGGAACTCCTCCACAAGTGTAATCCCCAGCCCATTTTGAAGTAAATGGGATTTGATTACCAACTCACTTTGATATATTATATGCATCCATGATGTACATTCCCAACACTTGAATCTACCCAATATTTCTTTTGGCTACATTCCAAGTAGGTTCATATCCATCCAGAGGGGTGTATTCCTTTTGGTTCCCTTTCATCGACATTATTTTGGGTAATATACCTAGTAATACCATGCCCCCACCTAGGTGTCCAAAAATCATATGGGTACCCCAGGACACCATAGGGGAATAACTACACCTCCTTTCCTATACACATTTACCTAGTAAATCCTTTCTTCATGGAATTACACTCTATGGTCTGGTCCTCATCAAAAGACCATTGAATTTCACGTGTCCAGTTATGTGGCACCTAACTACATGGGATCTTATTCCATTCACAAGGATACATATAGATCCCATCATATGTGGTTCCATCATGAAATCAAAACAACTTTTTCTCCCTGGATTATATTAAATTTAAAATACCCTCACCGTAAGGCTTAAAAACAATTTTATAATGACAAAAAATATAAGGCCCCTGCCTTAAACCTTACTTAATCTTGAGTTATTACAAGATTACACATTGAGGATCTTTTCGGGTTTAGAGTTTTAGAGAATTAGATCATAAAACTTGCATTACATTCCACATATAAACAAAGTGGTTACATAAAGATAGTATTCTTCATTCCCATCAATGGAAACACATTTAAAATAAAACATGGATTATTTCTTGACACATCCTTGACTCTATCATCTTATCATGTACCTTTCCCTTGACCTGTGAAAAACATTTCAAAAACTTGGGATGAGCATAAAAACTCAGTATGGGTTATAAAAAAACATGGAAAGGAAACATGAGTTCATATATACATAAGAATGAAATCATACTTTACCCATAAAACATAGGCACTTTAACATACCTCATAAAAACATGAATAAATCATATAAATCATAATACGTAAAGGTAACTTGAGGCATTCATAACATTCTTACGTAGGGAGTAACCCTCTTGGTTACGTTTGGAATAACCATCACAGTATATTCCCTAAAATCTCTTCGGAGAAACCTTAACGTTTCACTCCTTCACGTTACCCAATGCATTGGAGAGCTATAACGGGCTCACCCGCCCTTAGTTTATCACGGAACCACCCGTCTTCATAATAATGCCCAAGAACCATAACATAATCATATCACATAAAACATGCATAAAGGAAACATAACATTTCCACATTTCAATCACGAGATATCAATACAACACATTGTTATAAAAACATTATGAAAACCATTTTCAATACCAAAGTAAAACATGGTATTTATTTTTATTTTAAAAAAAGAAGGTATGGCTTGTAGAGGAAGCCGAAACTCAAATAACGGTTACGACGGCGGAGAAGTCTTTGTCGCCGCATACATACGACAAAAACATTCCCTTTTGTCGTTTAGTAAACGCTTCGTATAAAAAAGATTCCTTTTGAATAAACTTAAAAGTCAAAGGGGTTTATACACCGTATAAAAGAAAGTTGTGTATAAAATAAAATATGCCTCAACGAAAGGAGATTGAGACGAAGTCCCATACCTCGTATCCGACTTGACCCGACCGTTCTTTAAACTCCTGAATAATAAACTTGAGTTAATCTCTACTTGCTTATGAATCTTTTTCAAGTTCATTATTCCTTTTATACCATGTTATGAACATCATGTAATCATTTAAGTTAACAATGTTCATTTTGTCGGTATTTGGTTCTTAAGTCAAAAATTGACTTCTTATACTTACATGTTGTTAATTTGGTCAAAGGTTCATTATATCCAGAATGGTATTCATTGTGTAGATATCATATATGTCATATATATCCAGTACATACATTCATTTATAATATTACATCACATTTAGAGGTAAGAAATGAAATGCACCGTTCATGGAGACGGTAAGCCGTACGTACGCATGAACGCTACTTCCATTTCTATTTCATATTTTCTGGAATGGAATCATAATGATATAAAAGTATATTATAATTCCAGTATAACAACATATATAATATCATTAACTTTATCCTTTACACATCCCACATATGGTATTAACGAATCAAATCACTTTTAGGGGGCGGTAGTCCGCACTTCCTAAAATGAAGATATCGTGTTTTACCCATAATGGAAACCATAAAGGTATGCCCAAAATGAAAAAAACAGAAGCTTAAGGAAAACATAAACATATAATATATCATATATAAAAATAGTGACATCATAATGGCCACCTTTGAAGGTGTTAAATGAGTATTGAACAATCATCGTTTCGGGAGGCAGAATTTCGCCATCCACGGAAACCGTATGTTCTTTAACCATTTGATGTAGTTGTGTGAGAGTGTAGCTCAAATATATCTTATAACAACATCCTAGTATATTGAAGATACTGGTGTTGTTACAAAAGAAGTATATAAAAAGAGTTTAGGGGGTTGGAGAAGCAAAATAAAACAAATGAACTTGAGAGAATGAATTACCTTTAAAAAGTGTAACTCCTTTTGAGTTGAGCCTAAAGGCTTCCTTTGAAAGGATTCTGACCAAAGGGAATCCTCTAGGATGAGGAGAGGGATGTGGAGAGAGCAAATGGGCAGGGGTTGGCCGAGCCAATGGCTTGAAGAGTGTGTGAAATGAGGTAGAGGTGGGGGCCTTTTATAAGGGGAGATGAGGGGCACTTTTGGAAAGTAAAGAAACATTATATTATTTGAAAATGTGTTTCGGTTTTAAAAGGTCCCACATTGATGGAATTCGTGGATAAGGTGATAAGGCATCGAAATACATTCATCCAATTGGTTTTGGACATGTGTAGTTCATAGATTTTATTTTATCTTTCCATTTTATTTAAATCGTCAAATAATGATGTCATCGCTGCATCATTATTATGTCATAAATAATTAAATTTATTTAATGTCTAAAAATTATAAAACAAATACTATGATGTAGGAAATCTTTTTATCTTTCCATTGAATATTTATAATCAAAATTTGGACTTGTATAACCCCACTTAAAAATTGTTTTCGCAAAACATATTATGTTTGTGTCATTTTCACTTTAACATTTAATAAAAAGTAATTTATGTTATTTCCCAACAAAAGTGGATACATGGGGTCCCCAAGTTAGGCCATGACTTGTCTTGGTCGGCCATGACACAACCAATGAGGTTGGGACATGTGTCTAGGTCATTTTATATTATTAAAGCATTATTTATACATTAAACTACCCTAATTACCACTAATCGCGATTAAGAACTTAATAAGTTACTATTCACCAAAAAATTATTTTAATATCATTGAACCACATTTTACTTCTTAATGACAACCATGTATGTCGGATTTTCAAAATTCAATACACATTAGTGGTAAACATTCATTTAACTGAAAAATCAGTTTGCTTGATTACCACTTAGTGGTTTCACTATTCATCTAAATTGAAGTTTTTCAGAAAATTACCAAAAATTCACTCTAAGCTATATTTGATATTCCGAATTCATAAATGAAGTCTATTTTACAAAATTCAAATCATATAAGTCACATTAATTAATTTAATAATTAATTCCCGCTGCCAGAGCAAAAAGCGTGTTTTTACAAAACAATAAGTATCAAAAGATTGACACCAGTTTAAGTCTAATTTCAAATCGAAATTGATTCCAATGACCACCATTGGATAAAATGGTAAAAATATATTCTAATTTCACTTCAAAACAAATTCAAAACATAATCTAATCATATAAATAAATTAGATTAAAAAGTAGTTTTGATGTAAAATGCAGTATTTTTCACTATTCATTTAAAAATGAACATTGTCAGAAAATTACCAAAAATTCACACAAGGTAAATTTTGATGTCCCAATCATAAAGGATAAGTTTATTTTGACAAACATAGTTTATAAAATTGTCAAAATATAGATTCAAAAATGGTTTTCCATCAAAAGGCACTAAAACAATCCTTTAAGAATATTAGTGTATTCCATGCATAAGATTGTATTTATTTTCATTTTAAGCCTCTAAAACACTATCTTTATCATTAATAGACATAGATAAAAAAATATCTATTATTCATTACTTACTTGGGATGTTACATCCTTCCCCCCTTTAGAAAATTGTGTCCCCGCAATTTATTTACTTATCAAATAAATTGGGGTACTTATCCCTCATTGCATTTTCGGATTCCCATGTTGCCTCTTCAATCATGTGGTTTTTCCACAAAACCTTTACCTGCTTAATCACCTTATTCCGTAACACTTTCTCCCTGTGGTCAAGAATCTGGACCGGTTGTTCCTCATAAGATAGGTTCTCTTCCAGCTGAACTACCTCTGGACTCAAAACATGAGATGGATCTGGCATATACTTTCTCAACATCGAAACGTGAAAAACATTGTGTACCTGAGATAAACTCGGAGGTAAAGCCACTCGGTATGCAACTGATCCAACTCTCTCTAGAACTTCGTATGGTCCAATGAACCTTGGACTCAACTTTCCTTTCTTACCAAATCTCATCACACTTTTCCAAGGAGAAACCTTGAGAAAAACATGATCACCTACCTCGAAAGATAGATCCTTCCTCCGGTTATCCGCATAACTCTTCTGCCTGCTCTGAGCTGTTCTCATGTGTTTCTGAATCAGCTGAACTTTTTCTGCCATTTCTTCTACCAATTCTGGTCCCATCAACTTTCTTTCACCCACTTCATCCTAGAAAGCTGGAGTTCGACACCGCTTCCCATATAATGCCTGAAATGGTGCCATCTGTATACTGGAATGAAAACTGTTATTATATGAAAACTCAACCAAAGAAAGATGCTGGTCCCAACTTCCCTGATAATCCATAGAACAAGCTCGTAGCATATCCTCCAATGTCTGAATTGTTTATTCTGACTGCCCATCTGATTGAGGATGAAAAGCTGTACTAAAATTTAATTCAGTACCCAACGACTTCTGAAGGCCTTTCCAAAAGTTAGAAGTAAACCTGGGATCACGATCTGATACAATGGAGAGAGGAACTCCATGTAACCTGACTATCTCTTTATGATACAAACGGGAAAGTTGATCAAGAGAGAAAGTATCTCGTATAGCAAGGAAATGAGCAGATTTAGTCAAGCGATCAACAGTAACCCAGATTGCATTATTACCTCGAGATGTCTTCGGTAATCCAACAACAAAGTCCATGGATATATTCTCCCATTCCCACTCTGGAACTGGTGAAGGCTGCAGCATCACTTTCGGTAACTGCCGCTCTGCTTTAACCTGCTGACAAGTCAAACACTTCACAGTAAAATCAGCAATATCTCTTTTCATTCCATCCCACCAGTAATACTCCCGCAGATCTCTATACATCTTAGTACTGCCCGGATGAACTGAAAACGGAGAACTATGAGCTTCACATAACAACTCTCTCTTCAACTGTGAATCAGAAGGCACACACAATCTCTTCCCAAATATCAAAACGCCATCATTATCAATGTTGAATTCAGGCAACTTACCTTTCTGAACCAGCTCTACCCTTTTCTGCAACTCACTGTCTTGCTTCTGTGCTTGCTTGATTCTATCGGATAGAGAAGATCTCACTGATACCTGAAACAAAACAGAAGGACTTCCTGCACCAACAACTTCTATGCCAAATTTCATCAAATCGTTAACCAAATGATCACGTTCCAAACGCAACATTGTTAATGAAGCATTACTTTTTCGACTCAAAGCATCAGCCACTTTATTTGCTTTTCCCGGATGGTAATGAATTGTACAATCATAATCCTTGATAAATTCCAGCCATCTCCTTTGTCTCATGTTTAACTCTTTCTGAGTGAATATATACTTTAAACTTTTGTGATCGGTATAAATTTCACACTTTACTCCATACAAATGATGCCTCCAAATTTTTAAAGCAAAAACAACAGCAGCTAATTCCAAATCATGTGTAGGGTAATTTACCTCATGAGTTTTCAACTGTCGTGAAGCATAAGCAATTACCTGATCATTCTGCATTAGGACGCAACCAAGTCCTTTCAATGAAGCATCGCTGTATATAACAAAGTCACCATTCCTGGAAGGTAGTGCCAAAACTGGAGCATTCACCAATCTTCTTTTCAATTCCTGAAAACAATCATCACATTCTTTTGTCCAGATAAACTTAACACCCTTCCGAGTTAGCTTAGTCATTGGACTAGATAACCGTGAAAAATTTCTAACAAACCTTCGGTAATAGCCTGCCAAACCAAGGAAGCTACGAATCTCGGTTACATTTGTGGGTCTTGGCCATTCTTCCACAACTTTTGTTTTTGCAGGATCAACAGTTATTCCATCTTTAGAAACAATGTGACCAAGGAAAGCAATTTGTTGCAACCAAAACTCACACTTGCTGAATTTCCCATACAATTTCTTTTCTTTTAAGGTTTGCAAGATAGCCCTTAAATGTTTTTCATGCTCCTCTTTACTTTTAGAAAACACCAAAATATCATCAATGAAAACAACCACAAACTTATCCAAGAACTCATGGAAAATTCTATTCATTAAGTCCATGAATACAGCAGGTGCATTGGTTAGCCCAAAAGGCATTACTACAAATTCATAATGGCCATATCTCGTACGGAATGCGGTCTTCGGAATATCTGCCTCCTTTACCTTCAGCTGATGGTACCCCGATCTCAAGTCAATCTTTGAAAAAAACTGAGCTCCCTGGAGCTGATCAAACAAATCATCGATATGAGGCAAAGGATATTTGTTCTTAACAGTGATATTATTCAAGGCTCTATAATCAATGCAAAGTCTCATAGAACCATCTTTCTTTTTAACAAATAAAACAGGAGCACCCCATGGTGATGTGCTAGGTCTAATGAATCCTTTCTCTAATAAATCTTGCAATTGCTCCTTCAACTCTAAAAGTTCAATTTGTGCCATTCGATAAGGGGGTTTTGAAATTGGCTTAGCATCAGGAACTAAGTCAACAGTAAACTCAACTTCCCGATCTGGTATTATTCCAGGCAACTCATCAGGAAAAACATCAGGATACTCATTTACCACTGACACATCATTAATCTGAACAGTTCCTTTATTTTCAACGACGTGTGCAAGGTAACATTCATTTCCATCTTTTACAAGTTTCTCGGCCTCTTCATATGTTATCAAAAGTAATGGTTCATTCTTGTAAACAAACTGAAAGTCTTTCTTAAAAGAAACTTCTTTAGCTCTACAGTCAATCTTAGCATGGTAAATAGAGAGCCAATCCATACCCAGGATAACATCAAACTCTACTAGAGGTAGAACAATAAGGTTTGCAGGTAGGTTCTTTCCACAGATAAGGATAGGAAGATTCTTATAAATTCTTTTTGCCTCGACACTTCCCACAGGTGTTTTTACCAAAAGTTCAGGAGTCATTTCTTGAGATGGTATTCCCATTTTACTAGAAAAGGTCTCAGAGATGAAAGAATGTGTAGACCCCGAATCAAACAACACACTGGCATAGTCTGAAAAAACAAACAAAGTACCTGATACGACTTCATTTGATGGCCCGACATCCGCTGAAGTAGTTGCAAAGGATTTCACCACCCCTTTCTGCTTGTAGTCTAACTGCTTCCCTTCACTCAAGCTCCTTGTCGGACACTCGTTTGCATAGTGACCCATCTCATTGCACTTAAAACATTTCACTAACTGTAAATCAAATTTGTTTTTACCTTCACCTTGATCCTTTTCAGTGCAATCACGAGCCTTATGTCCCATCTTACCACATCGGTAGCACTTCCCAGAATTCAGAAGACATTCCCCAGCATGCCTTTTGCCACATTTATCACAAACTGGAAACTTAGTTCTCTTGCCATCAGACTTCTTTGAAGAATTCTTACCTTTCTCCTGCCACCTCGGTCTCTTCTTCTACTGGTTGTTATAGAACACTTGGTCATCGGCAAACTCCATTTCCACCTTCTCAGCACATCGAACAAGCTTTTCATAACTTTTAAACTCTCGAGAAGCTAATGCCCTTCGATACTTTGGCTTTAATCCTGAGTAAAAACGATTGATTTTACTATCAAGGTCCCGGATAAAATTGGGAGCATACCTTGCCAATCGAGTGAACCTTTCTTCATAGGCAGCCACTGAGTCTTCCTCTTGCCTCAATTCCAAGAATTGCTTTTCCATCCTAAGTCGAACAGCCTTAGGAAAATACTTCTCAAGAAACATACCTTTGAAATCATCCCAGTCAAGAGCATCAATCTCATCGGCATCCCTGATATTTTTAACCATAGACCACCACTGATCTGCTTCACCCTCCAAACGGTAAATAGAAAGACTAACCTTTTGATTGTCTGAAAACCCCATGACATCAAAAATCTTCTCCAGTGCTTTAATCCATCCTTCAGCTTGCACAGGGTCAGATGATCCTCTGAATGATGGTGGATGTTGCCTCATGAAATGTTCCACCACTGACATGTTCCTCTGCGGTTGTTCTGGCTGATCTCGTACATGGATACCACCACCATTTATCGCCTGAGTCAACTGCGCCATTACTGCAACAAACTGTTCAGTTCCAATTCCGACCATTTCTGGATGCTGATTCGGAAGGTTATTTCCTTCTGTATGCCTTCCTAGCACTGCTTCCCTGTTTCCTCTGCGGAAAACCATTCTGAACAAACATGTCTTAGATGAAGCAACATGGTAATCTTTAAATGCTATATCATTTCGAAAAAGAAAAAAAAAATATTTTTGGATAATCATTTAATAGAATTCCAACTCCTAAAGTTATCTAAACCGACCTTTGATACCAACTATAAGGCCCCTGCCTTAAACCTTACTTAATCTTGAGTTATTACAAGATTACACATTGAGGATCTTTTCGGGTTTAGAGTTTTAGAGAATTAGATCATAAAACTTGCATTACATTCCACATATAAACAAAGTGGTTACATAAAGATAGTATTCTTCATTCCCATCAATGGAAACACATTTAAAATAAAACATGGATTATTTCTTGACACATCCTTGACTCTATCATCTTATCATGTACCTTTCCCTTGACCTGTGAAAAACATTTCAAAAACTTGGGATGAGCATAAAAACTCAGTATGGGTTATAAAAAAAAACATGGAAAGGAAACATGAGTTCATATATACATAAGAATGAAATCATACTTTACCCATAAAACATAGGCACTTTAACATACCTCATAAAAACATGAATAAATCATATAAATCATAATACGTAAAGGTAACTTGAGGCATTCATAACATTCTTACGTAGGGAGTAACCCTCTTGGTTACGTTTGGAATAACCATCACAGTATATTCCCTAAAATCTCTTCGGAGAAACCTTAACGTTTCACTCCTTCGCGTTACCCAATGCATTGGAGAGCTATAACGGGCTCACCCGCCCTTAGTTTATCACGGAACCACCCGTCTTCATAATAATGCCCAAGAACCATAACATAATCATATCACATAAAACATGCATAAAGGAAACATAACATTTCCACATTTCAATCACGAGATATCAATACAACACATTGTTATAAAAACATTATGAAAACCATTTTCAATACCAAAGTAAAACATGGTATTTATTTTTATTTTAAAAAAAGAAGGTATGGCTTGTAGAGGAAGCCGAAACTCAAATAACGGTTACGACGGCGGAGAAGTCTTTGTCGCCGCATACATACGACAAAAACATTCCCTTTTGTCGTTTAGTAAACGCTTCGTATAAAAAAGATTCCTTTTGAATAAACTTAAAAGTCAAAGAGGTTTATACACCGTATAAAAGAAAGTTGTGTATAAAATAAAATATGCCTCAACGAAAGGAGATTGAGACGAAGTCCCATACCTCGTATCCGACTTGACCCGACCGTTCTTTAAACTCCTGAATAATAAACTTGAGTTAATCTCTACTTGCTTATGAATCTTTTTCAAGTTCATTATTCCTTTTATACCATGTTATGAACATCATGTAATCATTTAAGTTAATAATGTTCATTTTGTCGGTATTTGGTTCTTAAGTCAAAAATTGACTTCTTATACTTACATGTTGTTAATTTGGTCAAAGGTTCATTATATCCAGAATGGTATTCATTGTGTAGATATCATATATGTCATATATATCCAGTACATACATTCATTTATAATATTACATCACATTTAGAGGTAAGAAATGAAATGCACCGTTCATGGAGACGGTAAGCCGTACGTACGCATGAACGCTACTTCCATTTCTATTTCATATTTTCTGGAATGGAATCATAATGATATAAAAGTATATTATAATTCCAGTATAACAACATATATAATATCATTAACTTTATCCTTTACACATCCCACATATGGTATTAACGAATCAAATCACTTTTAGGGGGCGGTAGTCCGCACTTCCTAAAATGAAGATATCGTGTTTTACCCATAATGGAAACCATAAAGGTATGCCCAAAATGAAAAAAACAGAAGCTTAAGGAAAACATAAACATATAATATATCATATATAAAAATAGTGACATCATAATCGCCACCTTTTAAGGTGTTAAATGAGTATTGAACAATCATCGTTTCGGGAGGCAGAATTTCGCCATCCACGGAAACCGTATGTTCTTTAACCATTTGATGTAGTTGTGTGAGAGTGTAGCTAAAATATATCTTATAACAACATCCTAGTATATTGAAGATACTGGTGTTGTTACAAAAGAAGTATATAAAAAGAGTTTAGGGGGTTGGAGAAGCAAAATAAAACAAATGAACTTGAGAGAATGAATTACCTTTAAAAAGTGTAACTCCTTTTGAGTTGAGCCTAAAGGCTTCCTTTGAAAGGATTCTGCCCAAAGGGAATCCTCTAGGATGAGGAGAGGGATGTGGAGAGAGCAAATGGGCAGGGGTTGTCCGAGCCAATGGCTTGAAGAGTGTGTGAAATGAGGTAGAGGTGGGGGCCTTTTATAAGGGGAGAGGAGGGGCACTTTTGGAAAGTAAAGAAACATTACATTATTTGAAAATGTTTTTCGGTTTTAAAAGGTCCCAAATTGATGGAATTCGTGGATAAGGTGATAAGGCATCGAAATCCATTCATCCAATTGGTTTTGGACATGTGTAGTTCATAGATTTTATTTTATCTTTCCATTTTATTTAAATCGTCAAATAATGATGTCATCGCTGCATCATTATTATGTCATAAATAATTAAATTTATTTAATGTCTAAAAATTATAAAACAAATACTATGATGTAGGAAATCCTTTTATCTTTCCATTGAATATTTATAATCAAAATTTGGACTTGTATAACCCCACTTAAAAATTGTTTTCGCAAAACATATTATGTTTGTGTCATTTTCACTTTAACATTTAATAAAAAGTAATTTATGTTATTTCCCAACAAAAGTGGATACATGGGGTCCCCAAGTTAGGCCATGACTTGTCTTGGTCGGCCATGACACAACCAATGAGGTTGGGACATGTGTCTAGGTCATTTTATATTATTAAAGCATTATTTATACATTAAACTACCCTAATTACCACTAATCGCGATTAAGAACTTAATAAGTTACTATTCACCAAAAAATTATTTTAATCTCATTGAACCACATTTTACTTCTTAATGACAACCATGTATGTCGGATTTTCAAAATTCAATACACATTAGTGGTAAACTTTCATTTAACTGAAAAATCAGTTTGCTTGATTACCACTTAGTGGTTTCACTATTCATCAAAATTGAAGTTTTTCAGAAAATTACCAAAAATTCACTCTAAGCTATATTTGATATTCCGAATTCAAAAATGAAGTCTATTTTACAAAATTCAAATCATATAAGTCACATTAATTAATTTAATAATTAATTCCCGCTGCCAGAGCAAAAAGCGTGTTTTTACAAAACAATAAGTATCAAAAGATTGACACCAGTTTAAGTCTAATTTCAAATCGAAATTGATTCCAATGACCACCATTGGATAAAATGGTAAAAATATATTCTAATTTCACTTCAAAACCAATTCAAAACATAATCTAATCATATAAATAAATTAGATTAAAAAGTAGTTTTGATGTAAAATGCAGTATTTTTCACTATTCATTTAAAAATGAAAATTGTCAGAAAATTACCAAAAATTCACACAAGGTAAATTTTGATGTCCCAATCATAAAGGATAAGTTTATTTTGACAAACATAGTTTATAAAATTGTCAAAATATAGATTCAAAAATGGTTTTCCATCAAAAGGCACTAAAACAATCCTTTAAGAATATTAGTGTATTCCATGCATAAGATTGTATTTATTTTCATTTTAAGCCTCTAAAACACTATCTTTATCATTAATAGACATAGATAAAAAAATATCTATTATTCATTACTTACTTGGGATGTTACAAAAAAAATAAGAATATATGATCCATTGATGAAATGTTTACCTATGATGGAGAACCTCTTGTAAATTCATATCTATATATAAATTGAGAACCTCAAGTAAATATATATATTTCTAAACTAAGGCATGTTCATAATTGATTTTTAATTCTGGGGGAGCAACATAATACTTGGGAATTAATAAAGGATTTGTGAGCATATCATAATTCAATGATAGAGTCCCATAATAGAAAATAGTTTCCCCAAAAGTGTGTGATGATACCAACTTTCCATCAAGTCAACTAATGTGAGATCTTATATATAAATTTCAATGTTACTCAACGAGCACGTTCCTTTGATATTTTAGGTACATGGTTCATCACAAACATTAGAACTATTGGTTGATATTGGTTCCACAATCAAAACAAATTAGAAACTGACATGTCCAATGTGGATATATGATTATAATTTTAAACCCAATAGAAATTATTATTTATCATTCAAAAAACCTATAGTCAATCATACCAATAAGGTGAACCATGATTTTTTCAATGAAAATAAATTTGTGGAACTGATATGAATCCATAACCATGTTGGAAGTGTTACCCCACATGAGGTCCCATTTAGATCACAAAATGAAAGAGAGTCAAATAGATCAATTTATGCTGCATGTAATAATATATGGATATTCTACATTGATGGGGTATTCTTCTCTATGTCTTCCAAATATATTGATAGATATTCTCAATAGAAATATATTCAATCTAATGGTGTCTCATATATTCTCACAGACACATGCATCGACCACTACACAAGTCGGCTACATAAACAATCCTAGGATTATATAACCCACCAAACATCATCAATGTTGGGTTTCAAAATCATTATTATTAGAGTAACACTAGAATAATACTCTCCCATTTATGGATTAATCTCGATAGGACCTTCAACATATGAATACACACCATCCATTCGCCCAGTGATTGTCTGTTATCTAGAAGCAGATGGCCCTATTAGCCATGTCAACCCATTTTTGGATCCTATCTATAAAACGTTATAAGAGTTCATCCCTTACCGTAGAGAGGATGATGAAGCTGTTTCTATAAAATTCATCCAGCTTCACATAGTGCCTCCTAATGTCCCATATCATTAATCATTGTTCCCAAAAACGTATAATCCAACATCCTCACTACAAAGAGGATACCACCCGATTCCCCCAACTAATGTCATATAGAATAAGGTACAAAGGGTAGCCTATAAAGGGATAAGATTAAAAAATATAGAATAGTCCATCGTCATTATTCCTTATAAAGACACACATCTGGTAAATACGATATTAGTGAATGGGAAGATAGAAATTCATTCTCATTTATATCATGACCACCTGGAAAATATGGAAGAAATAAATAAGTTGATTAAAATAATAGTTCACTTATATCAACTATAATATGAATATGTAGATGAATAGTATGAGAATATTCATATTCCTATGGATATATATCATGCTACTCAACCAAATATGTTAGAATACTACAATAAAACAAAAGTACCTACACTGTTACATCAATCCATCCATGAATATACGGAGGAAATCAGAGGACCTAGACACTTTATCTTAGCTACATATTATTGGAAGACTAAAATTCCATTCCTAAGACTCTAATGGGAATATATTCCCTTTCCCACCAAGGATATATCTTAGCATATCCTAGTAATGATGGAAGGTCAGACATCAATTCCTGACAATATCCAAAAACATTCCAATATGTACTTGTGTCTACGATAAAATCCCATAGTATGTCCCATGACCCAGTCTCCACAAGTGTGGTTGATCAACCACATAGTGAGGTGGACACTAAAGAGAAGACATACATCACTTCTCTAATCCTAGAGGTCCACGTACAATATTCCATTATAAATAGACAACATATATAAAATGAAAAACCCATTACTAATAGGGGACAGTACTCATCTCCATTGGCCATTCCATAGATGTAATATATCCCTATAAAAATACTAAATATCTACAAAAATAACCCAGGATAACCATATGATCCACTTGAACATGAAACCGTTTAATAAGGATATAATTTACAATAAGTATCTAGAGACACCTGAATGAGAGTTCCTAAAGAGAAATTATGCCTAAGGTCACTGTGAAATGAACTGAGTACTCACAGACCATCTATGTTAGATCCTAGAGATCTTGAGGCCATTAGAAATCTATTAGTTGTTGCTCAGTATTCATCCAATATGTTACTAATTTATGAAAATAGACTTATTAGTTTTGAATGCCCACCCCATGACACTATTACCAGCATCTATGGAGGTCTTCGCTAGAGTATCTATCAATAATGCTTCATTTGTGGGAATGAAAATATCAACCATGAGTTAATCTCATAATGAGCACCATGGTATCCCCCCATTTGGCCAAAATATCAAAGATAAAAAAGGTCATCCCGTTACTGTTGTCTTCCCTGAAGGTCCTACCTAGGTTATATGTGTAAAAATCCTACATTTAGTTGGACATCGAGTTATGATGGTAATCCTCTCCATGATGTTATTCGTTGTGAAGGTCTACCATGTAGCGACATTTCATTTTGACAAGAAGTCACATCCCTTGCTAATTCAAATATGAGAAATACCTCATATTCAAAGGCACATGGAAATATGGGTTCTGTCATGCTAAATAACCTATGAATGAAATGTGACATACTTTCTCAACCACAAGATATCTCAGGGAAATAATCATCTTATGAACCACCATTGGACCATTTCCATTCCAAAAAGACCCCCACTCTCTTTGATCATTCAAAAGCATAGTCATGAAGTTCTCATGATGGAGTTTTCAAGAAGTGGGGTATCAAGAATAAGATAAAAGGTTACGTATCTGGTTGGATGAAAATTTTATAGGGATGATATGACTATTATGTTTTTTCCCTCATCCAATTAAAATTTCATCATTATAGAGTAATTTTCCAAAGAATAAAAACAGAACACATGTCTAAATCGCTAGAAAACTCTCTACCACCTACAAGAAATGTTCATCCCATACAACAGTGATGTATATCAAGTTAATATATTGGAATAACATCTTCATAATATTTAGTTGAAAGACCATATGTTTACGAAGAGACAATAATTAGAGAATCATTATAAATATATTCAATTGGGAATCATCAAAGCATTGCATTAATTACAACATTTAATTCCCGCCAAATTATTGGTCATATATAAGGCTGTGGTGAACCTGGAAATTTGAATTTCCCTACACACTATGTCCAAATAAACCTAATAAATGAAATTGTTTAATTTCATTATCCAATATATAATATTCAGTAAGACCATTGCTTAGGGAATATGACACACATAATAAAAATTATCCTGGAATAAGTCTAAAAAATTTTAGGCCCATTGAGAAAAATCCATTTAAAAACACCTAAACTAGGAAATTGAGAACATTAATCTTTCTTATTGCATAAGTAAATCTAATCATCATGAACCAAAAAAGTCCACTGAAGCAATCCGTTCATGTGAAGATGCATCAATTTTCAAAAATCATGCTAGAACATGTATTCATGAGATAGAGGGAGCAGTTGAGGTATAAATAACAATTGTAGTATGACATCAGCACCAAGATATAGGGATCCGAGAATTTTTAACATAAAATACATCTTAATGGATAAATAACTCAACTATAGGCACATGAATAGAATAAGTAGACCTACCACAACCAACAGGGGTGAGGAATTTTTTACCTCAACACCCCCATTTATGGAAACCATCTTTTCCTATCTAGATAGGAAAACAATTTGCAAGGTATTACAGTTCATCCTATTTGTAACCCATTTCCCCCTAGAAATTATGGGTTCTAATAGGTTTCATAGGGGATACATCCCAGATATTATATCCCATGAAGCATAAAAAGGATCCCAGAAATGAATGGATGTGTCTAATAAAGGGAAAAAATATCCCACCTTTTATTTAACAAAACAATATGACACCAAAAAGACATTATTCCCTGGTAAAAATTGAGAATATCAATCTTTTAGAAGATACAAACAATGATGTCGATACAGAGGAAAAAGTCAAGGTTGCTTCCATTTGGTTTTCATTCCACATTAGGAAAATGAATTTGGTGTACATTCATGGAACCATAGAATCACAATAAATTTGGGTGCCCCGTCAACCAGTCCATTACTAAATCGTCAGTGAATCTATACCAATGATTAGGGAAAAGGGAATAGTGTACACAACCTGTATCATCCTCTTGAATGGGGTGATATACTCATTATAAAATAATTATTTTCTTGGTAGTAGAAAGAAAGTAAAGTGTTGATTGGACTCAATTCTGAATTCCTCTGTTGTATAATTACTTCATAATAATCTCCTTAGGAAATGAATATCCATATTCTTCTAAAGGTGTCTCCAAACAAAAGGGGTTCATCTTAGTGATTGAAGAAGGTATATGACATCTTTCCTACTCATTTTCTTGGATAATTAGCTAATATAGACCAAATTATGGATGGATATAAAGACTTATAACTATGAGGCAAAACCCATAATGGATTATATAAAACCCCTAAAATATTTCTCCAACCTGATATCATCCAAAAATAATAGTGGACCCAATGCATAAGATCCACCATTTTACTGCATCTAACCAACTTAATGTTCAACTAAACATTCCTCATGGGATTATTGACACCATTTAGTAATTGAAACCTTTTTTACGCCATGGATGAATGTAATTTACTAGTATAGTTGTTACTGAATCCTTATAGTGAATGGGTGACCGAAACTCCTACCTACCATCTTTCAAGATTCACAAATTTCTGATATTCACTGACCCAGGAGACTATGAAAAACATCTTACACAATTTGTATCTCAATTTTATCCCATTATTGGAAGTAACAGTAAATTATAAGTAGCAAAGCTCAAATGGTGCATGAAAATATTGAAATGTAAATA
Source organism: Viscum album (assembly GCA_963277665.1). Classification (NCBI taxonomy): domain Eukaryota; kingdom Viridiplantae; phylum Streptophyta; class Magnoliopsida; order Santalales; family Viscaceae; genus Viscum; species Viscum album. Next base: position 516,394,276 of record OY728145.1, read on the forward strand.
ATTCATAGGGTGCACTAGTTAAACAACATGGTCAATCGTTTGATGGGAATACCGCCATCAACATACACACTTTTAATTATTCTCTATTATACAAAATATAAAAATCCATGACCTCTGAAATTTAAAATATCATGAGAATGTGAGTGTATCATATTTCATTTCCAAGTGGGAAGGGAAAACCTAATATCTAAAACTACCACTTCCCTAAGAAGATATATTCTCTCAATGCATAGAGAACCTCCACGAAGAGATTTGAATGCCTCTCATCACAATGAAGTATAAAATTGAATTTTAGGATTTTTCCACCACTTACAAAAATATATAATATTACATAACAAACTATACTTATATTCCGAATGACTCCACCAGTACTTGGGAAAGGAGATAGAAAGGAAGAGGTGGCATCCATCACTCTTAATCCAATTTCTATGTCATCTCATCTCCAATACAAGGCCCATATCATGAATCAACCCTAGACATAAATAGAAACACCCTCATTATAAGGATGTGTGGAGGGGACTATGAGAAATTAATTTTAGTATATTTTGAACAAATTTTACTCATTCTATGATGATAATGTCAAAGGATACATTATAGCTTCTATGGCTAAAAAATTAGTCCACCTACCATATCCCAAAATTCTAGACCACGTTATTCTTGACTTCTAGATAGATTTTTTTTCACATTCCATAGGATTCTAGGGCACATCAATAAATAGTGTATCATCATAAATGACACTCAACTATAGATGGTGGAATCCAGAAATGTTATTCGTGGAATGTCTCCAGCACTGGTAGCATATGTTTTCACTTATACACCCAATGAATAAAACTCAGTAGAAATTGGTTGTTATCAAAAGGGATGATAATATTCATGTATTAATGAATTAAAATATAGTCAATCTTACTAAAGTAATTATACAATAATTATTTAAATAACAAACTATGACATTATCCACGACAACAAATTCGGTGCCATTGGCATTACAAACCGATAAAATCCAACAAATCCGATCGTTTAATGGACAAAAAAGAAGAGAGTAAGAACAAGAGGAGGGACCTACATAATGAAAAATAATTTCTTCAAAAGTAATAGATTTTATTCTATTTAATTAGATATAATGGGAACCACTACACCAAATGGTTATGTTATTAATGGATAGGCAGACAAAGTCATCATCAGACGAGGAGTTGATATTTAATTCTATTAATTTCATTCATGTAACGGATCCCATATTAGAAGATGAATATGGATATATAGTCTAGATGTTCATATCTAATTATGGAACTAGAATATGAGGTTGTGGGATCTGAGCACACTAAGGAAGGGGAAATTGTTATAGGAACAAGAATTCTAGCCAAATCCCCAATCGGACATCAAATGTTATAGAAACTCATGGAAGATCCTTTTACTGAGTCAGATAGGTACAAGAAAATACAATTATATATTTCGAAATAAAATATGAACAAATAAAATTGGAATATCAATAAGAAGGGGTTTAGGGGTTAGATCACCCATAACGGGCAGAGAGGCTTGTCCGACCGAATCCACCAACGGCAGGAGCACCTTTGACACATGTTTTAAGGGCCGATACTCTATGTAAAGTAATCCAGGAACAAGATCACTATAGAAAGTTAATAGACACATAAGGATGTGCATGATTTTATAATATAATTATGATATCATGAAATATTTAGACATTATACTGGCCAAGCTATCAATATTAGACACCCTAAGCTTATCAAAACCCATAGAGAAGTACTTATAAAAGATTTTATAAGACCACGTGAGTTTGATGATGAGTTTTACACATATAAATTATACTAGATATATATTTATCATTTTCAATTTAATGATGTTATATTCTTCAAAGATCAAAATGAATACATTATTATACATAGATGCATCCGACACTTTTACGTGTCTGTTAGGATAAATGGTGTCAATGTATAAAAGGTTTTTAATTGCAATAGAAATAGAGTTAATTTGATTATAGTATGAAAACTTTATACACTGGGATGAAATTATCATAACGTAGTTCCATCCACTAAGAAATTATAGGGCTTTGAGAATACATAAAAAAAGACACTAGTCCATGTCGAGATCAAGGTTAAATTTTGATACCTCATAGACAACTCTGAATTTCATTTTATTATAGTAGAATACAGACGTTATAGTATTTCTAGGATGACCCAAGTTGCATAATCTCAAGACAATCTCCTTGTTATATAGTTATGTTCCATGTAATAGTAATAGTGAATCCATTTGTTGAATAGTACATTTCGATTTATTATTACTAATATTAAATTTAATAGACAATTTTAAAGTTTTTAGTGTAAATAAAAGAGATAACACATTATGTTTTTATAGACGATCACATAACCATGATCATATTACTCTTATAAATATCCTCTACTCCTCAAGGATACTAGTATGCAACAAATACTCTCTTTTTAATTGTAGTTATATCTTGATTATATATAAATTAAAACATACATATTTCACAGATGGTGGTATAAGCCCTACCTTTTGTAGGAGTCACAACCTACATTCCTTTTTATAGGAGGAACATCCCAATATAACATTTATATAGTAGGAATTATCCAATTACATATTTTGAAAGGGATAATATTAAACCAAAACACTAGAGGAGAAATATGTAGTATGAATAATTACAATGGGGAAATAATAGGAAAAAATGAATAATATTTTTGAGAAGACAATAATGATATTTCGTGCAACTATTATTCATTTATCACATAAGTGGATAAAGATGATGGAACTGTTGATATCTCATGATCATAGTAGAATTAAAGAAGTTGATGAAGTTTCTTGATCAATTTTGAGAGGAGTAGAAATTTTATTATCGTATTCTTTTCAAATTGTTCATCTACAAATCTAATTTTTTTACCCATGAAAAAATATCATTAAACATTAAAAAACAGATCTAAAGGATTTTATTTGTGTGAATTTCATCATGATACTATTTATTTTTTAATAATATAATAATATAATAATATGATTGTGATTTTATTTTCTTGAAGACATGTCGAAGACAATACACAATCAGACTACTAATTATTAATGAAATATTAAAGGGATTATTTAATATATAGAGGATAAAAATTATTTAAAAAATTAAAAATTAAAAATAATTTATATAAATAAATAATTCTACAAATTAAACATAAAAAATAAAGTTATTAAAAACATAACATCGTAAGAAAAAATTTCAAGAGAAAATGTCCATAAAAATTGATGAAAATATTTTTTTGAATAAAGTATCAATTTTATTTTACCATAAAATATTAATAATTTTACAACATAATTTATTTTAACAATATTAAATAATATTGAGAAAATAAGATATTTGCAATTTTTTAACTAATTGTTGGTCATGGCGAACTATTGAGAACATAAAGTGGTGACACATTACTCACCCTTACAAATGTCCAAAATTGGAAAAATAATGTATCACCTCAAGTTTTTTTAATAAATTTTTTATAAAAAACAAAATAAATTAAATTATTTTTCACAATAAAAGGTTCTATGTGAAGAATAAAAACGTAACTTCCATTAGATGTTAATTAATTAGTATATTTACTAAAATTTGTTACCAATAGTGACTAATAAATAAATATTTTCCCACAGTTAGATGGTATAATAGATAACATATTAAAACTAAATAAATATTAAAATATGCTTAGATTAATAAAATTGGAAATAATTTATTTAATATAATTCTACTGTCATGCTTCAAGAGAATCATATATATGATGTTGAAAAATATGATCAAAATTAAAAGAATAATTTTATAAAAAAAATTAACAAATATATTAATACACACAAAAAAAACTCAATATGAAGACAAATATCTTAATAGAATAGTAAATAGTTCTTATTGTTGATTTAAGATTTAATTATCAATGAATATTAATACATTGAAAAAAACGAGAGGAGAAAATATTACCTACCAGTTATGTTTAATGGTGGGTAAATTTACCTTATGTTAAAGTGAAACGATGTGTAAATTGAGTCACATTTTTTCTCCAGGTGGTGGGTAAAATTACCCACCGTCTGATATTTCCAAATACTGAATAAAAAGAATCACCAATTTTAAAAACCAATATTGTGTCAAAAAAGTGGATCATCCAAAACATAAAGGGTTGAATACATAAGAAATTTGAGAGAATGTCAATATTCAAAAGAAGAAGAAGAAAATGGGTTATTGATAAAGTAAATGTTGATCCACTACATGATATATTATAAAAAAAATATAAGATCAATTGTGATAAAGTGTATGTTGAAAAAATACGAATATCTATAAATGGGATTCTGATAAGATTAAAATCATGAATTAATATGAATGATGAGCACACTGTTTTATGTGCAGAAGTATTGAAGCTCCACGGAATGAATGAAGGACATTATGAACAAGATAATAAATGAAAATAAGTAGATAAATAATAATTCATGTGGCATTGGTATGGTAATTTCATGAGTTTAGAAAAGTTAATGAGTAGAATAAGAGGAAAGATTGAAATCCTCACTAATAGAAGATTGAAAAGGTTAGAAAAAGATCAGCGAAGATACATCATTCTAGATTGAATCATCATTTTAAAATTTAAACCTACAACGATTCAGTAAATTATAACATGAATGGTATGTTAGGAAAAACAAGGTGAAATAATGGAAAAACAAATATAGCACACACACAAAAAGGATTTGGACCAAGAGAGTGACCTAATCCCATAATATGTGGGAAAACTCTTGGTCCTTTCAAATGAGGTCGATTAGCTATATTCAATTACTATTCTCAACCAGAAAGGTTGTTGTAGGTCATGATGGATGGACCTCCCATGAGGGTAGAACTCAGGTCCCATTAAAATTGTTTGAGGTTTGTCTTATGTTTCCTTAGAGAAAGGATTATTTTTTTCAACACATAAAACAAAAAAACAATATAGAGGGAAAAACTACCAAATAATGTAACAAATAATAATACCACTTTTTTAAGAAATTATAAATTTTAAATCATGAAAATATTTAATTAAATGATATGCAAGTGAAATTTATAAAAATATATAGATATATAAAATATTTAATACTTGATTGCTATCAATCTCCTTCATGTTGTAAATTACAAAACATAATATTTATTAAATATTCAAGCTACATAATATAAAATTATTAAAGCTTCAAAAAAGTTCTCCCCCTTATTGAAAGTTTTCAAAAATTTAATAATTTTTTTTGAAAGAAACAAACATATATTAAATATAGATACGTTATTAACAATATTCATTTTTTAAGGTTTACATTTTAAACATTATGTTCCAATTATCATTATGGAATAATGGAAAATATTTTTGAGATACAAAACTATTAATAACTAATCAAATAGATGTAGTATTAAAATATATAGCGTCATCTAATAAATATTGACCATAATATAATAAATATAATTAAATTATGATAATACACAATAAATTGAATTGATTTATCAAAAAATAAATTATAAAAAGATAATGTTAATCTTTCATCTTACCCAATCAAAACAATATTTTCTCAAATATAATAGAATCTAAGGGTTTATTAAAGAGATCATATAACTGTTTATCAGTTGAAATGTGATATAAACACATATCACCCTTATTTACATGATCTATAGTAAAATTAAATATAACATCAATGTGTTTAGCTCTTCCGTTTTGAATAGAATGTATAAAAATTGTAATAAAAGTAGTGTTATCACTGAAAATAAATTTTTTTTCAAAATTAATATTGAAATCATACATTGTTTTCTTTATCAAAATAATATGCGAATAGAATATAGCAGAACCAACAGACACACGTTTAGCTGTTGATATTGCTACTAACAATTAATTAATTGACCTATATCAGTATTAATGTTTTCCTAAAAAGAGTCACATACATGATGTACTTTTCTTGTCATGTCTGCAATATTGAATGTCTAAATTAGAGTAAGATAGTAAATCAAATTAATTATCATTATAATAAATCATTCTAGTACTAAGAGTACATTTTATATACATAATTACTCATTAAATAGATATATGATGACTTTCATTTGGGTTTGACAGATATCTAGCAAACAAAATAATTTCCAAAGTAATTTCTCAATTAAAAGTAGTAAGGTATGGAAAAATTCATATCCTAATTCTATATAAATTATCACATATATAATATCATGATTCATGTGAGTCTAGTTCACTATTCTTTCTTGTAGGGGTTCTCATAATTTTACATGAATCATGTCCAAAATTTTAATAAGGTTCTTTTGAATACATAGCATGATTTAAGAAAATACCATCATCCCTTTGACTAATTTTCAATAAAAGAAAAATTTCATTTCCCCCATTATGCGCATATCAAACTCACTATCCTTAAATTTAAAAACCAATTACATATTTTATCATTTACGAAACAAAATATATAGTCATCAATAAAAATCAATATAATATGTATATCATTTGGTACTATTTTTATGAATAATTATTTATTAACCATATGAATAAAAAATCAGTTTGAATTAAAAAATTGATTTATTCTTTTAGAAAATCATGAGGAGCTTCATCAATACCATAAAGAGAATTAGGTAGTATTAAAATTTTTTTAGAAATTCATTATTTTAGAACCTAGAATGTTGTTTCACATATGCCACTTTTGAAATTACAATATTTAAAAAGGATCTTTTTTCATCCATCTTAAAAAAATTTAATTTTATAAATCATTTAAATGATCATAAAATAAAAATGGATTCTAATCATGAAAAATGGTGAAAATGAATCTTCAAAATCAATTACATCTTCCATAAAAAAAACTTTGGAAACTGATCGTTCCATATTTCTAACAATATTACATTATTCATGAAATATATTCCCAAAAAATTATTTGTTTTTTATTGATATTATATCATTAGGAAACTAAATATGATATCTAACTTTATTTATATAAAATTAATCATTATCATTATGTGTAACATTAATCCTATTAGAATCTTCAAAAACATCTTTAATATTAATACGAATAAAATTATATACAAAAGTAGAATTAGAACATAAAAATAATGAAAATTATAGTTATAATACAATATAAAATATTTATTATAACATTTTAAAAAGGATGATATTATGAGATTTCCAAATTAAAGTATCAGGTTGAAAAGAAACATGATTCCCTATAACTAATCAATCATTATTGTCTTGTTTTTATACTTTAGTATTGAATTATTTAAAATCATTAAGAATATTAAAAGAATTAGTAAAATATTAATCATTATTTTAAATAAATTTAAAATGAAAACATTCTTTTTTTGACATTGTTCTTTTTTTGTATTCCATTTTAGTCATATTATTAGATGATCCCAAAAAGACACCTTCATCAATTTTTGAATAAGAAATTTCTACATAATCATTAATATATAAATATAGTTAGTACATGGAAAAACATAAAAATAATTGGTTTTGGTTTTTTTATATTTTAAATAATCATATAGTGTTCACATAAATGATGGTATAATGTAAAAAAATTAGATATTGATAGCAGTGATAATAGATTCAGCATAAAAATATTCTGGATGCTTGATTTAATTAAGCATTGTTCTCTACATTTCCGGTGTAGTTTGATTTTTCCCCTATACGAAGACATTATTTTTCGGTGTTCTAGGTGAACAAAAATTATGAAAAGATCCTATAGATTCACTGAAATTTGAAAATCTATAGTTTACAAACACTTATCCTTTATTGCATTTAATAAAGAATTATTCAGTCTTTCTAATTTTTAATTTTCATTCAAAAAGTATGAAATTTGTTTCAAATTTTTCTTATATGAGAAAAGTAAATATTCATTGTAAATCTACTAAAATCATCAACACATAAAAACAAATATTTTAGAACCTAAACATGCAATTCAAATGGATAAAAAAATATCAATATGAAGTAAATAAAAATATCATGTTGTATTAACCATATATAAATATCTAAACGATTCATTGTTCTTTTCACTTTTTAGACCATAATCACATGAATAATACTTACATATACTAATATTTTTATGTTCTATAACTTATTCATGATTAGTTAGATTTTAAAATCATTTAATTTTAAAATGACCCAATATCCTATGATATAGAATTTGATTTTTATCTACACCATTTAATCAGTTTACATTCTTTTGGGTTTGTTTTTGAATAATAAATAGAATATATTTATTCTTTTGAATTTTTATAAAATAAAACAATATTATATTAATAAAAAATAAATTTATTATCGTAAAATTTTATGTTCCTTCCATCATAATTTTTTTTGATAATCTAATCAAGTTATGTTTAAATCCTTATAGAGATATTATTTTTTATGTTATAACATAAGCTAACATAATTAGTTCTTAGAAACCATTAACCATAGCATAATATTTATCACTGAAAGTGAAAGTACCCCAATAAAAAGAGATAATTATAATATGTCATAAATATCATGATAAATGTTCATTAATCACCAAATTTCCATGCACCATGTGTATTCGGAACTCATCTTGAACATTTTCTACAAAACAAATCAAGAGGATTGTTGTTTTAGTACCCATCATTGTCTGTATCCAGCTCAAATAGTAGAAAAATATTTTGGTTCCCATTAAAATTTGATAAATATTTTTTATGTTAATTAATAAGAAATATATATACAATTATGAGTTTTACAATTTCATAAATTCTTAATAAAATTTAAGTAACACTCGTTTTCATAATTTTCATTCTTGTAACAATTAAAGCGAGTTAAATTTATTTATTCCCAGTTATTTATTTTTAAAAAATTGTTATATATATATTAGGCACCTGGTTAATATTTCCGAAACCCATTTGATCATACCTATGTTTTTCCATAGTAATTATTTTTTCAAATTTCTATTGTCCTCGAATAAATTTTGATTAAATTTCCAATAAACCAATTACTTTATTTTTATGGTTTTCATTATCCTACTGAATAAAAACTATGTCACAACAATCTTTCATATTTTTACATGATCAACAATTTTTCAATTTCTCATTTGTATGTTTCTTATATTTAGATTAAATGGGGGTCAATAATCCATTTTGAATTATTATTAAAAATATAAAATTTATCAAAGTTATTAAATTGTTAAATGTTGTATTGGAAATAAAACTATTGTCAAATGATGATGTTATAAATGTTTGGATCATAGATATCCTAGTCCTATCATATATATCCTTTACTCCATAAGAAGACTTGAATAAACAAAATCCTCACTTTAACATGATATTGATAACTTGATTAAATAAAAATAAATACATACCATTTTATACTTAGTGTTATTACCCCCAGATTTTGAATGAGCTAGAACCTACCTTCCTTTTTTCTTAGAGAAAAAACCAACCTTACTTTTAAATATGAGTAATAACCCAGTGACATCATTTTAAATGGAAAATTTTAAACCAATAATATTGTGGAAAAAAATATAGTAGGAATAATTACAATAGAAAAATAATAGAAAACAAATGAATCATAATCTTGAGAAGAAGATAATGAAATTTATTGTAGCTCTTGATATTTGATCACATCAATTGAGGAAGATGAAGATGATAAATATATATAGTGATTGAAAAAGAATAACATATGTCGAAGAAGTTTTGTGATCAATTTTTAGAGTATGAGAAAATTTATTATCGTGTTCTTTTCAAATGAATCATTTTCAATAGTTCATGTATTTTTATATCCATGATGAAATCTCCAGAAAAATTAAAATCGAGATCAACATGACAATTTCCATGGAAAATTTCTTCACGACACTTGTTTATGTATAACAATAGAATAATTTAACTGTTATTTATTTTGTCGATGGGGTGGAAAATATAAAATAGAATCATTTTAATATTTATTAATATAATATTATAATTAATATCAATATATTAAAAATAATAATTTGTAAATAAATAATAATTTAAAAATAATTGAAATAACAATATAATTCTACATATTATAAATGTAAAAAAATGTAATGAAAAATAGGGAATGATATAAAAAACAATCTACAAGAGAAAATATCTCAAAAAATATTTTTCATTAATTTTTTAATGACAATTTGAATTTTATTTAACTCTAAATTAATAAACATCTAACAATATAATTTATTCTTACAAAAATAACTAAAATTGAGAAAATTATAATTTTTGAAACAAAATATTAACTAACGGCCTGTCTTGTATCACCATTTAGAACAGAAAAAGGTGAGACATAACTAAACAATGTAAATTTTCCATGGTGGAAAAAATAGTATTAGATACCATTGAATGGTTTAGAATAAATTTGTTTTATGAAAGAAAAAAATCACTTCCATGAATCTTAATAATAAAAGTCATCATGAGAAAAATGAAAAATTAACTACCATTAGATGTCCAATGGTGAGTAAATTACATACCATTGGGTTCCAATAGTGGATAATAAAATAAATATTAACCCAAAACAAAAATATATAACATTTGAAAAAATCAATGTCACTAAATATTATAAGAATCATTGAATAATAAAATTGAACAAAATGAAATTAATTGAAACCAAATGTCTTACTTTTGATGAAACATGTGCATTATTTTGAAAAATAACATGAACATATAATGAATAAATTTCTGGTTAAAATTATATAATATATTATAAAACACCAACCACTCAATAAAAAAACAATAAATTCAACATAATAAGAAATATTTTTATTGGATATTGAAGCATTAACTGTCAAATATTAGAGTAGAAATGAAAAAATAGGTATGAAATATTATATACCATTAATGTTCAATAATGGGTAAATTCACCTATTATTAAAATATAACACTGAATAAATTTAGATAATTTTGTTCTCATGGAGGAGGGTTGAAATAACCACTATTGGTTATTTAAAATTGTTAAAAAAAAGCAATCACTATAGGTAAAAACCAATGGTGACATAAGAAAGTGGATAAACTAAAAAGTAAAGTTTTCAATATATAACAAAGAAGATACGATGAGGAAAATCATAAGAACAATATGAAGATATGATAAAGATCATAATGTCATGACACTACTCAATAGAGGATGATAAAAATTTGTAGATTAAATATGATTAACATATTCTGAAAAATGAATATAAGTAAATGATATGTTGAGATGATTGAAATTTTTATGAAATATGATGTATGGGAACACAGATTCATTCATATAGTTACAATATCATTATGAAGTGTCTAAAAGAGATGATGAATATGAGAATGGGTTGATAAATAAGTTATGAGGGAGTGAAAAAATTATTTTAGGAGTTCATAAAAGTGAACGCATAGACTAGGATGCATTATAGATTTCCTCACTAAGAAGTGATCAAACAGATCAGAGAAAGAGCCTGGAAGTTCTGTCATCCCATATTGAATCATAGTTGAAAACATATATTCCACATTAAAACCAATTTTTGGATCATGAATGGAATATAATAACAAATTCAGTTAATTAATTCTATAAAAATAACACCACACAAAGAGTAGGTGTATAGACTATACATGTGACCTATTTCCATAATATGCGGGCACACTCTCGAGTCTTATACGTGAGCCTGGTCATCAATATGTGAGCACTATTCCTGACCACTGTGAATCTATTTAGGCCATAAAGGCTGGTCCTCCAATGATAGTATACTCAGGTACCATTAAAAGGTTTTTAGTATGCCTTTAGTGTCTTTAGGATAAGGATAATTTATTACAACTCATAAAAAATAAAAATATCAATATAAAAACAAAAAAAATATCATAACAAATAATTAATCCATATTTTTAAGAAATAATATTTTTAAATCAAAAAGGATTTAATTAAATTCTGTGAATGTTTAATTTATCAAAACAAATAGAGATTTGAAATATCTAATACCAAATTACAAACATGTACAATTATTGAATAAAATACTAAATTAGTACAAAAATGGGTACCTTTTATCTCAATAAGGCCCTATTAAAATCCAAAAAGTTTTATTTTATTGATGGAATATTTTATAAGAGACAAGGTAAATAGCCCATGGTAGATGGTGTTTCTCAGTTAATCACCCCAAACAATCTCAAAAAGATCTCTTCAAACCCCATTATTCAAATTGGGGAAAAAATATGTGTTACCCATAAATCAGGTTGAGTATATGATTCCAAATTCATATGTATTTTCTATGACCCTCATAATTTTAGGGATGACCACAGAGTCCAGCAGTTTTTCAAATTTTCTAGACTCGCTGAATATAGGTAAATTTTCAGATAAAAATTAAATAATTCAACCCCTAAAGCTCCATGAATCACCTACTTCATCTGTTGATCTAGAAAAGGTTGGATCATTACCAAATGAGGTTGAAGGAAATCCTCTATCCCTTACATTATCCTCTCTATGTTTTCATGGAAACACCACATGATATTTTGGGTTAGGGGAAGTTGATTTATCTATTTAATGTTAGTATATAATCTTTTATCATATCGGTATAGAATACCCAATCACTTTCTCTTCATAAGGAATGATAGGAAGAAGATGAAGAGGAGGAAGAAGAATATGAGGAAGACATTAGAAATGCACTGCTATACTTTCACGAGTTCATCACTAACACCAAGGATGATCATAGGGAAATAAAAATTGGTAAACTAGAAAAACTACAAAAAATATTAATCAATGTGGCCATGTATCTAGAAGAAAAATATGTATATATATCCTTACTAATGAAACATTGGTATTTTTTCAACTAGAAATTCTAGAAAATAATGGGCACATACCATGAGATGGCAACTCACTACATGGTATTTCCAAAGGAAGATAGTTTTTATAAAGATGTAGATAAAAGGATGCACTCGACACAAAATTCTAAAACAGAAGTTGATGTTGAAGATAATATCAGAGATAAATTTAATCAAGAGGTCTAATATCCAAAATAGATGCAAAGTATAGTCCCTTCTAATAATATGAATGTAAAATAAGATTCTTCATCGATTTTAGATATCTCAACCGATACTACCAACAACTGATTTCATAGTCTCGGTCACGTAACGACTAATTTATATGATAGATGGAAATCAATCTCTCTCCATTGTGTATTAATATTCAAGATACAATCATATATTTATAATGTGAGAATATTAAGAATCCTCTTCCTTCATAGACCTTTAGGGAGTATTTTACTACTGGGCAATTCCCTTTTCCATGAAAAATGATTGTTCTACAAACTAGAACCGCTGGCATCACATCTTCAAAAACAATTATGGGAATGTTTTCAAATGTTTCATTGAAGATATAGTGGTTTAATATCAACAATTATATAACCACATAGCTAATATTCCATCATTCTTCAATAAAGTTTGATAGCAGATCTTGAAATAAACCTCTTAATATGTTCTTTTGGCATTAAATCTTTGAAATTTCTTGGCTTCTTCATACACCATCATGTTATTGAAGTTGACTACAATAAGAAAAAAATTGATAAATAGTATTTCACATTATTAGAACCTCATCGATTTTAGAGTAAATAAAAAAATGTCCTATATCTGATGCATTATAGCCAACCTTGAAGGAAAATTCTTAACCTTCACCATGTTTATGAAAATGTGGATTAAATATAATTAGAATGATGATTATGAGAAAGAATTAAACATATTGAGGAAATATATTTTTATCCCACCTATATTAATGAAACCTATCGATGAATGCACACTTATTTTTTATCTGAAAACACTAGTGAGATCACCGGGTGCATTCCTCACGCAAAAGAATGACACTAGAAGAAAAAAAATTACCTAATACAAACCGTGCTCGATGCTGAGACTCATTATTTTGATATCAATTAGACATGCATGGAACTAATCATTGCAGTCCAAAAACATGGACACTACCTGAAGTATCATAAGTTCTATTTGGTCTCTCATAAAAACCCATTAAAATAAATTCCCATCTTTTTGATATTCTCTAGGATTGTTTTTATGATGTGAGGTCATCCTATATTATTATTAAAATCATTTAATTCCCGAGAATGCGGTGAAAGGTTTAGAGTTATTCAAAATTTTGGAAGATCATCCTTTTAATTAAATGACATCATTTGATACAAAATAACTAGATTATGAGGCTTTCTCTTTAAAAAATGTTTCTTATATAGAGTATATATATTTTCATGGTGCATCTTGCATCCTTTTATAAAAGTGGACGAAAGATGTCAATCTCAACAAAGTGGTGTTGGCTGCCATTTTAATTTCTCGAGTAATGTCTGTTTGACCTTCCTGCAGTCAAAAGGGCACAAGAATAATGATGTATAATTTCAAGAACTCATTACATGGATAAGGATTGAATTTTATGTAAATGTGAATCCATTTAAGATAAAAGGGGATTTGGAACTAGTCATCAAGAAGGTTAATTATGGTAATTCCATAAAATAGGAAATGTGAATACCACTACTAAATAATGTATAATGAATAATAGTATATTTCCATTTGGAACCAACATTTTCTCACATAATAGAGTCAAAAAATCCCGGACACATTGTACAGGAAAACACTGCCACAATTCTGTCTCATCTACAGTGGGATGAAGCAATCATTTTCATTGTGTACCATAGAATGGTTTCACCATAAATTCGATACAATGTGGAAGAGTTCAATGATATCAGTCACACCCCCAAACCATATGGTCCTACCACTAAACTAGATGAAACCCATAATGGACTACCATGAAAAAGGACATGTCATGCCCAACCGAGCTGGGAAAGTGAAAATTTTATATTGAAATTTTTTTTTGTTCAATATAATAGAAATAATGATCAAATGGACCTCTATAAGTGGAACCTTGAGGGGTTTCTTCATAGGTGGATTGATGGAGAAGAGACTTATGATATAATAAAGGAAATATAGACCATAATGTTCTGTGGACACAAGTCAGGAATCACGTTTAACCATTAAATCCAGAATCTTGGGTACGAGTGGAACACTACATCTTAGTACTATAAATAAATTAATAAAAAGTACCATTCCTACTATATTTACAAAAACTTAATTCACCAACTCGTATAGTTTCTACAAAAAACCATGTACTCTTTTTCATTTTCTATATAGGTAATATATGTCGTAGGATCATATTCCCCCCGCTACAGACAAGATGATGAGGTACATTGTTACTGCAACTGACTTCTTTTCCAAGTGGACTGAAGCTACAACCCACAAAGTGGTCCAAGAAATGAACATTTACAGATTGTTTAAATTTAAAATCATCACTAAATTTGGTTTTGATCAACCAATATTGATAGAAAATGGAACTGTTTTATGTTTAGATGAATTGTTGAAGCTATATTTGGATAATGACATTCTATCTAACAATTTTACTTGTCACCATGTGTGACTAATTAAAAATATATTGCTTATACAATACCCTATATAATATACTCCACAAGATGGTAGATAAGAATATGAATTATTAGTCAGAAAATATCCTCCATTACTTGTGTGATTACCATAATACAACCAACTCCAATACACTAGTGACCCTTTACTAATAGTATACAGGATAGAGGAATTCTTTCTCGTCGAAGTATAATTTCCATCACTCTATATTGTAATTGGAGACCATCTATCCATATATTGGAAGCCCATAAATTTATCATTAAATTAGAGTGAATATATGATAAGATATTTCCAACATTGCATCATTTGGAAGTCCACAATATTCAGATCACATGAGACATTAATAAAAAAATGTTTTTCTCTGATCATTTTTAGAGTTGTGGGGGATGATGTTGGTTCTTAGGACATAGAAGATAGCTTAAATGATGCCCCTAAATTTGAATCCAAGGGGTGGGGGATTGTTATTACATAGACAATGTACACTTAAATAGAGTCAATTATTTTATATGTATGGTTTGGAATCTTCTCATGTCCCCAATAAATGATTAGTTTATAAAGAACTATTTTGTGTAGACACCCGACCATTGTCTAGATAACATGAATTTTAAAAACATTTTAAATCATATGCACTAAATGACATAAAACTATATTTATGTTATTTTACAATTGACCAAATAGAAAAAAATCATTGTGACACATCATCCTTCTTGAGAGATGTTAAAATTTGAACCATTAATGTCTGTATTGTATGAAATTAAATTTCATAAAATCATTTTCTTGGCCACATAGTGTTAACTATAGTGAGTGTATCCTTACTACATGATGTTGAACATAATGTGAATCAATATCTCACTAATGATTCACTGCACATGATCTAAAACTGTGAGAAATAAAGATAAAATACCCATGTATTTAGACGGCCAAATGTCATAATCACATGCCATTAAACTGCATAATTCATCAAAAACTACATTTGGGTTGATTCTCAATTTAATGGGATATGTAGTGATGCCTAGATATTTAATAACAATTCTATCCATGATAATTAATGGGATACACACCCCTCAATTAGTGTAAATTATATATTCATATAGATTTCTTATTCAAAACTCTATGGATCTTGATTCCTGCAATTTCAAGATATGTAATAATAGCCATATCTCCAATACTGTGTCCAACCATGACAATCAACGAAAAAACTCCCCTATATACGTGTGTATTAGACTTGTATAAAGCTTTTCTACTCCAAACTATTTTTATCTTGATTCCTTCGATCATATTATAGGTCGTCATACCCAGATTTCTAATATTAGGTCCAACCACGATAATCAATATGAAAAATGAACCACCATGCATGTGGATAATAACTATGGGGAAGTTCCCATTACAAACTATGGCTGGATTTATTATTACCCTCATAAGATACATATTGATTCCAAAATCTCCAATCCCAAGACCATTCACAATCATCCATACAACCAGGAAATATTCCCCTCCATATGAACAAGATATAACTATATATGGAGCCACATATAATACAATGTATAACTTGATACTCACATTTAATAGATATGTTGAAAAGACTATATCATACATCTTTTTCTTTCCACAATGAAACTAAATTTCACTATCTATTGCCACTGTATGGTGGAATAAACCTCTTCCACCCCATATTTGTCACACTGAGCATAAAAAATGTGGGATTAAGATTTTGGGTAAGTTTTTTCATACATAATGAAGTCTTTTAGTTTCAAATATGTGTATCTACGGTCTTAGTCATAAGATTCTAGAAGAAACAAAAAACATTTTTATGGAATGATATGTTATATAATGGTTCATCATAAAATATGTATGGATTGATTATCTATTTAATGTGATACATATGGATGCATTGATCTTATGTCCTAGTCTTATACTTAGGTTAAAGAAAAAATATTTCTCTCCCACTAGAATTAAAAAATCAATTGTTGAGATTTTAAAATTGGGTTCATTTTTTTCAGTCTATCAATGAAACAGGAACATCCCCACATTCAAATGAGTCGCATCAATATAGATAACCTCGCACTCTATGGTTAATAGTGTTTTTATTTCTTCTCAAATACTTAGAAAAATTCTTTCCTTTTATGATACTTCATGTCTCAGTGTATTTCATAACTCTACAATATTTCTCTGGCCATTATAAAGGTTGAGTCAGTGTCCAAAGGACACCTTTGATCAACTATAAATAGTTGGATCTCGATATATTTCACACAAAAAATGACCTATAAACTAAAAGAAAAATATCTGCAGGGAGGGGCCATTCCATCATTGTACTCCCTAATGGATATTTTTCCCATATCATTTTCATTATTTGGGAACCCCCAAAATCATGGGATTCAATTTTTTTACTCTATAAATCCCAGTCATGTGGAAACATCCCAACTAGATCATCCATATTATTATTGA
This sequence comes from Viscum album, assembly GCA_963277665.1. Taxonomy (NCBI): domain Eukaryota; kingdom Viridiplantae; phylum Streptophyta; class Magnoliopsida; order Santalales; family Viscaceae; genus Viscum; species Viscum album. The sequence continues at coordinate 516,412,118 of OY728145.1, forward strand.
ATTTTTCTATAAATGATGTTCCTAGACATTAGAGCTAAAACTACAAGACCACATGTCATCCCCACCATATTAAATTTAACAACATAGATAAGGCCTTAGTCACATGAAACTAAATATCACGACATCCAATAACTATTAATGGATTCATTTCATTTGTCAAAATATATATATTGGAAAAGGAATATTAAATTATATATTTAGATGAAATATAAAAATTTCTATTTTCTTCACGTATTCATGTTAGTATTGTACATGAATCACTCATAAAAACAATGTATTTCCCAATTCACACTTTGACAGTATACATAGAGACACCATGATCCAACAAACATTTCTAGAAATGAAATAAAATCTCCAAAAATCTTCAAAACATGATCTTGATATGCCTATGATGGTTTTATATTCCTCTCACCCATCACGTGATCCCATCCTCAATAGAAAATGACTCTTACCCACACAAGAGATCAATATATGTGTGTGGAAACCTTACCAGAACTACCTATGTCTTGATTATAATATCAAAGAGAAATGTATTTATGTCCAGAACATATGTGTTAATCTTAACCATAACCAAAAAATATTTCCATCTAATGTATGTGGTAGACCTGCATAAACAAAATGTTACTACCTATTCTCGGTAAAGTCTTACAAGAAATGATCCTTCTATATTCAAAAAATTTCGTTTCACATTACAAAATCTATATTTTGGGAATCTGAATATAAATAAAACTCTTTAGCCATCGAAAATGGGCGTTTAGTGTCCTGGGGACACCAACATTTTTTGATGAAAAATACATTTCACTCTTCATAATATTTTCATACAGAAGTACTATCAATCAAAGACATATTAATCTTCATGGGAGGCCCCTTTTATCTTCATACATCCAAATGATTCTTTCGCAACTCACTCTTCATATTTATAAGCACCCAGATTATAATATAAAACAATTCCCATTCATTCTTGATGATAACGGAATATGGGAATGATTACCATAAAATGGGATACAAGTGTATCTATTGATCAGAGATAAGTTAAATTAAACTGTAGTACATGAACATCCTTTTGTAAAGAAGATCAAAATATTGGCCTATGTACTAGTCGTATAAAATTAAACTAAACCATGCTTCATACCTCATTAACAAAAATCAAATATTTGTTCTATTGGTTTCTCATTCATAGAATGTGCTGATACGGATTTACTCTTCATTTTCATACACCCTCTCCTTACCAACCCACCCTTTTTGGTCATCATAAATATGAACATTTATAAATTACCAAGAAATATGAAATGAAGGGTCAGTGTCCTGAGGAATCCATTATTTTAATTTAAAAAGTATTCCCTATATTTCTCTATAAATGTTACTGAAATGAGTGGAGGTTCATCCAAAGGAAAATGAGTTATCAATATAGGCTTCTTTGATCTACATAAACCCCTATAGAATCATTTTCAAAACACCTTCTAAATATCGTATTAGGATACTCCTCATGTACATGTCACATATAATGTATTGAATTTAAAAATTTGAAAACTACGGTTAAAAAATCCTCTATTAATGTCTGAATGATACTATTAAATTATTATCTTTTAATCCTTGTTTGGGTAATAACCTATAATTCATGGTAAAATATGTTTTATATAAAATAATAGTAACATAGGTCTAACATGAAAGACTTTAAACTGACCATAGAAATAGTCCAAGTAGTCACTGTATTTAAAAACAAAAAAGGGTTCCCTTGATAAAATTCTAGTATCCGATTGCTGAACATGTACTTTTCAGGGATTAGGAAAAAAATGGGCAATCAAAAAAAAAGAAAAAAAGGTTGAAAAAAATTCAAAAGGTGGCCCATGTAAAATTATTTCTATACTGGATGAGCCTTATACATAGTGGATGTTGGAAAAAACTATGGTGGTAGAAAAAGACCCAACATTTTTAGGGTTTTCTATATAATCGTAGAAACCAACTAAACTATGATCACTAAGCACCATATATTAGGAAACAATTATAAAACACTATAATAATTTCAACATGATTATCATAGATTGTTATTGAAATTGACATTAAATAGAGATGATCTTTAAAAAAAAGAGCAGTTATGATTTATTATCACAAAATGATACATTAATATATAATTGATGGAGGGAAAACAATTTTTCAGTTATTTATTGATTGAGAATAGATGAGAATATGTATCCTAAAACCTCGTTGTATGGGTGGAACATTGTGATTACATTTCCCGTTTTTCAGAATAACAATGTTGAATTAGTTACTTATTTAATCACTCTATGAATCGGTGGATCTTTGATAGATTTGTAGTCATAGAATTAGTTCCAACCCATAGAGCCTCTTCCATCTCAGTCTTATCCAACACTACCTTATCAGCCTCATCCATAAACTATTTACCATTAACCATATATGCCTCATTAATGTTATTTCATGTGCCACTATAGTTACAGACGATGCTGCTCTAATACCTAATAGAGATATTTCAATAAAGTTATCTACTATACAACATCACTATGTTGCCTCATAAATATATAGAAATTCTCAAAAACATCACTAAGGGTATTTCTAGATTCCACAAGGATGGCCATGGACATTATGGTTATATGGTGATAATGGAACACTCTACATTTCCCCAGAATAGAAATCAAATGCCTTACTATTTCATGTATAGTATAATAATCATACCCCCCATACCCAATAAATGAAAACATTCAACAAATTCTTGGTAGTTTTTTCAACATGTTTTCCATGGGGTCTTAGAGATCATCTTCTAAATAACATTCCATATTTTAAGATGGGATACGTGATAGTCATCCTAAATCTCATGGTCTTCATAGGAATAATTCTTGGATGTAGGGATATATTCAATAATAAAATCCACCAAAGGGGGTCTAGAATCAATGCCTTTGATATGAATTGGCTCTTTAGAAGCTATCCTCCTTACAAAGTTAGCATTTTGAAATGTTAAAACGAAGATTAACACTACAGAAACATGTTGATATAATTCCAGAATAAAAATATAGAAGTAGTTAATACCTAAACATTGGAAGAAAAATAAACTAATGGATGTGTAGAGAGATCACCTTATCCTTCTAAAACACATGAATCCATAATAACCATTTTTCCATCACTGGGGAAAATTATTTCTACATCCTCCTACTATAGGATGACTTTGTGTTCTTCTAGTGAAATTAGTACTGTAGGCTCATTCTTAGCCACATCAATGTCATAAAAAAATAATCAAATTGATAATATGTTCTTCGAGATAAACATTGTGGAACTAGGTATGGTATTTATGTCTAACTATTCTTGTGATCAAGCTGGAACCCCTTAAATAGTTGTAATATCAAGTGGTTTTAAATCAAGATGCTCAATAAAAGTACCAACCCATAAAGGAACACATCTCAATAGGGAAGATGTTTCTTCATCTTAGGGGTTAAACCTATGGTTCTCAAGACATCTTTGATGTCTTCAATTAGTTTTGGTTCCCCTTATTTCATAGGCAAAATCACCAATATTGTGTCAATATCTAAAGTAGTATGGATTATATTCCCCTAGACAGATTCTACCATAGGACTGACATATCCTACACCAATTCATGTTAGAGAATAGTATAATGTGATTTTAAGAATATATTGGATCTATCAATATAGTGGTTTGATCAAAGAGATCAAATTTTATTTCAACCTATGATAGTCTATGAAAGGATAATTACAAACACCACTTATAAGGAAATTATACCGTGTGAGACTTGATACCGAATAACAATATACTCTTGGATCAAATAACTGAGGAAACAATTTATATTATAATTAATAATATTCTAAAATATATATATATATGTTCAAAATATCTATATACTATACTCCGTTAGAATATTCATTACTATGTAATAATTAAAATTGCGAGGAAGTAAGTTATTTGGGGGGGGATCTAATTCCCAATGAAATTTGAATGAATATTCTTTCTATAATCTATATGTTTATAATTAAAAATTTCTTTACATGTTCATGGAATTTAATTTACATCAAAATAATTTATAAAATATGGATTTATATAAACCTTTTATTCATTCCTAATACATAATTAAAATAATAAATCTGAAACTAAGTATATCACGCCCTGATTATTGTAAAATATAGACTAATAAATCCACAAAAACATTGAAAATAAAATGTGGAGTATAAATAGAAAAGAATAAAATATTGAACAGAAGGAGATAATTTTGAATATATTCAAGTTTTAAGATCACAAGTACCCACAAAAAACCTAAATTGAAGAAGAACATCATGACTGGAGAAGCCTATTTTGTGACCTAAAATGAATGTTATGAAGATAAGACATTTTAATTGAATAAGATTAGTAAATCTATATAGTAGAATGAAATATGTTCATTTTAAATATGTCCACTGTTAATATGGTTTCCCAAAATATGGTCACTTTAGCTATAATCATTGGGTATACATTCCATTGGAATACTAATGCCGCCTATTGTAAAAAAATTATTTCTCATAAAATAATCAAATTACAATAAATTATTATAAATATATAAATATATATTTATTTATAGGTAATACATAAATAATATAATATTATTATTGAAATATGTTATGATTTATATATAATACTCATATAAATATTTCAATATCAAATGACTAGTAATATGTAATTTCATAATATAAATAATGGGTTAATGATATTTATTAAAGTATATTTAAAATAAAATTAATATTTATCTTCAAATAACGATTATATTAATTATTGTATATATTTTAAAAATAAATAAATATGAATCTTTTAAAATATTATTATATAGGAATTAATTTACTAAAATCAACTATGTTATAAATCCATATTAAAGAAACAAAAGAATGCAAAATGTTTTAATCTCATTTTAGCAATTAATGATGATTTTTTTATAATTTATATTTTTCATATAAAACATAAATATATAAATTTTATAGTCTTAATTATATTAAACAAACAAAAAATTTAATTCATTATATAAAAATTTGTTTACTTTTAAGTGCCGATATTTTATGAAATAATTGATTTTTAGGTGAATAGTTAAAATATCAATTTTCTAAAATCTATTACTTTTATAAAAAATAATGTATTAGTAGTTTAAGAAAAAAAATTTATATTACAAATTTATAAATTTAATATGTTATATATTTCACTTCAAAATACTACGTGGAATTTTTAGAACACATATTTTGCATTTTTTCAAACTCAAGTAATATTTCACAGTCAAAACTGTTTTTACATACATTCACTGAAAATCAGAACACATAAATTTCATAAATTAAATATAACAAAATTTATTAGATATTGGAGATAAATTTTTTAGTCTTACTTAATAAGATCAATTTTAATTCAAGGCATCAAATAATGATAATAACCATGATATTGGAAAAATAATTTTCGTAAAAAAATTGTTTGAATATTATTGTGTACATTTTTATTTAATATATTTAATTTATATAATTTAGTTTATGGAAATAATTTTTTTTCACTTATATATAGTAATATTAACACTCATTTAATTGGTAATAAATTCTAAATTATAGTTGAAACACATAAGGGTTAAAATGTATTTTTCTCCAAAACTAATTTTTCTATATTATATAATATAATTTAGAAATATAATTGTAATACATTGAGGTTTATTCTAGGTTTAGAACATATAATTTTTTACTTTATGGGAAAACATTTATTTCCAATGAACAAATAAAATACTTTGTTAAAATATTGACCCTATGGAAGGAATAAAAATGATAAAATGTAAAGACCTATTGTAAATGAATTGAAATGTGTTTAAAAATTTCATTAATGTACATTTGGATTCTTTATTGACCTAATAAAACACCAAAAATCCATTAAAACAATGTTTTAATATCAACTACTAAGGGATAGTGTAATGATTTCTTGTAAGTGAGATGTGTATTTCCAAAACATCCATTTTCTTCACCAATAAAATCGTATCACTTCCACCCCACAATAATTAAACTTATATTATAATTTCCCTTTAAAATATTCCAAAATTTATGTTAAAATAGGTTATTTTTTACATAATACCTTCTTCATTATAGTTTATCTTAATGTCATATTTTCCATCAAGATCACACATAGAATATGAAGTATCCAACATATGTATTACATTCTCCATAGTATTTTCTACATAGACATTATATTAAAGATATATTATATAAATAAAAAATATTTAAATAAGTGTAATTATGATAATTAAATTTTTTTATATTAACTAAATAACTATTATAAATTCATCCCCATGATCTATGAAAAATGATAGCATCGTTAGTGCGTATGGGAAAACTACTTCCTTGATTAGAAATGAATTTCAATTATCATCAACAACATTAAGGGATGGATAAAAATATATATATTTAATATATATAAAAAATTTTAAAAAATTAATATTATATATATATATATATATATTATTAAATTATTTTAAAACACATTTGGTAATGGTCAACATATATATGTAGTAACGAAATCAATTTACTGAGAAACCTCTATTAACTATCTAGGAAATAATACGATATAATAAATGAAAAAAAATGAAATTGTTAATGAACCATATAATATTAAATGTAAATGATAATTGTTATTATGTAATTATTAAAAAAACCTAACTTGTTTACTTATAATGTAATGTGCATGTTCAGAGTGAATTAGCCCCATAATACGGGTTTATGTTTCAATCACCATTCACTGAGAACTCATTTGATATTATGAAAAAAACATAATTTTAAGGTTGCTACTATTACCCTCATAAATATTAATATCCTAAATAATTATGTACCATATCAAATAAACATTCATTTAATCTCTTCCATGTTTTGGGATACTATTTATTACCTACCTAAAATATAATTATCTTTTATAACTCAATTTATTTCTTGAGTTTTAATGTATCTCATTGAGTCTCATCCAACCTTTCATATAGTATACCCTATTTATATCATGGAATAATTAATTATTATTATAATCCTTATTATTTATGGATTTTTTTCCTTCCTGAAAATGAATATATGTTGTGAATATTAATCATACTCTTAATGGACAGTTTGTCATCCTTGGACATAATTTCTGTATCTTCTAGTGTTATCCATTTAATTAAAAACCTAATTATGGGATATCTCGTGTGAACATAATAATTCTATTATTATATATGACAAATTTTGAATCATCATCCCATTTACTATAAATAACTTCATAATAAGTATTTTTTAAATTGGTCACCTTCAATAATCATTTGTTGATACTTCTCAACCACCATTGGAATATGTTTTTGCTTTATTTTTATCCATTTATCATAATCATGATAACATGATAATATTTCATTATATGTATCTCCCTCATATATACACCTATTTAAATATCCATTTTATTAATGGTTTATACATGTTTTTATTTGACATTTAAATTACCACTTTGAAGTAATTATTATTTAAGGGAACATTCATATTTCAGGACATAAGTTAAAAATAAACCTGATAAAATGTTTTTTAAAAATTAATATCTTTTCAAAATCATTATTTATTTAGGTATAGATACCTTTTTCAGTTACATTATTCAATAAATCATTAAATTATATCATTATGTTAAAAGATCTATTACTTATAAAGCTTCACCAATGTGGTACTTCTTAATTAATTCTTTATTAAGATCTGTATCATGTAATTTTCTGTATTGTAATTGAATGTTAATTTTTTTAATATATTATCATCGAAATTCTTTCATTCCTTATCTCTTTGGAATAATAACTATTTCATGATTAGTTTTTTTTGAATGTGAACTGTGACACCCTACTCTTTATCATGGGTTTTATCCTACTAATGAAATATATATGATATATTTTCTTCATTTAGCCTCCATATAGATGATTTTAATTATGTTAATAGTGCTAAAAAAATAATAGATTCCTCCAATTCAATGGGAAATGATTTATATATAATGATATATTCTATGTGTGATTAAGGAGTGAACCTAATCCACCCCAAGAATATGTACAATATGTTTATGTGAGTGTATATTTAACCTAATATGTTATGTGAATTTATCCAATTTATAATGATGGCCTTGAAAGTTACTATTATATTTTGTCTATGATAAAATATTTTATGTTGCTTCCAAATTTCTATGATCCTATGAAAACACTTCCTTATAAATATTTTTTTGTTCTCATGTGCATCAAAATTATGATATCGTATTTTTCATCTCAAATCACATATTAATATTTATTTTTTCATTTATCCACTTACTATGATTAAAAAAACCCTTATGAAATACTGATGTTTTAAATGGTGTAAATTATATTCAATATCATTTACAACATGAAACACAATGTTTAAAAAAATCCATGAAAAATTACAAATGTCTAGTATAACATAGTCATTGAATATAAAGGTATTTACATGAATATTTATAATATGAAATATAATTATAATTGTATTACAAAATATAAAAGTTATTTATTATCTTTTTTTAAATAATAATAAAATTTTTACTTACAATTATACTATTCCTAAAAAAATAAATTTCATTCAAAAATTATTTCAATATTTTGAAAAAATATAGTATTTAAATATTGAAACTATTAAAAAAATTCCTATATATAATTAATTATAATTTTAAAATAATCATATCTAAATTATCAAATGGTTAATGTCTAGGATTTTTCTAAAATTATTGATAATCTAATCAATAGTGAATAATATTAATTTTTATTGAAAAATATATTTTTTTAAATCATATACAACGGTTAATTTTATTAACGTGGTTTTAAAGTAAAATTTGTTCTATTATATTTTATATAATTTGATTATGTTCATTGGAATCAATTTTTTGTTTTAATTTGGAATATAAATATTATTATAAATATAATTGTATTTTTCAAAAACCTTTTTTTATTGACACAATGCATTTTAATAATAATAAATTTAACTGAGAACTATTGACGAATGATTATAATTTATTGTTTATATTATATATTTAACAAAAAAATTAGTATTCGACTAATATTTTTTCTATTCACGTGATAAGAGTAAATCCAATTCTATGCCAAAAACTGTATTTTTTCTAAAAACAATTATCAGATTTTATGAAGATATTGTAAAAAAAATGTTTTAAATATATTTATTTAATTTTATGAAATAGATTAAATCGAGTTAATATTGGTAAATACCAATTTTTAACTCTTAATTTCGTTATATTAACTCTTATTATATGAAATTAATTAGACCATTATCACCTTAGTCATGAAATTGTGTTCTTAAGGGATACTTTTCCAACAATGTGTCCAATATAAAATTTAATTAAAAAAAATTATAAATTCTACTCTCTTAGATATAAATTTATTTTATCTGTTCCCATTGGGGAAAATTAAATTGGTAAGTGATTAATAATTGTAATTTTTACTCTAATTAATTTATATTCATGAAGTTCAATAATTTCTAATTTTTATTTATTAAATAATTACCTCGAATGTTATCTCAATGCTAATATTGTATATGTTAAATTATATTCATGGGTGTAATTTAACAAATAAAATTCTTTTCTAATTATTTTTTACATCCTATAAATATATATTATTTATCATAAAAGAATAAATTCAGTATCATTTATATACTAAATTATTATTATTATTATAATTAAACAACCATTATCCAAAATCTCTCTTAAGAAATTAGATGTGAAGACATCACTTGTTCCTATATATGTCTTAACGTCTCCATGTAGTGAAAAAAAATAATTGTTTATCACCATCACTTTTACAGTGGTATTCAGATTGATTTATTATATATATATTATATTAATTAAATAATTATTATTTAAGAATGAAAATATCATATCTACATTATTATCATCTAAACCATTGGAAAATGGTAACATCACTTGTGTGTATATGTGAGACACCATCTCCATCAAGTGATTGGATTTGTTTTTCATTCATTTTTTATTATATAATAATAATGATATAATTACTAATAGATATTATATATATAATCTAATTATTATTATGTAATTTTTAATTATTATTTACATTTATTTCATTAATTCAATGAAAATTTGAAGACAATGTTCATGCATACATATGACCAATAATATCCATGAATGGTTTTAATCATTTTTCTATATATAACATTTATGAATAAATATATATATATATAATGAATATATAAGTTCTTTATATTTTAATTAACATTATATAATATATAGATACATTTTTAAAGTATAAGTACCAGAACTAAAAAACCCAAATTCTTTTGAGAAACAAAATATACTTGACACCCTAAAATGAAGATTTTAAAATCGAATTATAGATTAATTTGTGTTGAGTTGTTATAAAGGGATCATATATTATATTATAAATATTTTCATGATTTTATTACATAATTATAATAAATTTAATTTATTATATAAGATATTAGAGTTCTTTTGAGTTAATGAAACATAATATAATGAATTTTCATCTCACATTTATTTATTTGAGAAACATTCAATATTCACCACTTTTTTATTTTATATGGTTTATATAATTTCTATAAAAATATTTTATTATGATTCTTGTGATTTTTATAATGATATTCATATCAATCAATGGTTATTTTTTCCTTGGGTCTTGCAATTAAAATGATACTAATATGATAGAGGTTTTATGTTAAAATCTATTTATGTATCATGATTTTTTTATTATGTTTTTGATGATGGATTGTTGAAAACTAAATATTAATTAATTCATGCATTCTCAAATCATTGAATTATTTATTTTTAATTCATGTTTTCATTTCATTTTCCTCTACATATGCACTCAGGAGACCAAAAAATATTTTTAAGAAAAATTGTCTTTATTTATCTCTTTACTCAAAAATCCATTCTCTCCTACATCCACTTTTTTTAAATATTTTCATGACTATTTTAATGAGATAAAATCATTATATAATTTTATTTTTAAAATATTTTTTTACTCTTTTTTAAATATTTTATTAGGAATATTCTTTTAATTTTTTGAATAAGGTAATTTTAGGGGTTTACAAAAATGTGAAAAGAATTAATTATCATTACATATATATGAACAATAAAATATTCTAGAATTGTGAATAATAAGTACTATAAATATTAATTTATGTGATTCCAATTCAATTATTAAAGAAAAATATTTTTAAAATATTTTTGGAATTTCTTGTTTTTGAAAATTTATTTTCATAGTTATATAGATATTTTCCTCAAGAATGTTTTAATATATTATTATTATATTTCAATTCATAAATATCAAATACCATTTATAAAAATTATTATTTACATTGGATATCATCTAAGGGCACCATATTTATTATTTATTGGGTTTTTTAATGTTTATATTGATATATTTTTTCGAGAATCAAGTTCCATTTAAACCGTTTTTGAAATAATGAAATATTTATGAATCCCATTTATATTCCATGGGTTATTTTATAATGAATTGATTATAAAACTCCATCATTTTTATGGGTTCGTATAGGAAGAAGGGTTTATAATATTTTGGATAAAATATATATGATTTTCATTATGTGATGTGTGGGCCCAAAATTATATATCCCTCCACTGAATTCAGTAAACATTGATATCTCATGAGATAAACATGAATTAAAATTTGAGTGAACCATGTTCAACAAGAGACTCTATCATCTATGATAGTATTGTGACAAACCCTTAACTTCTAGGATGTTTTATGGAGTTTACCCAATACACTATGATAGTCCTGGTAGAGATCCTTCACTACTATAGAAAATATTTTATATTATTATATGTATGCCAAAAATTTATCTATTATGAAGATATTATTAACTCTTAGCTTCAAATAAATTATTTTTTTACGATTCATGTCTTCTGAACATGAAATCCTTATGCCATGACTCACGATTATGATCTATGATATGTAATTTATGATTTTGAAATGAAAATTTGTTGTTCTCAAACCCTATAAAACTTATTATGATAATGTGATAATTGATATTTCAATATATTACCCTAAATAAGAATCAATGATCACCCTTTATTATGTTTTATTTCCCTCATGAAATGGAGATTTTTTTTATATGTGATGTTTCTAACATGGGTTCTAGTTCTGAAGAACATTGTGGGAGAATAAGTAGATTTTTTATTAAGAAAGTGTTTTTTAATAAAATTTTCTAAAGAAACTAAACCATTAAAATTATAGTGTGGATAGTATGTTATGTAAAAAATATTCATCTAAAAAGATTTGATGTTTATGTAAAACAAATTCCAGTCAATATAGTTGTTATTAGAAAATATTTAAGATAATTTTTGGATTTTAGGGTGTGAAAACATTATTTAGAAACCCTTGGAAATATATCAATTTAAATAATAACATCTTATTGTTATGATAGATATAATCAATTAACTATGTTACACATAAGTTATCATATATAATAAATAATGTGAATTGATTTAAACATCTAATAAACTATAATTTTGTATTATTTGGTTTCATAATATGATTATTGTATCTGGAACTATAGTATTTGGTCTTAACTGCTTCTTAGAACCAGAAGGAATAATTTTAATGATGAGTGTGATGTAAAACATGGTAATTTTGAGAAACCAAATAGAACTATTATAGTATTGAATGATATAGTAGTTATGAAAATTTTACTATCAACACTTTTGTTAAAAATATGTTAATTAATACTATCTCAATATCAGTAAATAATTTAAGGATAGATTTTTTTGAGATCTCGGGGAGTGGAAACCATATTAGAAAGATTTTAATTTTGTTCATTTCATAAATGATGAAAGACACACCAAGGATAGTGTCACTTAGGAATAAAAAAATGTATTATGCGTAGAGAAACATTTAATAATGGAATGAATTTTTTTTGAAAATTAATAGTTCGATGGAGGAAAATGAATTACATTCTAAGGTATTGTTTGCTATACAATGTTTCAAGTATGGATAATAAGGGAATTTTATAAAACAATGACATAATCACAAGGTTATGTCCTTGAATATGAAATGGTCTATTCTAGGAATATATTTTAATTGAAAGTATTAATGTGACTATGTTTTGATATTCATGATTAATATTACTAATATTTTGGATATAAGATTCATGAAACATCAAAGGATTTCCCCCTAGGAATTTTATTTTTGAATTTGAAAAATTATATAGAATAGTAAAAATAACCATGAAATGTTATAATATATAATAATAATAAAATATGATAGAATATTATGGGATAGTATTTGTGACCCTATAATTAGGTTATGACTTGATGATAAAGTGATTAATGTTATCTTGGAGGATGTTTATTATATTTTTTATCTTAAGTAATTCAATCAATTATCTATGATTTTTTCAGGTATTAGGATAGTGTAAATATTTTGGAAGCTTGTATGTCTTGATGTGATGTTTAATTTAGAGTTATGGATAAAATGATTGGTTTATAGGTATAAATTTGATTATATGTTCAAAGGCTTAGAAACACATTTTTCTATTTTTAAGTGATGGTATTTTGAGGGTCGTTTAATCTATAACTAGGTTATATGAATAATCATATATAAATGATTTTATAACACTTTTGAATAGTATATTATTTAACGATAAGTTAATTATGGTCCATTATATTTCATAAAAGAAATAATATTGATGGTTGAAAAGTTATTTATTGGAATTGTGATATTTTAATAGACATTTATTGTCAATACAATGATTATAATCCAAGATAGTATCTAAATATAATTAATGATAATTTGGTAATGTTTACTATATTTCAAGATTATATAGTAGTTTCTAAAGGCGATTAATCATATTTTGATAGACGTTTCATTTTTTTGAGGGATATGTGACATTTAGTTTTAAAAAGTGATTATCTGATATGAATGAAATTAATTTCATGGATATATAAGGTGAATGTTATAAGATAACCTTTTTGGTTGAAAAAATATTTAATTTTGAGGTTACTGGGGGTGTAGGTTTATGTATTAACTGGTCAATTTGGGTCCATTGTTTTTATTCCAGAAATTTTAGTGAAAAATGTACCATTAAAAGGATTAATCATTTGGGGAATAATCATACCTGACGAATCATATTTTTATAGTTCTAAATAATATCCAAATACAGGAATATAATCATTATATACTTTCTTGATTTGTAATATGTTCATTTTATTGATCCATTCATGAAACATTCCAATTTTATACTCATAATTTTGGAGAAACATATTATATATTGGTGGAAACTAACTAAAATATGAAATTATAATTTTTATTTAAGTATATTTATTTATAGTCATATTCAATATAGTATTTTAATTCCTCAACACTAAGAAAAAGATCTTAATAGAAAAATAGTGCCCAATAATATTCCATTATGATGAACTGATGGTCTTTTAACCCCTCATGTATTCATGTTTTTTTGGTCATTTATATTATACATATTATTTTTTCTATCACTATCTATTTTTCATTGGGAGTTATTTTGATCCCCCATTTCAATATTTTCACATCCCACTAATTTTCTCCTGTTTTAGAACATAGTTTTTGTTACAATGAGTTTAAATGAACTTTAAAATTTTATATATAACCATCACAACTAGACCTTTTAATTGATGTATATGAGTAGGAAAAAAATATCAGACATAAATATATATTTCATAACAAGTAAAAATATATTTATTAATTCATTGGATGTAAGCATTCAATTTCTATGTTAAATAATATTATTATCAAATCAGACATTCAATTCAATAATTTTATTTTATTTTATGAATATATATATTGGATAATATAACAGTTCTATTTTATAATATTAGATAATTTTTTGAAAAAATTACATCAAAATTATAATTGGGTGAATTTCTTGACTTTTTATGAAAACATTGATTTTGCAGTGAACAATGATTAATACTTATTTTTTGATAACATTATTTTTGATTATAGAATGAAAAATGGTCCATTTTTTATGTTTTAATCATATTAAAATTAGATTTAGTATATTATATATAGTACAATATTGTTAATTTGAATGAATTTTATGTTTTAATTATGTATGAAAATAATTTTATATTTAAAAAGTAAATTTTCCAAAAAAAATATACGCACAAATTCTACTTTAATCTTAATATCTTTAATTAAGAAATATTGGTGAATTATATTGATGATAATTATATGTTTTATATCCAAAAATATTCAAAACTCATAAAATAATATATTGTGAATCACATAATAATAAATAAATTTTTATGCATAAAACTATATTTGTTTCTAAATAAGAGTTTTTATCCCATACTGCCTACTTATTTTAAAAATATTTTAATAAACATATTAATATATCATTAGGTAAAATTTATTCTATATTTGGAATCATTACCAAAACTATAGGTAGATATTTCCCTTTTATTTTATGGCATTATAAATAGAAATTGTGGAAATTTTTATCACCTCAGAGAAGGCTAAATGTTATTTACCATGGTAAATACTAAGTGTTAAGGTTAAAATTATTATTAATAATTATTATTTAATGAATTTAATTAAAACCATATCACCATATGGTTTAAATTAAATTATATAATCAAACATTTTACAATATAATTAAATATATAATATTTAAATCAATGAAAATTACGATTTGTTTCTCTCATAGTTTCAAATATCTCATATGTATCAACATTGAGATACAATAAAGAAACAAATAAATATTAATGGAAATTTTTTGAAAAAAAATTGAATTATATTCAATATTGTTATTTATTTATATATTTTAATGAATAAATAATGACCAAAAATTATTTCAGACTACTAATACAATATTTATTCGATTAACATAAAATTATTATAAATGATTTGAAAAAAAATTATAAATAGTATAAATTGATGAATTTATTATATACCAAGAATCTTGTAGATGAATATAACATATTAGTAATATGAAAAAATATTATATTAAAATTTTTCCTTTTTCATGGTTCCTTTAAATTAAAAGTCAATGAATATATAAAAAATTTGCATTAATGGTATTTTAGGAAAATAATAATTTAATAAATAATATAATTTTTTTAATATATTTTATATGGGAAATAAGGATAATATATCATCTAAAATTGTATATCATATCCATTTATCAGTCATTAGTTACCTTATAAGTAAAATTGTAACCCTTTAAGTGTGAACAAATTCATAACTGTGGATATGGAAAAACATTGTTAAATAAGGGGTTAAACCAAAAGATAACATTCAAAACTAAATATAAAATAGTAAAAAATTTATTGGTTGTTTTTATTTATACCAAATAATAACTTAACATAGAATCTATGACTATTTTATGTATTTTTGTTCATAATAGATTTATTATAATATATTATTTTAATAAATTCTAAAGTACCCCACATCCAAATTATAAAATGACACCTCTTATGATCAAGTATTATGACATTTTAATCCATATTGATCCATCAAAACCTACCAAAATCCTTCTTGAACACCATTATCCCCATTCTAGAGGTTTCTTTCCCAAAATACAAACCCCATATTTCATAAGTGAATATTAAATGGAGTTCATTCAAAAAAAGATCTAATCCCCTTAATCAATCAGTTTCATTTTTTTATTATTAATTTAGCTCAAATAAATCTATTTTATTTTTAATAAATGTATAACCTAAATATCCAAAATTTTACTATATGTAATTATTATTTGGAAAACACCATTATCCACACACATTCCCATCAAATGGGTTGTAAATGTATTGCTCATGCATACATATGTATAACTATCGCTATATAGCGATACAATTAATTACCACCACATATATTAAGGATTTTAATTATGATAATTATTAGTTTCTCAGGATAATATCATATTTACATTTTTACCTTCTAATAAATTTTAAAACAATAACATCACTCATTCTTATGTGTGATGTACCACCTCTATGAAGCAATGTGCTATAAGATTCTTTTTTATTTTATTTTTATGGTAATACATATATATTAAATGATTATATATGATATA
Source organism: Viscum album (assembly GCA_963277665.1). Taxonomy (NCBI): domain Eukaryota; kingdom Viridiplantae; phylum Streptophyta; class Magnoliopsida; order Santalales; family Viscaceae; genus Viscum; species Viscum album. The sequence continues at coordinate 516,429,163 of OY728145.1, forward strand.
TATGACATAAATATTTTTTAAGTGTTTTATTATTTATCATTCTTTAAGACCATCTAAGAAAATGTGAAAAAAAATTTCGTGTGTACGTATGACCTATTTTCACCGTGAATGATGTTATACATTTTTTAATGTAAAAATTTTCTTAATGAATATATATATATATAATATGTATTATATTTCATTCATTATTAGCATTATATTTTTTAGGTATCCATTTATCATGCACAGAACCTTAATAACCAAACTAAAATTCGTATGAAAAAATAATAATTAAAACACAAAACAACAATTTTAATATTGAATTATTTGATAAATGGGTGTTGAAATGTTCCAAATGAATTTTATATTATATAATTAGTATGTTAATGTGTTATTTAATTTAATAACAATAAATATAAATATATTATAGATGTTGATATACTTTTTTCATCAAACTTTCAAATCAAGTTAATATATTTTCAAGTCCCTTTTATTTTTATGAGACACATTCCAAATTTACCACTAGTTACATTTATATGGTGTATATAAATCCAATTAATTTAATTTTTAATTATTATTATGTTTTTTTTTTGATTTAAATATCCATCTATAGATGCTTTTTATTTGTATTATGAATAAAACGTTACCAAAGAGGTAATAATTATTTTTATAATATCCATTTTGTTAGGATTTTTTATGATTATGTTTATGATGATCTATTTTTACGATCTAACTCTTAAATATCTCAGGAATTATCTTGTTCTAAGGTAATTAAATGAAAATTAAATTTTTAACACTCTAACCTTAAAATCCCATAGTGGGTATATTTTTTTATTACATTGGCATACATACAAGTTTCAAATTCAATGGGACCGAACAGTTTAAGAGATTGGGAAAATTAAATTGAATAAATTATACTTGTAATACACTATAAATAAAAAAACATGATAAAAACTATAGAAAATTAATGGTGACATTTATAATAATTCAAATATATCTTTTTTATAGCATGTGGAATGGAAAGATATCAATGGGGAGCTCATAATATTAGTAAGAAAGTGTACTATGGAAAAAATACTTAATTGATGTGAATAATAGACTTGAGAAGGTGAATAACATAATCTACATTCCATTTATATAACTAGATAAGGGAATATCAACATGAGAGGTATGAAAATGAAACACATTCCATTTAATCAAAACAAATAATTGAAAGCACCCACATATATGTTAACACATAAATCTCATGGATGAATATTAATTGAATCTAAATGATGGAAATGCGTAATTTTTTTATGTCATGTATTAAGCACATGAAACAAATATATGATCAAATCCTTTTAGAATATGGTATGAACTATTCATATTTTTCCCACTTATTTGTATCTTGATAACCAGTAGATGCATCATTGGAATATATAATGTCTAATCCCAACATGTCATTTCTTGTCCAAAATATTCCCTATATTGAATAATAAAAATGAATAATATTCTTTATCAATTTTCTGTATTTAAAAAATATATATACTTATCAATAAATCCATAGTGGAGTATATGTAACATTTAGGTTATTTTATGTTGATGAATGGAAACATCATTGAATAATCATTAAAATACTCTTGAGGAAAATAATCTTTAAACATTCAAAAGTATCCTATAACACATTAGAACATTTGAAACATAATAAAATTTATAGATTAACATTAAATGAAACCTATAATATAATGATATCAATCATATTCATTATATTACATGTCAAAAAGAAGTATATACACAATATAAAAGTGAATTACATCATAACAAAAAATATATCTCAATGGAATGTAATTTAGGTTCCAATCCATTACCTTGGGTCTGAATTATTATGTGTGGATTTATATTTGGAGATAATAAACATACGGCAATTATTTATTTTTTTAAGAACCATTTTCATTTTTATAAATACTTTTATTTAACTTATTAAATTTTTTTAAATATCTAGTTAAATAATAAATTTTACATAGGGTGTTTTAAACAAATTTGGTTCATGTATTAAAATGAATTTGGATGGTAAACTATGGTCAAATGTGTCATTATATAATCATATAAATAATAATTATAATGAACTAATTATCAAATTTATAAAAAAATTATACATCTAAAACCAATCCTATTTTATTGGTATAAAAACGAACCAATGTTACAATCCTCGAGACGGTAGGTCGTACGCAAGAATAAGTACATTCCCATTTTTCAATGATAATTATAGAACGAGGATATGTAATATTGTTTCCCTTAATAATGATAATTATGAAATAAATAACATTTTATTTAATCATATATTGCTATAAAAATATATTTTTTATGTAAATCTGATAACATCGTGTAAAGGGGGGGTGGTCCACATATCCACGACCGACGATATGACTTTTTAGTGTATTAATAGGGTTATAAATAAAATGATATATTATATTTACAAAAATTTAAAATTTTCATTAATAAGATATATATTTAATTTATTTCACATATTTTTAATTAAAACCATCCATTATATATTTAATGTAATGTATGAATGAATCACATCGCTTTGAGGAGGTGGTAGTTCCCTGTTCTCATAAATGGAAATTTCATTTCCCATTGGACAAAAGTGTGTGTCTGTTTAGGTCAAACCCTTAATATAACATCATATCATTATTTTTTGGATACTATTTTTATATAACTATTTAATAAATTGAATTTAAAGAGTGTTGATATAAATAATACTAAAGAGTTTGAATAATGATGTAACCTCTTATATGGATAACTCTAATTATTGGGCCAAAATATTGCTTCTATGGATAGATTTATACAGAAGTTATGGATTCAAGAATGAGTATAGGTATGTATATGAGATATTTATGTTGATATGGGTTGATTAAATTATTTATTATAGGTGTGAGGAAGTTGGAGGTGAAGAATCCTTTTTATAGCATAGGTGGAGTCACACCCTAGTTTGTTTTTTGAATGAGAATTCCACCCACATTTCTCATATGTACAATGGATACAATAGAGTAAAAAATTATATAAATCATAGTATAGGGTCAAAATATGTTCAGATAATTTATTTTCTCCAAGTTTCTATGTCGTATTGGATGTTATGCTTATGGTTTAGTCCCTTCTTAGGCAATCTTTCGTTTTAATCATTGTAATAAGTTTTTATTAATTTCCAAATTATTTTTTGTAAAAAAATATTTTTACCTGATTATAAATTATAAATTATTCTGATTCAAAATATTGAATCCATTTTCCATTTTAAAATCACATAAGTGGTGGAAATTAATTTTAATTTAATTATGTAGTTCAGATGATAAAGTATGTTTTTTAAAATAAAAACATTCAAAAGTTTGCTATGTTTCAATATCCAGTTACAAATTAAAATTGATTACTAAAAATAATTTTTTTTAAATAATAATAATTTTTTTAAACAAACGTTAAAAATAACTCAAAATATAATTTAAAATTATAAATAATTTAGATGAAAATGCACTTTTGAATTAAAATTCATAATTTTTAACAATCCTTCAAATTTAAAACTCCATAAAAAAATTTATCTTATGCTAATATATATTATTCACATTAAACATTCATGTTTATATTTTCATATTTAATTTTTAGAATATTCAAAAATCTTATTTAATTTAGGGGTACCATTGAAAGGCGGTAAAATTTCCTTCATAAAAATATAGGATTTTATTCAGAATATTGTTTTTGTTATTATATAATTATTATCAAATATATTTGATAAATTTAAAAACAAAATTGATTAAATATATAATATATTAAATACATTAATATCACCCACTAAATTGTAACTAATTTAATGTATTATGATAAAATTATTTGTGAGTATAAAAATAGTTTTTTATTCAAATATTCTCTTTTTATTAAATTGTTACTTATATTCAATTGTAATTAATTTTTATCCAATAAATTCAACTATAAATTTTCATATTTATGTTAATCATATTCATAATAATTAAACAATAGTTTTTTCTTATTAAATTATAATATATTTTATAATATATTTTTTCACTAAAACACTATATTATGTGTAATGAAAGTTAACCTTGGTGTTCTATGTAGATAAATATAAAATTTATGCATGGTTTAACATAATGTTAACATGGTTTTTTTATTATTGATGTCTTGAGAAAACATTTAATTCATTCTAAAAGGAAAATATTTAATGTATTGTGGTGTTACATTCTCCAACCTTAAGGAAATTTTGTCCTAACAATTCAAAATTGATCTTGGTAAATAAGGGTGTGATATTTAAAAATTACCCATTTATGACAAACCCACATTGTGAATTAATAACAAGTATTCTTCATAATAGGGAAATTTGAGTAATATGTTCACGTAACTAGGTTCCCTAGTATGATAATAGAGGTGAAAATAGAAAACATGGATATATAAGAAAAATATAACAATAATGTTCTAATGGAGAGTAATAGAGAACATATTCAGTTGAAAGTTGATGAATACAAACGATTAAACAACTATTATTTAAAAGGACATTGATATCTTAAAAAAAATTAATATCACAATATTGTGTTTTCAATACCATTTTTCCTATACGTGAAGAATTCATTAACTATTAAAGAATATAAGTAAATATGTGTGTCTATTTCATAATCATAATCATATATGTAGGTTATCCTTTAAAATATTTATACTTAATTTCATAGCACAAGATTCCACATATGGTGAAGTAATACATCAGTCTCTAAAACCTCATCTAAATATCAACATAAACCATTTAATAAATGTTTAACTTTTCCAAAAGAATATGATCCAAATCATTAGAAGGATGATCAATAAAGTTCCAAAATTAACTTATCAAATAAAAATAAGTGGATTTTTATTGCCATATAACAATCATGTGAATATTTTAATAACTTTAATTTATATGAAACTAGTTTTCAAACATCCATGCACCTTATTCCTTAAAGAGAATATAGATTATTAGATAAAATTATGTAAAATCCATCAATGATAGCATAATCTACTTTGTTAATAAAGAAATACTCATTTCCAATGTAGTCAACACATATCTGATCACCATTATCCAAACAAATATTTTATTTATTCAAAGTACATTCCCATAAAATTAAGAACATATTAAGGTTTATCAATCCAAATACCATGTGTGTTAAAATGTTTTATTTTATAATGAATAATATTTCATGGTAAATTTCAGCATATGATCTCAAATCATTAATGATAAAGTATTTTAGTAAAATCCTTACATATTTCATAAATCATATGATGATAACGTCATAAAAAATACATATACCATATTTTTTTAGATCCAAATATATAATTACATTAATAATTAAACATTGGTACTGTTGATTACATTTTCATTACCACTATACCTTAGTTTCTTTTGTGGTACATTCTTTTACTGCATGGGGCATTCATTTTTATAGTTCCCCATCTCATTATAGTTGGAACAAAAAATATATGTGTTTTCCTTTTACATTTTAATTAATTTTCCTAGTTACCCATTTATCCACACTTATAAATGCACCAAATAACTTCAATAATTTATGTGGGTGATTCTTTCCACAGTTATAACATGTGGGAAAATATTTCATAACATTATCCCCTTTATCTTTCTTTTTATATTCCTTTATATTCTTCTATTTGTTCCCTTTGGAGTAATATGAAATTTAGAATACTTTCTTTGTATTGATAAAATAGGAAACTATTTAATAAAATGAGGAAACTTTTTGAGACAACAACTCCCTTCAGAGTCATGGAATAAGTCTATCAATGAAATGATTAATTTTTCATTCCATGTTGTGTATGATACCTGTAGAATACCTTTATAACCTAATAAGGGAATCATCATACTCCACAACACAATATTACTCCCTTTTAATTAGAATAAGAAACATTTTATTTATCTTAATTTCTTTCTCATGAAGTAATTATTTATGGAATAGTGTGCCATAAAATTTTATTCATTCTATGCTTTCTTTTTATTCATCCTCTCTAGTATTCTAGTTCAAAGTGAATCATTGGTTTGTATCTCCATTTAAAGAATATACTACCACTATAACATTTCAGTTTCACCACACACTAATTCTATGAATATCTTCTCCAAAGAATTTATCTATTTATCTTCCACCATTGTTTCAGTAGTAACAACAAATGGTGGGGAACTCTACTGCATAAAGCGATCCAATAGTGGAGAATCTAATTGTGCAAATAGTTACTCCATCTAGGATTAGTTAGGATTCATAACCTTATCGAGCTTCCCAAATATTTCCATAACATTCACTACTAAAAAACTAGCCTTTAACAGTGCTTTTATTTATTATTTCTAGAAGAATAAACTAATATATTACATATTTATCAGTGCTAAATAAAGCAGTGTGAAAGTTAACATTTTATCATCACTTTTTTATTGATGGTATAGGAAACCATTATGAGTGATTTATTTTTATCCCTGATAATGGGTATAATTTATCGGTGCTTTTTTTTGTACAGATAAAGGGTTTTCTTTATCAGTGCTTTTTGTTTAGCAGTGATAATCAACGCATTTTTAGTGCTGATAAAATTGAATATTTAAATAAATTATGAATAAAAACCATGTTTACTAAAAAATATTTTAAATTATAATAGTTAAATAATTATTGATAAAAATGAATTGATTGATATTACATAATTAAATATTAAACATATTATTAATTAGAAAATTATGATAATTATTATTATCAAATTGTTTTTATTAAATATATAGATATATAATAATTCATAAAAATATGATTTATACCATAGAAAATATTTATGCATTTTACATTAAATTTTCATATATTTGTTGAAGAATGGTAAATTATTACAAATTAATATTAATTAAGAATATTTCCAAATTGAATAGTACTCAACATATAATTGAGTATCGTTTGATTTTCCAATTTAATATAGACAAAATGTGTGTTATATTTATTCTTCATAAACATAATTAATGCCTTTTTATATACAATATGCACACAAACACACAGAAAGAAAACTTACCCATTATTCAATACTTTAAAATGAACTTATATTCATAATTAATTCAATTTCCCTCGTTTTTAACAAATATAAATTCACTCAAAATTTGATATTCTTTAATAATGTTAAAAAATATTGGTAAAAAATTATTTATAAATAAATATATTTATAAAAGTACAGTCACTATATTTATAAAATTGTATATTTATAATTATAAATAGATAAATAATTTTATAAATGTATTTGTATTATTATTAAAATTAATTAAGTATTTTTAAATAATTATTAATTTTAAAATAACATTACATAAATAATTAATATAAATATTATTTTAATATTTATATACATTTATTAAATTCATATATGTATAAATATAAAAATATATATAATGATATAAATAATATTTTTAAAAAATATTTCAATAATTAATAATAAATAGTTACAAAATTATAATAAATATATTTATAATTTAATATATTTAATATATTTGTATATTTGTATTTTTATATTTTTATATTGTATTTGAAAATATTTAATAAAATTTGTTTATAATCATATTTATAAATAATTTAACATCGATCTAGTAATAATAGATGATAAAAGAATCTTTTTCAGCACTAAACAAAGCACTGATAAAATAAAAATTTATCACTGCTACAATTTATCACCGATAAAAGTTTCCTGATCTATTTTAAATTCCCTAACCATTTTCAAACCAATGGAAAAATAGAAGCTTTTTTCAGAAGCCCCCAGCTACCAGCACTCCTCCTTAGAGAATCAAAGGTTCCATCACACCACTTGACTACCTCAAACTATATTTTCTGACATCTTAAGAGGGTCTATAATTTTCATCAATCTAGTGATGATGGCCTTCTGATATTCATTGAGTATTTTTGGTTTTCTTATTTCTTATTCTATGATTTGTTTATAATCCATATTTTATGATCTATTATTTATGATTTATTTTTGATCTATAGTTTAGGGAATAAATTTTAATCTATTTTTTTAATGACTAATAATGTATGATCCATTGTTTATATATGAAATTAAATCTTGTATTTATTCATTTTTGTTTTACTAGTATGTTTTATATCTTCTAACTGAATAATTTTTTTCATATATCTATATAAATTTTAATAAATTTTTATTAATATTTGTGTTATTTGACTAAAACTTTTAAGAACATTTGGGGTCCCTAATTATTATATATATACTAACACCTTTTATGGACACCTCTATAGATATGTATCTTAATCTATTATTTTTTAAGAACCACGTTAGTGGAGTGATGTATGTTTCTATATTTGTTATATTTATCATAGGATCATGTTCCTATTATAGTTAATTGTGGTCATTAGTTTTATTATGGAGATGATTCAATGTATCCATCCCTTATTATGAACATGAGGTTTTATCACATCAAGCCATCGATTTCTGAATCACTATAGTGCATTTAGTTCACGTTATGTTTTAATAATAGGTTTTTATCTATTTGATATTTATTATATACTGTATGTGAGTGAGTTTTTATACTGGAATGGAATGTATGTTTGTAAATATAGTTAATTCATCATTTAATTCTATAGTTTTTTTTTCTAATAGGCATGCCTATATTAATGAATTATGATTTTGGGTATGCATGTCCATTGACCCCAATGGTCATCCTAGAATTTTGTTTCAAAAATTATATAATCGAAAGTTGATTTAATTTTCATTATTCCATACAGAGATCATTTATTTTTGAATATTTCAATCAAAGTTTTATTCATTTTAATGAAGAGAAACGACATTGTCTCTAGTCCGTCAAGGAGAAAATATTGATGTTTTCATAGGAAAATTATTACCCAATGAAATAATGTACTGCATTTTATTTTTGTTTACTTTTTTTCATTTTGTTATTACTAACATAATAATTGTTTTTTATACCAGTGGATTCTTTTGTTCGAGTTGGGGTGATATGTCCAGAATTCATGATCCATCACACATAAAACCGTTTCACCCATAGAGTGGTAAATTTATCACCTTCCTTCAAGTTACCTCTACTCCCATTGAATAAAAAAACAACGCTACTTCGGCTCAATCATAATGGTAATGTTCGGGTTTTCACAATAATGTCATTGTCCATAGAATTAATTTATAGTTTTATATGTATGTTTAAATTATTATTTTTTACTATTACTCACATAATAATTGTTTTCATATACAACTTGAATCTTTTGTTCGATTTGGGGTTCTCTTCCAACAATCATTCTCTTTCTCCCTTAAAACTTTTTCACCCCTACAACGCTACTTCGGCTCAATCATAGTGGTAAACTTTGGGTTTTCACAATAATTTCATTGTCCATAGAATTAATTTATTGTTTTATATGTATGTTTAAATTATTATTTTTTACTATTACTCACATAATAATTGTTTTCATATACAACTTGAATCTTTTGTTCGATTTGGGGTTCTCTTCCAACAATCATTTTCTTTCTCCCTTAAAACCTTTTCACCCCTACAATGTTTCATTTGTCACTTTCTTTCACTTCACAGCCACTAAATTTTGAGTATGAGAAATGACACTACCTATGCTCAATTATATTGGAAATGTTTATGTTTTCATAGTAAAATATGTGTCCATAGAATTAATTTATTGTATCAAATGTATGTTAAATTTATTTATTTTTAGTATTACTCACATAATAATAGATTTATTATATAGGTGAATTATTTTGATTGATTTGGGGTTCTAATTCCATCTTTTGTGCTCCTTCTCCCTTAAAATATTTTCATCCCTATAGTGGTGCATTAATCCCTTTTTTAATGCTACCACCATTTCATTTATAAGAATTGAAACGAGGTTGTCACCACAATATCATTGGGCTAATATTAATGTTTTCACATTTAAATCATTATTCGTAGAACTAATATATTCTTTCATATGTATGATTAACTAATTAATTTTTTATGTTACCCACATAATAATTTTTTACTTATAAAGGTGGATTCTTTTATTCGAGTTTGGTTGTTATGTCCATCTTTCATTCCTTTATACACCAAAACATCCACAAACGTCTTCACTCACAAAACAATTCAATCGTGTAGTGTTGAAATGTATCTCTTTATTTAATGTTCCCTCCGATAATCAATCATAGAGGGGGTGTTGATATTTTCATAGTAAAATCATTGTATATATAATTATTTAATTATTTCATATTTATGTTTAATTTATTTTTTTAGAGTAACTCAAAACAGTTGTTTTCTTATATATGTAGATTATTTTTTTCAAGTTGAGGTGGTTCATTTGAAACTTCTCATGCAATGTTGGTAGTTCTACAAAGAATGTCTATAGAAATCATGTTAACATTGAATATTAGGATTGTTTTCGAATTTATGTGATAATTTTTTTTTATATAATTATATAATCCAATGTTTGAAATGTAGATATTGTTGTGTTTTTATGATATTTATATTATAAGTTTCATTTAATTTAATTTTTTTATTAGGACTTGTTTTTTTATATTTATGTGTTTATGGTGCAATAGTGTGTTCTAATGGCACACTATCATATGAACCTTTATCAGTTATTTTAAACGGCATTGATAAATATGATGTTTATTAGTGCTTGTAAAATTCTTGATAAAAGGGCTTTGTTAGTGATTTTATAAGAACAAATAAAGGGTTCCTTTAGATGCACTAAATTAAATCACTGGTAATGTTATTATTTGTTACCTTTTTAGCGATGATAAATGACCCCTTTATTAGTGCTTTTTTTAGTCCAGATAAAATTCCGAGGATTTTAACATCTCTCACATTGTCAGTGCTAGTCTACTGCAGATAAAGTCCATTTCTAGCACTGTAAAAGGCCAGTTTTATAATAATGATTCTCAATTAGAATTCCAGAAGTGTTGGATTCCTTATATTGGAAATATATATATTTTTATATAGTACATAAACCATTATTTCATCCCTGGTCTATTTATGGAAAATGGAATATACTGTGTTAGATAACTAAATAATGTAACATAATATAAAATTTGATAAATAGTGAAACACTAATCAAGAATTGTAAATTTTACCCATAACTAATCACATAATAATAAACATGTTTTCTTTTGGGATATATTTACATTCAAATTATTCCTTATAGTTTTTAATGAAAACATGAATTATCCTAAGAATATCCTAGAGGATGTTCAAACTAGGTTCCCGGTAAAGCATGTTGTAGTGTACCAAGCAACGTCGAGTCATCCCTAACATACCTTGTCATAGCTGTTACCCCTATGTACTACTATGCCAAAACCACTTCCACTTGTAGTATCTATACATGGGTGTATTTTAGGAAGACCCACAGAATATCTATCTTAGAAAAAAATTAGTTTGTTCTTCTATGCTTATCCTTAATGGCCATCTTAGGTATATGTTCCATAATCAATGTTTTTTTAATTATCGCTTTCAAGGTTTCTCCTAAACCTTCTCTGATACCAACTGTAAGGACCCAACCCTAGAATCTTGAAACCAATGAATTATTTTATTTCATTGTCATAGATAAAAGATTCAAATCCAAAAGGTCTGACCTGTTTAGCATATTTGGAAAACTAGGATTCATATTTTAAACATATAATACAATAAATAAACTAATGAAAAACGAGATACATAATAAAATTAAATAAACATCATCCTTCAATATAATTAATTATTATCTTATTCATAAATTGAGGAAAATACACATATCATGGGTGATCTCAGCGACCAGTAATGGTAATTAAAGAGGAAGAAATATTGGAGTATTGCCAATTATCAACATTTCAAGGTAAATTTCATTATCCCGTATTCCAAATATGACCATCCAAACTAGAAATGATGTAAGAGAGATAATGACCCCCGAGTCCTGCCTCCAGTATGCCTAGGGGTAGAGGGCATCACCAAGGGTATATAAATCCCACGAAATTGGATGAATTACCCCTTTTAATGTAACAATGATTAGATGATAATATATTCAATCTAAATACAAATCCATGAAAAAAATAAAAGAAACCAAAAATATATCCCACAGGAATATTTTAAAGTAAAATGGTTACAATGACAATGAATATATCCAATGTAAATACCAAAAGAAATTCTTATCAGTGACACAACATCTATCCCCAACATCTAAGCTAATACTGTCAATCATAGTACCATTAGTCTTCTGGGAAATCTGAAAGAAGTTTTATAACATAGAGTGATCATTCATGTGTACTCAGTAAGGAAAAAAAGTATATCATGCATAGTTATAGAAGCATACTACTGCCCCATGAGAAAAAACAGAAACTGACTGCACATAACAAGGTATACTAACCACCCCAACCTCAACAAAGTCATGATCTCCAAATAATGAATGTTATGTATTATAATATAGATTACAACAATAATGGGGTTCCCCACACAACTTTACCAATGATTATCCACTCTCAAACCCTAAATGAATATTTCATGGCAGTTCTACCTCTTCTGAAAGTACTACATCACATCCTTCCCACACACACTTGGACCACATACCAGAAAACCTCCTCCTCACAGAAACATAGGGAACATACTACACCCCATCCTACCCACATACACCTAGGAAAAACACCACACTATATCCCATCCCCAAAACACCTAGGAAATTAAACATTACCCACTCAAAAATGGGCCCCTTTAACTACAACCTTCCCAAATCTTCTTGGTATAACAACATCTAGAAGAGATAGCATTGAAGCGTGTGTGGCCAGCTATCCATCCTATAAGTAGGATGTTTGGGAAGACACCCTCCCTTTTAAAAATGTTTGTGTTCGATACATGGTTTTAAACTAGGGTGGTGTTCATTTAGAAAACCCAAGTAACTACATGTATATACATAGTTAGGAATCACTCATCACAACCATTGGGTTTTCCAAAAAACAACCATCTCAGAAAACCACCTTGGTTGCTACCTCTAAATTCAAAACCACTCAACCATCCATGAAACCAAAACATAAACCCATCAAACATACTTAATAAAAAATTATTCTTTATTAAGGAAACAGTGAGTCATTCATCCCAACCAATGAATATACCAAACACAACATGTGACAAACCACTTGGAAAATTTTACATGAAAGAAGAAGATGGATAACCATGATAAATTAATTCACATCACATTTCGATTCCATTAACACCCATTAATGGAATAAAAATGACAATCCTGAGTCTCGAGGTGAAGCATTAGACATACCACTCAAAAAGTAACCCTCGGGAAACCCCCATATGATGTAACACCATCCTTATTTAAGGTCATCCCTCACAAACCATACTATAAAACCAATAAACCACCAACTCACATCCAAACTAATCAACACATCTCACCACAACCATTCTCATCCACCACACAACATGGAAAGACCATAACATATAGAAAAACACAACCGAGATGCGGTCCCACTGCTAAAAACGTTCATCCATTACATGATCAATTGATCTATCAACATGATATTCCATCACACCACTTGCAACACCCCATACACACAGCCACACTCCCATAAAAAACACATTAAAACACACACAAAACACTAGGAAGAACATAACAACACATAGTGGAGAACCACGCCAAACAAGCAAGGTTTATTCTGATTTAATAACACTCATTCTTTAATTTTTCTATGATAATTAATTGGTGATCATAGAACATGTTTAATCATGGGGAATCCATTTATTTAACCAGTTATATGTGATTCACCAATATTCACATTTACAGCTGTATGAAATAGGGTCATTAACAATAATTCACAAAACCGGTGAACAAGAAGCGTCCACTGATGATGGTGATTTTCAAAATTCATAAAACCCATAATAACACAACATGTATCAAAGATAAGAGATAAAACAAATGAAAACATAATCATCATCTCATCCCCTCATTTATCTTTATTAAATTAGGGTCTAATTTTTTTTAGAATAATGCACCATTATAAACACCATGAATTATACACAAATAAGGGAGATACTATGGTATAACTACCCTGAAGAACAGACAATCCACAATGCCTCTTTCTTCCATAATAGGGGGTGTGTGAGTAGTAGGAATGACTCCAATGGAAAATAGGATCTGTAGGAGATAGGAGAACCCACAAATGTAGAAGTAATAAAGGTTCTGGGAGCACTAAGAGAAAATTGAAACACAAAGGGAAGAGAATACCTCATCTTTGGACGGTCTAGATCCTATATCAATAAAAGGAAATGGTTTAAGCCCATTAATGTCATATTATTGTTAAAAGCTCCCATTTTGATAGTTTCAAAGTCTCAGGGGGATTGAAAAAAAAATTAATAATATATACAAAAATAAAAAATGATTATTTGTGGTTTTAAAAATTATATATTTCAAATAAAACATAATTGGTATGAAAAGTACAATAAGAGAAAACTAGAAATTACTCACCATTGGGTGTGTCACCGGTGTGAGATGTTGGTGCTGAGTCACCATTCAGCAAGTCATGATTGGGTGAGTCCCCATTGTTTGAGTTATCGGTATGGGATACCAATGGAGAGTCACTATTTTGTGACCTACCATTTGGTGACCTACCATTCGTTGATGCACCATTCGGAGAGCTACCGATAGACTAAACATTGTTCGATGACCCGTTGTGCGAGGCTCCATTGATGATCCACCATCGTGACCTACTGTCATGATTCATAGAAGTGTGTCACTGTTATGTCCCACTATAAACATCCCACATCATGAGTCACCATCGCTAGTCACTGTTGGGACAAACCAGACCTAGAATAAAGAGGAACATGAAAAACAACCCCATAATATACCTCTTTAGGATAAACCACCCCATTAGTTCCAATGTTGAACAGAAACCTAAACATCCGAGAAAACCACCATCGACATCTAATACCCCCGACCGATGAAATGACACACCCCACAATAAACATGACAACACATTCTAGACACCTAAATAAGTGAATTCCTTCCTCCATGTCTAGGTATTATCCTCTCTGGGTAACACTAACTCACTCGCATGATTTTAATCTTATCTCGTTTAATAAATCTTGATGATAATCGAGTACTCCCCTCTCCATATGTCATGACCTTATCAAACATTACATAATTAGGGAACAAACCAATGAATAGAAAACAAGGTTCATGCGTTACATTATAATGCAATACACACAAGAAAAGATATAAAAAAATCGAATACTGGACATGAATCTATTTATCTCACTCCCAAGTACTCTCTTCGAGGCCACCATGCCTCCACAAAACACAAACTAAGGGAATGTTCCATCCATGTAGAACCTTCTTCCAATGATCCATGATTTCCATTTGCCACACCACATACATTGATTCATCCTTGATGTCTAAATATCCCTATTCAGTGATATGTGAGTCATCGTGTTGATATTGACGAATTTGGGAGTGGTGAAAGACATCATGGATAACCTCCAATTGTGGTGGTAATGTTATCTAGTATTCCACCACAACAACTCCTTTCAGCACCTCGAAGAGTTCTATGAAACTGGGAGAAGGATTGGTGCCTCTAACAAACCTCTATTTCCCACATTGAGGGGAAACCATCGAGAACACATTGTCTACAACAACAAAATCCAAGGGATTCCTCCTACAATTGACATATGAATTCATCTAGTATTGATCGACCTTCATCCTCTCATAAACTACATTAACATTCTTTTTCATGCTTTGGACTACCTTAGATTTTAGAATTTCTATGTCTCTATCCTTTGTCCTATACAAAGTTGATCATCATATCCTTCCATATAAAGCTTCGAATGGGACCATGCCTATGGATGAGTTATTTCTATATTTTTAAGTGATCTATATAAGCAGAAAGTGTCGCCCCCAAGATCTACCAAATTCTAAAATACACAGCGTAACAGATCCTCTAATGTATGGAAGGTCCACTCTATATGTCCATTTATTTGAGGGTGGAATGAAACGAAGAGGTATAACTGAGTAGATAAAATAATGCAGCACTCCAATCCAGACTCACAAGGTAAAACTTGTATCCCAAACCAATCGATTGGATATCATAATTCTATTCAGTTGCACCAACTCATCCACATACTTTTTGTATAAGGCATCCACTGTGCCAGTCACTTTAATCGCTTCATATGGAGCTTATTCGTTATTCAATCCACCTCTACCTAGATAACATTACATCCTCCCAGATCGATAGGATATACTATGACTAAATCCATTGATATGTCATTCCACTTCAACTTGGGACATCTACAGACTGAAAAAAATAATTGGAACATGGTGCTCATCCTACACCTACTGGTACACTAGAAACCTTTCCACATACTCAACCACTAGCCACTTCATCCTAGGCCACACAAAATGGTCATTTATATCATGGAACATTTTTTAAATTCCTAGGTGTACCACTAAGGTAGTGAAATGAAACTCACAGAGAACTCACCTGTCCACAGCCATTGGAAGAAACATCCTCCCATGGAACAAAATCTAATTATGACCATTATTTGACCGTCCCTCTATAACATCACCCTAGTCAACATGATCACACATAACCTATATAAGGCCCCAGCCTTAAACCTTACTTAATCTTGAGTTATTACAAGATTACACATTGAGGATCGTTTCGGGTTTAGAGTTTTAGATAATTAGATCATAAAACTTGCATTACATTCCACATATAAACAAAGTGGTTACATAAAGATAGTATTCTTCAATCCCATCAATAGAAACATATATAAAATAAACATGGATTCTTTCTTGACACTTCTTTTACACTATCATCATATCATGTACCTTTCCCTTGACCTGTGAAAAACATTTCAAAAAAATATGGGATGAGCATAAAAAGCTCAGTAAGGGATATAAAAATATGGAAAGGAAACATGGGTACATATATACATAAGTATGAGATCATACGTTACCCATAAAACATAAGCACTTTAACATACCTCATCAAATCATGAATAAATCATAGAAATCATAAGACATAAAGGTAACTTGAGGCATTCAAAAACATTCTTACGTAGGGTGTAACCCTCTTGGTTACGTTTGGAATACCCATCACAGTATATTCCTTAAATCACTTCGGAGAAACATTAACGTTTCACTCCTTCGCGTTACCCAATGCATTGGAGAGCTATATCGGGCTCACCCGCCCTTAGTTTATCACAGAACCACCCGTCTTCATAATAATTCCCAAGAAACTCAACATAATCGTATCACATAAAACATGCATAAAGGAAACATAACATTTCCACCTTTCAATCCCAATATATCAATACAACACATTGATATAAAGACATTATGAAAACCATTTTCAATACCTAAATAAAATAAAAGTAAAACATGGTATTTATTTTTCTTTAAAAAACGTATGGCTTGTAGAGGAAGCCAAAACTCAAATAACAGTCACGACGGCAGAGAAGTCGTTGTTGCCGCATACGTACGACAAAAACATTCCATTTTGTCATTTAGTAAACGCTTAGTATAAAAAATATTCCTTTTGAATAAAAGTATAAGTCAAAAGGGTTTATACATCATATAAAAAAAGGTTGTGTATAAAAAAAATATACCTCAATGAAAGGAGATTGAGACGAAGTCCCATACCTCGGGTCCGACTTGACGCGATCGTTCTTTAATGTCCTTAATAATAAACTTGAGTTAATTTCTACTTGTTTAAGAACCTTTTTCAAGTTCATTATTCCTTTTATATCACTTATTTCCATTTCATGAACACTATGTATTTATTTAAGTTAATAACTGTCATTTTAACGATCATTGGTACTTTAGTAAAAAATAAGCCCTTTATAATTACAATTTGTTCATGTATCCATTATATCCATGATTATAATCATGATTTATATATCATATATATCATATATATTCTGTATATATGTGCATTTATAATATTACATAATCATTTAGAGGTAAGAAATGAAATACACTGTTCATGGAGACGGTCAGCCGTACATACGCATGAACGCTACATTCATTTCTATTTCATATTTATAGAATGGAATCATAAGGATATAAAGGTATATTATAATTACAGTATAATATCATATATAATATCATTGTTCCATCCTTTATACGTCCCACATATGGTATTTAACGAATCAAATCACTTTGAGGGGGCGGAAGTCCGCACTTCCTTAAATGAAGATATCGCGTTTACCAACAATGGAAACCATAAAGGTATGACCAAAAAGAAAAATAAAGAAGCTTAAGGAAAACATAATAATATTATACATCATATATAAATATAGTTACATCTTAATGGCAACCTTTTAAGGTGTTAAAATAATGTTGAACAATCATCGTTTCGGGAGGCATAAATTCACCATCCACGGAAACAGTATGTTAATTAACCATTAGATGTAGGTGTGTGTAAGTGTATCTAGAATCCTTGTTATAAAAACATCCTAGTATATTTATGATACTGTATTTGTTACAAAAGAAAAGAATAAAAAGAGTTTATGGGTTGGAGAAGCAAAATAAAACAAAAGGACTCAAAAGAAGACGTTACCTTAAAATCGGGTAACTACCTTTGGTTTGAGCTCAAAGGCTTCCTTGGGAAGACTTCATCCCAAAGTGAGGCTTCAAGGAGTAATAGAGGTAAGTGGAGAGAAAAAATGGGTAGGGGTTGGCCGATCCAAAGGCTTTGTGAGTGTGGGTAAGAAGGTAGATGTGGGGGCCTTTTATAAGAGGAGAGGAGGGGCACTCTTGGAAGGTAATGAAATATTACTTTATTTGAAAATGTGTTTCAGATTTAAATGGTCCCACATTAATATAATTCGAGTATAAGGCGATAAGGGTTTGAAATCCACTCATAAAATAGGTTTTGGACATGTGTAGGTCTTATATATTACATTATCTTTCCATTTTTTTAATTCCATTATTAATGATGTAATCGCTACATCATTATTATGTCATAAATAAATTTATTTTTTTAATGTCAAAAAATTATAAACAAAATACTATGATGTATGAAATATTTTTATATTTCCAATAAATATTTATAGTAAAACATCTGACTTGTATATCCCCATATAAAAATTGTTTTCGTAAAACATATTATGTTTGTGTCATGTTTACTTTTACATTAAATAAAAAGTTATTTATGTCATTTCCCAACCAAAGTGGCTCCATGGGGTCCCCAAGTTGACCCATGGCTTGTCTTGGTCGGCCATGACACATACAATATGGTTAGGACATGTTTCTAGGTCATTTCATATTATTAAAGCATTATTTTTACCTTAAACTACACTAATTACCACTAATCGCGATTAAAAACATAATAAGTTACTATTCACCAAAAAATTATTATAATCTCATTGAACCACATTTTACTTATTAATGGAAAACATGTATGTAAGATTTTTGAAATTCAAAACACAAAGGTGGAAAAATTGCATTTAAACGAAAAATCAGTTTCTTTAACTACCACTTAGTGATTTCACTATTCATCAAAAATTGATGTTTTTCAGAAAAATACCAAAACTTCACCCTAAGCTATATTTGATATTGTGAATTAAAAAATGAAGTCTATTTTAAAAAATTAAAAACATATAAGTCACATTAATTAATTTAATAATTAATTCCCACTGTCAGAGCAAATAGCGTGTTTTATGAAACAATAGGTATCAAAAGATTGACACCAGTTTAAGTCCAATTTCAAAGTGAAATTGATTCCACTGACCACCATTGGATTAAATGGTAAAAATATATTCTAATTTCACTTCAAAACCAATTCAAAACATAATCTAATCATATAAATAAATTATATTAAAACGCAGTTTTGATGTAAAATGCAGTATTTTTCACTATTCATTAAAAAATGAACATTGTCAGAAAAACACCAAAAATGCACCCAAAGTAAATTTTGATGTCCCAATCATAAATAATAGGTTTATTTTGACAAACATAGTTTATAAAATTGTCAAAATATAGATTCAAAAATGGTTTTCCATCAAAAGGAAGTAAAATAATCTTTTAAAAATATTAGGGTATTCTATGCTTAAGATTGGATTTATTTTCATTTTAAGCCTCTAAAAAACAATCTAATTCATTAATATGCATAGATAAAAATATATATTATTCATTTCTTACTTGGTATGTTATATCCTTCCCCCCTTTAGAAAATTTTTTCCCCGAAATTTATTTACTTATCAAATAAATGGGGGTACTTATCCCTCATTGCATTTTTCAGATTCCCATGTTGCCTCTTCAATCATGTGGTTTTTCCACAAAACCTTTACCTGGTGAATCACCTTATTTCGTAACACTTTCTCCCTGTGGTCAAGAATCTGGACCGATTGTTCCTCATAATATAGGTTCTCTTCTATCTGAACTACCTCTAGACTCAAAACATGAGATGGATCTGGCATGTACTTTCTCAACATCGAAACATGAAAAACATTGTGTACCTGAGATAAAATCGGAGGTAAAGCCACCTGGTAAGCAACTGATCCAACTCTCTCCAGAATTTCATATAGTCCAATGAACCTTGGACTCAGCTTTCCTTTCTTACCAAATCACATCACACTTTTCCATGGTGATACTTTGAGAAAAACGTGATCACCTACCTCAAAAGATAGATCCTTCCACCTGTTGTCTGCATAACTCTTCTGCCAGCTCTGAGCGGTTCTCATGAGCTTCTGAATCAGCTGAACGTTTTCTGCCATCTCTTCTACCAATTCTGGTCCCATCAACTTCCTTTCACCCACTTTATCTCATAAAGTTGGAATTTAACACTGCTTCCCATATAATTCCTGAAATGGTTCCATCTGTATAATGGAATGAAAACTGTTATTATATGAAAATTCATCCAAAGAAAGATGTTAGTCCCAACTTCCCAGATAATCCATAGAGCAAGAACGTAGCATATCCTCCAAGGTCTGAATTGTTCGTTCTGACTGCCCATCTGATTGAGGATGAAAAGCTGTACTAAAATTTAATTCAGTACCCAATGACTTCTGAAGGCCTTTCCAAAAGTTAGAAGTGAACCTAGGATCACGGTCAGATACAATGGAGAGAGGAACTCCATGTAACCTGACTATCTCTTTAAGATACAGACGGGAAAGTTGACCAAGGGAAAAAGTATCTTGTATAGAAAGGAAACGATAAGACTTGGTCAAGCGATCAACAATAACCCAGATTGGATTATTACCTCGAGATGTCTTCGGTAATCCCACAACAAAGTCCATGGATATATTCTCCCATTTCCACTCTGGCACTGGTAATGGCTGAAGCATCCCTTTCAGTAACTGCCACTCTGCTTTAACCTGCTGACAAGTCAAACACTTCACAGTAAAATCAGCAATATCTCTTTTCATTCCATCCCACCAGTAATACTCCCGTAGATCTCTATACATCTTAGTAATGTCTGGATGAACTGAAAATAGAGAACTATGAGCTTCACATAACAACTCTCTCTTCAACTGTGAATCACAACACACACACAATCTCTTCCCAAATCTCAAAACACAATCATTATCAATGTTGAATTCAGGTAATTTACCTTTCTGAACCAGCTCTACCTTTTTCTGTAACTCACTGTCTTGCTTCTGTGCTTGCTTGATTCTATCTAATAGAGATGATCTCACTGATACCTGAAAAAAAAATAGAAGAACTTCCTGCACCAACAACTTCAATGCCAAAGTTCATCAAATCCTTAACCAAAGGATCACGTTCCAAACACAACATTTCTAATGAAGCATTACTTTTTCGACTCAAAGCATCAGCCACTTTATTTTCTTTTCTCGGATGGTAATAAATTGTACAATCATAATCCTTGATTAATTCTAGCCATCTCCTTTGTCTCATGTCCAATTCTTTCTGAGTGGATATATACTTTAAACTTTTTTGATCGGTATATATTTCACACATTACTCCATCCAAATGATGCCTCCAAAATTTTAAAGCGAAAACAACAGCAACTAATTCCAGATCATGTGTAGGGTAATTTACCTCATGAGTCTTCAACTGTCGTGAAGCATAAGCAATTACCTGATCATTCTGCATTAGGATGCAACCAAGTCCTTTCAATGAAGCATAACTGTATTGTTTCCGACGCTTTCGCCGGGTCGCGCGTGCATCCGTCCATCAGGGGGGACGGGCGGCTTTGTTGCCCCGCATTCCCGCTTTCCAAAGGCAGGCAGCATTCGTTCCTTGTTCAGGTACGTCTGCTCCTTGATCGAAACGGGATGATGGGATGTCGGTTCTTCCTTCCGTGGATTCCTCCTCAGAACTCGTCACCTAGTCCGGGTCTCCCTCATAGATTTAATACGTTGTTCGTGAATCTCATTCCCGGTGCCATATTGTCATGGACGCCGGTTAATTACACTACTTCCTTCAAGACTTTCCATAGGGTCTTGACATGGTAGCGACCTTCGGTCGGAGTAGACGGCAACATCAGGAATGTCGGGGCATCTCTGGGTGCGTGGACATATGGGAACCTGTATTCTTCCTCATAAGAGGGAATCTCAAGGGTGCAGAACCCGAGGCGTACATCTGAGGTTTTCCTCAGCTTCCTGTGTTTAACACAGGGTATGTTGCAAGATTAACGTCTAGCAGAGATGGTTACACCAAAGGCATTCCATCCGAGGTTTTCCTCAGGCATCTCATGTTTATCACGAGGTAAGCTGCGTGTTTAACGTCTTGCGGAGACGGAATGAGGGTGATCAGAACGTCCCATGGAGACGGATCAGATTGGTACATCCCTAGGAGGGAACACCTGGAAGGTTTACCAAGGGGATGGATCAGAACGCCCAATGAGGACGAATCTGAGGTGGTGCGCCCCATAGAGGGGATATGTCACACCGTAATGGATGATCTGAACACCACTGAGGGTGGATCAGGGGAAGTGCACCCCAGGATGGGGTACATTACCATTAGTTGGGATTGAACCTCTTGGAGGTTTCCTACGTACCCTGTGTAGAGGACAGGGATCAAAACCCACGTAGTTCGAATGGGTGGGTCGCAATGGCTTACCACTGGACCGGAATGGGACCCGACGTGAATGAGCGACGGGTGGGCTTGAACCTCGTGGAGGCTTCCTACGTACCATGCCTTGACATGGATCAAAGACCTCGTAGTTCAGGTGGGATGGGTCGCAATGGCTTACCACTGGACCAGAATGTAGTTTAACGTCATGCTGGACGAAGATGGGACCCGACGTGAATGACGGGTGATGGGTGGGCTTGAACCTCGTGGAGGAATCCTACGTACCATGCCTTGAAACGGATCAAAGACCTCGTAGTTCAAATGGGGTGTGTCGGTGAACCGACGTGAAAGTAGACCTTGGTCCACTATTCGTGGGCTTGAACCTCGTGGAGGCTTCCTACATACCATGCCTTGACATGGATCAAAGACCTCGTAGTTCAAATGGGGTTTCACCGGTGAACCGACGTGAAAGCAGACCTTGATCCACTATTGGTTGGCTTGAACCTCGTGGAGGCTTCCTACGTACCATGCCTTGACATGGATCAAAGACCTCGTAGTTCAGGTGGGTTTCGCCGGTGAACCAACGTGAAAGCAAACCTTGGTCCACTATTGGTGGGCTTGAACCTCGTGGAGGCTTCCTACGTACCATGCCATGACATGGATCAAAGACCTCGTAGTTCAGGTGGGGGGGGGGTCGCAATGGCTTACCACTGGACCGGGATGGGACCCGACGTGAATGAGCGACGGGTGGGCTTGAACCTCGTGGAGGCTTCCTACGTACCATGCCTTGACATGGATCAAAGACCTCGTAGTTCAGGTGGTCACAACGGCTTACCGCTGGACTGGAATGAGACCCGACGTGAACGAGCGACGGGTGGGCTTGAACCTCGTGGAGGCTTCCTACGTACCATTCCTTGACGTAGATCAAAGACCTCGTAGTTCAGATGGTCACAACAGCTTACCGCTGGACTGGAATGATACCCGACGTGAATGAGCGACGGGTGGGCTTGAACCTCGTGGAGGCTTCCTATGTACCATGCCTTGACATGGATAAAAGACCTCGTAGTTCAGATGGTCACAACGGCTTACCGCTGGACTGGAATGAGACCCGACGTGAATGAGCGACAGGTGGGCTTGAACCTCGTGGAGGCTTCCTACGTACCATGCCTTGACATGGATCAAAGACCTCGTAGTTCAGATGGTCACAACGGCTTACCGCTGAATGGGGTCACAACGGATTACCACTGGATTGGGTCACAACGGATTACCGCTGGATAGGGATGTCAACGGCTTACCGCTGAATGGGGTCACAATGGCTTACCGCTGGATTGGGTCACAACGGCTTACCGCTGGATAGAATCACAACGGCTTACCATTGGATAGGGTTGTCAACGGCTTACCGCTGTATAGGAATGTCAATGGATTACCGCTGAAAAGGAGTGGCACTGGTTAATGGGGCTTACGCTAGGAAGCTGCCCGGGTGCCACTAAGGAGTAGCAATGGTGAATGGGGCTTACGCTAGGAAGCTGCCCGGGTGCCACTAAGGAGTGGCACTGGTGAATGGGGCTTACGATAGGAAGCTGCCCGGGTGACACTAAGGAGTGGCACTGGTGAATGGGGCTTATGCTAGGAAGCTGCCTGGGTGCCACTATGGAGCGGCACTGGTGAATGGGGATTACGCTAGGAAGCTGCCCGGGTGCCGCTAAGGAACGGCAATGGTGAATGGGGATTACGCTAGGAAACTGCCCGGGTGCCGCTATGGAGTGGCACTGGTGAATGGGGCTTACTCTAGGAAGCTGCCCGGGTGCCGCTATGGAGTGGCACTGGTGAATGGGGCTTATGCTAGGAAGCTGCCCGGGTGCCGCTAAGGAACGGCACTGGTAAATGGGGCTTATGCAAGAAAGCTGCCCGGGTGCCACTATGGAGTGGCAATGGTGAATGGGGCTTACGCTAGGAAGCTGCCCGGGTGCCGCTATGGAGTGGCACTGGTGAATGGGGCTTATGCTAGGAAGCTGCCCGGGTGCCGCTAAGGAACGACACTAGTAAATGGGGCTTATGCAAGAAAGCTGCCCGTAATGTCTTCCTCATGTCTGGCAATGAGGGCATCCCAACTCACTGGCGGGTTGAGGTATGTGCCTATGCACAAGTGCACAAGCGGGATAACGCCAAGGGTGTTGGAATCAGCCCAAACAAAGGGACAAGAAAATTGTGAATCACATGCCCAATATTCAGAATGTCGTGAGATTGGCGTGGTGATGGAGGATTACTGCTGACCATGTTCGCAACGCAGCATCCATATCACGTTAGCCAGAAATGAGGACAACAAATGAGGGTCGACCGTTGACCATGTTCGAAACACGGGACCATGTCACAAGTGTTGTCGATCGATCCTTCGGGATGTTGGCCCAGAACAGCAGGCGGACCATAGGTCGAGCATCCGTACTGTTAGGGGGTCCCTCCAGACGTGATCAGTCTTCCGGGGCGTTGGCCCAGGACAGCAGGCGGACCGTAGGTCGAGCATCCATACTGTTAGGGGGTCCCTCCAGACTTGGAAGTGAATGACGATCCAAACGAAGGACACGCAAAGCGTGAGGTGGAGTGATGGAATGTTTGAATGGATTCCAACGCTCTTGATGTTACGCCACTGTGATCATGGCGTTAGGCATCTTATGCTTGGCGCACAAGGCATCTCTTGTTTAATGGAAGAGGCATCCTATGTTTGGAACATAGGGATTACTGCATTTTATAGTCATGTAGATAGGACTACTGGCATCTCAGGCTAGGAGCATAAGGCATCTCTCGTATAGAGCAAGAGGCATCCTATGTTTGGCACATAAAGATTACTACAGTTTAGAGTCGTGTAGAAAGGACTGTTGGCTTCTTATACTAGGAGCATAAGGCATCTATCGTATAGGGCAAGAGGCATCCTATGTGTGGACCATAGGGAGAATACTACCGTTTAGAGACATGTAGGTTCGACTGTTGGCATCTCATGCTAGGAGCATGAGACATCTCTCGCTTGGAACAAGAGGCATCCTATCATTTGATAGATAGGGAGAATACTACAGTTTAGAGTCATGTAGGTAAGACTATTGGCATCTCACGCTTGGAGCATGAGGCATCTCTCGCTTGGAACAAGAGGCATCCTATCATTTGTTAGATAGGGAGTGCTATAGTTTAAAGTCATGTAGATAGGACTGTTGGCGTCTCATGCTAGGAGCATGAGGCATCTCTCGTATAGGGCGAGAGGCATCCTATCGTTTGTTAGATAGGGAGTACTACAATTTATAGTCTTTTAGATAGGACTATTGGCATCTTATGCTTGGAGCACAAGGAATATCTCGTTAGAAGCAAGAGGCATCCTATGTTCGGCACATAGGGATTACTACAGTTTAGAGTCATGTAGGTAGGACTGTTGGCATCTCATGCTAGGAGCATGAGGCATCTCTCGCTTGGAGCAAGGGGGATCCTATCGTTTGTTAGATAGGGAGTACTACAGTTTATAGTCTTGTAGATAGGACTATTGGCATCTCATGCTAGGAACATGAGGCATCTCCTGCTTGGAGCAAGGGGCATCCTATCGTTTGTTAGATAGGGAGTACTACAGTTTATAGTTTTGTAGATAGGACTATTTGCATCTCATGCTAGAAGCATGAGGCATCTCTTGCTTGGAGCAAGGGGCATCCTATCGTTTGTTAGATAGGGAGTACTACAGTTTATAGTCTTGTAGATAGGACTATTCGGCAGAAGGTGCCTAGAAATGGTTGGTGTCAGGACTTATGCAAGCGCGGCCCTTTCTGGTTCAACCTGGCATAGGAGCCACGTGATTGGGTTTGGAGGAGTTGCCTGAGGAATGGTTCGACTCAAGGTACTCGGGGAACAAATGATGAGAACCTCAACTCACGACATAGGAAACCAACCAAGAGGAATACATTAACTCAAGGTGTTTCATGGTGTGTGGAGGAGTGTATCAAATCATGGTATTCCATGGGTGGAAGGTGGGAGTGCATAAGGGCGCAATGGAAAATCCCGGCATCCTGGCCCGAAAAGTTCGTGGTGCGACTATCCATTTTTCATGGGGGTCGGTGACGGTAAAGAAGGGACCGGCCTGGAGGGCCGGGACCGCAGCCCGGCAAGGACCCCGAGTGGGGGTGCAGGGGCGCAGATGCCGCGGTATGGATCGGTGGGCGTGAAGGTAGGATCCTCGCGAAGGATAGGTCTTCGCGAAGTAGCTTCGCAAAGCATGGCCTTGCGGAGCAATAGTCTCTCACGGAGCAAAGGGGTCTCGCGGAGCTTGGTCTCGCGGAGCAGCATCGCGGAGCTTGGTCTCGCGGAGCAGCATCGCGGAGCAGCATCGCGGAGCAAGGGCTCGCGGAGCAAAGGGCTCTCGCGGAGCTTGGTCTCGCGGAGCAGCATCACGGAGCATAGGCTCGCGGAGCATGGACTCCTGGAGTCTCGGCTCGCGGAGCAGCAACGCAAAGGAAGCTGCTCGCGGAGCATGGCTTCACGGAGCCGCAATGCGGAGCTCCGCTCGGCCGCCCAAGGGGCGAAGTGTCTGTGGCCGTCCTTTTTTTGAGAAGGGGGGTGAGCTGGGTATTTATAGGTATGGGCGCCGCAAAGAAGAAATTCTGCGCCGCCTCAGGAGCTTCGCGGCGCGCTCGCGAACGTCAAATGCGTTCGCAGAGAGGTACCGCCTCCGGAGCTTCGCGGCGGCTCGCGAACGTCAAATGGTTTCGTGAAGCATCACCGCCTCTGGAGCTTCGCGAGGCCGCGATGGTCGGGGCGCTTCGCGGCGGGGCTTCGCGGGACCGCGCTGCACGGGTGCTTCGCAGTGGTGCTTCGCATTAGTGCTTCGCGAGGGGTCTTCGCGGCGCATCGCAAATGTCAAGCGGGTTCGCGGAGCCTCTCGCCTCATTACTTCGCGGCGGCGCTCCGTGATCACGGAGGGGGGCTTCGCGAATGGGCTTTGCGAACCAGATTCCCAGCGAATCTTCAAACGTCCATAACTCCTAATACGTAGCTCCGTTCGGGCCCTACGATCTACCAAATCGAAGCTTGAGAAATGGACTACGATCTTGAATCATGTATGGAAGCATTTGGAAAATTTTGGGGACGCGTTTTTCGGGGTCTACATGTATATAACAAACTCACCATTCCTGGAAGGTAGTGCCAAAACTGGAGCATTCAACAATCTTTTTTTCAATTCCTGAAAACAATCATCACATTTTTTTGTCCAGATAAACTCAACACCCTTCTCAGTTAGCTTAGTCATTGGAATAGATAATCGTGAAAATTTTCTAGCAAACCTTCGGTAATAGCCTTCCAAACCAAGGAAGCTACAAATCTCGGTTACATTTGTGGGTCTTGTCCAGTCCTCAACAACCTTTGTTTTTGTAGGATCAATAGTTATCCCATTATTAGAAACAATGTGACCAAGGAAAGAAATTTGTTGCAACAAAAACTCACACTTGCTGAATTTTCCATACAGTTTTTTTTCTTTTAAGGTTTTCAAGATAAACCTTAAATGTCTTTCATGCTCCTCTTTACTTTTAGAAAACACCAAAATATCATCAATGAAAACCACCACAAACATATCCAAGAACTCATGGAAAATTCTATTCATTAAGTCCATGAATACAGCAGGTGCATTGGTTAGCCCAAAAGGAATTACTACAAATTCATAATGGTCATATCTCGCATGGAACACGGTCTTTGGAATATCTGCCTCTTTTACCTTCCGCTGATGGTACCCCGATCACAGGTCAATCTTTGAAAAAAAACTGAGCTCCCTGGAGCTGATCAAATAAATCATCGATATGAGGCAAAGGATATTTGTTCTTAACAGTGATGTTATTCAAGGCTCTATAATCAATGCAAGGTCTCATAGAACCATCTTTTTTTAACAAATAAAACAGTAGCACCCCAAGGTGATGTGCTAGGTTGAATGAAACTTTTCTCTAATAAATCTTGCAATTTCTCCTTCAACTCTAAAAGTACAATTTGAGCCATTTGATAAGGGAGTTTTGAAATTGGCTTAGCATCAGGAACTAAGTCAATAGTAAATTCAACTACCCAATCTGGTATTATTCCAGGCAACTCATTAGGAAAAACATCATGATACTCATTTACCACTGGCACATCATTAATCTGAACAGTTCCCTTGTTTTCAACAATGTGTCCAAAGTAACATTCATTTCTATCTTTTACAAGTTTCTTGTCCTCTTGATAAGTTATCAACAGTAAGGGTTCATTCTTGTACACAAACTGAAAGTCTTTCTGAAAAGAAACTTCTTTAGCTCTACAGTCAATCTTATCATGGTAAATAGAGATCCAATCCATACCCAGGATAACATCAAACTCTACTAGAGGTAGAACAATAAGGTTTGGAAGTAGGGTCTTTCCAAAAATAAGGATAGGAAGATTCTTATAAATTCATTTTTCCTCAACATTTCCCCCATGTGTTTTTACAAAAAGTTCAAGAGTCACTTCTTGAGATGGTATTTCCATTTTACTAGAAAAGATTTCAGAGATGAAAGAATGTGTAGACCCCGAATCAAAAAAAACACTGGCATAATCTGAAAAAACAAACAAAGTACCTGATACAACATCATTTGATGGCCCGACGTCTGCCGAAGTAGTTGCAAAAGATTTCACCACCCCTTTCTTCTTGTAGTCTAACTGCTTCCCATCACTCAAGCTCTTTGTCAGACACTCATTTGCATAGTGACCCATCTCATTGCACTTATAACATTTCACTAACTGTAAATCAAATTTGTTCTTACCTTCACGTTGATCCTTTTCAGTGCAATCACAAGCCTTATGTCCCATATTACCACATTGGTAGCACTTTCTAGAATTCAGAAGACATTCCCCATCATGCCTTTTTACACATTTATTGCAAACTGGAAACTTAGTTTTCTTACCATTAGACTTTTTTGAAGAATTCTTACCTTTCTACTGCCACCTCGGTTTCATCTTCTGCTGGTTTTTATAGAACACTTGATCATCGTCAAACTCCATTTCCACCTTCTCAGCACATCTAACAAGATTTTCATAACTTTTAAACTCACGAGAATCTAATGCCATTAGATATTTTGTCTTTAATCATGAGTAAAAACGATTGATTTTACTATCAAGGTCTCAGATAAAATTTGGAGCGTACCTTGCCAATCGAGTGAACCTTTCTTCATAGGAAGCCACTGAGTCTTCCTATTGCCTCAATTCCAAGAATTGATTTTCCATCCTAAGTCGAACAGCCTTAGGAAAATACTTCTCAAGAAACATACCTTTGAATTCATCCCAGTCGAGATCATCAATCTCATCAGCGTCCCTGATATTTTTAACCATCGACCACCACTGATCTGCCTCACCCTCCAAACGGTAAATAGCAAGACTAACATTTTGATTTTCTGAACACCCCATGACATCGAAAATCTTATCTAGTGCTTTAATCCACCCTTCAGCTAACACAGGGTCAGATGATCCTCTGAATGATGGGGGATGTTGCCTCATGAAATGTTCCACCACTGACATGTTCCTCTGCGGTTGATCTGGCTGATCTCGTGCATGGATACTACCACCATTTATAGCCTGAGTAAACTGTGCCATCACTGCAACAAACTATTCAGTTCCAATTACGACCATCTCGGGATTCTTATTTGGAAGGTTATTTCCTTCTGTATGCCTTCCTAGCACCGCTTCCCTGTTTCCTCTGTGAAAAACCATTCTAAACAAACATGTCTTAAATGAAGCAACATGGTAATCTTCAAATGCTATATCATTTCAAAAAAAATATTTTTCGGTAATCATTTAATAGAATTCTAACTCCTAAAGTTATCTAAACTGACCTCTGATACCAACTATAAGGCCCCAGCCTTAAACCTTACTTAATCTTGAGTTATTACAAGATTACACATTGAGGATCTTTTTGGGTTTAGAGTTTTAAAGAATTAGATCATAAAACATGCATTACATTACACATATAAACAAAGTGGTTACATAAATATAGTATTCTTCATTTCCATCAAAGGAAACATATTTAAAATAAACATGGATTCTTTCTTGACACTTCCTTGACACTATCATCATATCATGTACCTTTCCCTTGACCTGTGAAAAACATTTCAAAAAAAACATGGGATGAGCATAAAAAGCTCAGTAAGGGATATAAAAATATGGAAAGGAAACATAGGTACATATATACATAAGGATGAGATCATAATTTACCCATAAAACATAATCACTTTAACATACCTCATCAAATCATTAATAAATCATAGAAATCATAAGACATAAAGGTAACTTGAGGCATTCATAACATTCTTACGTAGGGAGTAACCCTCTTGGTTACGTTTGGAATACCCATCACAGTATATTCCCTAAATCTCTTTGGAGAAACCTTAACGTTTCACTCCTTCACGTTACCCAATACATTGTAGATCTATATCGGGCTCACCCTCCCTTAGTTTATCACGGAACCACCCGTCTTCATAATAATGCCTAAGAACCTCAACATAATCGTATCACATAAAACATGCATAAAGGAAACATAACATTTCCACCTTTCAATCAAAATATATCAATACAAAACATTGATATAAAGAAATTATGAAAACCATTTTCAATACCAAAATAAAAGAAAAGTAAAACATGGTATTTATTTTTCTTTTAAAAAAACGTATGTCTTGTAGAGGAAGTCGAAACTCAAATAACGGTCATGACGGCGGAGAAGTCGTTGTCGCCGCATACGAACGGCGAAAAAATTCCCTTTTTCTTTTAGTAAACGCTTCATATATAAAATATTCCTTTTGAATAAACGTAAAAGTCAAAGGGGTTTATACACCATATAAGAAAAGGTTGTGTATAAAACAAAATATGCCTCAATGAAAGGAGATTGAGATGAAGTTCCATACCTCGGGTCCGACTTGACTCGATCGTTCTTTAATGTCCTGAATAATAAACTTGAGTTAATTTCTACTTGTTTAAGAACCCTTTTCAAGTTCATTTCTCCTTTTATATCACTTATTTCCATGTTATGAACACTATGTAATTATTTAAGTTAATAATGGTCGTTTTAATGATCATTGGTACTTGAGTCAAAAATAAGCCCTTTATAATTACAAGTTGTTCATGTATCCATTATATCCAGGATTATAATCATGATTTATATATCATATATATCATATATATGCAGTATCTAAGTGAATTTATAATATTACATAATCATTTAGAGGTAAGAAATGAAATACACCGTTCATGGAGACGGTAAGCCGTACGTACGCATGAACGCTACTTTCATTTCTATTTCATATTTATAGAATGGAATCATAATGATATAAAGGCATATTATAATTCCAGTATAATATCATATATAATATCATAGTTCCATCCTTTATACGTCCCACATATGGTATTTAACGAATCAAATCACTTTGAGGGGGCGGTAGTCCGCACTTCATTAAATGAATATATCGCGTTTACCCAGAATGGAAACCATAAAGGTATGAACAAAAAGAAAAATACAGAATCTTGAGGAAAACATAAACATATTATATATCATATATAAATATAGTGACATATTAATGGCCAACTTTGAAGGTGTTAAATGAATGTTGAACAATCATCGTTTCGGGAGGCATAAATTCCCCATCCACGGAAACCATATGTTCATTAACCATTAGATGTAGGTGTGTGTAAGTGTATCTCAAATCATTATTATAACAACATCCTAGTATATTGAGGATACTTTAGTTGTCACAAAAGAAAAGAATAAAAAGAGTTTAGGGGGTTGGAGAAGCAAAATAAAACAAAAGGACTCAAAAGAAGACATTACCTTAAAATCGGGTAACTCCCCTTAGTTTGAGCTCACAGGCTTCCTTGGGAAGACTTCTTCCCAAAGTGAGGCTTCAAGGAGTAAGTGAGGGAAGTGGAGAGACAAAATGGACAGAGGTTGGCCGAGCCAAAGGCTTTGTGAGTGTGGGTAAGAAGGTAGAGGTGGGGGCCTTTTATAAGAGAAGAGGAGGGGCACTCTTGGAAGGTAAAGAAATATTAATTTATTTGAAAATGAGTATCGGATTTAAATTGTCCCAAATTGATATAATTCGATGATAAGGTGATAATGGTTCGCAATCCACTCATCCAATTGGTTTTGGACATGATTAGGTCTTAGATATTACATTATCTTTCCATTTTTTTAAATCCTTTATTAATGAGGTAATCGCTACATCATTATTATGTCATAAATAAATTTATTTATTTAACGTCAAAAAATTCTAAAATAACTACTATGATGTAGGAAATCTTTTTAGCTTTCCAATGAATATTTATAGTAAAAAATATGACTTGTATAACCCCATATAAAAATTGTTTTCGTAAAACATATTATGTTTGTGTCATTTTTACTTTTACATTAAATAAAAAGTTATTTATGTCATTTCCCAACCAAAATGGCTCCATGGGGTCCCCAAGTTGACCCATGGCTTGTATTCTTCATTCATGAAACATCCGATAAGGTTAGGACATGTGTCTAGGTCATGCATACTATTAAAGCATTATTTTTACCTTAAACTACATAATTACCACTAATCGCGATTAAAAACTTAATAAGTTACTATTCACCAAAAAATTATTATAACATCATTGAACCACATTTTACTTCTTAATGACAACCATGTATGTCGGATTTTTGAAATTCAAAACACAAAGGTGGAAAAATTTCATTTAAACGACAAATTAGTTTCTTTAACTACCACTTAGTGATTTCACTATTCATCAAAAATTGAAGCTTTTCAGAAAAATACCAAAACATCACCCTAAGCTATATTTGATATTCTGAATTCAAAAATGAAGTCTATTTTACAAAATTCAAAACATATAAGTGAAATTAATTAATTTAATAATTAATTCCCGCTGTCAGAGCAAATAGCGTGTTTTATGAAACAATAAGTATCAAAAGATTGACACCAGTTTAAGTCCAATTTCAAAGTGAAATTGATTCCACTGACCACCATTGGATTAAATGGTAAAAATATATTCTAATTTCACTTCAAACCCAATTCAAAACAAAATCTAATCATATAAATAAATTATATTAAAAAGCAGTTTTGATGTAAAATGCAGTATTTTTCACTATTCATTAAAAAATGAACATTGTCTAAAAAATACCAAAAATTCACAAAAAGTAAATTTTGATGTCCCAATAATAAAGAATAGGTTTATTTTGACAAAAATAGTTTATAAAAATTTCAAAAGATAGATTCAAAAATGGTTTTCCATCAAAAGGCAGTAAAACAATCTTTTAAAAATATTAGTGTATTCCATGCTTAAGATTGGATTTATTTTCATTTTAAGCCTCTAAAACACTATCTAATTCATTAATAGGCATAGATAAAAATATCTATTATTCATTAATTACTTGGGATGTTACAACCTATGCCTCTGAGTCCCCTAATTTAGACTCTTCCACCTACCACGTCATAAATGACTACACATTCATCCATAATAGACAACCTCTCCCCACATCAATTCATTAATGTAGGTGCAAGGTGTACAGCTACTCCATCACCCTCCAAGAGTCCACAAAATCTTGAACTCATACACTATGTGACTTCTGGATTAGGGAACCAACCATGATATTCCTCGTCCATAAGGTGCAATTGATGTCAAATTCTTAATCTGGGAGAAACTCATTCCACCTCCATTTTCAAAAGTGATGATCTCACTAGGAAAAGATATACCTCATGATCTTCTATTCTAGGAAGACCACAAATTTCTCCCCAATAAGGTAATGCCGCCATATCTTCAGTGAAAACACAACCGCTGTAAGCTCCGGATAATGGATGTTAATGTATTTTTTATATGGGACATAACTACCTTGATCCATTAGAGATAAATCCTCATTGCAACATTATCACACAACCCAATCCTAGATAAGAAGAATCAAAAAACACATCGAAAATGAACCCTTACTCTGCAAACCAGATCACTGGAGCACTAACCAGCGTACCCTTTAGATTGATGAAATCTACCTGATACTTCTCAATCCACACAATGGTCAGGTCCTTCTTGGTAAAAACTATCAATGGAGCTAGAAAATAGGATAAATCAGTAAACAATGATCGGGAGTATCTCACCAGACAAAGAAAATTATGATCATACACCACATTGTTAGGTGGTATATAATTAAAAACTACATTGACCTTAGCTGGGTCCACTACAACACATTTCTAATACACCACATTCCCAATGAAGTGAACGTATCATTTCCGAAAATCATGCACTCGGATAACTTCCCATAAAATTGTTGGCATCAAAGAACATCTATGATAGTCATGAGATGTTCGGTATGCTCCCCTATGCCATTGAATATAATAGGATGCCATCAATAAATATGATGACAAACCTATTTAGTAACTCTGAGAAGATGAATTTCATGGGCCCCATTAAAATAGATGGTTTGTTTTTTACACGGAATATAATAAACACGAATACGAAGTGCCTATACCTACACCTAAAAATTGTCTATAGTATATCACCTTCCTTCACAATCAACTACAGATATCTAGATCGCATATCGATCCTAGATAACTAACTTTCTCCCCTGATCTGGTTTAAAAGATCATCTATCCTCTGGAGATGGAAACAGTTCTTGATCGTTATCTGATTCAACCTGTGGTAGTCTATGCACAACCTCATACCACCATCTTATTTCTTCATAATCAATATAGGACCACCCCACGACGACGCACTAGGGTAGAGAAATATCTTCTTCATCATGTCATTAATTGAGATTTGATGCTCACAAATATTAGATGGTGTCATTCGATATGGATCCATTGAAAACTAACATGAAATGGTCTATAAGTCTATCCTAAACTCAAAAAAACATCAAGGGGTGGATTCACAACCCCATATAAAATACATAAAATAACACCACAACAACTCTGGGAATCTCCACCATCTCATCATCTACCGTTCTCACAGATAGCTTGATGATCAAGGAATGAAGAGGCTCTACATGATGACTACTCATCTAAAAACTAGTGTAGCCAATGAAATACACACACTAACCATCAACATCTGGAAACACAATTCTTTTTAGGAGGTCAAAGATAAAAGATTTCATAGATT
The DNA here is from genome assembly GCA_963277665.1 of Viscum album. NCBI lineage: Eukaryota > Viridiplantae > Streptophyta > Magnoliopsida > Santalales > Viscaceae > Viscum > Viscum album. The sequence goes on from OY728145.1 coordinate 516,465,222, forward strand.
ACAACAATATGATGCCATTAATGACATCATACAGTTGCATCTATTATAGGAATATATCCCCATGGGACTGATGTGGCCCCATAATCAATCTACATCCCCAAAAAACAGAAAACAAAGTGGTTTGACCTCTGACTAGAATACTAAACACCATGGTTATGGGAGGCCACTTATGTCAAGTCTCTGAGAATGTCCTAGATTGGGTGAAACAAAGGAGTGAAAATATCCGGAATAAAAAAATATTATGAAAGAGTACAGGAAAAACTAATCGTAACTCAAATGATATACATCCTACTGAAATTGCTACCTCGGCAACATAAAACTGACCATGGCCAGATTCTCTTCCCATCTGTTAATGACCGTCTTCCTAAACATGTCTGGGTTAAGGCCCCTATGTAGAACCTTGAGGTAGGACACCACCTGCACCGTCTCCCCTATGTTGATCAGGAGCCAATTATCCATACTACTAAAATGGACTAGACATCAACTACTACAAATGCGGGCATTGAGCTTTCCCATCTCCACCATATTAAGCTTGAATGACCACAGGGTAGCGAAACTAATAATTCCTATAGAATTAAAAGATAAAACATAGTATCACCATGCATGAAATATTAGAATAATGATGAGAAGGTCGAAACTAAACTATTGAGGTTGACACCTTGTTGGTTATAACCTCGAAGGCCATGGAACCTAAGACCTTCTACCGAGAGACATTCCCTTCGAATGTCCCTTCTACCTCCCCTATAATGGTCGAACTCCTTGCTTGTGTAACTACCCTACTATGTATGCCTTCTTGTGGACCTATATTTATGTCATTAAAGTAAAGGGAGTAACTGCGTTCTGGAGAAAAGGACAATGTGACTCCTATAGGCATCTCACCTGAGACTCCTCATCTAGAAAGATATCCTGAGTGAAGAGAAGGATATCATTTATCATGATCCCAAACTCCCATACTAGCATACTCCCCGTTTGGATGGAGATTAACTCTAGCATCTTCTCAAACTTCATGTTCAAAGAAAGAAATTCTGCCTAGAAATCTTCCCCAAAATTGAACCATAGAACCTTCGGCTGCTTCCTCTCTTCCATGTACATCTTTAACCAATTTCGTGTAGACGACCTCATCTGGATCATTACCATTGAAAACCAGTACTCCTCTGATGCCCAGATCAAACTAATGGAGGACACAAGCTCTTTGATCCAACTATATGTCTTCACGTCTAAAACTCTTTCCGCATACTTTATCAGAGTCTCCCGCAGAAAACTATTAGCATCTTCCACCGCTATTCATCATCCTCTACTCGATTAACCCTCCATCAATAGACCAATTCATCATACTAATACAACACTAACTACATTGCATGTGGGCGATGACTGAAATCCAATGATAAAAAGGTAAACAATGAACATCTAAGTCAGAGTAGTGTGAGATTTTATTTATGATTCATTTCAAATTGTTATTTATTTACATTGCCTAAAACAACCATATAAATGAAGAACTTATTTCATTATAATGCACGTACCATTCCTAAGGTATATACCATATAATTAGTATGGCATCATTTGTTCATTCAATAAGATCAGAGTCCTTGAATCAGATCCCAGGGGCCCCTAAAATACTCTATCCTAGCCGGTCGTCCCGGGACTACTTCATGAACCAAGAGCACCTACAACAATTTCTCAACAAAACTATGAAATCATCCATATTTCTAACTCTAAACATCATCCTATATCTCAACCATCAACTATGAAATCATTTTATCATGACACCTCTCTCCAATGATGTCCATCCTAAGCTAGAAATGAAAGAAGATAGATAATGATCCCTGAGTCCTACCTCTAGTAGTCCCCGGGGTGGTGACGAAAACCAAGGGTATATAAAACTCACAAAATGGGTGTAGTTGTCCTTTTTTTAGTAACCATAATCAATAAATAACATGGTCCGTCTCAAAACAACTCCATGCACGATATAATAGAAAATAAAAATCCATCCCACAAGCATGTTTTAATGTAAAACTACAACAATTACAATGAAAAGATCCAGAGTAAATACTAAAAGAAATGTTATATATGGACCCAACATTTTTATCCAATGTCCAAGGTAGTAATGTTCAGCCTGGACCCTATAATCATCCTAGAAACCTGCAATCGATTTTAAGATGTAGGGTGATCATATAACTATACAAAGTGGGGAAAAACCAAATTATCTCATGCAAAAGTGGATAAGTATACAAATGTCATGTGAAAAAATAGAATAATCTAACATCACATTTCAAGGTAAACTAACACCCCCAACCACACCAAAGGAATTCCCTCCAAATAATCCAATTCATGTAACATAATATATATCCCACTAGTGATAGGTTACCCTACACCACATTCCCACTAATTAGCTACTCTCTCACCCTAATGAAAAACATCTTGGTGCTCCCACATCTTCATAAAGTACCATGTCACAAACATCCCACACACACCTAGTCTTCATACCACATCACATCATGCCTGTAGACACCTATTCCAAATACCACACCACATCCAACACACATACACTTATTCATACCTCAACACATCTCATCACGAAAACACATGGGAAATGATAACTCACTAGCACACACTTGGAACCCACAAACCACAACATACCCAATGGTTCATGGGATAAAAATCCCTGAAATATTGATTAAGGAATATCGGGAAGACATCCATCCATCCTCCACCGAAATGTTGGGGAAATACACCCTCTACCAAAAAAATGGGGCTGTTCAACACATAGTTCTCAACTAGGTTGGGGTGTTTAAAAAAATCACAAGGGACTAAATATATATATATATATATAAAGAATTAAACCCATCCTATAGGTTTTCCAAACAACACCATCTCACAAAAAATACCATTTATTCTACCTCTAAATGCAAAAACACAAAAACAGTCATGCACACAAATTGTAACTGCATCCATTAAATTTAACAAAACATCATTCTTTATTAAATAAATATTTTTTCATTCCATCCCTACATGGGAAGATACCAACTCCAACATGAGACAAGCCACAAACAAAAATTCACATTGAAGAAGAAGAAGAAGGGTAACCATGATAAATTAAATCACTTATCATTTCCTTTCCTTCAACATCCACTCATGGAAAAAACCACTGATCTCGAGACATGAGTTGAATGTTTGGCCATGATAATCATAGTGAAACTCTTGGAGAAACACCTGTAAGAATTAACACTGTCCTTGTTCAAATTCATCCATCCCAAAACATTCTCTGAAATAGAGAACCACCATCTCACAACAACACAGACAAATACATCTTAGCACTACCATTCTCGATAATTGTGTTTCTTGAAAACACTATACCCTGTGGAAAAACATACCCTAGATTTAGTCCCACTACTCTAAAATTTCATACATTACATGATCAATCAATCACTCAACATGATATTCCATTAAACCACATAAACCACCCCATACTCATAACCACATTCAAAGCCAAAGCACCACAAAACATACACAAGACACCAAGTTGAAGAGAATCACACACAACACACATCTACACCAAACAAAAAATTTGTATTTATATTTAACAACACTCATTCCTTAATTCTAATTCGATAATTTATGGGTGATCCAAGAACATGTTTAATATTTGGGCATCCAATTATTTTACCAGGTATTCATGGTTAATAAATTTTCAGATTTATAGGTGTTCGACAGAGGATAATTAATAGGAATTCAAAAAAACAGTCCACATGTATAGACCGCCAAGGACCATGAAATTGAGAAGGTATAAAAACAATATAATACACAACATGGATCAAAGATAACATAAAAAACTACCATTAACGACATCATCACAACCCCTAATTTATCATTGTTAAATTTGGGTCTATATATTTTCACATGAATAAACCATTACACCCAACACACATTATAATAAATCAAGATATAGACTAAGGAATCACTACCTTAAATAATAGATGATTAGAAACTCCTTGTTAAGACAAAACAGGTGGTCCACAAGTAGTAGGAAATAATATAATAGAAAACAAGATCTGATGGCCAGAACACAACACATGAATCCATAGGGAAGAATGATTTTCAGTATACCAAGTGAAAATTAAAACATGTAAGGGAGAGAAAACCTCGACTCTAGATGGTCTTGATCCTATATTAGTGGAAATAAATTGTTTTATGGCTATTAAAGTTGGATCATGTTAGAAAACATAAATGTTTACTATTTCAATGTCACAGGGAGTTAGAAATATGGATTTGTTTTATTAGCATCAAAAAAGATTAAAAATACACTTAATTGAGGATTTAAAAATGATTTACATCAAATAAAACAAAAAATGTGAGAAATTTGAAAATTGGATAATACTGGTAATGAATCACAATTGGGTGAGCCATCAGTGTGAGATACTGGTGGCGTGTCACCATATGGAGAGTAAAAATTTAGTGAGACACAATTGTGTGATTCAACAACGGGAGATACTGGTGAAAACACACCATTTGTTGAGTCACTATTTTTTTACTCACTGTTTGGTGAGTCACTATTCTCTAAGTCACCGTTCGGTGACCTACCATTTAGTGTGTCAGCATTTGGTGAGTAACCACTGGATGAATCGCTTTTGGACAACCCACCAATGTGAGAATCTGTTTATGAGCCACTAACGCAACATGTTGTTGTGAGTAACTAACACAAGTCCCCTTTATGACCCACTTTCATGAGTCACTATTGTGAGTCATCATTTCTACTCACCATTGCATCCCACTTTTAAAAGTGCTTCTGTTGGTAAACCGTTTTTAATAAAAAATCTTGAAAATGAGTCAAAATGACTTTTAGAACACCTCAAACAGTAGATTTATCATATAGGGATGGACCAAAGTAGTCTGGGACACTATAGTAAATAACTGATAAAACATTACATTAACATAACTATATAAGGAACTATCAATATGGAAAGGTAAGAAACTAAAACTCATCAAATATAATAAATAAAATGAGAATAAATAGAACCCATTGATTTTTCAGTTTCAAAATCTCATTGAAGAATAATAAGTGAATCTGAATGAGGTAAATTATTAAAATTTTCATATCATGTCTGAGGAACATAAAAACATTCATCGTCAATACCTTTCAAAAAATGGAAAATTTATTCTTACTTTCCCTATTCAAATTTTTCATGAGAAACTCTCAATGGATTGTGGGGCCATATAAATTCAAATCCTCGCCAATCTTTCCCATTCCAAAGCATCCTCATATCATATAATAAAATTAAAAAATATTCCCTTTAAAATATCCCAATTGAAAAAATAATATTCAATATTAAATAAATCCTTATTGGAGGATAAGTAACAATAGGTGTTGTTGATATTTTTTAATTGATATAACATTCAATGATCATTAATGTATTATATAGTAAAATAATAATTACACATTTAAAACTGTCACATACCACTTTGAAACATTTCAATCATAACCCCCATAAAAAACATTCTTTTATAATTATAATATTATTATAATATGTATATTCATGATATAACATTTCTATTGGATTCATGTACTACATATAATACTGAATTAGTATATGCCAATAAATATGTCTCAATAGAGTGTAAATTGAGATGAAATACCTTACCTTAAGTCTAACATGTCAAATGTGTCATTATATTCCCAAATAATAAAATTATGTTAATTATTTAATTATTTAATAACCATTATCATGTTCATCATTACATTTATTTCATTTATTAATATTTTTTAAACAACTACATAAATAATTGATTTTATGTCGAGTATTTTTACCAAATTTGTTTCATGTGTAAAAAAGATTATGGTAGGTCGACTATGATCAAAGGGGTCATTCATTAAACATATCAATAATAATATTCCCAGACTAATTATCATATTTATTCATGAATTATACTTTTAAACTAGTCATGAATTATGGGTATGAACAATGAACCAATGTAAAAATCATAGAGATGGTAGGTCGTACATGCACATGAGTAACGTTCCCATTTCTCAATGATCATTATTGAAAGAGGATAAGTTATATAATAGCTCTCTAAAATGATCAATAAATCATAAATATGATTTTATTTAATAAAATATCCTTATATATATACTTATTTTGATGTAAAATCAATCACATCCTGTCGAGGAGGCGGTAGTCCACAGTTGACGTTATCACTTTTTAGTGTCTGAAAATGGTAATAAATAAAATGATATATTATATTTTAGAAAATAAAATATGTCATTAATTATATATATATATATATGTGTTATTTATGTCACATACATTTAATTAGAACCATCCTTTATACCTCCATGTATAATTTGAATGATTCAAATCGCTTTGAGGAGGTGGTTGTCCCCATATCCACAAACGTTGTTATCGTATTTACACAAAATGGAATGTATAAAGTTATGAGATATTAAATAATTAATGATGCCTAAATACATAGTATGTGTCATATATAGAGTATATAAAAATAATTTTTATCATAATTATTAAATATGATTGATGGTAAAGGAAACATGAACGAATTCATGTCAAGAGGCGGTAGTTCGTTGTAAACATAAATGGTAAGTTTATTACCCATTAGATAGATGTTTGTTTAAGTGTAAGTTGAAACATTAATATAATAAAATAAAAATATTTTTACTATACTGGTGTTATTATATAATCATTTCATAATAGGAATTAAAATATTGGAGAAATGAATAAATATAATATCTTGCGGAAGGATCTTATCTTTTATTCTAATAACACCATTTGGATTTCACCAAAAGGATTCCTTTCATGGATTTTCCTCTAATATGAGGGTTTTAGAATAATGGGAGGGGTTTTTAGGATTTATTTGGGAATATATTGTTTAAACCAAATTGCATTTAGAGGTGTGAGGAAGTTGGAGGAAAGGATTCCTTTTTAAAAAGGAGGAGGAGCGGCACTCATGTAATGTTTTGGAAAGGCAATTCCACACACACTTATTCCATTTAATGTTTATAAAATTATGGTAATAATTTTATAAAATGGTTTGTATAGTCAATATTTTTTAGTAAATTGTCTTTTGGACATGTTTCCTAGTCATTTAGGCCCTTCTTTTTACTTTTTCGTTACTTGTTAGGATAAATTTTCACTTAATTAATGTAATTAATTTTAATTAGAATCATTAACATTTTTGGTAAAAACCTATGATTAAATTATTAAAAATTATAAAGTACTCTTATTCCAAATATGGAATAAAATTTTCCATATTCTAATAACATAATTGGAAAAAATTAATCTAAATTTAATCCCAAAAATAGTATGATAATGCGGGGTTTTAAATAAAAAACGATCTTCTTCTGGGAAAAAGGTACAAACCCTATTTCTAGACTTTTAGTGGCTCATATCTTACCTTGTTTCGTGGCCCAACTCACCTTCCAGGTAAATTTGGTGAGGTGGTGTCCTCAAGCTTGGGGATGTGGGGATCGAATGACCAACCCTTTCCAGGAGGCGTGATCTTTTTTTTCCATCTCGGTGTTATGTCTATTCTGATGGAAGGTATGTTCTGATTTGGATAGTCATTAGCTATTCCTTTTGTGGTCTACTAGTGGTGGGGAAGTTTGAGTAATGCACATATTCTTCACTTATCTGTTTTGGTGATGAGTATGTAGATGGTACGATGTAGTGATGAATTTTATTTTGAAATGGTTAAAGTTTGTAATTTGAAATTTGAAATGGATTTGATGGTTTTTTTAATGTTACCACTTTTCCTTAAAGTGAATATTTCAATAAAATAAAAATGGGATTGTGGTGAAATAAAAAATTCTCAAATGTTTGATTAGATTTTATATTCAATTTAAAAAATTAAATTGACTAAAATGAAATAAATTAGGTTAAATAAGAAAAAAATGATGTAACATAACATCAAAATCACATTTAAATATAATTTAAACATATAAATAATTTAGATGAAAAAGATGTTTTGAGTTAAAATTCAGTATTTTACATTGTTCATCAAAAAATGAAACATTAGAGAAAAATATCAAAAAAATCATAATAACCTATTTATTATATTTTTATTTTAAAAAATAAGTTAATTTTGACATATTAAATTAATAAAAGTTTTAAACATCTTATTTAATTTTTGTTATCCATTAAAATTATGTAAAATTATCATTATAAAAATATAGGGTTTTATGCATAATATTGGGTTTTTTATCTTATGTCTATAAAATCTAAAGTATAATTCTAGAAAATATTTTATTGAATATATAAAACATATAATACATTAATATAACTCACTATATTTATGTAATTTATTTAATGGGATAAAACTAATATATAAACATACAAAATATTTTTTTATAAAAACATTCCTTTTATATTCAATTGGTTAATATTGTATTTTATTATTAATTTGAAACTAATGAATTTAAAAATATATTTTTATAACTTAGTTAACCATATTCATAAGAATTTTTTTAATAGCTAGTAATTTTCATATTAAATAATAATATTTTTAATAATATATTATTATTTGGTAAAACTCAGTCTTACGTGTAATGCATGTTAATCTTGATGTCCCATCTAGAGAAAGATAATATCTAAATTGCATGTAACATAAGATTGATTTGGGTATTTTTATAAAGAAATTTTTGGATAAAAAAATAAATTCATTATAAAATGGAAATATAATAATGTCTTCGGGTGATACGCATTTTTTTCATTTCGTTTTCCTCTCTTAATATACTAAATATACATGAATGTTTTTATAAATATAGTTTGTTTTATTACACTATTTTGTAAATATTACATTATATTCTTTTTCAATTATTTCTATAAATGTTTTAAAGGTTGTTTTTACGATTATTAAATGATTATATAATTTCATTTCACCCATGTTTTACCCTTTTTCCAAATGGCCTATAAGAAATCTTCATGCTGATTTCAAAACTATTTACTTTTTAAAATTTCACAAAAATGTGAAAGGAATTATTTCATTAAACCAATATGTAATGAAATGAATTTACCATCATCATACCATTAAATAATATAAATATTATATTATAGTTTTAGATTTTATTTTAAAATAATTATTTTTAATAAAATTCATTGAATTTATCGTTTTTGACAGTTTCTTTTTAGTGAGGAAACACTATTCCCAGGAAGAAGTTTTTAATAATATTTTAAAATTATTTCTATAAATAAAAGATAATAAAGCATTATTTCAATTAAATATTATTGTGGATATGATCCAATAGAACCATACATTCTATTTTTTTCAATGTTTTATGTTTAGGATGAGAATATATTTAGGAATCCTATTCATTTTCAATAGGTTATTCAATAAATAAATTATTATAAAGTTACGAAAAAAATTATTTTAAAGAGGATATAATATGATGAAATATTTTTAAAGCCCACTTCATATCATGTGTTATGATATTATAAATATTTTATAATCTTATGGAACACATATGTATGATTATATTTATCTGATGTCTGGGACAACAATCAGGTAGACCTCCAATGGATTGGGTAAATATTGACATATTATGAGAAAATAGGTCTATAATTGATAGTGATCCACCTTTAGTATGGGAATATATATTTAATTGTAGTATTGTTAGTTCAAATTGACTAATATGAATGTTTGTAGAGTGAACCCAATCAACTTTGATGGTCTTGGTAGTGAGCCTTCACTACCAATTAAATTATTTTATTGTTTTGTGTGTATTAGTGATTATGCCATTATTATTATCTCATGGATCATGATCATTGATTTCATGATTATTAATGTCATATTAACTCTTAATATGTATTCTATGACTTAGGATTTTGATATACAGTATGAAATTTATGGGTCCCAAATGATAATATCATGTTCACAAACCCTTTTTCTCATTTTATGACAATGCGATCTTGGATATCTACCATTTATACCATTTATGAGAATATATTCTCACTATTTATTTTGTTTTCCTTTCACTAGTATATGAAGAGGTGCTTTATATTTGATACCTTTAATAATGTTTATAGTTATGATGAATTATGTGAGATAATATTTATATAATTTATGAAAACAATTCTTACGTATCAATGTTTTGAAAGACAATAAACCACTATAGTTATAGAGTGGATCACAATGTTATGTATTGATTAATAATTTAAAAAAGAAGGAATATTTAAGAGTGAAAATATCAAGTATGTGAAGTTGGTCTTTTAAAATGGTTTTGTTAATCATTGTATATTAGGATTAGAATGCATTAGTTATAACATTGTGGAGATAAGTCTAAGTATAGGAAAATATCATATTTATTTGGTTATAATCATGAATGACTTAGGTTAATCCTATCGTATCATATATTAAAAAGATGGTTTCATGATTTTACACATCACATAAATTTTTTCTTTAGGATTATGTGGTTTCCTTATATGATTATTTTTTTCACACTATGATTTGTTTTTCAATTGATAAACCAATGAGGAATCATTCGGACAGTAATTATGATCTAAAATGAGGTGATTATGAGAATTAAAATTGGCATTTTACTGGTGTGAATGATATTGTTTTTATGTATAATAATTTACCATGACATTTTCAAAAAAATAGGTACCTTAATGAATACATAGACTCCCCACAGAGCAGAATGGTGGTGTTCACTAAGAGGTCTGGTAGTGGAGACCATAGAGGAAATAATGTACAATATCAAACACGCTATATATATGGAAATATATGTAAGAACCTAGATAATTCTTTCAGATATGTTTTCCATTTCCGGTCATTTTTTAAAGTAAGAGGAATTTCAGAAATATTTGAAGTACACACTGTGTACTTTATAAGTACACGCCCTGTAATCAATTGTTTCATGAAGTCGTGTGCTGGACAAGTAATGGATGCACACCCGACTATGTGTGGGTGACCTAGAGACCACCTTAGGCGGAGTAAGGACAAACAAGTACACGCTATGTACTTCCAAAGTACATGTCATGTATTTTTTTCATTAAGCATACCTGGGTCACGTCTAATCACCAGAAAGGCCTTCTTCTCAACCTAGTTCGCTTGAGAGAACCCATACGGCTGCGATCTTCTTCTGAGCCCCAAACCGTGCATCGAATCTCTGATTAGATCATCATCGATTGGGTTGGGATCGCCTTGGTATGCTCTTCCTTTTTCGAGAGCTTCGTTTCATGACTCCTCCTGTATCTGAAGTTATCCTCGGTTGAACATTTTGAGCATTTTTTTAGATCTACCAAGATTTTTTGGCTATTAGAGGATTTAGGATCACTTATTGAGAAGTCCCAACACCAAGGTAGGTGGTTTGTGCCTTTCTGTTGAACTCCTTTGAGTTATATGTCCAAGATTTCCCAATACCCTTGAACGGGGTATTGCGTGTTTATAGTTTTAGCCCTACTAATTTCCTTCTATGCTTGTGTGCTTGTGTAGAGGCTAATTGAATTTTAATAGGGTTGATTGTTATGATTTTGAGGTGGTTTCCCTTGCATGTTCTGTTTATGACTGTTTGGTCCTGTTTATCCTGCTTGGCTGCCTTGTTGTTTTTACTATTCCTTATCTTGTAGAATGGTTTAAATTTTATTCTGACATGCTATTATGATGTAGAATATTTAGCCAAGTAGTTCATGAGGGTTACCTTTGAATCTTGAATTACTATGCTTGATTGACTTACATAGGGCTGTGAGAATCTGGTGTAGTTGACAATAAGTGGAATTGAATTTTAGTTCATCCTCAGATAATCATTAATCACTTTTGAATATAATGGGAATTGACTATGTGTTCTTCCTCAGAGAGTCGTTAATCAAGATTTACTATTAGGGGAATTGACTGTGAGATCTTCCTCGGAGCGTTGTTAATCACTTTTGGCTATGAGGGGAATTGATTGTGACTACTTCCTCTGATATTATTTATTCATATTAGACTACAATGGGAATTGACTATGAGTGCTTCCTCAGAGAGTCTTTATTATATCCTTGTAAATTTAACCAAAGGGGATGGGATGTGATTACTTTCCGAAGTGTTGCCTGTTTGTGTTTAGTTGCTTTGATTATCTGTTGCCTGGTATTTGAAATTGAATGCATTTAAACAGTGGATTGTTTACTGTGGAGTACATTATTGTTCATTATTTCCTTTTACTTATTAACTTCCATATATTCACTAGCTATTAGGCACAAATATTTTGGTGGCTTCCTACTGGGATTTAGTCTCACACCCTATTTGGGCAATGCTTTTTGTCCCAAAAAGATTATATTGCTACAGGTATAGATAAGGGCCAACACCCTTATACTTCAGGTACTTGACTGCTTTGGAGCTAGAGAGCATGGGACCATGCTGAGTCTTGCGATGTTGAAGAGATGTTATATTTATTTATTTTTTACATTGGTTTATTACTATTTGTATTCTACCACTGTGATGTGTTTGGATGCTCTCATAAACATATGTATCTTGCATCATTCATATATATATGTGTGTGTTTTTGTACTCTAGTTTATTACTGTCAGTATTTCTTTGTTCACTTTTCCATGATTATTACTGCTTCTATTAATACCATTTGTTTACTTCCGCAGTGTTACTCTACCAATGAGGGCATAGTTTCCCGAATATCACACTCAAGTCCCTCACTACTAGTTGGCAGCCACTAGCATTTGGGAAAATGGGCTTTAGAACTTGTGACCAACCGTGTACAGGGTGTCTCGGGGTGGCTTACGAAACCGGGTCATTATAAAGTGGTATCATAGGAATTATTTTGTTCTTGACTTACTATTTGGAGTCTTTAGCTAGGGAGACGATGTAATAGGTACTTGGTAATGTGTTGGGCCCAAAAGTATCTAACCTGTGTACATGGAAACCCCAATCTACCAAGTTTATTGCATTTTTTTGGTTTTACAATTTTAGAGTTGATTTTATTTTCACCATTGGGTGACTCACATGTATTGTGCTATTATTGATGATGTTACTAAGGTTCTATTTCTGTTGCAACTTAAAGAGATGAGGGTATGCCATCTCATGCATCATATAGGAACTTGATATAAATCACATGCCATGCATACTTTCCATGCCATTTATTGTGCATTAGTGATTGAATGTTGCTGTGATAGATTTTGCACTAGAAATTCATGATATTGATATAGATGCCTTCATAGAATACCATCGTTTGATATGGTATAGAATTTTGTATGGTTTTGTTTGAATCAATGCCAAGGATTTGTTCTTGAGGTGTTATGGGCCATCATGAATCGAAATTCGGTTGATCATTAACCTGTTATGCTTATATAGGACATGTATAAGATTCCAATCCTTTATTTGTGGGGAGTATGATCCCTCACGGATCATAATTTGGAACTTTAATGTTCATTTCAGTTTTTTAGGTTCCAGATTAGTTTCTGAGTCTTACTGTCTAAAAAAACTATAATACACGTTGTTTAATGAATAATACACTCCATGTGTTCTTATGTTCGAGAAGAAACTATTTTTCTTAAGTACATGTCATGTACTGTATGTACATGTTGTGTAGTATCTAATTGTGTCACTAGCTGTGTGGGAAGAGACATAGGGTTGGGAAATCCTTTGGTACATGCCGTGTCCATTTGGAATGCATCATGTAGTGTGATTAGTGTATCCGGTAATGTCACTAACAACACGGGTCACTGAAGTTTGTCTAGTAGAAATTGTTTCATGTACAAAAATGTTGTGTAGTCTCATTCTTGGAGAACCATGTGGATTGTCCATGTAGGTGAACTCTGTCTGGGGAAGAGGATTCAAGTACACTCTGTGTGTTAGGACAACACTCTTTTTATGGGGTGTTACACAACCAATTTTGGCATAAGACCACACCCATGTGATAGAATTAAGGGACCACACCATGTAGGCAATATACACACCATGTACCCATTTTTTGATGAACATGAATGCTTTCTTTCTCTTTTTCCATTCTTACACATCTCAGTTTCATTCCAGGTTAATCGTGATCTAAGGTGTGGTCTTGACCTTGCAGAGTAATGCCACTGAGACATCCTCTGGTTGTCTTCCTATTATAGGGTAGTGATCAAACACCGGACATGACTGATCAGGGACTACATATATATCCTCTAATTGTGTCAGTATTGGCACCAGCCGTTATACCTGACGCAGGTGTTGATGAACAGTTCAAGGAGGGATTTGGGGGGATGATGCAGGCATTTAAGGGAGCACTGCCCCCTACCCCGTTGTCGGAAAAGCTGACACGAGTTTTCCAGCAGTAGCATCTTCCCACCTTCATAGGCAAAGGAGGACCTCAGGCTGCAGAGTCATGGCTATAAGCCATGCTAACGATATTTGAGCAACTGAAGATACCTATAGAATGAAGGGTGAAACTCACTATGTACATGATTTGAGACTGCACCAAGTGGTGGTGGGATGTGATATCATAGGTGGGATTCTAGAAAGTTGTGTCTTGGGATGAGTTTCAGTGCATATTCTATGAATACCTCTTCCCAGAGACGTTGAGGGCCGATCAAGCATCAAATTTTATGAGTTTGGACCAGGGTACTCATTCTGTTTTGGAATATTCCTCTCACTTCACTGAGCTGCAGCACATTACACCCTTTATAGGGGGAGATGAGTTTTTCCTTACATGAAATTTTAAGGATGGTCTTAGGAAGGATATCTGATCTCAGGTGAACATCTTCAGTTTGACTTCGATATCTTCTATAGTAAACCATGCGCTAATCATTGAGCGTAATCTGAAGTATTCTGGAGCTGTGAGCCAGGGCGGTTTAGCATCCAGAGTTAGTGGTCTTCCAGCTGATAGCAGGAAGAACTGTAGGGATACTACACATGGAGATCTGAGTAGGCAGTATGAATCTTCTGGTATCCAGGTGGTGTGATAACGGTGTGCGAAGAGCGGGATGCAAGGCCACATTGCCTGATGGACCCAGTGGAGTATCGATCTTGTAGCACGATTGGTCATCATTAGAGTTTCTGTCAATTCTTTTCACCAATAGCTGGTGATAGGGGTTCCTCTAGGACTCCTCATTCAGGAGAATCACCACAAATTTCTCACCAGTCTGGGAACTAGAGTTCTTCTGGTCGTTCAGGCTGTGGTGGAGGTTGTGGTCGTGGTAGTCATTCGCCAAGATATCAGTGACCACAGGGTGGACAGGTAGGGTCACATGGTCATAGTGTAGGACATAATTTTTCAGTGGAGCGGACCCAGTAGGAGCAGGATCCTAGACCCTCTATAGTTAGAGGTACGATCCTAGTTGCCTCAATTTTATATTCTACTGTTTTCGATACATGGGCTTCCCATAGCTTTATATATGTTGTTGTTGTGGATAGCCTTAGGCTCTACATGTTTTTGTATACTGATATCTTGACGCTAGACACTCCATTGGGTACTAGGACGACTAGTGTGCATCAGTATATGTAGTTCCATTTTATTGTTGTTGGGGGTATATTCTTATGGGACCTCAATGTTCTATAAATGATGGGTTTTACTGTCATTCTCATAATGGATTGTTTATTTACCATCCAGGTAGTCATCGACTGTTTTATCCATAGGGTGAGTTTCCCATCATCATTGGGTGGATCGTTTACTCATAAGGGAGAATGGGTTGTCAAGGCGAGAAGTGCAGGACCCAAGCATCATGGGTTATGAGGATTTACAACCCATATAGCTAGTCTATGTCTAAATGACTAGAAGACATCACAGATGGACTTTCCTCCAATGGTGGATCGTTTCAGGGATGTATTTCTGGAGGAATTTTTAGGTTTAGCTCTGGAGTGTGAGGTAGACCACTCTTTTGAGCTCATGCCCTAAGTGGCACTGGTGTCCATTCCACCTTATAGGATGGCAACACCAGAGTTACATGAGATCAAGAAGTAGTTGGAGGAGTTATAGGAAAAGGGTTTCATCTGACCCGGTTGTTCTACGTGGGGTTGGGATGTCCTATTTACGATCAAAGTAGACTGTACCCTCAGGCTTTGTGTGGATTATTGGAAGCTGAACCAGTTGTTAGTCAAGAACCGATATCACTTGCTAAGGATTTATGATCTCATGGAACCGCTTCGAGGAGCCCAGGTATTATAGAAGATTGACCTGAGATCCATTTATCATCAGTTTCACCTTAGACCATTTGATATACCACTTACAACTTTCCGGAGTAGGTATGGTCTATATCAGTATGTGGTTATATGATTCAGTCTCATTAACATGCCTAGAGTCTTCATAGAACTGATGAACTGAGTGTTCCATCCATACATGGATTCTTTCGCGGTGGTCATTGTGGACAATATCATGGGGTACTCTCACACTCAAAACGACCATGCTACCCATCTTGAGATTGTTCTGAGTACACTGAGAGGGAATCAGTTATATACTATTCTCTCAAAATTCCACTTTTGGATGTATGAGATTCACTTCATGGGTCATGTTATCTCAGAGTTAGGAGTATCAGTCGACCCAGAGAAAGTGAGCACACAAGTTTCCTGGGAGCATCCAAAGAACTTCATTTAGGTAATGAGTCTTCTAGGGATGATTGGTTAATACAGTGGTATCATGTAGGACATTTCACACTTAGAATCACTATTGGAGGGTTTGACTAAGAAGGGTGCAAGATTCTCATGGTACGATTTTTGTGCGTTAGACTATTAGGAGATGAAAGAGAGATTGAATTCATCCCCAATACTAGTATTTTCAGAGATGGGAAAGATCTATACTATTTAATGTGATGCTTTAGGTATCAGGCTGGGAGTTGTTCTTATACAGGGAATGATTCATAGCATACAGTTCTCGGTAGTCGAGGCCACAAGAGATAAATTACATGACACAAGATCTCGAGTTCACAGTAGTTGTTCACGACTTACTCTTTTTGAGAAATTATCTTCTGGGAGAGAATTTTATGGTTTTCACCAACCAAAAAAACCTCAAATACATCTTCACTCAGCATGACATGAATTTGAGACAGTGCAGGTGGTTTGAATACCTTCAGAATTTTGACTTTAAGCTTGCATATACGCCTGGGAAAGGTAGCGTAGTGGCTGATGCACGGAGCAGGAGGACTCAGATACATGTAGTTCATGAGGCCAGTAGTGATTGGGAGCTTATGGATCTGTTCTTTGAGATGTATTTCTGGGTTCATGATAAATAGGGGTAGATGTTTCTTTCTTCTATCGCTTTTACCTCTACTCTACTTGATTGAGAGCGAGTGAGGCAGCTATTAGATTTTGAAGGCCTAGTCCTACGGGGATGCGTGTCAGGAGAGGACCCTATACCTGAATGGAACATAGGTGAGGAGGAGATCTTTTGCTTCTAGGGGCTCATATTCGTGTAAACCGGAATATGTGAGTATCTGATGCGGGGCATTCATTCCATAGTTTGGTAAGTTCATCCTAGAGTCACCAAGATGTATCATGATCTTCACCATCGGTATTGGTGTCTAGGTATGAAGGGAGATATTTCTGGTTTCATCATGAGGTGTTCCCTATGTTAATAGGTGAAGGTGGAGCATCTACGACTAGCTGGACTTTTACAGCTACTACCCATTCCCATGTGGAAGTGTAATGATGTCGTGATGGATTTTTTGAAAGGATTACCGAGGTCACCTTGATTGATTGATGCAGTATGAGTTGTCATTGATAGACTCATGAAGGTTGCTAACTTCATGTCAATAAAGGAGACCATCAATGTTGATGAGATGAGATGGTTGTACATATAGGAGATTGTGCACTTAAATGGAGTTCCACACTCTATTTATTTAGATAGGGATGCACATTTTACTTCTCAGGTCTGGAAGGGGCTTCAGAAGGCTTTGGGTACACAGGTACATTTGAGTATAGCTTACCATCCTATGACAGATGGCATGTTCGAGTGTATGATTCAGGTGCTTGATGACATGCTACGAGCATGCATCCTGGATTTTGGAGGTTCTTCGGAGAGTCACATACCTCTTGTAGAGTTTTTCTACAATAATAGTTTTCAAGAAACTATTCAAAAGGCACATTATGAGGATTTTTATGGTTGGAATTTCTGATCACCCTTATGTTGTAGGTAGGAGAGGCAGCTATGTTGGGACCTCGTCTTGTTCAGGAGACCACATAGGAGATAGAGTGGGTTCAGAAGAGGATGGCTACGACACAGTGTCGATAAAAATTTTATGTTGATCAGAAGAGATGACCTCTAGGGTTCTAGGTCAGCGATCAGGTTTTCTTGCATGTCACACCGAGGTTGGGGCACATAATGATTAGGAGACAGGGTAAGATTTCGATTATTTTTGTCGGTCCATTTGAGGTGTTTGAGAGAGTTGGGCCGGTTTCTTATCGGATGTAGTTACCTCAGATGTATCGGGCTATACATGATGTATTCCACGTTTCTCAGCCTTGACGTTACTTCTCAAAACATTCCCATATCTTCCAACCTGGGGAGGTTGAGTTGGAAGTGGATTCATATTTTGAGGAGCATCCAATATGGATTGCTGATCAAAGTGAGAAGGTCCTCCATGTCCGGTCTGTTCTTCTAGTATGAGTGCTATGGCATCCCAGGCGAGTACAAGATGAGATATGGGAGAGGGAGGTGGATGTATAATCACAGTGGCTGGAGCTGTTTCGGGTTTCTACTTCTACGCTGCCTTGCTTGGAAAATTAGAGATTGAATTTATTTAAGGGGGAAGCTTGTAAGAACCCAGATCTTTTTTAGGTATCATTTCCTTTTCGGGTCATTTTTGAGAAAAAGAGTAATTTTTTTTAAAAAAATTTAAGTACACACCTTGTACTCAGTTGCCGAATGAAGATATGTGCTTGTCATGTAATGGTTGCACACTCGGCCGTGTGGGGGTGACCTAGAGACCACCTAAAGAGAAGTATTGAAATGGAAAGTACAGGTCGTATACTTCCAAAGCACATGTTTTGTACTTCCAAAGTACACGCCCGATATTTTATTTTTTTCATTAAATGTATCGGGGTTGCGTCTAATCCACAGAAAGGCATTCTTATCAACCTAGTTCATCTGATAGGACCCGTATATTAGATTTCTTTCTTCAAGCACCCAACTGAGCATCCGATCACCAATTTGACCATCATTGATTACATTGGGATCGCCTCTATAATCTCTTACTTTTTCAAGAGCATCATTTCATGATTCCTTCACTTTCTCAAGTTATCATCAGTTGATCATTTTGAGTGTTTTTATAGATCTACCGTCTTCTTGGATGATTCAGGGCTGGAGGTTCACATATAGTGATTTACCCACACCGAGGTAGGTGGTTTGATCATTTCTGTTGAATTTATTTGAGTTATATGTGAATAATTTTCCAATACCCTTGATTATGGTAGTGTGTGTTTACAGTTTTAGCCCTATTAATTTCCGACCTTGATCGTGTTCTTGTGTAGAGACTACTTGAATGTGAATAGGGTTGATTGTTATGCTTTGGAAGTGGTTTACCATTCATGTTCTGTTTATGACCATTTGGTCATGTTTAGCCTGTTAGGCTGCCTTCTTGTTTTTCCAATGCCTAGTCTTGTAGTATGGTGTAAATTGTATTCTGACATGCAGTTATGCTGTAGATTATTTTACCAAGTAGTAAATGGTGACTACCTTGGTCGTATTTCATTACTTTGCCCTATTGATTTACATAGGGCGGTGAGAACCTGGTGTAGTTGACTATAATGGGAATTTATTGTGAGTTCTTCCTCAGAGAGTCGTTAATAACTTTTGACTATAGGGGAAATTTACTGTGAGTTCTTCCTACGAGAGTCGTTAATCACATTTGACTATAAGGGGAATTGACATTGATATCTTCCTCAGAGAGATGTTAATCACTTTTGGCTATGAGGGGAATTGATTGTGAGTGCCTCCTCCGAGATTATTTATTTATATTAGACTATAAGGGGAATTGATTGCGAGTTCTTCCTTAGAGAGCCTTTGTAATATCCTTATAATCATGAACCAGAGGGGATAGGTTGTGAGTACTTCCTAGAGGGTTACTAGTTTGTGTTTACCTACTTTGATTAGCTGTCGCTTGGTATATGAAATTGAATGAATTGAAACTATGGATTGTTTACTGATGAGTAATTTCTTGTTCACTTTATCCATTTAAATATTACATGTCATATATTCACTAACTGTTATGTATAAATATTGTGGTGGTTTCATACTAGGATTTAGTCTCACAAACTATTTGGGCCATGCTTTTTTGCCCAAACAGCTAATATTATTGTAGGTATAGATAGGGTAAAACACCCTTCTACTTCAAGTAAATGACTACTTTGGATCTAGAAGGCATGGAAAAAAACTGAGGCTTGCAATGTTGAGGAGCTGTTATCTTTATTTATTTTGTACTTTGGTTTAGTAATATTTGTATTTATACATTGTGACTTGTTTTGATGTTTTCCTAGACATATATATCACGAATCATCCTTATATATATATATGTGTGTGTGTGCTCTAGTTTATTACAGTTAGTCTTCCGCTGTTCACTTTTTTTAATTATTACTGTATCTTTTACTGCCATTTGTTTACTTCCGTATTCTTGCTCTGTCAATAAGGGCATAGTTTCCCTACTACCACACCAAAGGCCCTTGATACTTTTCAGCAACCTTTGGCATTTGGGGTAATTCAATTGAGGTCATGTGACCAACTGGGTACGGAGCATCTCTATGGGGCTTCCAAAATCAGGATGTTACAATAAACACCTAGGAATATTTTACAAAGGCACGTAAAAATGTCATATGTATAGAAAATGGGGATATAAATTATTGAATTCTGGAGGGAAAAACAATATTTCAATTGAGGAAAATTATGTATATCCAAAATTACTATTTATAGTTCAATAACTATTATTTGGGTAATATGGTAATTATCTGATCTGATTACCTAATCTAATGGTTTAATCATTGGAAAATAAGATACCTATGTTATGCTAATATTTTATGTTAATGTAATGAAGTGTTTAATTATTGGGACTCAATAAATATGTCAATGATATTTTTGATATAAAAATCACTAATCATAAAAGGATTATTTCAAAATAGTTTTATTAGAGAATTTTAAAACTTATATTGAATGGTACAAATAAAAAACATTAATGGTTTTTAGTTGGGGTATAGTGTATATTACCACATATGGGGTAGTATTTCTATCCCTAATATTAGTTAATAGTTTTAAAATTATGTTATTTAGGTTATCTTTCATTAATTTGATTTCATTTTTAGTTTTAGGGAATATATTCAATGGGTTACACATTTTTTTGATGAATATTGATTGTCGTATTTTTTGGATGATTTTATATTATCATTTGAGGTTAGCTTACGATATATAGGTATCATCACTACTTTATGGGTCTTTGGTTGATCATAATTTCATTGGATTAGACAACACTTTTAGGATTTATCTATTGAGATTCTTTAGGGATTTTAATATTCTAATGGCTTTTAGAAATAATACTATACTGGGGTTTTAAAAACCCTTCGGGTTAGTATATTATTTAACTATAAGTTAATTATGTTATATTGGTTAGTGTGATATAGATTATATTGATATTTTAAAAGGGATTCATTAGAATTGTGATATATTCACAGATATTTATGGGTGTGCTAAAGATTACATTTCATGTTTGTATCTAAATTTTATTCAAGACAACTTTCCTAATTTTCATACATTACATGAATATATAGTGATTTAAATTATTGATTAATGACATTTTCATAGATGTTTCATTGGGTTGAAGAATGTGTAACCCATTTGATTAATTAGTGATAATTGGGAAGAATGTAATTAATTATTTGTTGATATAATATATAAGGTAAAAAATAACCATTTGGGTGAATTAATTATTTAATTATGTGGTTGTTGAGGATTTAGTGTTTTTTATAAAAAGATAAAAGTGGATCCTTTATTGTTAATTTGGAAATATTCGTGGTAAATATATTATTTCATGTCTATTAATTTTGGTAATTATGTTACCATGTACTAATTTTTTTTTGTTTTAGATAATTCTTAAATATAGGTGGAATATATAGATATTATTTTCAATTATTTATAAGTATATTTTAGTGCATTATGTGGGAACAATTCATCTCAAATACTCATTGTTTTGGTGAAAAATAGATTGTGGAGTAAATTAGTTAATGGATGAAATTATAATTTTCATGTTATTATATTTCTATATGTTCTTAGTATATATGAAAAAATGCCTAAAATCTTTGAAACATATATTAAGATGAAATTGTTGTCTCATAAACTCCATCTCTGATGAATTAATGATCTTTCACCCTTTACTTTTTTATGGTTTTGTGGTTTTTATCATTCTCTTAACCATTTTATCTTTTAGTCATTATTATTCCTTGGGTCCTAGGTCTCTCTTACATGCCCATATTTTCACATACCATTAATTTTATACTATTTAGTAAGCTATTTATTTTTTATTCAAGATGCCTTTTATATTTTCCCTTCCATATTTTCAATTAGAAATTTTATTAAAACTTTTAAAGAAGTGTATGTTCTATAATGGAATTTTAAAACATCAATCCTTTGATTACCAGAAACAAATTAAAATATAAATTTTGAAATCTAATAGGTGTGGGGTGATTTATGTCCCCTATATTTTAACAAAATAATGTTACATTCAATAACATGTACAACAAAAACTCAAACCTAAATGAACCGTAAAATATTTTATATGATCAATATAACCAATCTCTAAAATTGGAGGTTATGAATTATAATAACCATATTTTTAAATTTGTATATACATATATAATGGTCCCTCTTAATAAAAATATAATGATTAATTCCTAGGATACAATCATTTTATTTTTATGTAATTTTATATTATGCTTAATAATACATTTCCATCAAAACAATTGTTATTTTTTATGATAATGTACTATAGAAATTTATTAACACTTTTAAAAATTATATTATATTGAAATTACTAAATTTTTTAAATCATATTATAAAATTTATATTATTGTGAATTTGTGGGATGTTGATGAAAATGTTGATGTTTTAGTTAATTGTGTAAGCTACTAATTTTCAAAAAAAATTGAAAATTTTTTGATAAGGGAAAAACCTCTATTTTTTTAAAATGATTTCATATTAAAGATAGTTATTTTATATTTTAAATATTCCTATTTAGTTCATTGAAATCAATTATATCATTAAATTTGATACAGAAAAATTTCCAAACATAAAAATGAAATGTTATAAAATGAAATTTATCAACACAATGAGTTTAATTAAGAACTATTTGTGAATGATTTTAACTAAAATTAAATATTATATATTAATTTTAATTTTTAAACAATAATATAATACTTTTTCTATGCATGAAATAAAAATATATCATTTTTTTAAAAAGTATTTTTACCAGTTTTAGCACAATTATTGTAAATTTAATTACTATTACTTATAAGTATCTAGTATGATAATATAGATTCCATATTTTTGAATAAGATGTTTTTATTTAGGTAGATATGTCCTTTTTTAGGTATTATGAATACTATCAATGGTATTATATTTCACCTCGGTAAAGTTTAATCCATGTCTTTCTAGGTTAAAATATAGTATTAATTTAACAATAAATCATCCTATTCCTTATTGGATAAACGGAATAAGAAAATTATCACCGTTGGATCAAATTGTAACTGTTTAAGGCCCACTTTTTCATGAAATTGGCCTATATGATATTTATATCAAAAAGTATTGCAAAATGTCAGTGCTTTCATTTAGAATGCCACTTATGTGTTCACATATAGATAAAATTAAGTGGAAAAAGAATCTTTATTTGAATTTGGTTAGTAATATAATTATTTTAATTATTTTAATTTATTTCTATTTATAAGTTTTTAAATTATAAATTTAAATTATTCTATAATGTGAAGATAATATTTATACAATTAATAAATAAATATAACTTCTTTTCAAAATTTTCAAATTAGTAAAATTTTAGTTAAGTATAGTTTTGAAAATATTTTAAAAATAAATATAACATATTATTTAAATTTAAATTTATTATATTATTATTTAATCATTGAGTTAGTTTAATTTAATTTATAATAAATAAATAGTTCCAAACAAGATATTATTGAATTTTTATGAAAATAATAAATTATTAAATTAATTAAAAAATATAAACAACATGAATTTATAAAATTTGGATTTTATATGGTCTGAAATTTCATCCTTTATTTATTTATGAGTAAATAGTTATCTAAAATTAAATTTATTGTACATTAATTGTTAAAATATTATTGTCGTGGTAATGGATAAAGTAGTTTAACTAAGGAATTAAAACAAATCATAATTTTTAAAACACAACATTATCCTGAAAAATACTATAGGATGATGTGATTAACAAAAATTACATTTTTTGAATATATAGAAATATGGGTTTATTTATTGAAAATGACATTATAATAAAATTGATTTGTAAGAATTCTCAAAAGTTCCACTCACCCCAATTATAAAAGGTCACATCCCACCCACACCTATTAAAATCATTTAAACGTTATATAATAAAGAAACCAATGAAATATCCCTCTAAAACATCATTATACACATTCTTTAGGCTCCGGATTCCCAAAAATACCACCCCTAAGATCCTTAGGAGGAGATCTAATTATGTTCTTTTAAATAATAGGAAATCACCTTAACCGATCTATTTATTTTTACTCCTTATTTTAACTTCTCAAAATCGGTGATACTTTCCCTAAAATAATAAAATCAGTATCAAAAATATAATTAAAATTTAGTATAATTATTAAACCACCCTTATCCAACCTCTTCTCTTATCAAATGGGTAGTGAAAGTGTTTCTTGTTCGTACATACAACTTACCATCTCCACGTAGTGATGTAATCTATTTCCCATCATGATAATTTATGGATGAAAATTTTAAGGGGTTAATGAATATAAAATACTTTTTTGAAATAATTATTACTTTTTAATTATAATATCATATCAAAAAATTATCTTCTAATCCATTTTAAATTGATAACAATGGTTATGTGTACATGTGAACAACAACGTTCATGAAGCGATGTCATTAAAGTTTTGACTATATTTTTCCTAGATGGTAATAATGAAATATTTAAATAATATAAATGATATATATAATATAATTAAAATTATAAAATATTTAATTATTATTAATATTTCATTAATTCCATTTTTTGAAGTGTGAATATAACATTTACGTGGACGTACGACCTACCATCTCCAAGAGTGGAGTGATTAAATTTTCCATATCTATGTTTTATGGATGAATATAAAAAAATATTTAATGAATATATAAGAAATATGTATTTATATATAATTAATTAAACTACATATATTATGTAACCATTAAAAATTACATGAAACATGACTACAGGCCAAAATTCAAATAAACAAAATGAAAAATTAACATGGAAAAACGATGTTTTTAGTATGGAATTGTTGTCAAATGGGAGTTGAAATGTTATTAAGTGATAATATATGATATTATAATTATTAAAATTATTATTTTATAGAATTGTAATTAATTTAAATTTATTTTATAGGCTACTATAGTTATTTCAAATAATGAGGAACTCAAGGTATGGTATTTTTATCTCCATTTTAATTCTTTGAGACACATGCCTTTTTTTCAACATATATCAATTGTGTGTTGTATATACATACAGTGAATTTATTATATGATGATTATTATTAATATTATTTGGAATTAAATATCCATATAATATTATCTATTTCATGGGGATTTTCATTAAAATCTTAGCAATGTGGTATGCATTTTATGTTATAATACCATTGTGTGTTGAGATTGTTTAAGATTATGTTTATTATGGTTAATTTTTTTGATATAAAAATAAAGAATATCATAAATCTTATTATAATATTTTTAATTTTCTGAAACTCATGTTTTACATTTTATTTTTGTCATTAACTAATCATGAAACTAAACGATGGTTTTTAAGTAAATTTTCATTATTTCTCTCTTTAGTCAAAAATAATTTCTTTTTGATGTCCATGATTTGATGAAAAAGTTGTTTTCGGAAATTTTATAAACGTATAAGATTATTATTTAAATTAATTTTACCTATTTAGACCTTTATTTAAGAAACTATTTGAAATTAATCTCTCTTTATTTTTTCAAACAATATACTTTGTGGTCTTTAACGGAAAGATGAAATGAATGATTTATTTTAACTTATATATCATGAGAACAATATCCCACTACCATGAACACTCGTTATTTTAAATCTATAATTATTTGGTTCTTAATAATAATTCCCCTTTATTTTTCCTTGGATTATGGCTGGGAAAATGGTGTTTTTTCTAGCGGTAGCTTCTAGTAGTAGAATAACGTGGTATGTAATAGAGTTATCTTCTGGAATTATCAAATAGATTTAATAGAATTATTTTATTTATAACCATTAGTTATAATTTTCAATAGTATCTTCTAGTACTAATAAACATGGTCTAGAAGTGGAATATAGCAGTAACATCTATGAGTAGCCATTGGTGGTTCTTTTTTACAGAAAAATATATAGTCCAGTTGAAGTTTCTAGTGATAATTTCTGGGGGGACCTTTGCAATATTATCTTTTAGTAGTATATCTAGACAATAGATCTTGATGGTAGACTATGATGGTGGATTCTGAAAATATCGCGAGGTAGTATGATGTTTCATTTTTTATAAAACATATCATTATGATTGTTTTTTGTTTATTTTTATAGAAAACAGATATGAAGCCTTACTTAAGGGAATTAAAACTCATTTAAAACTTGGTTATTTATATCCAGAATTTTTATAAAAGTATATATATTTTAATGGATCATATGTGTCTATTCTCTGAGACCTATATCAATAATGAATCAAATCAGATGTTTAATTAAAAAACATGATGGTTTCATATCTATTCATTCTAAAATATAGATTATTCCTTTATTATTTCCTTAATAAATTCTCTCATGATGTGAAATTTCAAAGACATTTCCTAGGATTCTTGGAACCTAATTTCTGCTATTGTTTCTTTGTTATTTCTGTAGTGGTTCCATCATACCCATAAAACCCGTATTTTTTCTGTAGCGGATCTCGTGAATCATTTTTTTCATATGTAGGGGTTCTTCTTCATTATCTATGTTGTATCATATGAGGGGGTGTGTTTTTATTTTCCTTTAGAAGATTATTTTTCCCGACACAATGAAGATAAATAATTAGATTAATTGAAAATGAATGGGTGGTGGTTGAATAGTTTTTTAATAACTTAGATATTTTTTTAACATTGTGACTGTAAGGGATTGTTTCCATGATACATAATATAGTCATTGGTGGGATTCTTTCCACTATTTTTTCAGTGTAGTGTAACCCTTAAATTTTTAATTTTTTTATGCCACCCAAAATGGATTTGGATTATCACTTATACCTGATCAATGAAATGGGTTACCCTTGAAAATTTCATGTTGTAAAAAAACATATAATTTACTATAATTGATGAAAATTCCCTCAAATAGTCAGAAAATGATATTTTACTTATTTTGGAAACTTATGTGTTGTGTTAATCTTTTCTATGTTCCATGGTGGTGATATTTGGGGGTTTTTTTAGAATGTGGATGAAATGTGATAGTTTTTTTGTGGAGGTTCTTGTGTCTATAATGTTGATTTTTTACACTGGTTGGAATTAGGTCAATCAGATATAGATTGTTGCGATGTGTTGTGTTATGTTAGTTTCTCATGTAGTAACATAATCAATTAAAAGATAATGATGGAATTTAAATGGAATGGAATTGTTTAAAAATGAATTGAAATAAATCATTAACACCTGAAATGAAAAGGGTAGTATAGATTGAATTGTTAATAATTATATAGGAATTAATATGCTAGAAATATGAGATAAATACAATGTACTCCTGTAATAGGATGGATAATTGGAAATATAGAAAATGGATTAATTTTTAACGGTTTTTTTTGTATTACACTTTTTTTTACTATGGTGCACATAGTGGTTGCTATGAAAGCTGAAATGTTGAGGGGTTAGATTGATATTTTAGGATTTAGTTAGTACTTAATTATAATACCATATGTTAGGATTTTCTATGGATATATCTTTACACACAATGTATTTTATTTGTAATTTTTTATATGAACCTCACCTATATAAATCACCATGTGATGGCACTCAATTATTTGTGGGGTGATTTTACTATCTTCCCAATAGTGAGGATAGAAGGACAAATACCTGTAATTTCACACATTCTCTTCACATCATTGAATACAATCACGAGATGAGAACCCATAGGTTAAAAGTGAATTGTAGCTAATATTGATGTAATGAGATGGATTGTGGTGGGATTTTTTCATGGTAATAGGAGGGAACATGGTTGATGTTAGAACGACCCAAGATTCACATACATAGATATTTAATCTGGAAATATCAACATTCATTTTATTATATAACAAACTTGCATGAGGACCACAATCAGTTAATATCTTTGGATATTGGAATACATAAGAATCAAGTTCATAAGTGAACTACATCATCTTCAATTCTGATCATAAATACAAAATCCCTTTATAGGAATTTCATTTATAATACCATTCATCATGATATGGGAGAGAAAAGATAAGAGAATGATATATCCAATCCATAATAAGGGAAAACAAGGAATATATCAATAGAACATGATCATAAGGTTATGTTAACATGTGAATAAAATTTGATAAATATAACTTGTATAAAATAGATCATGAAAATGTGTCATTAAATAAATCTTGGTAGTTCAAAATATATTAAACATAATGGAATCAATGAACTTTTTCCTTAAGATCATAACATTTAAAAAATGCATCGATTTGTGATATACAAAAAATAATTTAAATACTTATGTCAATGATACCCACCAATACATTCATAACATTTTTGGATTAGGATAACCACTAATGTACCTTTTTTGAGATTTGGATTTCCTCCCATATACCCTATTTTGGTCTTTGAATAACATCCCATTTACCCATTTTTTTTTCATGGTATAACATCTCATGTGCCCTCCAATTTCATGATTGGGATAACCACTGACTTAACGTCATCTATTGATATTGGGATATCCACACATTCCTCTTTTTAACTTATAAAACATTACCCTTTACCAAAATGAGTTGGAGGGAGATATAATTACCACATATTAGATAATACATAAAATTTATCAATAAGATCATATGTAATTTATCATTTCATATCCCAAATAAATTAAATGGGTTTTTTAAAACTATCATTAAAGTATAACCCATAGAAAAGAATTTCGTTTCATACACATCTCATTAATTCATCATAAAATAAAGAATTTATAAATAATGGGTGTCATAAGAATCTATTCATAATAATTATAAACCATCCATATAATGAATAATAATTATATAATTCTAAAAAATATTTAGAAAAATATTAGCAACAATTAAGGTTATTGTAATTTATGAATGGTAATTCTCTAAAAATATCCTAAGAAAATTCATAATTCAAATATCCTTCCATTTTGAAGATAGTTTTGTAAAAAATAAAATGACATAAAAAATTAATTAAAAGGTTTTATTTTAAAATAATTCTAGACAAATTAAAGGTAATAATTAAATAAACGGCATCTTATGATGGTAGAAAATTCCATTCATGTATTAGATTTTTAAATTAATATTTCCTTCCAATTTTTTATAAAAATTCAATTGAGCCTTGTTATAAAAATGAAAAAAATATTTCATTTATATCATTCTGTAAAAATTCAATCAAGGGAAATATTCCCCTTAATAAATAACAATATAACATTGAAAACATTCTTTAAATCAATTTTTTGATAACATGTACATGGATGAAAAAGAGTTATTTATCGAAGGGGGAAAATCAGTTTTTCAAAAGAAAAACTTTTTTGGAATCTTTATTATGTATATAGAGGAATGGAATGACCCGACCCATCATGGATAGAGTTGAGTCTACCCCATTACAACCTCAAATAGGCAAGGGGTTGGTGACTAGTTCCAAGTCATCATTTCCCACACATGATATGAATTATCATAATGTACATGTACACATGCACTTAACTATAAGCCAATACAGTGTAGAAATATAAAACAACTGCAAGAAATATTCTCGTAATACTATAATCCCACAATATGTTTTTTTTAATAATGCACTAAATGAGATAGCAGGTCCAAAGACATGGCGCGGTCGATTATTTTCAATGCGGGGTGTTGGAGCATGTGGCAAGCCAGGAACCAAGCTCGCTTCAAAGGTGTCGCGCCCACTAGGAGGTCTATTATCGCAAGAACTCAGATCCTACTATAGGACCTTTTCACGCTCATCCAAAACTGTCGAGAGGCTTCCACGTTGAAGCTGGTGCAGGTCAGTGATACTCCGTCTATTTATTCCCGTAATAGGAGTCAGGGGAAATGGATTTGCAGGTACCCTCCGGCCTTGGTATACAAGCTCAACTATGATGGATCTTGTCTTCTAGGTGATATGAGAGGAGGGTGTGTGGTGTGGGATACATGTGGCAGAGTGGTGGTGGCATTTAATGCTTTCAATGGGAAGGGAACCCTGCTTCAAAAAGAGGCTAGAGCTATGCTAACATGGATCTCCCATTGAGAACAGAGGAAAATTGTGATCACCCAAGCAGAAACAGATTCATTAATTCTTCAAAATTCTATGATTGGTAAAGGGAATACACCTCGGTCACCATCCTAAATGGTTAGTAAATGTCATTCCATCCTCCAAAATTTCAAGGTGACCCACACATGGAGGGAGGGGAACAGAGTTTTAGACCACCTTGCAACACTTGCGATCCCGGGCCCTGGCATCACCTGCTTCCCTTAGATCAATTTCCGGAACCCCGAAGGGATTAATTTGATAAGAGAAGATTCTATATGTTTACATTACTTTAGACCTTCCAAGGCCAGGTGTTCCAAGTTTATTGTTTCTTATATCCTACTTTGTTTCCTTTTCATTTCCTCTGCTTGTTCCTGTGTTTCTTCTTGAATAAAAATTTGACATTATGATGAAGAATAAGAATATAAATTTCAATGAAAACCCTGATATATCCAGGAAGGATACTAATACTCCATTAAGAATCAAAAAAAACTTCTAGGTGCATAATTCAACTCAATTCATCTAATAAATTCTTGTTATGGGTGAACCCACTCCATGATCCATGCTATCAAAGATGAAAGTCATCCAAGATGTCATAATCATTGCGACCCTCCTATTTATACTAATTGGTTTCTAAATATCTTGAGTATATGATAGGGTATCACACCTAAGACTACTAGGGGAGACCAATAACGTAATATAGATCAACATTCTATATAGGGTATCATATTCTACGATACCACGAACCATAGTGAAAAATCCAACTATATGGAGTATCAATTACCCACATATGGAGTTTACACTGAATACATGAAGCCTCCTATGGTATAAGAAATAGTGATATAGGATTACACTCTATTATCATAGTGGTACACCACAAACTCTATATGAGACTCATAATCCAATGGGGATCAAATTTCAGAGATATGGAAGCAATTACATACTATACCATTGAAGGGATGGACCATGGGAACAAACCCAACCATTACTGGGACTAAGATAAGAATCGATGTTCTCCAAACACTATAAAAGGTGGTGAACATAGTTTCTAGGCAACCCCTTTTCTATATATGTTTCTCTATCACACTTGACATGTTGCAATCTAGATGCAGAACAATTATGTAAGGATACACAATATGTAGGGGTATTCTGACAACATCCTCATGTTGTTTGTTCATTCCATGGTTCTTCTAGACACACCCATGTACCACCATATATTCACCCTATCATTCTAGTGTACACTCAGCTATATCTAATTACAAGAATCATCCCATTCAATGTGATAGTTTTTTCATTTCCTAGTCAATTGATTAATGTGTTTCCTATGAGATACATAACTATCTACCAGCACAAGTCACATGATGTGTGATAGGTGTCACGTGATAGGTGATACATTCTCCTCCATGGAATCCCTAACACCATATCTAGGGTCCCAAATGGTGTGTGATCCATGTTTATTCATCATGACACCTGAAAATTTACAAAAACCTTTTTTTATTATCTGATTCATCTATAAATACTAATGAATCCGCGATTTTAGCTAGGAAGCACAAGTCTAAGGTTGTATGACCATCCCATTGCCGAATACATTAATTCTGGATTCAAATACGCTGGAAAAAACATCCTTTGATACATGCCATCACCACATAATATATAACCAAGTAAAAAAAGGAAACTATCATTTTATTCTAATCTATCTCTAATCATCCACCTTTATCATAACACATCGATCACACCCTTGACCCCTAAACATGCCTATGACATTAATCTGATTCTCTATATAATGGTTTTTCAATGATCATATACCCATTATTTATCAAATCGTAGGCCGATGAATGTTTCTATGATGAAAATGTGAAGAAATATTGGATAAATCATTAAAACTAAAACTTGAGGAATAAAGCTAATCCACTATTCATTTTTTCCAAGACCCATTGTCAAATAATTAGAAAAATGAGGAGTGAATAATCAACAAGAACAAATTAACATATCATAAATAAATCAATGACAAATACTTGAATCAATTCGTGTTTTGTAATTATTCTGATTTGGGCACAATATAATGAAACAAGACGGAATTGCAGAAATTAGACATATTAACTAGTGTTTATATTGATCATTAAAAAAACATATAAGTTCTTTCATCATTATGGATATGAAATATCTCTTATGAAACAATGATCCTTTATCTCAATCCGATCTGATTCCATCCACTAATAATCCTGTAATGTTTAATCTCAAAAGGATCTTCTCAATCCATAGGTTATGTGGTTAACCACGTTGATTTATACATAACCATGTTTAAATAGAGGATTCATGGTCTCCAAATGGAGGTAATTTAATTAAATAATTTAATTAATTTAAAATAGTTTTTTACGATAGCACATTAGAAAAAAATATCTACCCACACAAAAATAAATTCAAAAATAATGTAACTCTAATTCTATAAACTCAAAATGGCCTTAAAGTTCTAATCTGATCATCAGTTCAGGAGTTATTCCACATTATTTATATTTACATTTTATTAATTCTTTTTATATATTTCATGTATTCATTAAATTATAAATATTCCCTGGAATCTCATGTGACTCAGTTATTGTATCTATAAAATAATCCATATAATATTATAAAGAAAACATAGAAAAATAATAGTCATTAAATTATTCCCAATATAGGTCTTTTTGTCTGAAAAATTGATAAACCTACTAAAAATATAACCCTATTAGGATTTTATCTAGGTGACCCGATCCCATGTGATCTCATGAAGATTATCATTCTTCCACCCAACACACACAAGGGGAATTCAACACCCATTAAGGATACTCACATGTCGATCCTCCCTCTCCATTAGGTACTCAATAGTTGATTCCCCATCCATGATGACTAGCATTCCCCAGTTGATAAAATACAATGATTTAGGTACTTACCACCCCATCTATGAATCATGGAGGACATCATGTATCCTTTATAACTGTATTTGTAGAGATAAGTAGTATGCGACCTCGCCAGCACTATATAGTATCTGGAGTGGAGTATTAAATCTTGAATATATCTTACCACCCCAGAACAATATCCACAATCTATATTATTATGAGACCATCAAGAATTCATGGTATCCATAATCAAAATCAAAAGGCCTCCATAATCATTCAACATAGGTATTGTTATTGATATGTGCATCCCTAATATGATGCTAAATGATCCAAACCTTCTTATCATAGCTCGCACGTACTCTTGGACCATGAGTGATGAATCACATGGATCATCCCAACAATGTGGTGAACTATTGTGGCTCCAATACAAGGCCTCTAATTGTTCAATATTTATTTTTTAATGGTGGATATATTTTATAGAAAAAAAACATTAGGGTAGGGGATCCTCTCAATTATGTACAATGTCTAACATGAAATCCCACACCAATTCCTCCAAGACCTGAATGGTATTTTTGTCTGACTATCATTCTAGGTGTGAAACTCCATGATCAAAGTGAACTATTTCTCAAAGGCCACAAGTAATCCTCTCTATAGTCACGATGTGATTCTAGTATCACATTCTAAAACGATCATCAGGGGGAATTCATGGAGATTAACTATATCCTACATGTATAATCATCCCAATCACAATACAAAACTCCAATTTCGATTAACAAGGAAGAGGTATGATATTGTTAGCCATTCGATGATAACATAGATGGAATCATTTCTTCTAGATATACATGTTATCCTTTTTAAAATGCCCTTATATAACCCATCCAACGTCTAATATAGAACCTCAAGGGGTTTAGATAAACTTGATTGAGCCTAGTTACCAACCTTCTCTTGGGAAAAAGTGATCCATTGGGTCAAATACTCTATGGTCCATATCTTCAATGTAGGATAAAAAACTAATACCGGAGGTCCTGGTTTATCTTTTCCCCATCAGGATGTACCACCAATGTTGATTTATGAACTCCCTAATAACCTCGTCCCAAAAAATCACTTGTACCATCACACATCCTCTAAAAATGATAATATTCTCAACAACATTACAAAAAAAATTAAGAGAACATCTTAAGGAAATATGAGTATATTTTATATCACTTTTGATATCTCCATGGTGATATTCCCCAAAACTAAATAAAATATATGGGGTAATAATCATCTACAAAAGATACAAGAAACTGTCCATATACACTATGAAAAAATCTAATGAAGTAATTTTTTGAAACCTCACCCAACAAATGTGAACAATATGATCCTATATCAGCATCTTATACCACATTTCCCTTCCCATGCCTATAGGAAATCTATAGGTAATTTTCATCATGGGACTATATCCAAAATCTCTCTTTAAAATTAAGATCATTTTGAGAGAGGATATACTTGAGACAATTTTGGTCAATGTAGATGATAAAACACTTACACATAATGTATTGTCACCATATATTCAGATATTTGACTACATGTACTAGCTCAAGATAGTGGGTCATGTAGTTCTACTCATGTGACATAAATATTATATACCCATTATAAATCACTTCCTACCTCTACATCAGAAGACAACCAATTCTGGTTCATAGGGAATAATAGAACACTATCTATGTTTTACCCTACTCCGAAAATATCAATATTGGGGTTATCTTTATCCTTCATATTGACACATCAATTAAATTCTATAAATTATCTATCCCCATGGATTTCCATATCATTTCAAATATATAAAAGTGATGGAACTCTAATAAAATTAGGTACAATCCTATAATGGTAATCTAATGACCCATGAAAATCCAAAACTTAATAACACTATTTTATTGATCCCAATATCACACCACAATGACCTACGTAGACTCCACTTCCACTCCTTCCTCTAAGACGTCATGTCCCATTAAGTGGACCTATTGAATTAATAATATATACTTTGAGAGTATCCCATATAAATATGGTTTCTCTCTATCTGTCAAGGACCATCCTCAAGTGTTTTCAGTGCTCTTACTTAAATGGTGAGTTTACTAAGACACCATCCATGAATTCCTACATCAAAAAGTATAAAATATGTTCAATGATATGATTAATGAGACCCATGAACTTTGTTGGGGAGTTAAACATATTAATATTAATCTCAATGTAGTTATAGTGACCATATACAAATTATAATTCCATCTTTGGTATATCTGAATCCCATTCTAATTGTTGATGATAGCCTAATCTATGGTCTATCTTTAAGAACCAATGTACCCCTTTCAACTGATTAAATAATACATAAATCCTAGGAAGTTAATATTTATTCTCTATGGATACCTTGTTCAATATCATGTAATTCACCCATAACCACATTCTCATGTCCACCTTCATGGAATCGCACACTAAGGAAGGATGGGGGGAAACAGTAGTTCTATTGAATCCATTTTTCTAAAATTAATCAAACTATACCCTATTTTATCGATGCTCTATTGGAGACACCCAATATGATTATGTAGAGATTGGGTTATTATTAGGGTGTAATTCAATGTAGACGTATAACTCTTGTTAGGGAGTTAAGCATGACAATTCCATAAGAAAAACATCATTATAATAATCCACCACTATAGGAAACTAGTACCCAATAGAATCCATTATTCTAAGATTCATCCTAGAGAATTGGTGACCAATTGGATACAACGTACTATTCCTAAGACCCTCATGCACCACAAGGCTTACCTTTTCACCCACAAAAGAATATATTATCAAATCACTATGTTCACATCCTATCCTCGGCCTAAAATAGTCAATATGGGAATGAACTCTGGATAAAATGTTTATATGATTTCATAATCTCTAAAAACTAGTATAAATGGATCCCATATGAAGTTCCTGTTTCTATGAGTATAATCACACTATTTGGAGAATTGTGTAATTTTTATGTCGCATCCTTTCTAGTATCTAAGAATAATGGTTGACCTCAAGGCTCAACCAAAATATCTATTTTCTAAACTGGAGAAGTTTAAATAATGGAATGAATCCAACCTATGGTATTCCTCCTCCAAAATAAATTTTTATTAAAAGATCAAAGGAAACAAAACAGGCTAAGGGGGTCTATAGTAATGCAAACCGATGGCATCCCCTCTGATAAGGTTAACACATTACGGCTTCATTTTATCTATATGAAAGAGATGAGCGTTAGTAGACCTATGATCATCCATGGAATCCAAATAGTCTGCAACCTTGTTCCCCTCTCCCTGTGTGTGGGATAAAAGAGTGTTCGGATGAAGCATGCCACGACATTTTTTGACTGTATAGACAATGGACCACGGATTAGAGGGATTGCCTTTCAGGGATTCATGGAGGATTAATGAATCCACTTCTACCTCCGATATAACCAAATTCTCCTGAGTGCACAAAGATTTCCCTTTCTAGAGGGCTCGGGCCTCCGCTAGAATAGTAGTACCCCTTCCAACGGAATAAGAAAAGTACAAGACCACACCTCCCCCAGTATCTCTAAAAACCCCCCTCCTGATATCATCCCACCATTGCAAGCCCCATCCGAGTTGAGCTTAAATACATATTTAGGAGGAACCCAACGAACCCACTTACCAATGCCTCCCGTCACGGAAATGAAGGGAAGAGGGTATGAACCCTGCATGCATGGGAATGGGGGGTCTCGTGCCAATCTTTATTAAACAATATCATATCCAGAAGTAGGAAACAAATATGGGAAATTATAGCTCTCACCGTGGGCCTTTCACCTTCATACCAAGCTTGGTTTCTAGCTTGCCAGATGCACCAGCACCCCGCTTTGAATGATGTA
This sequence comes from Viscum album, assembly GCA_963277665.1. Classification (NCBI taxonomy): domain Eukaryota; kingdom Viridiplantae; phylum Streptophyta; class Magnoliopsida; order Santalales; family Viscaceae; genus Viscum; species Viscum album. The sequence goes on from OY728145.1 coordinate 516,502,573, forward strand.
GCCCGACCCATACGGGCCTTCTCCGATCCCATCAAACCATCAAAACATCTCGCTAGGAAATAAATCTTGGTCTCCTCCCTGTTGATAAACCGGTCACCTCCATGAAACGACCACACCGCTTGAGCCCATTCTCCCTCAAAAAATAGGTGTTCAGAGCTTTCCTCCCTCCATAGGCAGCAACATTGACAACCCTAGGCCAAATAGATCCCCAGTTTCTTGATATTCTCATCCGAAGCAAGGGAAAGATTCCTGATAAGCCAAGTGAGGAAGTTCAACTTCAACGGGATCTTACAGCATCATGCCACCTAGTTCCATTGATCCATAGATCCCGATGAAGACATTATCCGGATGTCTCTAATACTAAAATCACCCAAGGATTAGGGAGTGAAGACACACATGTCCATCTCTTCATTCAGCATGATAGAATCAAAGATGTCCTGTTGTTCTGCACTCAACACCGCCTTGATGAAGCGAGGATGTATTTGAGCTTCCTTAAATGTGATCAGAGGAGCTGGACACCCAGGGAAGGATAGAATAGAGCCAACCCAGTTCATATACCAAAAGGAGATTTCCCCCGATCCCACTAACCAACGCGATCTTTGAGATAAAGAATGGACCAGAGGAATAACATCAGACCAAAGGGGAGAGACATAACCACTACTGACCTCCACATTACTTCCAAAGAGTTGCGACATGCTTTGTCCATATAGAGTATGTTGCTCCATGATTTCCCAAGCAAGGGTTGCATGAGTTCCCTCAATAGTGCTCTGCATACTTCTACAATTGATCCCCCCATCTTGTATGGGTCTTTCCAGTTGTGCCTACGAAGTCCAGTGCCGCTTCCCATATGACTTAGAATCCCAAACAAAACTACAAATAATAGAGTCCACTACTTTTATAACACCCTTCGGCACATTAGAAGATGTCAAGTCATGGATAGGGAAGGTATACAATACACTGTTAACCAGAGAAATATAATACCTAAGGGTGGTAGTGTAAATAGGTAAATCATTCGCCCTTCCAATTTCATTACCAAATATTATTCCATATATGTCATCATGTTGACCTCCTTTATCTTGGATTCATCTTTTCTAATGTTCTCCCAAATCATCTCTCGATCAGCTATATGATAGGTCAGAAAATCCCATGAAAGATGTTTGTGACTTTAAAGGATAAAATGATACTCACCGTAGGATTATTCAATCCATCTTGAAATCCCTTAACCACTAATATTTTATCTTTAGATTTCCTAATAAATAAATAAAGAGTTTCAGATCCCTACTATTTCCATTTGGTCACAACAGCTGAGGTGTCATCCCTTAGGTCATCAGTACATGCACCCTTTTTTGTTATATTCTCTTTGAAGAAGATATCTAACATAATTTCCATATCAATAAACCATGAAAATATTTTAATTATGATAGATATAACTAAAGTCCTAATATCACAACATAATCCCTAATAAATGGTTTGTGTTGTGAAGAAAATAACTTGAACCATATGCATGGAGTACTATGACATATAAACAAACCTCACTAAATAATCCACCATGTACATAATTATATACTATTGATAGGGAATCTATTCAATGGGAACTGATCACAACAAGGATAAAAAAATACTCTTAGATGATGTGCTTGATGTATAACTGGAGTGAGCGGTTTTGTTGTGTGACTAAATAACTAGACACCCTTGTCTCCCAAAGAATCTCTAAATAAGAATTTACATGAGGACTTCTATCATCTCTTTAGTCATCCTTAGAAGGAATAAAATACAATTGAATACCTTTATATATTTCCCATCCAACTAGGGATCGTTCTTGCCCCAAAACATCAGATTTTACTACCTATGGAACTCATAATGGGTACAAAGAATGTGGGCATTATAAAATGGTATTTTTGGCTCTATATACTTCTTAACTGGTGGTAATATTTTTTCTAAACCACCAAAATGTTGAATATCCAATATAGGAACTTTTACTGAACCCTCATCACATGGATTATCATCATCATGATCACATAGTGGAATCATGGCCATCTATCTTGACGGAAGAATCCTAAAATAATAATGAATTACTACATTCAAACGTATATCAGGGGAGATGACTAGAGAAGGATATGGAAACCAAAAACCATTTATATAAGATACATGCACCAAATAATTTCCTAGAACATGTGTATACATGTACTGAGTCAAGAGGATATTAGTAAGAGTCCTAGTGGATGGATACATCATCCACCACACCAAAGCTGGTGTCCCCAAATTTGAATCTGAACATGGCACACAATTCCACTATATCCATAAATCCAAAACATATATAACAAAATATTGACCTATTGTTGAACCAACCCATCATATACCACTTTTTCATGACCTAACCTGATAGAACCCTAGCCAAGACAATGCCAAGACAACAATATATAGGCTGGGATCTGGAAAACATCACTGAGTAGGAATATGAAATACATGGGTGGTGTCATCCTAATTTACCAATACACGGTAATGCATTTCCAATCCCATATAATGATGAAATGTAAAATAACTGAAACCAATGCATTCATAAATATATGACCCCGACATTAGATTAATTTATATATGTATTTAAAGTGATAAACCAGTCAAATAAAAGCCCAAATAATAACTATATAGATTACAAACTTCTCAAGAAGAGAGGCCACTATCAAATGAATCTACACAGAAAACAACTCATCATTACTATCACATACAATTCTCCTCCAACCCTCTATCCTCTATGGAAACCATAAAATCTGTTGTAATGTATATAAGACACAACATGTGTGGGAATAACCCATGTCTGGTGAGCGTAACAATACCTAGAATGACACCTCGAATACAATATACACTATGCATTAAGATAATTCAACTCATAAAAAGGATTTAAAATAAATAAAAAGACCTAGATATCTATAAAAAGTATACCATACCTCTTGGTGGTCTCAAAAAAACATCAATTCGAAAGATTATGTAAGATAAATCAAGGAAATGAATGTTTGAGGAGAACCCACAAAATGAGACATGTTATCAAATGATATAATCATAATATAGTTGACGATCATTAGTCGCCACACTAGAAAACTCTCTGGTCTCTAAAAATCTTGATACTCATATAGGGGATCACACCCATGACCATTGGTGGACACCACAAACCAAATCTGGATAAATCTACTATGTAGGGGATCATAATCCAATGATTCTAATAATCCTACAAAATAGTCCTTATAAATATAAGATAAAATCGCTATTCATATATTTGACACTGATTCCTTGAACCTCGCATCGGTTGTTAGATGGAATGACATTGGGTTACACTCATGTCTCATATAGGGTTACAAAAAAACTCTATCTGAGACTCATCCTATATAGGGGACAACAATCCAAAGATTTGGATTCAATTATACACTATAAACTCAAGGTTAAGGATTAAGAGAATATTGTTAATCGATAATGGTCCATACTAATGGAATTAAATGATCCAAACATATTAAAAGGGGTATAAATCATGTCTATCCATCCCCTAGTTTTTCATTGTTCATCAATCACACATCAAATTGTTTTCTCATATACATGACATGTAATTAAGCATACATGGCATGAATGGGTCTATAAGAACCTGACGAATCTACTTTGGGTCATTCCTGTGTACTAGCCCATATACACTCATTCGTTCCCATGTACACATTGATGTGTTTGCTTATATGGTTTTGTCTATGTATTCTAACTATATTCATGTACACCATACTACCAATTCATGTGTATCCTTCGACATACATGATGATCCCCAGACATGGGTTTTGTGAAATATTATAGGTTTCACACATCACGTGATATTTTTCTTCTCCATAGAAACCACAGAACTATAGATAGGTCCCAACGTAATATTTGATCGTGGATTACACACCGTGTAACCATGAAATTTCAAGATCATTTGGGTTCTTCTCTACTATTTCCATCTATGCTACTGTTTTTGGGATTCCAACTCGGAAATGTAGTTTGATGTTTTTGAACTCTCCCATCACCAGAGATCTGGATTGAGGATTCAAATCATCTCAAAAAAACACCATCATTGAGCCACACCATCCCCATCATGTGTTGAACAAGGATGAATGGGAACACTAGATCAACTCTGATCTCAATCTGATCCTCCTCCATTTTTATCATAACATAATATAATTCTCACTTCAAAACTCACCATTAGAATAGATCTTATATGCCATATAACTATCATGAAATGTCCATATACCTGATATTCATCAAACCAGAAACCAAATAAATTTCCTATGATGAATGTGAAAACAATATTAGAGAAGCCCGTACAATATAAAAAATAAGTAATAAACCATGAGCTCTATATGTTTTGAGCTCAATACATTGTTGAATAATTAGATAAAAGCAGAGGGAATATTCAACATTAAAAAATTAACAAACCATAAATAAATATTTCCTCTATGTATTAATAAATTCATGTTCAACGAACTGATCCATGAACAAAACAAGATATAGGAAAAGGTATGGAATAAAATAAATTAAAAAATCATGGAATTTGTATTGAATTTTGTTGAATAATTGTCAAACATTATCATCATTGGAGATATCCTGCATATTTAATGGTGCAACAATCCTCGATACCAATTTGTTCTGATATCATCTGCCAAGGATCCTCTAATGACTCCTATCAAACAAATTCCCTCAATCACACAGATTTGATACCTAATATTGGTATTTAGGAATATTTGTGTCTCAATAGAGGATGCATGGTCCTTGCATCAAAATAATGAAAAAAATTAATTAATTAAGTTTATTTTGTTATTTTTCACCTATTATATCACTTTAACGAGTCTCGTGACACATACAATGATTAAGCATTTTGTAGAGTGTATCCCATACTATAAATTCAATAGTGGACTCGTATTTATCATTTGATAAACCATTCAATTTTTTTTAATGAAAACATCATGCATTTTATAATAATATTTTTAATATTTTTAAAATTTCAATTTCACTCTCATCAGCTCCTTGAATATCACACTATCTGAGTGTCTGACATTGAAAATAATTCATATAATATTCTGAATTAATACATCGAAATATTAATGTCATTAAAATTAAAATGAAAATAAATATTTAATTTCATGAAATAACCCCTCGAGAAGAAAATTCATGGTTTTAATGAGTGTAGAACAATATATAACAACATTGGAATCATAATCCTAAATAATCCAGATAAAAAATGAGGTTGCGCATCATACCCTAATCATTTTGGTAATTGTTGAATCATAATACCCATGAAAGTGACAACCAAATATGGAAATTTAAATTCCAATATAATCATTAAAAGAAAAATTCATGGTTAGTATACACACTTCCCAAAAGAAAAAATTGGTGTATAAGTCTTGTGTTCCACAAAATTATTATAAGATGAAAATTTCTTACATTCATTTTTAATTTTTGAATAATAAATACCATGAAAAAATTAAATTAAATGAAAAATTAAATAAAATTATATGAAAAATTAATGATATAACTTGTAAGAGGGGTTTTAAATACAGAATATATGAGAATATAGGTGAATAACATAACACATGTCCTTAAGAAGACAATTTTAGATGAAATTCCTTTACAATGAGTCTTAACATGCTTCAGACACAGTTGATCATCCCATATAATAAATATTTTTTAATAATAAATATATTAATAGAAATACTTATGTTTATCGTACTATATTTTATATACTTATGACCTTTTACTAACTTTTTATTAACAACTCATTGTTGAAATCTCATTTTAGGTAACAACAAATTCATTATTCTTGTATATTTTGGTTCGGTATTTTCAATTCTTTTATATTGATTATGGATCCATAATATCTAGAATTTAAAATTGGATATAAATATAATATATATTCAAAAAATATATTAATAGTAAAACTATATATATTGATATAGAGAATTAATTACACCATTTGTGGATATGGTAGTTCTTACATACACATGCACACTATTTCCATTTTCAGGAAGGATAAATGAAATAAAGGTAAATAATATATCACCCTTACAGGGTAATTATGTTGACATGTTTATCACATATCATCATTAAATTTTATTTTATTTCATTCCACATAAAACATATATAGAAAATAAATCACATCGCTTCACGATGAGTTGGTATATCGTACACAAGAGCGACATTATCATATTCCCATGGAATGGAATGTAAGATGGTATATGTTATATTATAATTCTAGGAGTATTATAAATTTTTTAATAATATATATATATATATATATATATATAATTTAAATACATCAATATATCCACATGTGAGGTGCGGTGATAGAAATGGAATTACATCGGCTCGTCATGGTACATTATTCCATACACATGATTGAATGTTTCGTTTCCCAATCAATGGAAGAGAATATATATATATATATATATCATTAAAATAAAATAATCATTGTATATATGTGTTACTAATTTTATTATATAATCATATTTTAATAATATTTAAAGGATTTTTTAATGAAATAAAATTAAAATTGTTTGTTAAGGTGTATACATCTTCTTTAGAGAGAACCATCTTGTTTACACCTAATGAATTTTTATGAGGGTTTCATAATCAAAATATTATCTGTAGGAAATGAATATGGAATTATGTAATTTATTATGTTATCAATTTTGTTAACTAATGGTTTTTGGATGTGTATATATGATTGGAAAGTGGGATCCCCTTTATATGTGTCTGAGGAAAGACACATTAAATGTTTGAAAATAAATAGGTTTAACCATGTTTTAAACATGAATTTATGATAAATAATGTCTCTTTATGAAACATTAAATGATATTATTTCGTTATATTTCTATGAAATGTGATTTTTACATGATTCTAGGCTATTCTACTCCATATCAATATTTTTAACCACGGGTAAACCCATTATATCCTGAACCGTGGTTATTAATTTTTTATTATTTTTACTATATTTTTTGTCAAGAAAATGCTAACATTATAATATAATATTTAGAGTTCAAATTAAAAATATTAATTACATTTTCCTAAATTGGAATCATATAAGTGAACAAAATTAATTAAAAATTAAACTCATATAGAAGATGAAGATACAATTTTATATTGAGATAATTTTCCTATGTATTGAAATATATTATATAAAAAGATAAAAATAATCATTTTCTAATGTACTGAGTTGGTTTAATAATACCATAAATTATACAGAACTTCCTCAAATATTTTATCAAAAATATCTTATTTAATATATATCAATATTTTTAACTATTTGAGAAAAAAATTATATTTTTTGAAAATTCTAAAAAATTAAAAAAAGGTAAATATAACATGTAGATTTTGAAATTGAAATTATTCTATTGAAATAAATTTATATATGTTTCAAAAATTACTTGTATTATGTGTTTTAATAAATTCTTAAAATTATTTTTTGAGAAAATAAAATTTTCGAAACATATAATGGATTTACTAAAAATTAATTACATTTTTATCTATAAGGTTTTGTTATATAAAACCATTTAAATAATTTGTTATATCTTATTATTATTATTTATATATTCAATATCAAGTACAATGATATAATGGTAATGATTAAATAATATTTTTAATTATATATTGTGGTTTGATAAAGCTCTATGTTTTGTATAATGCGAGCTGTCCAAAAAATAAATTATTTGAAAAAAATATTTCAATACAACTCAGGGTAATACTTTGTTTCCCTATGAAATGAATTTATACTTCATAAATAATCACTTTGATACAAACAATTGAGGATAATTTTGCCTCATCATATCCTCGGATTCCCAAATCGCTTCTTGAAACTCTTATCTTAACCACAAACCTTTAACTTCATGAGAGTACTTGTCTCACTATACATTCTATAAATTATACAGAATATGCATAGGGTTGTCCTCAAAGAAAATATCTTGTTAGAGTTTTATGATATCTGATTTCATCACATTTGAATGATCTAGAATGTACTTCCTCATGATAGATACATGGAATACATCATGGACTGGAGTGAGATTTAGTGGAAGCTCCAATCAATAAGAAACCACCCTACTGTGATAAATAATTTTAAAGGGACAAAAATACTTATGTATTATTTTTTCCTTATTTCCAAATATCACCATCTTCTATTCTTGATAAATTCCTTGAAACACATTATCTCCAATATGAAATTCTAGATCATACTAAATAATTCCAGCATAAATATTCTGTACATATTGTGGTTTCCTTATATGTTAACGAATAGTTCTAAACCTCTATTCTATTTCATTAGATATAATAGATCCCAATATAATTATTTGTCTGAATTCATACCATTATGTTGGATTTTTACCAATATATCCATTTAGGTATTAAAAATTAGCCATATGAATCCTTGAGTGAAAGCTATTATTGTATGGAATCACAACCAGAGGAAGGAGTTGACCCCAACCAACGTTCAAATATATAGAACAAGATATAAAAAAATGTGATAGGATTAAAATAGTTCTCTTAGAATAATGATCATTTTATAGATGATAGGCTGCTCTGAAATAATACTATGTAACATAATATTATTGATGCCTTCAATAGAACTTTGAGGTAAACCTCAGATCTTAGTCACATACAATGGAATGTGGTACTCCACAAAACCTTACCACTTACTTAATTTATATCATGAAAAGGTAATTCGAATAAAAAATATATGATATAAATGAATTGTGATGAAAGTTTTTAGGAGAACAACTAAAACCTGGATAGAATTATTCATTTTAGATGTTTTAGATATTCTACTGAAAAAATAATGGATTATTATTTTCCCATTTCAATTTTGGTATGTGGAATGGTTGTAAAATATCATTAGAATTTTTCTCTCAAAAATAACATGGTGATATAAAAATAACTAAGATACCAATTATGAAACATATCTGTTTATTTCAAGCCATCAAAAATACTCTCTCATATCACTATATATCATTATTCATCTATGATTAATAGAGAATGAATAAATTTTATCCTTTTCAAATTTCAAAATCAAATATGGTATTTATGGAACACAAACATTGTTTTTGAACCTCATTATTTTATTATAATGAAAGTTAAAGATAGGAACATATGTGACCTTGTTCAATATCTCTATATCTTTCTTCTATTCCACTTTAATCATTAGTCAAATTGATAGTTGAAAACTCATTTTAGAGAGGTAAGATTTACCACATCATTCATGATTTCTAGATCCATTTATTTTTAAAATACATAAATATTAGATTATTCGTGATCCTCGTTATAGATAAGGTTGATTTATCCTTTTGACTCAAAGAATCATCTTCCTTGTTCACTTTCCCAGGTTGGTAATGTATTTAGTAGTTATAATCTACAATTCCATTCAAGTATCATCTATGTCACGACTTCAAATTATTCTATGTGAATATAAACATTAACATCTTATAATCAGACTATATAATACACTTATTTATATAAAGATAATCCCTTCATATTATTAATAAAAATATTTCCACATCTAACTCCAAATCATGAGTTGGGTTATTTTTCTAATGAAGCATCAACATTTGTAAGGCATAAGATACCACTATATCATTATTCAAAAATACCTCAAAAAATCCCTTCTATAATACATCAATATATATATTATATACCCTTATCCAGTATAGGGTAATGTATGAATAAGTTTTTTGAATAATATTCTCTTTACTATTTGAATTTTTTAACATATTTGTCATCTCATAGAAACATTGATCAATTTCAAGTAAACATGTCGAACTAATTGGACATCAACAAAAAAATTACAACAAAACATTGATAATATCTATAAAACGCAACAAATAATTTTATCTAATCCACCATTGATGATTTATTCCAATATTCAGTAGACTCTTCATTTTATGGATCCACCAATATAGCATTATTTTAGATTATATGAAAGAAAAATGAATCCTCTATTAAAAAAAATTCAGAATTTGTAATTTTTTTAAAGTTTGTCTTTCCTCAGAGTCATTCATACAATTATTAAGTGATCTGAATTTTCTTCATTTCCCTTTGAATATATAATAATATCTTCTATGAATACTTTAAAAAATTGATCAAGGTAATATCTAAAAACTCTATTCATTAAATATCTAATTTTATGGGTGAATTAGTATTACCAAATGGACAAACAATATATTCATAGATTCTATACCTTGTAATGAATATATATTTTTGTATATCATCTTTCTTTACCCTCAATTGATGATATCTAGGATGATGTAAAATTTTGAATAAGTGTTGAGCTCCACGATGATGGTAAAAAATAATTAATACATGTTAGAGGATGCTTATTCTAGATTTTGATCTTTTTTAGTTCAAGATACTTATTTTATATTCCCATTTATCCACAAAATGTCTTCTGAAAAAAGATTAGTGCACCCCATGTTGAAAAACATCGTTGATAAATACATTGTTATCATTATATGTGAGTTTATTCATCAATTATTGAAACTCAATCAAGGCCATTCTACAAGGAGTCATTAAAATAGGTCTCGCACCTGGTCTAAGTGCTATTAAAAACTCACCTTCAATATTCAGTTTAAGACTATGAAAATATTCCATAAAGGCCTCAGAAAACTCCCACAAAACATGAATTTCATCAATATTGAAATTCTCACAAACCATCTAAGATAAACACACAATTGGAGTAGGTACAATGTTGAATACAATGTGTTAAAGTTATATTAAATTTTCATATTATCAACACACTAATTGATGATCCTATCTTTATTTGGAATATTGAAATGGACTTCTCATCCTAGACAATTTTCCAAGTACATATATAGATAAATCTTATTCATGCTTCAGATATCATTGAATAGAAAAATAAAGAGAAAATTTATTATTTTAAGAAGAACATTACTAAAAATAAATTCAATGTGAAAAGAATAATAAAAATGGGAATTGATCAATATATAATAGGGGATATTCACTAATGATTAAACAACAATTTGTTGTGTATAAGAATTAAAAAACTCGAATAATATCCAGGATAACAAGGAATTATATTATCATAGATCAAAAGAGATACTTCAATATTTTATAATACCTGAAACCACCCCAATATCGTAATACTATCATCTATCCCTTAGTAAAACAAAAATGGTTAAAAGGAAAATCAACCATCATTGACTATAGAGATAAATCATTAATATTACTTCTAAATCAGGAACTTTTTTTCACTCTATGAAACATTTTTGACCAAGGTCATTCATTGTCTTGTATTTAAATCCTTCATGATTATTTCTAATGATTTTTGTAATTAAAAAAGCCTATTATCGTATAAAGTCAAAATAAGTGTTCAATAAGTTCAATTTTCATACACTTAGTGATAATAAGGTGAAGCTCAATGTTCCCTTTTCATAGTAATTACTCCTAGGTAATCCTACTATATATATACGACTACTAGTAGTATCCAGAGTGGGATTTAATTTTATTGAAACCACTAGCTCCATCCTTCACCAAAATCTATGATATTTACATATGCATATACTTTCCTATATAGTTATAAATAATGTTTTATCATCCTTGTTTCCAAAATAAATCTAAAACATTCTTTTGATATCAATGATAGAAAACCATGATTTAAAAAACCACTATTACATATTAAAAGAATAATATTTATTTCATTATAACAAAATAACTAATGAAATTAATAAGTTTGTGTATTTTTAACTGATGATAAATAAAAAACATGGTTAAAAAGTGAACAAAATCATCACTCACATGAATATTCATAACGATAATCCTTGGAATACATTTTAAAAATAACTCTATTCTTCATTACTTGGGGAAAAAACATAAGAAATTGGTAAATCTGATTCTCAATAAGATTAATGAATGGATATATCACCAAAATGTGAGAATAATGGTGTTATAACCATGTATTAATATTTGAAAACCCTTCCACTTATCTCATAGATCATAAAAATGATTCATGGAATAAATCTTGGAAGTTCATAATAAACAAATCACAATGGAATCAAGGAACATGATCCATTAGTGTATACCATTGTAATAATTAATATATTCATATAATACATATAAGAATACAAAATATTGTATCAAGGATATTCCCAAACATATTGATAACATTCCCGGCTTGGGATATCCACCTATGTACCTGCTTAGGGCTTTAAAAGACCTCATATGTAACCTTTTTTGGGCATGAGATAACCTACTATGTACCTTGTTCTTTTGGTATTGGGATAACATTAGGGGTAAACTATTGTTTCAGCCTTGTTATAACCACCACTATACCATCTTGGTGTAATCTACAGATAATATTAGGAGTACCCTATTATTTTAGTCATGTGATACCATCTCAGGATCCCCATGGTTTCAATCTTAGGGTAACTTCCAGTGTAAATTTTTAGCTCATATATAATTAATCATTAAAAAATTAACTGGTGTGATATAAAATTCACACTTATCACATAATATATTATATTATTCCACAAAATCCTAATATATTCATCATAAAATTACCACTTTAAAGGTAATGGGGTTCATAAATATTGTATTATATCATAACCCTTAGAAAAGTAATGGGTTTCGAAATAAACCCATCTACCATAAAATAACCTATAAAAAAGTAATGGGTTTCATAAATATCCTCTCATAATAAAAGAAATAAATCTAATGATATAATAATGTTGTTATAATCATATCAATTCCCCTATAAAACAAAAGTTACACTAAAGGTTGATTTCATTACTGAATATAAGTTTTATATAAAGATCGTTAAAACATTTATGTGTAAAATATAATTTTCACTTTGAAAAAACTTTTCAAAAATATAAAATGTTATAAAATATATAAGAAAAATTTATCATTGAATATAACTATGGAATATTTTCAAGGAATCTTTGTAGCATTGAGAGGTCATTATAGAATAAAATATCATTTACATTGAAGATGGTAAAATGCATATTCCATTAACATATCTAGTACTTAGTCAGGACAACCTTTATTGGAAAATGAAACAAAACTTCCTGTTAAATCAATTTCAAAAATTCATTCATGGGTAAATATTTATTTAAAAAATCATTTCATAATTTTTAAATAACAATTTAAATAATTTTTTGAAAACAGAGAAATGGAAGAAAAATGGACTTTTATCAAATTGATAAATATATTTATATTTTCCAAAAAAAATATTTTTGAATCATGATTACATAATTAGTGGAAAATATAAGGAACATTTATAATTTCATGAAATGAATACTGGTTAAGAAATTAATTTTTTCCATGGGAGGGAGATCATAATATCACATAATAGTATTTATAATCATAAATTTTTTTATAAGTTATGAGATTGTTTTGTCAAACCCTTTCTTATTTGGTAACTTTTTAATCATAAACCATATGAAATAATAAAAAAATGTGTAAATTTAAATCCATTAAAATTTAATAACAATAATTCTAAATGCACGTCATGGATTGTATATACACCCAAAAAAAAGAAACAAGTGGTGTATAAGTCATCTGTCCCATATAAATAATGCGAGATAAAAATAAATTTCATTCTTTAGAAATATTTTCATCCTAAACCAATTGAATAAAAAGATTTAACAAAATCCATTAATAACCATGATATTATATAAATTCATGATATATCATATAAAAGTGTATTTATAAATACTCCATGTGGGTTGATTGGATCATAACATAACATATTTTCCAAAATAGATACTTTGAGATGAATATCCTCTAACATAAGTCTCAACATACTTTTCTTAAAGACCCCTTCCTTAGTATTCTATATTTGGTGTCATGGATTTGTAAATTCATACAATGATACTTATCATATAATAATGTAAATAGTAGTTTAGTATCATTGAAAACCCTTAAATAAACACAGGTTTTACATGACAACATTAGAGGAAAATAAAATTGAAACTCTATTGGAAACACTCATAAACTCCCATATTATTTCTCTATGAAATTGATGATATACAACTTCACATCTAGGGGGAAAATAAAACATATGATAGGGTTGATATCATGTTATCATTAAGGTTATACTATATATTAGAAGCTATAAACATAAATAATAAGGCTCAATTAATATTTAATAACACATTTCACTAAAATATAATCATGAACACAATAAAAAAGTAATAAAACTGATCAAAATAATGTCTTAGGAGATTAAAAAATAACCATGGAAATTATAGTAGTCAAATAATTACATGAATTATCATTTAATAATATTATAATGAAGTAATTCATGATAAGATATATAAAAAACATGTCATCAAGGATTGTACCAAGACTCTATAAATATATTGGTAAACCCATATTCTAGTGTGTCTCATGAGAGATACAGATGCCTCAAGTGGATATAGTGGTCCCCACCCATCAAATAATAAGTCCAAAGATTTACTCAAATAAAAGGCATAGGGAATAATTAATATATAATTCATATTGAATCTATCATATTAAATATTAAAAGCATTACCCAAAAAATAATCATAATCATAAACCATGTGGAGTAATATGGTGAATGACATCAAGATAGTACGTCACCAAAAATAATCATGAACTACTCAACAAAATTTTGCAGATGGTAACATAAGATATAAATAAAAATTATGAATAAAATTAATATGTTTTTTGAAATATATGAAAATATAATAATATAATAATTAATAAATTCATGATAAAAATACCTTATTTTTACATGGGAAAGTATATTTATTTTAGAAAATCATTTGAATTTGTAAAAATACCAAATTTTAAAAATGTATATTTCATAAAAAAAGGGAATGAAATTATATATCAAGAATACTGAAATTATATTCATACTTAAATTTGTAAAATCAATTGAAAACAAGTAAGAAAAGTGTTTATGATTTTTTAGAAATGAGCCACATCAGTGGAGTTTAAGGGAAAATATAAATGTGTCCTTAATGATAAAAAAAGAATAATTGTTTTTCATAAAACCGTTAATAAATGTTTATCATTTTTTATGATAGAAATATATATTTTAGAAAAATAATGGAGTCTCAAAATTCACTATATAGTGTACTTGAAAATGGGTATGAAATGTGGATGTTCCCTATACCGGGCCTGCTTATCAAGAGAAATTGGGAAGAAAACTGTATAAAACATCTATTTCCAATTAAAGAATTAATAATAGAGCTAGGTGTATATATATGGAACATATATAAATAATTTATTATTGGTACATAAAAATAATTAATAATAACAATGGGTAATGCAAGAGAAATCATAACCCAAATGAAAAATGGTGGTTCAGGAAGAAACCCTTGCCACTTTGCAACAATGAAAACATATTTCAACTAAATTATTGATAATAAAATAAGATATTTAATACCATGAAGATAAATATATTAATTATATGATATAAAAAGTTCTATATACATACACCAAAAACATGAAATAGTGGTGAAAAAGACATATATTATAGAAATACAAGTGAGATGACAAAACCCTTACCTTATGTCTGAAAGTATTTTCTACTTTCACATAATTTTATGGTTAATGAAATTTAAATCATTAATAAATTAATTAAGAACGTTTTTAACATTTAAATTATTTATTATAATTTTATTTAATTCAATAATGTCATGTTTTTTTATAATTTTCTTTTTTTTCTTTCGAAATTGTCTATTTCTATAGTTTTCATGATTGGGACACTTGTATACAAATACATAAGATCGTGTAAAATTGAAAGTGTTTTCCATAACTGAAACTATATTTATTAAATAACTTAATATAGATTAAATTGTCTTATTTGTAATTTTTTCCATATATTAAGATAATTCACTAGATAAATAATTTATAATAACTACTTAGATTATATTGTAATTTTTTCTATCATCCCAAAATAGTTTAGTTTTATTCATTACTATTATGTATATATAATGGTTGTAAAACACTATATAAATTGTAATGGACATATTATAATCATTTATAACAATTAAATAGTTTTATTACTAGTCATAAATGTGGTAATGAATAATTAAAATGCAACATCTGTGATGGCAGTAAATGGGCGTATCATGAATGATGTTTTCTTCTTTTCGAATAAAATTGAGATGAGAAGGGGTTTTTTGAGGAATATTCCATTAACATAAAAATATTATAGTATATATTTCATTCATTTTGTTACCATGACAGTTTTGATAGTAGAGATGAGTATATGATAAGAAAATAAATGAAATTAACTACATAAGAAGGAGGGAATTACCTCTTGATAGTCGTCTCCTTTTAATTCTTGTTCAGGGACATGGAATTGGTAATTTTATGCGATCAGATCCACTAAAATGTGGAAAGGGTTAGGATAAGATAATTTGGATGAGGGTAAATGAGAAATGTAGTTCATGTTAATTTGATTAATTTAACTAAATAGTCCTTATTATAATTGAAGATAGGGTTAATTTTAGAATTAAATAAAATATTAAAATATATTTTAGGCTATCACATGTCCCAAAACATATAACTAGCCTAACTCATAGGGGATGAAGTATTTGAAAGTATATTATCGTAACTATCCTTATTAAATATTTTTATGTTTATGAAAAAATTTAATACATTATTATAATCATGAATTTCTTATTCAAATTTAACTATAATTATTGAAATGTATTTAAAAATTAAAATAAATTGTCAATTTCGAATAAAATAATTTAAAATATACTAAAAATATCATATTGAAATAGATAATTCATTAACTTCTGTAAAAATATTGAATTATATTTATTTTAATATTTTTAATATCATTTATTTGACTATTCTATTATATTAATAATTATTATATTATCATTGTTCAAGATTTTATGGAATATATATGTTTTCTAAAAAAATAAAATAAATTATGTTGATCATCGTAAATTAATTATATATAAATTTATTATTTATTTTTGAATATATTTTATCGAAAACTATATATTAAAATTTCATAATAATTAAAATCTATATTGTGAACAGTTTAGATTTCATTGAAATAATTTACTACAAAAATCATAATCAAACTCATGTTTCTATAAAGAGTCATTAATTAGACTCTCGGAAAAACATCATCGAGAAATAATCAACCAATAATAATTTTCTATGTATCTGGGTCATTTAACTGTTCTTGTCATTTTAAATAAATTCATTTTATTGATTTTATGTATTCATCTTGAACAAGCACTACATTGATATTTCATAATTATTAATATTAATTCTTTCATATATAAATATTTTAAAAAAATTTATAAAAAATAAATTATTTCGATTCAAGAGAATCATTTATATTTATTCTTTATTTATATTTAATTTTACCAATGCCAGGAAATCATCCTCTATTCATTAATTTGACTACTCTTTTCTTGCACACGCATTTAACGTACATTTGTACATGATTCAAGTAATATAAATCTAAAATTAGAAAAAAATATTTAAAATTTTGAATTATATATATTAATTAAATAAAAAATTGAAGAAAATATTTTTTATCACTTAATTTTTTATATGGTACCAAATGTGACATTCCTATTATTGCGTAGGCACTTCACGAGCACTAATAATGATTCTTAAACAGCAACATTAAATAAATTCAAATTTTCTTGTACTGCATATTTTTTTAAAATATTTATATTATAATATAAAAATTTATACATTCCATAAGTTTAATAAATTTTATATCATAATTATTTCTTGATGATTTCACGAAAATAATATTTTTCTAAGAATTTTTTTTCTATTTAACAAAATGATGACTTTAAAAAAAATCCATTCACCCTAAATATTTTTCTATGTTTAGATTTAAAAAATGAAATCCATTTTATTAAAATAATTTCCAAATTATGATAAATTTAATGAAATATAATTTATTCCAAAAATACCATGTTTAATGTTTTAACCCATTTTATAGCATTTTGAAAAATTTATTCTAATATCATAAAATTATCTTATGATTATAATATAAAAGACATTAATTCATAAATATATTATATGAAAATGAAGTTCGTTTTATGACATTAAATTAATAAAAAAATTATGAATAATATTTTATATTTCACAACAATATCAACACTTAATTTATAATTTATTTTCTTATTAAATGATATAAATATTTCCTATGTTCACTTATGAAATAACTATATTTATTTTTAAATTCAATGGATGTGTTATTATTATACAAATGATATTACAATTTTTAATGGTCCCATTATTATTCTAAAGCTTATGTTAATATTAAATTGTATATCATGGTTTATTTAAGCTATAATCTATCTAATTTAATTTATTTAATGAGATATGTTCCATAATATATTGTGATGTTACATTATCCCCTTTATCAATAATCTTTTTCCTCAAAATTTTGAAAATTACACTTGGAAATAAAATGTTGATACCTGAAATTTTTTTTATAGGTAACCCATATTATAAAACTGGATTACTAATACATCCTCTTAATAATAGGGAATTTGAAACCTGATGGTCACGACAAAATTAAGCTTTTTAATAGGTTAACATGAATTCAATGTAAAAATATGGAAATATAATAAAATACAACAATCATGTTATGATGGGTAGTGATTGAGAACAAGGATATTATAAATTTTACTATCAAAAAGCAATAAATTTGTGATCCATTAAAAGATATTTTTTTCTCAAAAATAAAATTAATGAAATAATGTTTTTGATCCAAAATGATTTTCTTAGAGTTTATACGTTATTTTAATATCCATAGAATCAATTCAAAAATTAAATATACTTTATTCCCTTCCATTTCAAAACCTCATACTTTGGTTGTGCTTCGATCCCTCTTCACATCATTTATCAAAACATATGATTTATATTAAATATTTATTTTTATTTCTGAAGAACATTTATTGAGTGATCCATAATTAATTAATTTAACGTTTAGATGTTTACTGACATTAAAATGGCCACAATAAGTTATCCAATATGATAAATCATACTTTTATCTTAATAAATAATATTCATAATCCATTCCATAAATATTTAACATTATGATTTATCCAAAATTTGCATTACCAAATTCGAATATGAAATATTTAGTAGAAAAGATACTCAATATAATATTTTCCCAAAAATAATATAATTTTTCTACTATTGTAACATAATATATTTTAGATTACCTTGATTACTTTCAATCTTTTAAAAAACATGAAATGTTTTAATAGTAAAATCTAATCTTTTCCTTAAATCAAAACATCTAATTATTCCAACATAACATAAACCCTTATATCTCAAACAAACTCTATGGTCACCAATGCTATCACATAAAACTTTATTTATTATTATCACAATCATAAGGAAAATAATTGTGGTTATCTTTACAAAGTCATTTATTTTAAAAAAGATTAACATAAAACTTAATCACTACTCTTGGATAATGATACTATTTATTCCGTGATTCCAATTACTTAAATATCAAGTAATTAAATAAAATAATTATATATCCTGTGAATTTCTTAAATAGAGAGTTGTTTATAAAATAATAAAATAACATAATTATTGAATCTAAAATCATGCATATTAATCAATCCTCTTCCTATAATGTAGTAGAATAATCATGAACATCATCCATTTTTTTCTTCTGAGCTATATTCCCATGATTCTTGGGAAATTAATTTTGATAGTTCCATAAATCTATGTAGATGAATCATTGGAAAATATAAATCATTACTTTTCAAATATGTGACTACATTCCTTTCTCTCTAGACATGAAAAAAACTACCATTCCCGTCAATCATGTTCCAGGTTGTTTCCGTCCACAATTATCTCATGTGTGAATATTATTCTTTCTATTTTTTCCATTACCTATATTTTTCTCTATCATCCTCTCATTATCTTCGTTATTCTTGAAGATATAAGTCTTATGGAATTATAACTATATCTTGATAGTATATAAAACCATGTCCTCATATGATGAGAATGTTTGGGAGGCATTTTCCCTTCTAAAAATTGGTGTAAGACCATAAAGGATTTGATCCATCTTACTATTTATTCCACGTTCATTGGTGAGGTTCTCATTCCTTCTGTGCGGTGACATTTATAATTGAAAAATTCTCTATATTAGATCATATAATTATGAAACATGATATATAATCCCAAAACTAGTGAAATCCTTAACATAAATTGATCATTTTTTCATAGCTAAAATCATAAACATTGTTCAGATGAGATTTTTTATATAGTTTTCCTTAATTTTTATCTTAGGTTTATTCACCCTAATCAATGATTACCTAAATTTAGTTTCCAATTTTTTCTACTAATCTTTCTATGCTAATATCTTTGAATACCCTAACCACAGATGCATGTTGCCAGTTCCTTAATTTATAACATTGGTACAATAAAATAGTGATCACATCCCAATGGAATCAATAGTTTAGTGTATTTGGAAGTCCATACATGTACAATAGTTTTACATAAAAACATGAAAGAAAAAAATCTAAACTCTATTCTGAATGACCATAAACTCTATGATTATCTCAAAACGTCATTCATAATATACATCATTACATCCTAAGAAAATATATTAAAAAAAAGGTGTGATATTAGATTATCAGTAAGGGTAAAAAAATATAGAGGAATCTATAAACCTAAAAATAAGGCAAGGTGACTATATAACAACACATTTCATTAAAAAATATATTGAATAAATATTGTAGCAATAATAGCTGATTAAAATATTGTCATAGAGAATAAAAATTAACCATGGATATTATAGTTGTCAAATAATCACATGTATTATCAATTAATTATTTCATAATGTGGTAAGTCATATAAATACAATCATTTCTTCATGAATGAAACCCTACAAAAATGGGTTAAAACATAGTCTATTTTGTCTCATGATACTTGTTGATGCATTGAGAGGTTATATAAGGCCCCACCCTTCACATATTAAGTCCCCTACATTCCTCTTATTAAAGGGGTGTAAGATCTTCAAAATTTGAATTTATATTGAAAATAACATATAAAATATTTAAAACATTCCAAAATAATAAACAAAATCATTAACAATCCAATGTAATATGATGAATTTAATAAAGATAGTACATCTCCAAAAATAAATATAAAACATCCAATAAAATATGGTAGATGATAACATAAAGGATCAATCAAATCATTGTATAAGATTCAACAGATGGTGTTGATAGTTTTTTAAAATACTCTTATAAAATCGTTGATAAATTTTTGGGAAAAAGCGTTATTATCTCTAGAATGAAGAGTTCATTTGGAAAATCATTTTTATTTGACATAAAAATAATTTTTTAAACTTGTATATAAACAAAAAAATTGTGATTAAACTAAACAGGAGTATAGTTAAGATAATATCCATACCAAATTTTTTAAATTTCTGTGTAAATATGTAAACAGAGTTCTTAAGAAACATTAGAAGTAAGAAACATCACTACATTGTAAAGGGAAAATATAAATGATTCTTTAAAGAGTAAAAAGAATAATTGTTTTTATAATACCATAAATAAACTATGATAGTTTCTCTTGATAAAAAATTTACAATTGAAAAATATCGGTGGCTTAAAAATGATTATGGGTTATACCTAAAAGTGGGTATGAAATTTGTTAGTTCCCATTAATCAGGCTTCGACATCAGGAGAAGTTGATGATGAAACCTATAAAACATGTATTTGACATAAAAGAAAGAATAATTTTGCTACGTTTATATATTTATAACATACACATTGAATGATGTTAGAGTAAATAAGAAATAATGAATAATTACATTGGGTTAAAGTGATATGAATCATAACTCTAATGGAATATTGAGGTTCAGGAAGAAAGCCTTACCACTTTACAAATATTCGAACCATATAACCCATAAAATTATTGAACATAAAATAAGATATTGAATACCATGAATTAAAATATATTCAATATATTATACAATAATTGAAATTATATGTTAACCAAACATTATAAATAGTTATGTATGAGGCATATCTCAAATCAATACATGATTAATGACAAAACCCATACCTCATGACCGGAGGGGTTCTTGTTTTGCACAAAATGTATTGGATAATGATATTGGATTAATGAATTTTTTTTATTCATAACATATTAAGGTCGTTTTTGATTTAGTTTAATTTTATTTTATTCATTTTTTTCTTTTTTATGATATATAAGATTCAATTTCATCATCCTGGATTGTTTGTTTTCTTGGTGTTCATGGTTGGATAACTTGTATACATGTGTGAATGATCGTGTAAAATATTAATAGTTATCTAGAATTGAAATTCAATTAATTAATTAATATTGAAAAGATTAAATGGCCATATATATTATTTTTCTCAATTTATTATGATGATTCATTAGATATTACATTAATGTTAATCTTTTAATGTTTTTGGTGATTTTTTATCATCACACACATTTTTTGTCATATTAATTAATATTATTTATATAATGGTTATATAATAAAATAAAAATTAATGGAAATATTATAATCATTTTTAACCATGAAAATGGTTTTATGACCATCCTTTATGGTGGTAATGGACAATGAAAATGTCTTTTCCATGATGGAGGTAAAAAGACACATCATGAAGGATGTTTTAATTTTTATAATACAATGGAGATGAGAGGGGGTATGAAGATGGATATTTTATTAACATAATTAAATTGAATTATATATGTAATACTGTAGAAACCATTTTACATCGTATGTTTTAGGTGAAGAGACGATAACGAAATAAATGGAATTAAAACAATAAGAGGGACGGGTTTACCACTTGAGTGTCTTCTCCTTGAGATCCTCCATAATGAACACGAAGTTGGACTTTTTGTAGGACTAGAAAAAATATAATGTGTAAATGGATGAGGACAAGATAATTTTATAGATGATATATGAAAAATAAGTCTCATTGTGATGGTATTAATTGACAAAAAGAGTCGTTTTTGTAATTGTTGGGATCGGTCATTTTTTAATTTAAAAAAAAATAAAATATTATTTAGGCTATATTGGGTCCCAATTCATAAAATTGGCCTAAAAATATTATGTGTTAACATTTTATACAATATTTCATCCCATTTGTCCCTATTAAACATTTGAAATATTTTTATATAAATTAATAAAATTTTATATTCTTGAAATATATTTTTTTGTTAAATATAACACTATTCATTACAATGACTTAAAAAACGAAAAATCAAAACGTCAAATTTGAATCCATTATTTTATTATATCAAAGAAAAATCATATTCAACATGATAATTCATAAATTACTTTAATATAAAAAATTATATTTATTTTCACATTTCTAATATCATTTATTTTTTGGATATATTAAAAATTACCACATCATCAATTTGTACGATTTGAAGGTATTTATTTTTTTCATAAAAATAAACATAAATTATGAGGATTTAGAAAAATTATTATTATTTTAAATGATTGTTTTTGTTTTAATTATATTTTTTGATAATCGATATTAAAATATTATAATATTTAAAATCAATTTTGTGACTATTTTACATTATTTTAAATAGAATACTATAAGTGTCTTAATCTGAACCATGTTGGAGAAATGTAAATTAATTTTACCTTTCTAAAAACAGGCTCAAGATATAATTTGAAAATATTATTTGTCCAAGTAGTTAGGTTATTAAATTGTTATTATTATTTTAAATGAAATAATTTTATTGGTATGTTTCTTCTACTTGAACAAGAACTATATTAGCATTTCATAAGCATTAAGGTTTGTTATTTAATACATAAAAATTATAAATAAATTACCATAATCAAAATAAATTAATTATGTTAAACATAATCATTTATATTTATTAATTATGTATATTTACTTATATCCATGTTAATAAAACTTCATTAATTTGTTATATTAAATTTTATTGCTTTATGAAAGTGTTGCAACATAATTTGGATAAGATTTATATAATAAAAAAAAATATATAATTGGAAAATATCATCTAAAAACATAAATTATACTAAATAATTAATAAATAATTCATGAAAAGGCTTTTTTTACTCAATATAAATCTATGAAGAACCATATTTTACATTCCCAATGTTGTAGATGCACTATATCGACGTATAAAATGTTATTTTATTCATAGATTTTATATTTTTAATAAAATTTATATCATAATTATGTCATGACGATGTCACAAAAATACTGTATTTAAAAAAAACTGTATTATTTACTATTCACAAAAAAACTTATCATTATAAAAAAATTAAAAATATTCACAATAACCGTTTTTCAATATGTAAATTGAATAAAAAGATTCCATTATATTATATATATATATGATAATTTTAATAAAATATTTATTTATTTAAAAAATACTGATTTTAATGTTTTAACTGCTTTTATGACACTTTGAAAAACAAATTATGCTCTCATAAAATTATCTTATGATCATAATTAAAAATTAATAAATTGATATACTTATTATATGACAATTATGTTATTTTAAATCAGTAAATTATTTATAAAATTTTAAATTATATTTTATGTTTCACAAAAACATCAACACAAAAGTTAGAATTGATTTACTTATTTCATGATATAAATATTTCATATTTTAATTTTTGAAATACATTAATTTTATTTATACACTCATCGGTGCGGTTATTATTCTAATGGAATCATTACTATTCTTAATGGTCACATTAATATTATAAATTATATTATAATAATTAATACTATATCATTTTTTGATTAATCTATAATATATCAAATTAAATTGAATTATGGGGATATATACCATAAAATATTTGGGGTTTTATACACTATACAAAATTGAAACTACTAAATAATTAATAATGTTTTATCATAATTTTATTATTGAAAAATAATTATATATATCAAATCATATATGATTTATTTATTACCTTTTATTACCAGTTTTAAAACAATTCCTTGTTAAAATCATGTTTTTAATTATAACTAGTTTGCATTTCATGTATAGTTTGGTTTGGTATTCTTGTTCATTTTAATTTAATCAGTGTTAGATAATATTATGAATTTTAACCATGGTATAAATTTAATATATATTTATTATATATTTTATTATATTTATCAATTATTTTTATAGATAAAAAACAAATAGCACAATTCATGGAGGCAGTAGGTCATACATATATGTGAACATTGTTTATATTTCCTTGATGGATGCAAAAAGGAAGGTGAATATAATATAAAATTTCAAGATTAATTATGAATTTATATATGTAACATATAATCATTAAATATATCAATTTAACATTCCATTTAACAATAATGGAAAAAGCAAATCACTTCGCTTGGCAAGGTGGTAGTATGCCGCACACAGAAGCAATAATATCATATTCCCATGTAATGGAAAGTGACAAGATATGTATGATAACATAATTCAAGAAGATTTATTATGTTAGTAATATCATATATATATATATATATATATACATGATATAAATCCATAATAATATCCACTAATGATAGGTGATGATGGAAGGCGATTCACAATAGCTCGTGAGGTGGTAGTCAGATGAAAACATGATCAACAGTTTCATTCACCATTTGACGTAAGAGGATGTAGATGTAGGTCATGTAAATAAAAAAATAAAATATATTTTAATGGTAGATAATTATTTTATTATTTTATCAAGATTGAAAAATATTTTAAGATGTTATAGGATCAAATAAACTAAAGTCTTTTGGTTAAGGACTACACCTCTTATTAGAACAACTCCATTAGGTTAACAACTACAGCCTTTATAATAATGTTTCATAATAAAAATATATACTCTAAGATGTGGATAGTAATATGGGGAATATATTAAGGAATTTATTTAAAAAAATAATGGTTTTTGGCATGGTTAGTGGGGTGTATTGGTGTGATCTTTTATAATAGTGTAAGAGGACACACATGAAATCTTTGAGAATGAAAAAGTGCTTCCACATTTTAAAATTTGGAAAATGATAAAAAAATTCAAATTATCAATAATTATATGATATAAGGTTTAAATATT
The DNA here is from genome assembly GCA_963277665.1 of Viscum album. Lineage (NCBI taxonomy): Eukaryota > Viridiplantae > Streptophyta > Magnoliopsida > Santalales > Viscaceae > Viscum > Viscum album. The sequence goes on from OY728145.1 coordinate 516,528,632, forward strand.
TATATAAAATGTGATTTTTACACTTTTATAGGTTATTTTACACATTTTGTGTTAGTTTAATTCTTTAAAAACATGTTTTAACATAAAACACTGTATGTAATGTTTTTTACTATTTTTACAATTAATGTTTACGAAAAATTTATATAAGATTATATTATAATATTAATGTTTCTAATTCTAAATATGGGATTTATTTTTCCGAATTCCATTCACATAATTGGAAAATTTTTATTTAAAATTAACCTTACAGACCCAACAAAATAGATGTTTTACAAAGATGAAAGTTTCATAAATATAGAATGTTTTAATATCACAATTATATAATAATTTGGTTATAATTGTAAAAATTGGATTAATAATTACAAAAATGGATTAATTATAATTATTATATATATATATATATATACTATTTAAAAAATTTATATTCATTAAATGAAAAAAAATTTCTTATAAAGAAATTAGTACTTTTTACTATTAATAAAATTATTCTTCCATTATTAAAATTCTAAAACATTCACTGAAATTTAGGTTTTACTCTATGATTTCATAAATGAAGTTTATTTTTTCAGCGAAAATTTCTATAATTCTAAAAATAAATACATTTAGTATTTGTTAACAAAAATCAATAAAAACCATTTTTTAAAATAGTATTCTTGTGAAACATAAAGACTTTAATAAAAATTATGAAACTTTTTATCCATCTATTTTAATTATATAAAAAATTATTAATATTTGTAAAAATTTAATTATTCCTTTTTATAACCTAAATCATAAATTCTATATTATAATGACCATTCTTAAATAATAATATTTATGGTAAATTTTGGTTCCTTTGAACTCGGTGTTGCATATAACACAATCTATCGAAGAAAAAAATATTCAAAAAAACATTTCCTAAAAATATTGGGTTTTGAAATTTTCCTTCATATTAATTATACCCCTAATCTCTATTAATGGTTGCCTAACGGTGTAATAATGACCTAAGAGTCTTCTAGAAATATTTCATGTGATGGCCAGTTGCACATGGGGCACATGGAACGATGTAATATTCAGAAGAGATAAAACATCCAGTAGGTACTTTCTTGTGCGTGAGAGAAAAAAATTAGAGGGAAAGTTGCGATTTGTAAAATTTATCAGTATTAATCTTATAATGTTATAATACATGGATGTGATATTTGGTAAGTGTTCAAAGTTGATGAGTGGGATTGGTTAGTTAATATTTCTAGGTGTTGTTTGTTTTAGATGATTGTTCAATATTTTATTGGTTCACTTCATCCACTTATGCATGAGAGAATTTGGTAACCCAACCAAGAATATTTGTATTCTCACCCTACAAAAATATAATGATTTTATAGTTTCCAATGGGATTATGAAGACCATTGTGGACATTAAAATTTTGTACCATTGGAAAACTATTTTGTTCTAGCATAGATGTTACTTTGGGTATTTTTTCGACTATTATATATATCTGAGTATTGAATATATGAATTATGGGATTTTTTTGTTTTCTTATTTATATTATTTAATGGAGTTAATTAGGGATAATTATTACTATCATTCGATATAGTTTTATTAATATAGGTAATGTCTCTCATTTATGATATTTTATACCATTGGTGCTACTCGCCTTTCCAATGCCTATTAGAGGTTGGATTTTTTTTATTTTGTCTCTATTTTAATTTTTGTATCTCTGGGGGGTGGTGTGTGACATAGTGGTATAAGTCACTGATGGATGAGTGATATGATGTAGTTTGGAGTTAATCACACTTAGGATTTTAGTATTTTTTAAAGTAATGATGTTAGTTGATATTGTCTTGTGAAATAGGATAAAGAAGACTAGCTTAGAGATAGGATCTTGGGAACCCCATGATCTGACATAAGCACTATGATTCTAAAGAAAACTCAAGTGAGGTGGCACCACATTCAAAGAAAATACTAATGATAGGTTCATGCATCAGGATGATTAGTATTCATATATAAATTTGGGGTATTTTTTTAATGTTTAATGATTTTAAAAATCTGAAGGAAATTATATGCGGTAGGGATTAGTAAATACATGTTTCACCTTAATCTATATCTCATGATCATCCTCTGCATGTGGCTCAGAGAATAATGGGACTATAGGCTAATCAATATGATCACCAGAGGGTTGATCTAAGTGAGGAGGATAATCAATGGAAAAGGATGTCGATCGCTTTTCAGTAGAATGATTTAGGGATGTATGGGGTATTTTTTGTTGATCTGTAGATAGATATCAAGTTTTAGTAGGTTTAGGTCACCCTTAGTTACCTTCAAACACCAATAGAGTATTGTGTACCATTTTCAATTATTCAAATACTAGGATCTGTGTGTTATTGGTGTAAGAGGTATATTGGTGAGTTAAAGGAGGCATATGTTTCATGGGGTGAATTTGATAAATTGTTCTGTGAATTATTCCATTAATCAACTATGAAGGTAGTTTAAAAGAAATATATTATATCTCTTAAACCAAGGATTATGTCTATATTAAATCTCAAGATCAGGCTCAAGGATGTTATACATTTCTCTAAAGCATTTTTTATGAGGATCCCCAGGGATGGAATCTCGAGGGGGCACTCTATCCTTCAATTCTGTTTGTGGTTTCCAACTTTACATTAACTATTTATATATAGATTTGGAAGAGAAATTATGTGACAAAGTGTATTGACTCTCAATTAGGGTTACCAAGATAGTGGATCCAATATGGTTTGTTGAGGAGAAGAGTTCTTAGTGGTTGATCATAGGAACCATAGACTTTGAAATTTTCACGAGTAAGAAACATTCCTCAGTAGGTTCCCTTAATAAATTATGGGACTAGTGATTTTCATTTTCTTCATGTGGATTTGGAATATTTGGTTTCATTTTTGGGTTTGTTTTCATCATCATAACTATTACCACATGGATATTCATGATCATTTTTGTAGAGGTGGTTAACATCAGTGTCACTATCAACACTAATTTCCTATAAGGTTGTTTTAGTAAAATGGGATTTCGGATTATTCTCCACCTAAGAGACATTGAGAATTTAGAGGATGATATAAGGATGTTCCTCGTGTTTCAGACATCAATAATATAATTTTTATACAAATGGACCTTAGTAGAGATGTGGTTGAGAAGGGGATGGTTAGTTTTATACATTGGAGGGGGAAATAACAGAGGGACCAGATAACATTCGAGATAAAAATTGTTATATCCTTTTTAATATATTTTTTGTTTTATTCAGTATTTTCACACACCTTTTAAGTATAATTTTAATCCCATTATTTGGTACGAGACATATATAAGAATAACATTCCCATGGTGTTGACTATGGTAGTTAGTGGCCGTAGTATCTTGTTTGATTTGTACTGAGGTTGTATACTATTGATGGATCTATATAAGTATCATAGGGATTTATTCTTTCCTTATATGAATCTATACAATTTCATCCTCTAAATTTATTGGAATTGTTTTTTTCATGTAGTTATCAAAAACTAACAAAGTATAGTCATGTTCTAATATGAGGATGGCTAGTGTGTTGTTTTAATTAGAGTGTGGAGTTCCTATGTGGGGATAAAATTTCTGAAGCCCCATTATTAGTTAAAGGAGGAGTTGTCTACAGAGTATGTGGTCATTAAGATACGTGAGGATGCCTTCATCCTTGAGTGTTTTTTGGATGTTTTTTCTTATGGCATTGTGAAACTATCCCCACGTTGTGATATCATGTTTATCATAGATTTATACCCTTATTATTCTATTATTTTGGTGGATCCTTATCAGATGACACCCTATAAGTTTTTGGATTTCGGGAATTGGATAAATGGTCTAAAGCTAAAAGATATCATCTATCCTAGTGTGTACTCATGGGGTTCTATTTCATTAGTCTCTAAGAATTTGTATAATAGTTTTATGTTGTGAATAGACTATAAGATGTTAAACATTGAGAAAATAAATAATTTTCCTTGTCTTTTGATGATTAAAGATATTTGCACCTACTTTAGGGGGTCCAATTGGTTATTTATGATTGATCTATGGTCTGTATATCACTTGTTGAGGGTGATTTTTAATGATTTCTCTAATTCTAAATTCAGATGTATGTATTGGAGAATAGTGTTTCTGGTGATGTTTTTCATTGTTAATAACATAACATTAGTCCTCAAGGGGCAGATGAACTCAATATTTCTACAATTTCATCACCAATTCATCCCCTTGTTAATCAAAGTCATATTTTCCTTCTTGTTGTTAATAGAGGAGCATGTAAATCTTCTCATATCCAAATTATTCGTTCTTAGAAGAAAACCATCTCTATAAAATAATATCTTAGTGTATGTTGTACACATGAGAAGATTATTTCCTTGATAATGTGGTGTCCCAACAAGAATTATATATTGACCACTTAATTCTCAATGAAATTATGTCATCTTATGACACCAAGAGTATGATAAATTTTCATACATTCCTTGGCCATATATAATATTAACATACCTTTATGTTTTATTTATCATGTACTATGACCCCATTTGTATATTTAAATATGAAAGAATACAATTTTATTGGGAATTGTCAGCTTCAATAATTAGTTGACAACCAAAAGTGGAATTTGGTCTTTGTTTGAGTGCCTCAGTTTTCGGATGAAGGGGTTATGTATGAGGCTTTTCTAAATGACTATTATCTGGAATTGGGATGAATATTGATGTAATATAAGTAAGTAATCTCTTATTGTTCTAGAACGGTATCCCCCACTAGTGTCAATTTTCCAACCATGAGTTGGATCTTGTAGTGGTTGTGTTTATGAAGACTTTTAGGAAATATTATATTATTAGGTGAGTGCTTTGTTATCTTTATATATCTATAGATATGTATTTATAACCTTTATATGTGTGATATTAATATATGTATATGGAGGTGGATAGAGTTTAATTAGTTTTATGAAATTGATATATCTTATACAATATTATATAAGAATTGTATGGTCAACACTTTGTATAGGATGTTAATGATGTAAATTGTTTATGAATTTTGGGATTCCTATTAAAAAATGGATTATTTGGATTCCATAAACTTGGATGTAGAAGTGGTTAATGGAGGAGATCCCATATTTTATATGAAGCAGATTTTTTACTGATTCAACTGGGGGAGTAGTCTCAGTGGGTGGGCTTGGAGGAAGAAAAAATGTGTGATCTTTGCTTGCATGGAAATTATTAATGAAGAAGAATATATGATGGATTTTTTCATTTGTTGTATCAGGGGAGTTTATTTTCTAGGTTTGATTCATGGTGGAGTCCTTTGTGTTCTTTATGAATCAAATTTGGTGGTAATCACAATAGTATACAAAATGTATCATTTCTAGAGGATCCAATTTTTTCCTAGGATGAAATGGGTAGTCAATAATTTTATAGCTCAATCATTGATTTTATAGCCTATAAGGATGGAGAATTATGTCCTTAGAGGTCTGTTTCAAACATTATTTGTACATATTTGAAAATGGAAAAACATATCAATGGAATTATTCATAGAGTTAACATGAGAATAAATATTTTGTGATGCTCTCTAGGTAATCAAGTATCAATTTATTAAAGAAACTTTTTTCCTAGAGATTAGGGATTCAGGAATTTTGAATGTTTTTGTAATGAATTATGTATGTGAGGTGTTTTCATTTCTTGGTTTCCTGCTAAAAAAATTCTCAAATCAGGGAAAAAATATAATTTTTGAGTCTCAAGTGTATTTAATCATTCATTTGGCAGAAATATACACCCCAAGAATTATTTCCATACTCAGAAGAGAATAAAACTAATGTGTACTATCCATGAATGTGAATATATATTGTAAGTATGTGTCTTGATCTTTACTAGACCTCAGGAACAAACTGACCAATGGTTGACTTTTTTATAATAATATATTCCAATAATACATCAGATTGGAATTAATTGGGATATCATCTAAAAGACTTGGTTGTTCTCTGTTATGCTGGACAATTGTTTGGATTTAGTTTTTCTAGCTAGAATTATTGTGAAAAGGAAGAAAGAAAATGTTATGATTTTTTCTGAGAGTATAAAAGAAAAAAAGACCGATCTATGTATAATTATAATCATATGAGGAGTCCCATAGAATTTTAGGTTAGATACCATCGGTTCTTGAATGAATCCCCTCTGAATGGGAATCAGATATTTTCTTTAGGGATTAAGATATCACCCTATTTATTGGGGATTTTTAAGGATTTGTGGGGTATTTGATATGTGTATTATTAGTTTCTAATATTCCATATCTAGACCAGATCTATTATGTCATCCATACATCTTAGGTTAGTCGGTATCATAATAATGGATATGGGGGAGTTTTATATAAAGGATGTTGTGACTTTTATGGACCAGCCTATGTAGATACAGAATTTTCAAGACAATGTTATGTGAGGATAGAAAATTCTATTGGTTAATGTGATTCCGAATAATGGTGGAATGGAGTTGAGAACATAGGATAATGAGATGTAGATACATGCCTAGTACCCTATGTTGTATTGATCTTGTCTGGTTTTTTCTGATTTTATTTGGCAATGTAATGTTTGAGACATATAGTTTAACATGATATGTGCTTATTCATTGTTGATATAATGTGTGATTAAATATTTAATTAATATATATAATTTAAAACCACATTCCTAATTGATATGTCTTATACATAAATCTGATTTAATCGGTGTGGGTGAGTTAGTGTCACCGAAAGTATATCATAACTTTTCATAGGAGAAAAAATTATTTTATTTGAATACTTAGGGTTCTACTGTGTGTTGATTTTGGATTTTTTTTCAGGGAACACCATGGGGTTTTAAAGATCTTCACAACTGGATATGTGGAGTAGAGTAGAATTTTTCTTCAAGTGTTTGGTTAATGTAATTATTCCAGTTGTGAATAGGTTATTGATTGGTATCATATAATTTGGGGGGTTCAAATAACCATTTTTCATTATCTAATATTTATTTTAGGTTAAATTATATGGGTTCATAATTATTTAATAGGTATCTAATATAATTATTTGGTTTATAAAAATATTTCCCATTTAGTTTTCATATATGAGTGGTTATTGTGATGTAAAACCCCTATTTGTGTGGTTGTTTTACATCAACCTAAATGTAATGGCATAATAAATTATATCTATTTAATGAAATTGTTTCTCCGGGAAATATTTTTCTTGTCTGAGAATTTCAATACATATTATGTGTTACAAATGATATTTCCCTTGACCCAATCTAAAAAATGATATGTCAAATGTTATGGAAAATGATGTGATGTGTAAATGTGTGTCGTGTTCTATGGAAATGATATTAGTATGTTCTACTAGGAAGCTGTGGTAATGTTAATACAATAAAAAGGACTAGGTGGTGGACATGATTGTATATGTCTTGGCTTATTAACATTCAGATGATTGTATTTTTTTGTGTTGTAATTTTTTGTGTGGTCAGTTGCGTGGGAAGTGATGTAATCAATCAAATTGTAATGATTAAATTGAAATGGAATCAGATATTTTGAAAATGGGTTAAAATTAATAATGAAAACTCGATGTGTGGTGGATTATACATATTAAATATTTAATGTTTATATAGTAATTAATGGGCTACAAAATGTTAAATAAATGGGTTGTAGACAAAGAATTTTTTGGCAAATAGAAAATATAAAAATGGGAAAAAATTATAATGGTGGCATATGGATTGTTGCTTGTGGTGTAGTGTAGTGAACATAATGGTGTCACTAAAAATAGAGGTATTGTGAGTCATGGTGGTGATGATATGAGTTGTTAGTGATTCATTTTGAACCCACATTTTGAGATTATGTGCAGCTATATATATACATATGTTGTTTTTTTATTTCATCTTTTCCTTACACGCACAACATTTACTGGGTTCATACAACCATTTAATTGGTGGTGTTTCTTCCAACATCACGGTAGTGAGTATTGATGGATGTCTACCAAATCCTTAATCCTCTCTCTTTAAGGAATTTATTACATGTACCGGTTGTCATAGAAAAAAGTCAACTGTGCACTAGAGTAAGGTTTAATTTATTGACATGGATTATTAAGGGGATCCTTTAATTTTGGATGAGATAATGAGATTTATCCCCTTCATGTTTGCAATAGCTTAAAAACCAATTTTTGGTTATAGATAAGGTTTAATGATGGCCCATGTGTATTGGGGTGAGATGTGATGTGATGGATAGTTGTATGCAAGGTGCTTTCTGTAATGTGATATTTTGAAGAGTTGGATGCACCAAGACATACGAGGTTGGGTGTGAGAGTAGAAAATTAATTTTAATGTTTTGTTGTGAAATTTTTATCAATATGATTTTTATTATGTTATAAAATTTGATTTTTTAATTCAGAGATCATTCCATGTTAACAATGGGTATTGGTTAGTTAAACTATTTTTTCGGTAATTCTATTTACTCACTTGTGTAGATTTATGGTTCTATAACATGTGAATGTGGGGCTTGGGATACCCTAATATGTTTAATTTTATACTCACCCAATATTTATATATAAAATATCATTTGTTTAGGAAGAAAATTCGGGTTGTAATAAACATTACTATCTCACACCTTTGGACAGTTTCAATATTGTTTCCTTATCTTTTATTTTGGGTATTTTATTTTTTTACTTTTATCTATATATTAGTATTTTATAGATCCATTATGTGATGGTTTTGATTACATTTTTATATTTTTTCCTTATCTTTTATTTTGGGTATTTTATTTTTTTTACTTTTATCTATATATTATTATTTTATAGATCCATTTTGTGATGGTTTTGATTACCTTTTTATATTGTTTCATTGATTTTCACACAGTTTATTATTCCTATCTCCATATATGATTTAATAATATACAGTAATGGCTCCCATTTATGAGTTTCCTATACTCATGTTTCTAGTCTTCAACCCAATGCCTTCTCAAGGATGGAATTGTGGTTTGGTATCTTGATCCTTTCATTTCGATATCATTTTATGGAGGGGGACATGAAAAAATATTCCTTTATAAGTTTTCAAGTCTATTTTAAAATAAACGTATTTTTAAAATATATTTTTATTTTATTTTATTTTTGAAAGGATATTTTCAAAGTAGAAATTATAATTTCATTAAGAATGTTTTAATGATCATGTAATGGTATTTATATATTTTTTTAAAAATAGAAAATGATTTAAATTATTCATTTATGGGGATATAATCCTACTGTAGCATCCTTATTCTATCTCTTGATGTTTTCTGTTTATGATGAAAAAATATTTAGGAACACATTCTATTTCTATGGATATTAAATGATGAAATGATAAAATTTTCATGAATATAGATTCTTTTACATGGGTTATACATTGATAAAGTATCTATGAACCCATTTATTTTCAATGGTTCATATGGGATGAAAATTTTATAATCTTGTGGAAAACATATCTATGATTTTCATTTTCTGATGGGTGGCTTTGGAATGATATATTCCTAACATTATTATGTTAATGATCGAAATATCATGAGATAAATAGGGATGGGATAGAGAGTGAACCATGTAACAGCCCATTAATTTTAAATAAATACATTATGTTTCATGGAATTTGAAACATGCAACATCGATCTCAATCAAACCAAAAAATATTATTATTGAAATATGAGCATTATAAAATATACATTAAATTTTTATATTTGAAAAGTATTAACTTTTATTAAAAATATATAGTGCTCCTTATTAATGTAAATTTATTAATATATTCATAATAAATGATCACTCTATTGTTTGTAAATTAATTTTATTTGTTAGAAATATGATTTCTACAAAATGGTTTTTATTTATTATTATGAGAAACTATAGTAATTTATCTAAATTTATTTTAGACGATATATTTTATGAAAATTTTATTATTTTTAAAATTAATATATAAAAATTGGTTTGTAGAAATTTTTCAATAATTTCGGAAAGATTTATTTTTTTCATAAATAGTTAAAAATAATGATTTTTTAAAACATTTTATTTAATTTTCACAAAAAATTATAATTATGATTTTATTTTGATTTCAACGTAACATAATTATTAAATAATTAATTATAATATAATTAAATTCATTGGAATCCTTATTATACCTAGTTTTGGTATAAGAAAATTCTTTTGGATAAAAATAATATTTTTCTAAAAAAAATTTACATAAAGTTTTACTCATAAATATTAATATTAAATTCATTAAATTATTTTAATTGAATATTAAAAAATATCCAAAAAATTTTCACAGGGACCCGTTTTATTAAATATTTCCCACTTATTTTTGAACATTATATATAGTAACATTAGAAATTATTTCATCGCTGTAATGGGTAAATTTGGTATGTATTGTTTAAAATAAATTGAAAAGGACTAAAATATTACCAAACAACACAAATAAATTTTAATATATGAGTATATAACATCCATAATCACCCAAAACAAAAATATATGTCTTTTTCTTCCATTTTCAATGATTTTTTCCATTAATGTTATTTTATATAAAGAAAGTTCCAAAAAATTTATTTACTTTGTTAATTATATTTCACTTTTAGACCTAGGTAAAAATAGAGGATATATTCATTTAAAAATATTAATTATAAATAAAAATTATCTTTTCATCATAGTAGTTTATTTTTAATTTTTATTGTAAACATAATTTCCTTAAAAATTTATGAAACACAAACGAAGTGCTAGTGAAAGAAGTAAAAAAATCTAAAAACTCAATTGGAAAACACAAAAAATTATATTATATTAGTGTTTATTTTTATTTACATTATTTTGAAATATGTAATAGAAATATTATTGAGATTTTTAATAATTTTAATAAAATTATATATCTGTCTTGTAGTTTTAAAAGTAAAATCATATTAATTATTCCAAAATTGGTTGTACTGAAATTTTTGGATAAATAACATTTTATTGAATGACTTAAAATTAATAAAAATCTAAAAATGAGATTAATTAAGGATATATGGTTCTAATAATCATCCATAGTCTATTTAGTGTTCATTTTTCAATTTATTTTATCATTATTAAAAAATATGTTTTTAGAAATGTTTAATATTCTAGTAACTATAAAAAGGGTTAATAAGAGGTAAAAACAAGAATATAATGGTTAAAAATATTATCTAAAACATGACACAATTATTTTGTGTGAGCTTAATTCAGATCGTATTTATCTTACATTTTTAAAATGTGGAGCAATTTTTACCTCAAATAAAATTTATTTTTGTTTAATACATTATCAAATTCGATGAATAACCCTCCCATCTCTAACAAAAGGACAATAATTATATTAGTCATTCACAAAATATAGGCTCATATATCAGGATAAAACTCAGAACAATTATCTTATAAAAACCTATTCTTATTTGTAGAGGTAATTTTTTTTCTAAATACATATCCTAGTTCCCTTAAGAAGAGTTCTAATGTGATTCAACTGAAGAAGAGGTAATCATCTTTACCAAGTCCATCAAGTCTATTTATACATCTACTTCTTATTAAGGTATTTATCCAAATAATGATAATAAATGTATTATAATCATCATAATTTTTATATTTAGATTAATTTATATCCCTATTTTATCTCATTACCATTATATAGAAAGAGAAAACATCAGTCATGAGTACATGAAACTTATTATCTTCACATTACTTTGTAATTAATTTTTCATCAGTATTCTAGTTGGATGTTTATAAATTTGGAAATAATTAATATAAATTATATTCATCTCATAAATATTCTTCTTTATTGAAAATACAATATATATATTCTTACTTAAAATCCATTTGAAAATGATAGCATTGTTCATTCGTATGTGGGGAATACCACCTCCATGAAGCGATGTAATCTAATTTCCATAAATATTTTACATATATGGTAATAGGGATTTATTTAATGACTAAAAGTGATATATATTATGTAAAAATAATTCTAAAAATATAAAATACTATTCTCTTTTATTTCATCACATCTTTCAAATAGTGAATGTACTATTCATGCGAACGTATGACCTACCATCTCTAGGAATGAAGTACTTCATTATTTCCACTTTATCTTTTAGGGATAAATTTAAATATATATATATATATATATTTATAATATATGATATTATAATCTATAATAATAAAAATTATATGAAAATGTCATAAATATGAATAAACTGGGACTATTGAGTCAAAATAAAATTGAAAAAAGAAGCTGTCAAATTAAATAATGATAACATTATTTGTAACAAAAATTTGATAAAATGTTATAAATGGATGATAAAGGATATTGAGGATATGAATATGGTTGTTTTATGTATTTATAATAAATGAAAATTTATTATAAACGATGTTAGAGTACCATGTGACAAATCAAAAACAAGGCATGTGATTTCATCTCTACTTGAAATACATTAAGACATATTTGGTATTATGGACCTATTAATTTGTTTGTTAGGTATATAATACCCCCTTTTATATTTAACATGAATATATATTTATTCATTGTGAATATTTTTCATTTTCATTCTATTATTTTAATGATATTCCATATCTTCTTCTATTATTTCCTCTCTTTGGAACATGTTCAAGAAAATAAATGATTAAAAGAAAAGAAAATATGATCTTCTATTTTATATGATATATTTTACTTCAATAACCATATTTTCATAAAACGTATTTCAACATTGTCTTTATATTTAAAAAATTATATGTAATTAAAAAAATTTAGACACAATTTTGTTTTTTTACAAAATGGTTAAAAATGAATCTTTCTGTTGTTTTCCGAACGAGGTACGTTTCTTAAGAAAGTATCAAAGGAATGTTTTTTTACCTTATATGAAATGAGTCATACTACCAATCATAAGGACTATTAAATATTTGGAAGGATCCCATACAATTTTTTTTTCACTATTCTGAATGAAATGTTTTTTGTTAATATCAGTGAAATGTTTTGTTCTTTTAAACTAAATTTCAATGTAAAATAAATTCCTCAAAAAAATTAATGAAATGTTTTTAATTATCTTATTAATAAATATATACAATTTTTTTCTTATTCTTCATATGTAATATGTTTTAACGATACCATCCTTGGATACATTAACATACTTCTTATCATTTAATTTTTTATTTATCATAAAAATCAATATGCTTTGAAACATGGATATGATTATTGCCTAAACCATATAAATTGTATATATATGGAATTATAATTCAGAAATATTTTATTTATTAGGTACTTATTGATAAATCCAAATTATTTAATTTTTGGATATTTTTTGAACAAGGTATATTTTTTAAGAACTGAATTGATTATTCAATATATGAACGATTAATTGGACATGTAATGATAGGAGGAGACTAGAAATATACAGCCACTAGATTCATTGACAAAATATATTAGACTAATATATACAAAGTTATTAAATGTATTTTTTATGTATTCCTACCAATAGTTAAAACTATCTTTTCCATAAGGCCTTGATGGTATAGATACCATGATGTCTAGGATTATAGTGTCTATTGTTTATAATTTCATTCATTGAGAATTATATTATTATAGTCTAAGAGATCTATGAGTTTATATTTTCAATTCATGCATTTTGTTCTCAGGTTATTCATTAAATGGAATGTGTTCTCAGTTACTTACATCATCATTATGATCATTATGTAATTAATCAGGACAGCTTCCACTGTGAAAATCCTTATAGAGAATATAATATCAACCTTTATATTTTCTCCTATCCCTTGATACAAAGAATGATATTATAAGTAATATAAAGTTTGATATTCTTTTAGTCTATAAGATTTATGTTTCCTATAAAATAATATATTTATGTATTTTTCGGTTATTTAATACTATAATAATATTATGTCCTTTGTGATTTGATTACTTGTATCTAGTTCCATGTAAATAATGTATACACCAACACTATATTACCAGAGATAGTGTTGTAATAGTTGATATCAAAGAGGGATAATTAAAAACATTGGGAAGTATATTGTAATTTAACATAGATTTACTAAACATTATGATATATGTTCAATTATTTTAGAAAATTTTCCATTATAAGGATTAGATTTTATGGCTCAATATTCATGATGATTGTGAGCAGACTTAGTGTGTCCCACTATTTAGTGATGGAGCTTCACTAAAGAAAGGGAATATATACAAGTAGAAGATATATGTTTTTCCCTCCTATTAAAACCAATATAAAATCAATTCGAACTTGTTATATTGTGGCTATATTATGAAAATTAACAACGGTTATGGAGAATAACATTTCCAATACAGGAAATCCAATTATTCATTTGTGTGACTATACAATGTTAGTTTTCTTTATGTGACAATTACCTCTGTCATTTTTTGGAAATAATAATTAATTGGTGGTTGAATTTTTTTTTAAATCTTTAAAAAATATATTCATTGCCTTGGGATGTAATGAATGTAATATGGTCATTCAAGATTTTTCTTATTTTAAAGAAAATTTTATAATAAATAGGAAGTTCCCTAGTATAAATAATAACAAAAAAGAATTCACGGTTGATTTTGAGGATAATGTTAAAATATCATACATATATTCGTCATACAACATGTGTAATCTAGAAATTAATATTTACCATTTCATTGATAGGCATATGATGAGTCTTCAAAGTGCACTAATTTCTTAATCATTTTTATCATCTGATGATATGGTATCATGTGACATTAATACGAAGATGTAACTTTCAAGGTTCCATATCATTATTGGAAATTAGAGAATGAGAGATTAGTTGAGAACTATGAAAAATGAAAACATTAAGAAAGAATAAAAGAATGATGACATCTCAAAACATTTCTCATCATCAGTGGTTGTGGTTCGGCGTCGGCCTTAGAATGGTGCGGAGGGGGGAGGTCCTCTTGGATCGGGCATCTGGTGGTTCTGCGGTCTTCTTACATGTCTTCTCTTGATGGATCTTGTGTTTATTGTTGATTGTGATGATTGCATTGAGTTGGTGGTTCTATTGTGTGGGATGAATACAATTGGATGTGAAAGGGGTGTTCTAGTTTTTATGATTCTGTTGTTGGAGGAGAAATAGATAGACTGTTGGGGAACCCAGCTAAGGTACAAGGTTTTTCTTCAGAATAGGTATGTGCTAGTTGTCTTCTCCAGGCATGACTTTTTGGATTTGGAAGATTGAGAGGGTATGGCGCAGCCATCGGTACCTGGTCCTGAATTCATGCACGAGACATCTTGCTCAGCATCCATACTTTATTAGAGCCACGCCTTAATGATATTAATGCTGGGTGAGGCACTTTTTTTAGTCTTGTTATTGGTTGCAATCCCCTTGTTTTTTTAATTTTGTTGATGTCTGGATGTCCTTGATGTCTTGGTTTCCCCCCCTTTACCCTTAAAAGGGGATTATCGAAAATCAATAAATATTTCACCTTTCAGGCTATTCATTCTAGTCCATCTTGATAATGAATGTAATGAATTTAAATAACACTCTACTTTTTAGTGCTTCAACTGTGAATGGAAGGGGAAATATTCAAACAGTTTCCCCATACTCCAAGGTTACATACCATAGATTAAGCTAAGGGGATAAGGTCAAAATGTTTCTATTACTATAGTAGAAGTGCAATGGAAAATGTTATTTTAATTTTGGATTTATTAATTATATCAATGAAATCATGGTTATAAGATTCATGAAATATATATGGGCTTTTTTAGATTATTATTCATTAAGGATTTTAATGCATATTTTGAATGGTGCTAATAATCAAATAAAATATATCCAGTGGTATTGTGATATTTCTAAAGAACACATGAATATGGTAATGATAACCCTTAATATGTCTTAGATGTTAGGAAAATAATTCTTTTTTGGATAGAGTGAATATTTACATTGTGATGTTAATGGTATAGTTTTGGTGATCATAAAAATTGATATTTATTTTATTATAATTAATTTATAATGTATTTTAGCATATTTTTGGATTTATGGGATATATATAATAAGGATAAAAATAATAGAGATTCAGTTTATTAGTATATACGATCAATGTATAAACCTATTTAGAATATGAAATTTTTAACTCCATTATATTTTATAGGGATAAATATATTATTCTATTTTTTCTTTTTGAATATTGTCATTAATATTATTGAGAATTATCAAGGTTAATTAATTATAGAATTTATTAAGTTGAACCTTGGATTTTATTATTTGTGGTTAATGTTTCATTTATAACATTGAATAATATTTTTTAAAAATATTAGTTTTTAGTAAATACATAGTGGTTGAGTGAGTTACTAATGAATCTTATGATTTTTAATGATGTTCTGGAAAACAATTAATCTTGAATATCCTTTTCTTATTATAAGAGATGAAGTAGAAATTGATTAATACACAAAAATGATGTGATTATACTTATGAAATTGAATCAAATAATCTGTGTTTATTTTAATTATGTATTTAAATGGATAGTATAATAATGCATGGAATTTTAGAAAAGGACATTAAAGTAAACAATGTTTTTTTACATTTCTTACTGAGACATCTATGGACTCTTAGACCATCATAGATTCAAATTTTTGTGATGATAATTTTCATCAGGAATATAATCTATATCACTATATAATTATAATTTTCTAATAATTTTCTATTTCATTTCCATATTTTAACATCCAACAGTTATTCACATATTTGGAAAACTAGTCATATTGTGTCCTTTATATTTACCTTTTCCTATTTTCAATGGATTTTCTATAAACTATTTTTCTGATGTGGGTTATAAAATATCAAATAATTTATTAAATAAATGGGATCCAAAAAGGGTGGAAATGTTTTTCAATGACATTCAGATAAAATTTTACTTTTTGATCTGAATAATTGAAAACCATATCATATCCAATAATGAAGAAATTAGAAAAATTTGAGTAAATCATATGTCGAAATGTTGGGGCTTCTAGGAGGAAAAACATGAAATAGTGGATCATCCCTTCTATAAGGGTTACTAGGAAGCTAGATTTTGGTGTGGCCTTGGTTATTTCTTCTGAATTAATATTCAAAATCTCACTTGTGTGGGTTTCCACCAGAATGTTCTATATTTCATACACATTAGAAAGTAGGAATGTATGGTGGGGGAACTGTATGATTGTGACGTATCTATAATGACCTAAATAGATTATGTATTGAAAGAAAAAAAAACATGGGCCATTCATGCCCATTCGAAGATTATCATGATCAAAATAGGTCTCCTAGTGATGTGGTGAGATATTAGCATCTCTTCACGGAGGATCATTATAGGTGGATGTACCCCTCTTCTCCCCCTATTTTCCACAAAAGCGTAGATTAATCAATTTAAAAAGACAGTATAATGGTTTTAAACACAAAATTAATGTTTTTTGTAATAATAAACATATGAAATTGGGGGTGTGGTCTAAAATCATATAGGGTCGGTCATCTTGCCTTTCAGAATCTTCTTTGGTAATGGGGATTCTAACATGAATGAGAAAAATAGAATTCTAAATAGGTTAAAGACATGACTAGATCATAAAATCACAAGTACATATATTGAAAAAAACTCATAGAAGATAAAATTTAATATAATAGGGAATAATAAAACCCCATGTTCATAATTGACAAAATTATATGGTGCAAAAGTTCTTTTAAAAAAAGTTTAAAAATACTTCACAAATAGAGGGGGGACATGGTAGAATATTTTCAAGTTTCATATGGTGATCAAGATAATCCTTGAATTCTATTTAATAGATTTAAGACTCTTATTATATGGTGTGTTGATATAGTTAGAGTAGATGCAATAAGATTAAAATATAGTAGACATCTCAGAACAATTATCCCATTCTCCTTTTCTTATTTTATCCTTCTTTTCGTCGGTTGTTTCCTCAGGATTATTTAGTAAAAATAAAAAGGGAATTATAGTAACAAAAATGGTTACAATGTTCATGTATAATATATTAGGATTCAATTTATTTAAGGGGATAATTTAATTGAAAAAAATATAAAAAAAATGTTCAATATTGTATGCAACATGGAAAACTGAGCTAAAATAAACTACTAAATATTATTATTTAAATATTATTTTTATATCATAGCCATTATATTATCATGTAAGAGTAGTATTAAACTAATTATTAAATATATTAAAAGTACTAATTAATATATTTTTATTTATAAATTCTCATTAAATAATTACCTTTCTTTAGTAAAGTATTTTAACACTTCAAAAAAACAATTTTTCCCAAAGGATTTAACCGGTTTTGACTGGGAAATACTATAACATAATTTATGGAGAATTTATAAATTTTATTTTACTAAATGGATATTATTGTCTATATTATCAACATAAAATTGTATTATAGTTTAATTCTATTATTTTTCATAAATGATTGATTTTTTCAACGAGTAGCGAAAAACCCACTTTTTTTAAGTTGTAGCATTATTTTCATTAAAAATATTCACTTTTCATTGAATTTTATCTAAGGGATACATAAGTAAAATTTAATTATATAGAATAGTTTAATTCATTTAGATCATAATTATGCATGATTTTTATATAGGTTAATTTTTTGGAATTAATACACATTGTTCTAAAAAATAGTTTCATTACATTTTACACATTTATATTAAAAGTATATTTTTTTATTATTTGTATTATGTATTAAAAATTTAATTCCATATTTTTATAAAGGAAGAAAAAATTTTGTAAATAGGTCCCTTTTATTTTTTGGACATTTTTAAATAGTAACCATGGTTATTTTGTTACCTTGGTAAAGGGTAAATCAGTTAATTAGGTTTAAAAATAAAAAGATATTATCTAATGAATTGACTAAATAGTTGACTGAAATTTTTATTAGTATATTTAATCTATAATAATCCAAATTTCATATGTGTGAATTCTTTTTTAAATTTATCCTTGATTTTGAAACTTTCTATTATTTTATGTAAAGGAATGAGAAAAGTTTCATTTTATTTTTCTAATAATCATTAATGTTTTTAGATAGGTATACATTGAATATATGTTTCGGTATAAATATTCATTTGAAATATAAATTTTTTCATTAGGGATTTTTTTTTTAAAATATTAGTGAATAAATAATTTTCTTAAAATCATATGAAACAATAACACAATGATTGCGAAAGCTGAAGAAATAAATTATAACTTACCAAAAACCAAAAAAAACTTATATCTGTTGACTGATTTTTTGTCTTTCATGATTTCTAAGATAATTAGGACATATTATATAGGTATATATGCATTATATTTTAACTTCATTGTTGTCATTTGTATTTAGAAGTCAAATTAATTGAATACTTTGAAACATGACATTAATGATATTTTATAAAAAATAAGTTTTCATTAAATGAATTAAAATTAATATAAATTATATATTCATAAAATGAATTATTTATTTTTCAAAAAAAACATGTTCCATTTATTAGTTATTGTTGTATAGTATTATTGTTGACCCATAATGGGAATAAAACATTAATAATGTGGGGACTGTAAAAAAGGTTTACGGTGGGTTAAAACTAAATGATAATGATGAAAAAATAAACATTCCCACGTTTTTTAGATGAATATATACTAAATGTTTCTCATCCTGTTTTAAAATTTTAAAAATTTATATCTATTTAGACATTAAATTAAATTTATATTAATTTTATAGTTTAAGAAATTCGAAGAATGTCCCTCCCCTCTCTTAAAAATGGGCACCCCTTCTCTTAATTTTTAACTACATGATGATATATCTAGCTCAGAAATCCCCTAATAAAATATTATCTAATTATACATAACTAATTTATATTGGCTATGTTCATTCTAAAAGACCTACCGAAGTTCACCTAAGAAGACATCTAAAGTTAGTCTAGCGAAAAACATGCAACCATCTATATTGAGTCCTTCAAGTGTGTTTCTTTATCCACATCCTATTAAAGAGTTTTCCCCAAAACAAATTAATAAATAAAATATTATAAATATATTAATATTTTATTATTGTTATGGGAGTACCATATTCCAACTATTATCTATCATATGAAAATTGAAAATGTCACCTATATGTATGTATGACTTACCATCTTGACGTAGAGGTGTAGTTCGGTTTCCATCACAATTTATCACGGGTAGTTATAAATATAGAAATAATTAATATATTCTATATTTATGAAGAAATTTTTTTAAATTATAATATCATATATACCTTATTACCTTCCAATCCAATGGAAAATGATATCGTTGCTCATGCGTATGTGTGAACTACCACCTCCACGAAGTGATTTGATCCATTTTTCATTAATTATTTAATGGATAGTAATAAGATTATATTTAACTAATATATATGGTATATGTTATATAATAATTATTCCATAGGGATTAATTAATATTTTCATTTTTCATTCATTATGTCATAAAGTGAAAACAACATTCAAGCATACGTAGGGCATGCAGTCTCCATGAATGGTGTAATTCATTACTCTTTATCTATATTTTATATATGACATTTAATATATATATATATATTCTATATAACACATTTAAATATTTAATAAAATACTTGTTATGATGAAACAATGAGAGATACTCAATTACCGCGACTACCAAATCAAAATCCTAGTTGATAAAAATCCACTTAACACCCAAAATAATGATAAATAATAAATCGTTATTAAAAAAAATGTCATAAAATTTGATAGATTGATAATATATGAAATTAATGATATGTATATGGTAATGATATATATGAATAATAAATTTATATTTATTATAGATGTGGTTAGAGAATCTACATGACAATTTAGGCCCAATGTAATAGATTTCATCTTCAAGACTACTAAACAATTTTTTCATTTAGGGTGAAATTACTAATATCATTTGACAATGTAATAGAGTGAAAAAACACTCTCAGTTACTAGATTTGGGGTTGATAAACCTCCAATTCTTTAAGAGACTATGTCTCCTATGATTTTCTTGGGAGTTAACCTTGACTACTATGATGGTTTATTGACTCTATAAAATCCAGTATAATACACTTGGAAGTGAGCCTTGACTATTATGGAAAATACTTTCCTTAATTATGTCTATGAAAAAAAATTATGTCTTATGGAAAGGTTTTTCACTCAAGGATCATGATCATTTATTTCTTGAATATTAATGTTTCACGGATTTCCATGCATTTTACAAGACTCAATATTATGATCAATGATATGTATGGTTTGGTTTAAAATGTTAATATCAAGTTATCATTATATTTTCTTCAAGTTATGACTATCTGAACATTGATGCCTCCCTTATTTATCCCTACTGGGCATATTATCTCATCCATTATTATGTATTCTTCTTCCCATGATATTAAAAAAAATTATATTTGACATATCAAAAAAGGTTTATAGTTATGAAGAAATAGGTTGTAGAATATGTTGATAGTTTATGGACCAATGGTTTATATATCAATACATCCAAATACAATAAAACATTATGGGTCTATCAGGGATCATATATTTATGTATTTACTATTTATATAAAAATATAAGATGTTTATTTATTAATGTTTTTGTTTTTTATACCCTATTCCTTCAGTGTTTTTCCACGGTTATCCTATGTAGATTTAGAATATATGTTGTAATGAAGAAAAATATGTGGATTGATAAATATAGATAATATTTTCATTTTTTGTATGATGTCTTTATATATCTAATCATTCAAATAAAATACACGTAAAGATCCATATCATGTATATGTTGAAAAATTTGGTAATTTTAAGGAATTAAAATTTGTTTAAGGCTTCGGTCTCCATGACATATATATAAAATGAAAAAAAAGTTCACATTACTTCACAAAGGTGGTAGTCCACATATACACATGAATAATGTTATAATTTATGATAGGTTGGAAAGAAGGATGAAAATATTTGTACCACTAACCTAACAAAATTTCAATATATTATTGATACTGGTTTTGTCATTTAAGGATGGGTGTTGATGTTTTAGGGTTGGTAGATAAAGAAATAAACATCACAAGATTAGGTATAGATGATTACCACTTCATTGAGAATCCAAATTTGTAACATTTATTTAAGAAATCTGTATTGGTCTTGTCATTGATCCTGCATTGTGTCAGTTGAATTTTCAGTCAATGAATTATTTAAAAGTCATGTAAATATGATTTTGAATAAGTACCATATTTTGATGACAGAGTATTTACTATAAATGATGAGGAATCTAACCTAGATATCCCTTGAATTATTCCTAATTCTATTCAATGAAAAATGATTGAAAGAAAAATTATGAAAATGAAAAGGGTAAAGTTATGTCATTTATATATTGGTATTGAAGATTTTTTGTTCAATTAGAAATTGAAGTTGTAATTGAAAAAGAAAAAATGAGTTTATGTTCAATAATGATGAAGAATAAAAAGTGGGATTCATATATATACTATGAACATACATGAAACTAATGGTTATGAAAAGTAGAAACAAAGATACTGATCATGGGATCCCATAGTAGGTTGATAACCTTCATGATCATCTAGATAAATGCTAGAGTAGTGAAAGGACAAGTAGATATTTAATTCTTATATAAAGATAGAGACATTTAATTTTCACAACAATACAGGTTCAAAGAGAATTAAAAGGATATAATTAAATATTATTATTTAATGTGATGTGTTATTCAATGGTTTAAATATCATGAAAATGGATATCATGATTCTTATAAAGGAGTTATATATGTGATTTCTGAATGATGGGGGAATTATTGGAAGAAAAGAAGATGATTTTTGAGTAGCATGTTGAAGATGTGTAAAACCACATATATTAATGTGCATATGTCTCTATTTAATGAAATATCTACATATAGGTTTTTCATATATGGGAATAATGGTTTATTAAATTTATCTATTGCATATAAGAATATTCTTGTAAATTATTTGGCCATATTTGAGAATCAATTTGGATACAAGACTACTAATAGTGGAGAATTGGTCGTATATATGAACTAGTTTTGTATCCAAATAGGTTATATAGGAAAATATATATACCTAAATGTTTTTTGATTCTATAATTATTTATGTTGGATAATTTGTCTTCCTAAATTTAACTACATTTTTGAATGAGTCATGTGTTGGGCGGAGAGTGATGGCAAGAGGGGGGGGGGGGGGGGTGAATTGCCTTTTAAAAAATAATTAACAATTTAAAACAAAGTTAAAGGTGCAGCGGAAATAAAAGAGGCAAGACACAAAACTTGATAACGGAGTTCGGCTTAAACCAAATCCTACGTCTCCGCTCCCAACTCAACCATTGAGAGATTTACTACCGCTTCCTTTTCAATGGTTTTAGCAAGAACCCCACTAGACTTTAAGGTAGTCTAGAACCTATTACAGCTTGCTTTTAATGGTTAAGCAAGAACCCACTAGCCTTCTTACAGGTGAAGGCTAGCTCACCTATGACACAAGCCTTTTAAAGGGAAGGCTTGACTAACCTCTTCACACCTTGAAGGTGGTGTGAAAACCCAAACAAAGAGAGGATGAGAGAAAGAGGGGTCTGTAGGCAGAAACCCAAATTGATGCTCAAAATGATTAATAATGAAAAACCGTAAGAGGAGAAGCCTTGGGCGCCAATGGATTGATTGGAGTTGATGAAGAGAGCTCCCAAGCTTCTATGGTGGTGCTCCTTGGTTGTGCAAGTGAGTTGGAGCAATTGGGGATTCTTGAAGGAATGCGCCGGAGGTTCACCAAATGATCGAATAATGTTCCCGTGGGCTACCGTACGTTACCGGGGCTTCCTAGTCCTTTATTTACAGAGGGGGAACCCTCAAATGGCCTTTGGGGGTCTTCAGAGCTGTTGGAAAGGCCTTCGGAGCCGTTGGGGGTCAAGTGGACAAGTCTGGTCAAAGCCCAACGGCTAGTTTGACTGGCTCCACCGGCTGACCGGTGGTTGGCCACCGATTGGCCGGTGCATTGAAAAAGGAGAGGCCTTCGGGCTCAGGCACCACCAGCTGGCCGGTGAGGAGGCCACCGGTTGGCCGGTGATGAGACAGTAGATGTCCGGCCTGTCTGGGTTCCACCGGCTGGACGGTGGTGGGACACCGGTTGGCCGGTGGTCTGGACAGAGGGATGCCTTCTGTCCAGGCTCCATCGGCTGGCCGGTGGTCGTCCACCGGTTGGCCGGTGGACTGATTTTCAGTCCACTTTTGGTCCTTCTTGGCCCAATTCCTTGGAAACCTTTTGCCTATCAACAAAAAAACTTAAAACAAGATTAGATAAATAAGAGAGTGATTGTGATCATGAAAATTAAACCACGAGGGGTACGAGAGGTACAACAATCTCCCCCTATTTTGATGATCACAATCACCAAAACAAGCAATGTAAAAGATTGAAATGAGAGGCATGCTTTAAAGGATAAAGCAAACTAAAGTAAAGCATGAGAGAAAGATTTGTCCCCCAATCAACCAAGAAATTCTCCCCCTTTGTGATTATCAAAATAGCACAGGCCATAAAACTTGATTGAGGGAAAGGTTGAAAAACTAGATAGTGTTTTTAAACCAATTGAAATTTTTGAAATTTGAATTGAAAGTTTTGAATTGAACGTTTTGAAATGAAGTTTTGAAAATAAAAGTTTTGAAATTGAATGTTTTGAAATAAAAAACAAAAAGGATTAAACGATCCTAACTCCCCCTAAATAAAAACAAAAAACCACCAGGGAGAGGATTTTAGAACCGAGACAAATTTTGGTCTGGTGAGACTAGCTAAAAGGGATTTTTCAATCCATACTTGTCTAGTGGCGGGTCTTCTCCTATGAAATTCATCATTAAAGAAAATGGTTTTGGGCCTTCCATACCGGGCATTTTTGAAATTGCACTCATAAATTAAGTGCCCGGGTTTTTTACAATAGTTGCAAAATTTATATTGGGAGCTCCCCCTTACAAAAATATTTGGAGCATGGGAAGAGGAAGCTTGCTTGGAATATCCAATCCCTTGGGTGGTTCTAGATATGAATTGGGAACCAAGGAGATTCGAAAGGTTATGTTCACCTTCGGTGAACTTAGCTAGGGATTCCCTTAAATCCTTGATTGTTAATTCCATAGAATCAACATCGGGAAGGTTTTGGACCTTGAGGGACAACTCCTCCTTTTCTTTGAGAAGTTGTTCCTTTTCGAAAGAAAGTTTTTTTAAATTCTTTTTTAAAGCAACAAATTTGGAAGAAAGTTCGTGAAAACCTTCCTCCAATTGATCTCTAGCATGTTGGAGATCCTTATAAGATAAATGATTGAAAGAATTTGAAGAACTAGAGGATGAGGAGTCGGAAGAGGATACCTCATGAAATGCCATTAGGAATTTTTTACTGTTGTCACTTGAGGAGGAGGAGGAGGAGGATGTGGAGCTATCACTCCATGTGGCCTTGAATACCTTCTTCTTTTCCTTTTGCTTGGCCTTTTTCTTGTTGAGTGGACAATCGGGCTTATAATGGCCTTTCTTTCCACACCCATAATATGTTACCTCAGGCTCGGATTTTTCGTTGGGTTGAACCTTGTGGGATTTCTTCTTCTTGTGCTTCTTCATGAATTTGTGCATTTTGCGGGCAAGATTCTCCATTTCTGAATCGCCGCTTGAAGAGGAAGATGATGAGGAGGAGGAGCTTTCTTCTTTTTGAACTTTGAAGGCGATGTTCTTTGGAACATTGATCGGTTTGCCTTCTTTTTTCAGCTTGCCTCCTCATGGTGATCTCGTAGGTCATGAGGGATCCGATGAGCTCTTCGACCAGCATGTTCTTGATATCTTTTGCTTCTTGGATTGTCGTGACATTCGGTGCCCATGAGCTTGGTAGGATCCAAAGGATCTTCTTGACCATCATTTCTGCAGACACATCATCACCAAGGGACTTTCTCCCATTGCAAACATCAGTAAAACGTGTAAACATTTCAGTAATATTTTCAGATGGATGCATGGTAAAAGACTCAAAATCATGACGGTACATATCCAATCGAGTATCCTTAACTTTGTCGGTCCCCTCATGGGTAACCTCCAAAAGTTTCCAGATTTCATGTGATGAGGTGCATGTGGAAACTCAATTGAATTCATTACAATCAAGGCCGCAATGAAGAGCATTCATGGCTTTGCCATCAAGCTCGAAATTTCTAATATCGGCTTGGGTCCATTTGGATTCATCGGGAGAAGAAAGAGAATAACCATGCATGACAATTTTATAAATAGGATAACCTATACATCTAAGAAAAGTGGTCATGCGGGTTTTCCAATAAGTATAGTCGGTTCCATAAAAAAATGGAGCAAGACCCAAAGAATAGGCTTCGGGGGCGAAAGAGGTTGAAGCCATCACAATGGATCTTGAATTTGAAACCGGTTAGGGTGTTACTCAAATTTTTCCTCTGATACCAATTGTTGGGCGGAGAGTGATGGCAAGAGGGGGGGGGGGTGAATTGCCTTTTAAAAAATAATTAACAATTTAAAACAAAGTTAAAGGTGCAGCGGAAATAAAAGAGGAAAGACACAAAACTTGATAACGGAGTTCGGCTTAAACCAAAGCCTACGTCTCCGCTCCCAACTCAACCGTTGAGAGATTTACTACCGCTTGCTTTTCAATGGTTTTAGCAAGAAACCCACTAGACTTTAAGGTGGTCTAGAACCTATTACAGCTTGCTTTTAATGGTTAAGCAAGAACCCACTAGCCTTCTTACAGGTGAAGGCTAGTTCACCTATGAGACAAGCATTTTAAAGGGAAGGCTTGACTAACCTCTTCACACCTTGAAGGTGGTGTGAAAACCCAAACAAAGAGAGGATGAGAGAAAGAGAGGTTTGTAGGCACAAACCCAAATTGATGCTCAAAATGATAAATAATGAAAAACCGTAAGAGGAGAAGCCTTGTGCGCCAATGGATTGATTGGAGTTGATGAAGAGCGCTCCCAAGCTTTTATGGTGGTGCTCCTTGGTTGTGGAAGTGAGTTGGAGCAATTGGGGATTCTTGAAGGAATGCGCCGGAGGTTCGCCAAATGATCGAACAATGTTCCCGTGGGCTACCGTACGTTACCGGGGCTTCCAAGTCCTTTATTTATAGAGGGGGAACCCTCAAATGGCCTTTGGGGGTCTTCGGAGCCGTTGGAGAGGCCTTCGGAGCCGTTGGGGTTCAAGTGGAAAAGTCTGGTCAAAGCCCTACGGCTAGTTTGACTGGCTCCACCGGCTGACCGGTGCTTGGCCAGCGTTTGGACGGTGCATTAAAAAAGGAGAGGCCTTCGGGCTCAGGCACCACCGGCTGGCCGATGAGGAGTCCACCGGTTGGCCGGTGCTGAGACAGTAGCTGTCCGGCCTGTCTGGGATCCACCGGCTGGCCGGTGGTGGGACACCGGTTGGCCGGTGGACTGATTTTCAGTCCACTTTTGGTCCTTCTTGGCCCAATTCCTTGGAAACCCTTTTCCTATCAACAAAAACACTTAAAACAAGATTAGATAAATAAGAGAGTGATTGTGATCATGAAAATTAAACAATGAGGGGTACGAGAGGTACAACATCATGTATTTAAATTTTCTATTTATGTAGATTGGAGAAGTAATGGAATATTCATTTTAAGAACATTGTTTATAATGATATTTTCAATTTATACTTTATAGGAAATGAAAGATATGATCATTGAAAATATTTAAGTCATGATATGAATATTTCATATTATTCATAGTATACCAATGCTCATAGGATTCATATACCATGATACTTGATATTGTGACCATTAATAAATGTTTTGAGGATGATGTTAAAAACAAGAAGATAAGTTGACAAATATCACATATAAGAAGTTCCACATGGAAGTAATTTATTAGAAATCACAAGGATTTATCTAAAATAAAATTTTCACAATCATATTATCGGGTAGATTCACAAATGATTTTTATATGATGTTCAATAGTTATTAAATGGAAATATATATCACTATTATCCTTATCGTTTAAGAGGTTTTGTAAAGAAGGGATAATAATGAATATGGTTAGGGTGGTTCTTAAGTGGTAACCCCCATAATTCTATATCCAAAATTCTAGTGTTCTAATCCTACCAAGCCCCTTGGGGGAATTAAAAATTAGGTAGTGATGAAGGCATTATGCCAATAAGATGTGATGTAGGCATAATGTAGGATTAGTGATAAAGGTGGTATGATGCATCCATTATGTTGAACCAGGACTTCTGGTCATGTTCATTAGACACTTTTCCATAATCTTATAATCTATGTAATGGGTCTACCTCTACAAAAAATAGAAATTTGCCTTTTCATACATAATAAAAAGTTGTTTCGACTCCAACAATACAAAAAAATTGATGGGATAAGAATGATGGGATTTGTGATATTTGACATGATTCACAGGACATAAACTAGAAACTAATGAATATTTCAATACACACAAATATATATTTTTTTTAAGTATAAATGTTTTTTGGTGTGAGAGATTTATGATATTTCCATATGTTGTGGAGAGAAAATAGAAGAATACCATTATTGGAAGTAGATTGTTTAGAGTGTTGTCTGCATTATAATTCCTTATATTTTTGGGAGAAAAGAAAAATAAATAATCTAGTGTTTAATAAATACATAAAATATGTTTCATATATAAAAGATTGATAATTATGGATCAGGTAAAATAAGATTATGGTTTATTTATGAGAGTATATAATTATTGATAATCATTATAATTAAATAAAATGCATTCACAAGGAATTTTTTAAAATTTAGAAAAAACATAAGGAAGTAGAAGAGAGTAACCAACAATCAATTATATATATATAAACTACTTTTAAAAAAATATAAAAATATATATGTTTAGCATAATAATCCTAATAGTTAATACTCTAATGTTGTCATGAATAAAATCTTACTCGTTTGTAATAAAAAAATATGATGCTAGTTAATTAAAATAAGGAAGAAATAGTGTATGAAATTTTCACTTAAGAATAATAAGAACATATAAGAACTAATAATTCAGCTAAATTAATTTAGTTATGTGAACTGATAAATAAGAAGAATAATAATAAGAATAAAAACTAAATAACGTTTTGTGAATATATGTTTTCATAATAATGTGAAGAAGAAGGTGTGAGAGTTGAAGAAAAATAAGTATGGATAATATTATATATTTATTTGTAATTATGTTGCATGTAAAGATAAAGATGAAGTCTCCGAGTTATTTGATAGGTTCATAGAATTATTATGGTGTTGTTTATTCCATGTGGTGTAGACTAATGACAAGAAATTCTCCTAGAGAATGGGTATGATGTCTTGAATCTTTATAAGCAAAGTAGAATTCTAGTTTTCTATTATGAAGAGAAAGAGGGTTGTGTGTCATTTACACATATTGATGAAAAATTTGGGATTTTTCCTTCATTACACAATATATGTTATTGAAAGAAATCGTAAGAGATTTATATCACATAAAATTCAGCATAATACATTTCTGGATTATGAGTCTATTTATGTTAAATGAGGATTAATGAAGATGAAGACTATCTGCATTGTCATGACCCCACCATACCGGTCTCGAGCCGAAACTACCCCAAACCCACCTCCATAGGCCAGGGGATAGAGAGAATCCCCGAAGGTGTAACGATCTCGGGGAGGCCTTCAACAAAGTCCACAGACACACACACACACACACAACCCACTCTATGAAGAAGTGCAGAGTAAAAAAGAAAACCAAAGGACAAACAACGATAACCCAACCATAGTCATGCATCAACTTCTAAATAGTAAAAGTAATGTGCAGCTTAACCCAATAAAGGAAGGAAGTAGACTAATCCAATCCAAGAGGATCTAGACACGGAAAGCAGGTGGCATACCCCGTGCGTCTTCGCCCATCCTAGAAGGAGATTAACTGAACCCAAGGAGTGGGAACAAATGTAGGTTGTTTATCTATATGTGCTCAACAAGAAACATGAATGAGTGTGTAAGGGGATCTTTATCTCCAAGCTCAGCCCAGGAAAAGTCGCCATTAGTTCTAAGGGAATCCATCACTGATACCCAACCATCCCTCACGTCAAGCGGCCTCATCGATAACTAGTACAACTAAGGGTCCCACTCTGGTAATCACGGAGAAAAGTCACTGACTAGCCTCATAAAAAGGGCTGATTCTGAAATAAGTCGTCTGGTAACACACAGCCCTGCCCCATTGGAGGGTAAAATCTAACGTAAACGGTTAACCCACTGCCTAGCCTCACTGGAGTGTAAACTCTAAGGTTAACGGGATACCCACTACTCAGCCTCGCTGTAGGGTAAACTCTATGGTTAACGGGTTACCCACTGCCCAGCCTCGCTGGAGGGTAAACTCTATGGTTAACTGGTAACCCACTACCCAGCCTCGCTGGAGGATAAAACATAAGAGGTCAACCGGTAACCCACTGCCCAGCCTCGGTGGAGGGTAAACACTAAGGTGAATGGGTAACCCACTGCCCAGCCTTGCTGGAGGGTAAACCCTAAAGTCCATGGGTAACCCACTGCCCAGCCTCACCAGAGGGTAAACTATATGGTTAACTGGTAACCCACTGCCTAGCCTCGCTTGAGGGTAAACCCTAAGGTGAACAGGTAACCTTCTACCCAGCCTCACTTGAGAGTAAACCCGGAACTGGTCCGATAACTCCGTGTTGCCTGTGCCTTCCCTGGGTGTCACTAACACCGCTACCGTGCATTGATTCAGAGTAAGTCAAAGGAACCTCCGACCAATGCCCTTTAATGTTTCAACATTTAATGAGATCTTTAATGAGGCTCTGTACACTGAAACAAATTTCACCATTATAATCCTGGTGGAAAAACATGCGAGATAGACTATTTATTTGCCCCGAACAGACGTCTGATGAAAAAGTCGTAGTACGCTGCACATAGCTTAAAAGACGCCATGTGGGGACCACACCCCAACTCTGACATCAATTCCTGTAATCACACTAGTCAACTTCACCTCAACTCCAGGGTTACAACACCACTAACGGCACCTAAAACGGACTCCATGTGGAGAAGCTGCAACTCCCCGCATTATGCAAATGGGGCCATGTGGGGCCCACACCTCATCCCCGAAACATGTCACACAGATTGTACCATTGCATACCTTGGAGATAACCACAAGGCGTAGGATATTCATTTTCCCAGAATAGAATTTTGAGGCAGAAGTCATTAAAAATGAAGCATGCGTCTAAAAGCCGCCTCATGGGGCCCATGCCTCGGGCAAGAATTTATACAAACAGATTGCGTCATCGCAGTCCCCTTGGAAGAACACTAATAAAAAAGTAATCAAACGCACCAAACAGATGTCGTGTGAAAAGTGGTGTTTTTCTGTAAAACATGCGATCTAGGCCCTATGGGGCCTGCACCTTGTCTCAAACCCAAACGCTTCAGAAACTATCTCAAAAAGTCCACACGAGGACTGGGGTCATGCTTCCACTGACTATACGTCAATCGAACATCCCAAATAAGAGTTAGGTACGACACAAGAATAATTAATTCATTAAACAATTAATTAAGTATTTTCATTAAGTGTTTTGTGTCACCGATCAATGAAACCGAAAGGAAAGGGTTCCAAACCAACTTTGGAAGAACCGCCTCAACTCCAGGGCCACAGTGCCTCTGACGGCATGTCAAACGGACGTCTGGCTCGTGAATCACTTCTGTCGCAACATTAATAACAATTTAATATTATTAAATTAAGGCGTTCTAGGTCACCCGCCTTCGGGCGCAAAACTCAAAAACCAAAAAATCCACTTCAAAAATCATGTCTCACTAACACAAACTTGCAGACACTGAAGACGCGTCAAATGGACGCGTTGTTTAGGAGATAAGCCCCCTTGAACAAAAGGGGGGCCCAAAATGGGCCGGTCCAGACTGCACGCCCATGGCCCAGCCACAGGTTCGGCCCATCTCGCTATGGCCCACTAGCCGTGGCCCACACAAAACCACTGGACCCATTGGGTCCGGTTCTTCCACAGACTGGCCGAGCTGCCGGTCGCTTGTCCACGCGCCTCACTAGCTGGACACACATATTTCGGGTCCTTGTCCGCCACTTCACCCCTAAGGTCAGTACCTCAGGGTTTCCCCTCGACCGCGACAGGCCACCAGTGTCGTGGATACCTGACCTCCCTGCCTCCCAATCGCACTGCAGCAAGCTGGCCACCTGTGCCGTGGCCGACCGGGCTCCCCACTCTACCACCTGGGTCTGCCACACCGCACTGGCGCCGCCTTGTGCGCCCCTCCGCCGGCTCCCTTGAAGAAGCTGCACTCCGCCACCTCTGGCTCGACCTCACCCCACCCCGCTGCTCCAGACATACCTGACGCCGGCCCTCCGAGCTCTGGCTCGACAATAGGCCGCCGAACACCGGCAGGTTCCTCCGCTACACCACCCCGACCTCCGGCCACTGCCCCTTGCTGGAGTCAAGACTTCTGTCGGCCTCTACGACACCTTCGGCGGCCTGATATTGAAACCGAGGGAGGATTTGGACACCTTAGGGTGAGGACTTTGCAGTTCCTTCCCCCGATCGACGATTCGATGGTCAATTGGTGCCACCGAAAAATTCGGACAAAGAATGATGAAGAAAGCGTCGAACATGGGATTTAGAATGGAACTCAGATGGTGTCTCTGTTCGTTCGGCAATCGTCCCAATTCCAAAATTGTAGAATTGAAACAACTGAATGGAAGAAAACACAATAAAATTGACAAAGGAGTGGAAAATTAACTAAGAATCCTTTCTTGAATCAGTCGTTCTTCATTGGAAATGTGTCCGCTGTGATCCCACTTCGATCCACCAAAGTTCTCGTGGAGATCTCTCCTCGATCCAATGAAGAACAGAAAAGAACGGCTAGAGAGACAAAGAGAGAGAGAGATTGGGATTTAGTGAGAGAGAGAGAGAGAGAATTAGGTTTTTTCTTTAACACTAAAAACTTAAATTCTATTTATAGGGATCCCACTCAGCGTAGAATCTGAATTCACCTCGGCCTCTCATTTTATATCGCACCTAGGAAAAATTCCCCATTTTGAATTCAATGGAAATATCATATTTCCATTATGACCCTTCTTCTAAAATATATTTGAAAAGAATGTCAGTGATAAAAATTACTAAGACATAATTTCAAAATGATGATTTTCCCCAGGGTGACATCTCTCACAGCAGGCCCATGCCCACAACTTTTACACCCTTCCTAGTGTAAACGACACGCTCCAAATCCGACCCTGCCCTCAGATTTTATTTCGAGTTACCGTTTAATAGAAAACTCAACCCCACCACGTGCATAGTATAAAAACACATAATATATTTATAAAATTTATCCCAATAACATCCAGCCTCATAATCGCACGCCATCTCTGCTCTTAGATCTAAAATATATATAGAAATATTCCAAAGACTTTCAGGGAAAAAACCAGGTCTCTACATAATTACCTCCTTCACGCTTTTCATCCCCGAAATTCAAAAATAGGAAAAACAACTAGGGATACATAGCTCACACCTATCTCTCCCACTCCCAATAAAACATGCACAACACCATGATGGCACAACACGCGAACCAAGGAATGGTTTGTACCCATAAGGTCTACTACTTTCGATGAAATGCATAGGAATAGGCACACACCTCATCAGCTACGTCATGTGGAAGACGTCGTGTGCCCACTCCTTTTATTGGGAGGGTAGGGAAAGACGGTAGGAAACCTCTCAAACTCTTGCAATATTTCCAAAAATCCCAATAAAACTCAAGGGACTTCCCCAGCTGAACCTATACTTTCCACGTCATGACCGAAATCACTATTTGTTCCTAGAACATGGTCTCATGATTCTCTCATTCAGAATACCTATATGGTGTAACACCCAAGGATATCTGGTCACACAAGTTTTCACAGTCAGTGCATCACACTCGAGACTCTCCTACAAGCTCAAAAAGTGAATGATTCAACATCATTGACTGAAGAAAAGGTGCACCCTCCTGGTCCAACAAGGTCAATAGTAGGGAAGCTAACTACTATGAAACTTCCTCCACCTAATGAGTATGATACCTTTTGATTAGGGAACATGCTACAACACTACCATTTTTTCAGAACATAGAATACCTCGTAATCATAGTCCTACAGAACTTTCAACCAGCACCGTAGCCATAGGTTGAAGTCTCTCTGGGTGAGGACGCACCTGAGAAACTGGTGGTCTGATAAAACCACAAAGCACTCTCCCAGAAGATAGAATCTCCACAATCTTAGGGCAAATACTATCACTACCAGCACCACATAGTGAAATACGTAGTTCTGTCTAAGGGGTGTCCATAAGCTAAACCTGTACATGAAAACGGTATCAAGATTGACGTTGATCATGCAAGGTAATAATGAATAGGACAGGTGAGCAAACTCATCCAACCGCCAGAGGCTGGACACGGAAAGAACGTGGAATAACCCAGATGCCTTTTCCACTCTTGGAGGGAGAGTAATCCCAAAAAATAGGCACTCTTCCAAACCCACTAGTGGCACCTCACGCAAAGGGAGTTCAAGCAGAAAATTCCCACTGGAAAATCCCAAACCTACTCTGACACTCTACCCCACAACCCCACCATGAATTTACATGTTAGAGAGACTCATCCACCACACCTCAATACTATCCTCTTTCGGTGATACTGAATCTCCCTCACAGTTTTGATCACATCACAAAAACGCATCTCAAGGGGTAAGAACCCCTCTTTCCCATGTATTCATATATAAGGCGAACAACACCAACACAGGGTTACAACGATGCCCTGTGTCACCCTTGGAAACCCCTCGAACAAGGAGTTAGAAAAATAGAGTACCTCAAGAAGCATCTAACAAGTTCTACTAAGAAAGTTAGAAAAATACACATATCGTACCTCCTATCATCCCATGTGATGTAATATTCTAGAAATCCATAGCACACAGCCGCCCGCGGCCCCATTCGTCAGCTCCCTGAGCCTGACACGGGCCGCCTAGTGGTGGTTGAAACACCTCGGAATGTCATCCGACAACCAAATTTCTTCATTATTTTTTGCCAACACCGCCTCCTTGGGGACCACCCTATCCTCACCTGGGATTTCTCTGATCAGGACATTGCCTCTGTCATGGTGGTGCATCCACCAACTATCTGGAAAACATAGCACATTTGGGCGGGTACTCTCACACCACCGTACCTCACTCAGCAAAATCATAGGACCAGTCCTCCCTAGGATGTCTTGGTGCTCTATGCTATCCCGGACCATGTGCCTGAGTCTCATCAAGGGGAGACCCCTTGAGTCAAGGCCCTGCCAATTTATGTCCCACTGACAGAAATTTATCTGACACCAGTTCCTGCTCCATCACCCTAAGATGGGTGAGGATGCATAAGGGCACTACGCTGGCACGAATCTCTTCTACCGAGACCTTGCTCAAATTTTTGTGCTCAGATGTTGCCGTCATGGACCACATCCAAAGGGTACCGAGTAAGGTAAGCAAACCTAGTCGTGTACTCAGTGATTTCCATCACTCCCTATTGAAGCTCAAGTATCTTATGAAACTGTTTAATGCAAATGTTGGAGGGGAAGTACTCCTCATGAAACATCTACTAGAAGTCATCCCATGATATTATCGACTCATCGTTCATCTGAGTGACCCTGGATCTACTAAATCCATTTTTCTTGGTTTAATGACTAGATGTCAATTCCATAATCAACCTATCAGTGTCCGAACAAGATTGAAGAGGAGAACCACTGACTCTAGCCAACCCTTTACTGTCTAAGGGTATGGCTCCCCGTGGAACCTCAACAGTCTCTGACGCTGGAACCCATGTAGCACGCCCAGCCAACGCACGTCATCGGCCTTTGATGTCGGTACTATCTACTACTCCATAGGTGGAAGTGCTACTTCCTTTCCTCCCAGAGAATGGGTAATTGTAAGATGGATCTTGAACTAAGGGCTCATCACTCATGGAGTTGTCGTCATGAACCAGAGCTAGTATCCTGGCTGGAAATAATCATGGGGACATCCTGAATCCGATCAAGGAGTACCACGGTCAAAAGAGTATATATATATATCAACAACGACGGGGATCTGACTCAATAAAGACAGACAAAGACTCAATCCTATATGACTCACAAACCAAATTCCCTACAACAAGTGTCTCAGTGTGCTGAGTGGACAAGCAGGTTATCAGGGTCCTGGTGAATGGAAACGTTGGTCACCACACCATCACTGGACTCCCTGGACTAAGACCCACTCTCAATACACAATTACACTATTTCCCCAAAACTAAACCAATTCCTTTTTAGGGGCGTCTAAACAATGCCCCAAAGAACAAACCACCTCTGATACATCTTTGTCATGACCCGAACCTACCGGTCTCGAGCAAAAACTACCCCAGGACCGCTTCAATAGGCCAGGGGATGGCGACAAGCACCGAAGGTGTAATGATTTCAAGTAGGCTTTTTCCTAAGTCCCTGTACACACACACAAAGCCTACTCGATGAAGAACTATAGGGTAAAAATAAAACCAAAGGACAAACAACTTTAACCCAACCACATTCATGCATCATCTTCTAAATAGTAAATGTAAAGTGAGGCTCAACACAACAAAAAGAAGGAAGTAGACTCGTCTAATACAATAGGATCTAGACATGGAAAGCATGTGGAATACCCCACACGTCTTAGCCCCTCCATGAAGGAGAGTAAACAAACCCAAAGAGTGGGAACAAAAGTATGGTTTAAATCTATATATGCCCAAAAAAAACCCGAATGAGTGTGAAAGGGGATATATATCTCATAGCTCATCCCAGAAAGATTCACCAAAAGTTCTAAGGGAAGCCATCACTGATGCCCAACTATCCCGCATGTCAAGCGGCCTCATTTCTAAACCATACAACCGAGGGTCCCACTCTTGAAATCACAGAGAAAAGTCACTGAATAGCCTCATAGAAAGGGATGAGTCTGAAAGAAGTCGCCGTGTAACCCACCTCCCAGCCCCACTGGAGGGTAAACTCCAAGGTTAATGGGTAACCCACTACCCAGCCTCGATGGGGATAAACTCTAAGGTTAACGGGTAACCCACATCCCAGCCTCGGTGGATGGTAAACTCTAAAGTTAACGGGTAACCCACTGCCCAACCTCACTAGAGGGTAAACTCTAAGGTTAATGGGTAACCCACTGTCCAACCTCACTAGAGGGTAAACCCTAATAGGTAAATGGGTGACCCACTGCCTAGCCTCACTAGAGAGTAAACACTAAGGTTCACGGGTAAACCACTGCCCAGTCTCAATGAAGGGTAAACCCTAAGGTCAACGGGTAACCCAATGCCCAACCTCGCTGGAGTGTAAACACTAAGGTGAATAGGTAAACCACCTCCCAGCGTCGCTGGAGGGTAATCCATAAGGTCAACGGGTAACCCTCTGCCCAACCACACTGGAGGGTAAACCCGGAACTGTTCTGATAACTACGCATTGCTCGTGCCATCAATGGGTGTCACAAACACCGCTACCGTGCATTGGTTCAGAGTGCATAAAAGGATCCTCTGACCAATGCCCTTTCGTGTTTCCACATATAATGAGATCTCAAAAAAAGATCTGCATTCTCAAACAAATTACACCATCGTAATCCTCACGAAAAAAACGCACGAGTTAGACTATTTACTGGTCCCAAATGGATGTCTGATGAAAGGTTGCAGTACATTACTCATAGCATAAATGACGGCCCATGGGGCTCATGCCCCAACTCCTGATTCAATTCCTGAAACCACTCTGGTCATCTTCGCCTCAACCCCAGGGTTACAATGCCACTAACGACGCCTAAAATGGACTCCGGGTGCAGAAACTGCAACTCCCCGTATTAGGCAAACAGGTCCCTCAGGGGCCCACACCTCAGCCATGAAACACGTCACGCATATCATACCGTTGTGTTCATTGTAGATATCCATAAGCTTTAGGAAATTCAGTTTCCCTAAATGGACTTATGAAGCATAAGTCGTTAAAACACATCATACATCTGAAAGCTACCTCATGGGGCCCACAAATCGGGCCCGAATTTAGGTGGACAGATTACGTCAGCACAGTCCCCTCAGAAGGACACTCAGAAACGATTACTCAAATGCACCAAATGAATGTCATGTGAAAAGGTGGAGTTTCACCAAAAAATGTGCAAACTAGCCCCGGTGGGTCCCACACCTTGTCTCTAACCTGACTGCTTCAAAAAGCATCTCAATAAGTCCGCATGAGGACTGGGGTCATGTTTCCACTGACGATACATCAATTGGACAACTGAAACAGGAGTTAGGTCCGATACAGGAATAATTAATTAATTAATTAAACAATTAATTAACTATTCACGTTAAGCGTTTTGTGCCACCGAGAAACAAAACCAAACCTCAATGGTTCCGAACCAACTTTGGAAGGACCGCCTCAACTACAAAGCCACGTTGCCTTCAACTGCACATCAAACGGGCATCCGGCTCACGAATCACGTCCTTCCCAACATTAATAACAATTTAATATTATTAAATTAAGGCATTCTGGGTCAGCCGCCTTCAGGCGCAAAACTCAAAAACCACAAAAGCCACTTCAAAGAGCTTGTCTCGCTGACACGAACCCATAGTCGCTGACGGCGCCTCAAACAGATGTGCTATTTTAGGAGATATTCCCCTTGAACAAAAAGGGGCCCAAAATGGGTCGGTCCGGACCGGCCAGCCTGGTACGGACTACCGGCCCGCATCCCATATGCGGGTCTGACCTCGCTCGCTGCGACCTACTGGCCACCACCAACCTAATACAACCAGACACCTTGGGACCGATTCTTCCACCGACTGGACTAGTGACCGGTCGCTTATCTGCGTGTCGCACTAGCAGGACCCGCATATTGCGTGTCCTTGTCTGTCGCTCCACCCCCGAGGTCAATGCCTTAGGGTTTCCTCCTGAATGCAATAGGTCGTCCGCACCACGAATTCCAGATCTCCCCATCGACCGAGTGCACCGCCGCAAGCCGGCCTCCCGCACCAAGGCCGCCCAATCTTCCCACTCCGCCCCCTGGGTATGCCACACTGCACTGGCACTGCCTCATGTGCCCCTCTATCGGATCCCCTCAAGCCGCCACGCTCCGCCACCTCTGGCTTGACCTCGCTCGACGTCGCTGCTCCGGAGGCACTCGAGGTTGGCCATCCGAGCTCCACCTCGATAAATAGCAACTGCACACCAGCACATTCCTCCACTACACCACCCCGACCTCCGGCCACCGCCCCTTGCCGATGTTGGGACTTTCTCCAGCCGCCATGACCCCTCTGGCGGCCCGATTTTGAAACCGAGGATGGATTTTGACACCTCAGGACGATGCCTTTATAGAACCTACCCCCGATCAACGATCCAACAGTCAATTGGCACGTATGAAAAATTCGGATGAAGAAAGATGAAGAATGCGTCGATACCGAGTTTAGAACGGAACTCTGACAGTGGCCGTGTTCGTTCAGCCATCGTTCCAATTCCAAAATTGTAAATTTTAAACAACAAAATTGGCAAAAACACATGAAAATTGAAAAAGGGGCAGAAAATGAACAAATAATCCCACCTCAAATCGGTCATTCTTCGTTGGTAACGTGTCCGCTGTGATCCCAATTTGATCCACCAAAGTTCCAGCAGAGATCGCTCCTCGATCCGATGAAGAACAGAAAAGAACGGCACGCTACAAACGCAATCTTGCCCTCGGATTTCCGATCCAAGATATTATTTAAGAGAAAACACAACCCCTCCACGTGAAAAGTATAAAAACACTTAATATTTTTATAAAATTTATTTTGGGCACACCAGGCCTCATAATCGCACGCAGTCTTAGCTCCTAGCTCTATAAATATATGCAAAAATATTCCAAATTCTTTCATGAAAAAACCTGGGTCTCTACATGCGTCTACAGTTTAAAGATCTAGTTGGAAGCTATAAGTTGGACAAGAATTTGACCAATATAAGGACTCAAAAATGTTCATTTACCCCTATTGAGAGTTTGAATGTTCAATTTAGTTGTAATATTTATTTTTAAATGAATAACAATGGAATTTATCTTTTTATACTGGTATGTGTGTTCATGGATGTTTTCTCTACTACACCATGGTGCAGTCATTCTCTTTAGATATTACTCATTGTAAACATCATTTATACTCTGATTGTTTGTTGAAGAGTTATGGTGAGGTAAATTAATGAGAGAATAAAGATAATGATTATTCAAGGGGGCATATATAAAAGGAGAAACTGCTAAAAAAATAAATTCAACACTGTGTCACCACCAATCAGTGTTCAGTGGATCAAAACGTGGTCCTAAAAATTTTCATCAGAATGATATTCCCATATATATGATTCTCAACATTGGATGTTATTATATTTTTATGATTTCTATTTCTCACCAAATTTATATTAAATTCATGTTTGGTATAGATTTTATTTCCACATATTAGAGACTTATATCTAGAAATATCAAGTTGATCTAGGGAAATAGAGATGAAATTGATGAAACTATCCCACATTAATATAGATAGAATTTTTCTATATTTTCCATGAAAATAAATAGGGAATATTTCATATAGAAAGAGTAGAGAAGGGGGATTAAACTAACAAAATTATAGTAGAAAATCTCAATACCTCAAGTGGACTAATACAATGAATTTAACATGTTTTATATTTCAATTTAGTATGAAGTGTGATAATGAAGGTCAAATCATGGGTGTCTCTGATAATATGTTAATATTATTTTATATTGACGTGTTACAAGACTTATTGAGTTTTTTTTACAATTTTATTAGAATATTTGGTCAGTGGAATATTTGATGGCATGTAAGAATAAATCAACCATTTTGAAGGAGACGGATAAAATTTCAAAAAGGCTTTCATCAAATGGTTTTAACTTATACAAATATCTTAAAAGAATCCAAATTAAAGGATAAAAATAATATGGTTCCTAAAGAAACGTGATTCACTTATTATGAGGAGTGACTTAATAAAATATATGTTAATGAATAAGGAAATAAATAATTTAATGAAGTCAAAAAAATAATTATGTGATGATCCATGAAAATGAAGAATCTCAGTAAAAAATAATTGATGTCACAAATAAAAAATTGATAGTAATGTTAAAATGTATCAAATAATGTGTAAAAATGATTACAGAATGAAATATGTCTTATAATGATTAAGATTATTGAATAAAAAATTATTTGAAGAGAAGAAAATTATGATTGATGACCAAAAGAACCCCTCATTATGAGATGTTTAGAATTTAATGTTCCATTTGTAACTTCTAAATGAACACATATTGAGTGATCAAAAAATAAGGATAATGTTTATGTTTCTATAAATATATTCCATTGAGTATATTAAATAAAAACTTCTTCCATTATGTAGTAAGAATAACATTAAATCACCTTGTGAACATTTTGAAGAATCATTATTGGAGAGAGGTATAATTCAATCCTTATTGAAAACATTTATCTAAATATATTTTCATGAACAGTCTTGGTTTGAAAACAAAGTCTTATAATTATGGATGAATAAAAATATAAACAATCCTACCAATATGTCCATGGTGGATAAAACTAATATGGTTTATATTTTCCATGATGAAGCAAATAAGTGGTGGAGAAGACTCAAAAATGGCATTCTTATTTTCCTAGAGATTCCGGATAACATGTATTAGAAAAAAGTAGACCATGTTTTTTGGGTAAAAGTTAGTAAAGAAGTAGGTTCAATAATATTTCATAGTATTTATTGAATAATCCACCCATCTCACAATTTCAATGGAATCCAATATCTAATGGAACAATTTCAGTTATAAATGTACATTTATATAATATGAAAAAAAAAATATTATTCCAATGGATTCCAAGAACATGATTATTTTTATGATTATGATTGATATTGTGGTCATAAAAAGGGTAAAATATGATCTAATAATTTATTAATATCGTATGTAAAAATAATATAATTGTTAGTGAAGAAAACAAATAAACCATGGAATTAAATATGAATAAAATTACAAATAATATTTCTCCCTATAATATATCAAATGGAATTTTTGAGAGATATTTGGAAAAAAAGTAGAATGACATATTAAAAAAATAAATCAATGAATTAAAAGAGATTTTTATTTTCCCTAATGTTTTTTGGAGATGAATGTATTGAATAAGAATCCATGTGGATAGCCCAAACATGTATCAAATATAATCAATGATACCTTATTCATTCATCCATTATATTTGGAATAGGAATATATATTT
Source organism: Viscum album (assembly GCA_963277665.1). Taxonomy (NCBI): domain Eukaryota; kingdom Viridiplantae; phylum Streptophyta; class Magnoliopsida; order Santalales; family Viscaceae; genus Viscum; species Viscum album. Next base: position 516,570,855 of record OY728145.1, read on the forward strand.
TTGGTGGAAAAAATAAAAACATAGCACTAATGGAGTTGATGATGTTCCACAAGATTATAAAGTATTTCAGGAGTGTTTTTAAACAAAATAAAAACATCATGTTGAAGAATTTCTATGCGTGAGATGAAATGTGGATGAAAATAGTTCAATAAAATTCATTATTGATATTCTATAGCATAATGATTTTAAAAACAAGGTTTATGTTTTACCTTGTGACACATGTTTGATAGTGACTAAAAAAAGATAAATATTCAGACATAATGAGAATTAATATGTGGGTAGTTCCATTCTTCATATATTTAATGTAAATTTTTTATAAATAGATCTTTGTTCATTGTGAATATTAAAATGTGGTTGAAAAAATTCTCAAAACACTATTGGTCACATTAAATAAAATTAAGAAACAACTCATTCCCATTACCTTTTAAAATTTATTTATGGAAAATAAAAATGTAATTTTCAGATAATAACTATCATTAAAGAGATAAAATATGTAGGAGTGATGAAAAATAATTTTTGATAGCCCAGATAAAGATGTCAGTAGATAATGTTTTCCTCCCAGTCGGTATTGTGAAATATCTCATTATCGGATCATCTTTCATGAATTTTAAGGAAGTAGTTATTTTATACAAATGATATCAATGTGGAGAAGATACCATATTATTTTGATATTGAATTTTGTTCTTCCGTAGAATATGTGATAAAATAGATCATCATTGGTGAATATGTGGAACATTTCTTGTATATAATGTAATCTAGATAAGATCATATTTGGTTTACAATCTATATGAACAATAAAGGGATTGTATTTGAAGAGATCAACCATTATGAGGATCATGAGGTGTGTTTCCTTTAGAGGGAGAAAAGTGAAAACAAATGAATAAGAGTGGAGAATTATTAAGATCATACACATATAACTATTTTAGAAACTGTTTTATGAAAAAAATATTGATAAGGTATGATTTCTGCATCGAGTATCCATTGCAGCTAAACTAAAACTCCTAACACAATGGTGTGTCAAATAATTTAAATATATTTTAACTAAAAATGAATAAAATTAATAATTGATTACTATATCATCCTTAATGAATTGAGTTGGAAAACTAATTACCAATTTTTAATTAATGTGTATGAGTTTTAGTATTATTTTATTAGAAACTGTATCACAATTAACATTAGACCTGAAAAAAGATGGGATGATTTCATTAAAGAAAAAGAGTTCCCATTTCATTTTGTTTGAAGATTAATTGATTTTGTTATTTGGGTTCTAAATCAAATGCCCATATTTTTTATATTATGAACCAGGATTAACATACATGGATATTAGAATATTTTTTTATTAATATTCATCACACTACAAAAAGAATTCCTAAGGACTTTAATAGTTTAGTGTCTCTTATAATGTGTAAACAGAATTTTATTACAAGGTTAATGAAATACTATTTATCCCTTACAGATATTCCCATTTATAAATCCTAATTAAAACCTTTCTTCATAACCACAGAAATAGAAACATATGAAAGGGGTAAGGTCAGATGATGAGTAAGGGTAAACAAGGAATATATATAATCATATCATGATCCTAAGTGTATGAGAACATGATTAAGATAATATAAGACCTAACTATGGATTTCAAAGATCATAACCATTAGTCATGGAATAAATATTTGATGTTCATAAGGAATGAATTATAAGGGGATCAAAGAACGTAAGTCATGTGAGAATGAAATTTTCAAAATATATATAATTCTGGTGTACACATAACCATATATAAACATTCCCTATAATTCAACTATCATTACCAACACATATCAGATAACTTCATGGGGAATAAACCTACTATCCAGGACACACCACCATCCCTAACTTCAATAATTTCATTATAAGGGATCAGGTTTCCCATTATTCTCAGAGTGGATCAGTTTTCCCCATCATTCCATAGTGTATCAGGATTCTCTATCTTATATTAGTAGAACAAGTTTCCCCATCATCCATATTTTATCAGGTTTTCCACCATTTATTGTGGATCCATCCCTTTAAATTGATTCCAATCCTTATCTCATGAGAAGTAAGTTTATACATATTGTATTGGAGGGAGATATATGTCAACCCTTTACCTAATAAAATATTGCACACATGTTCCACAATATAATTAAATTTTCAACATATCCCTACCCATAAAATGATATGTGTTTCAAAAAAATAATATCATAACCCATGAAATTTCAGGGGTATCATAAACACTTTATCATGTCACTATCTATGGAAAAGATAAAGGTCTTGTAACATCCCTTTACTAATTTAATTGGTACATCATTAATATTGTCTTGGTTTTTCTTTTTCATTAATTGGGTAAGGGTGTGAATCAACTGAAAGGATACCTATAATGGTGAATTAATATATATTTTTGAATGTCGGTTGTAATGGACCATTTCTAATGGTTTTAGTAGTGTTACATGTTGTGGTACTTGGTTACCTGTCATAAAATAGTCGCCAAGTGCATACCATGACAAGGGTCAAATCATTTGATGATTCAAAAAATGAAAGGTTACTCTATGTGATGAGCCCTATAATTTCAAGAATCATTTAATTAATAATTTTTCATTTCAAGGAATTTATTTTTAGTAGACTGTAAAATATAACTATTTCATGATGTGTTATGGGATAACATGTCTTTTAATACCTTGAAAATGGGTTTTAAATTGGTATAACGACTGATCTATAACTTTTCTATCCTCTAAAAATTAATCTCCCATGACATAAATCCTTTCACTATGTAATCTTGAAGATCTTCAACACTTCCAGGTCCTTCATTCGGTGTTTGATCATCGTTTCACTTACTGTGTGGATTATTGGGTAAGCATTATCATAATTCTTCATCTTTTATCTTTATTATCCTCTGGTATTTCTAAATATATTCTTCAAATTAATATATCTATTCTCCAAGATGTTGGATCCTATTCCTAGGTTTAGTTTCTAGGAATTCTACTCTTTCGTTCTCTTTGATAGTTTCCGTTACATGTATAGGTTTTCGATAAAATGGTTGGTTATTTTGTTTCATTTTACTAAATTTATTGTCCATGAATTGTTGTATTTATTACAATTATTGATTTAAATTCAATTATTCAAAAATTATTTCAATTTATTTTATAAATCCCAATTCTAGCTAAATGGGAAATTTTTAATGGTTTTATCATGAAAATTAGGAAAAACTCCAATTCCAATGAAATGGGAAGAATTTATGAAAATTTGTTAATTTAAATTGTTTAATTTAAATATAAAATTTAATGGAAGGTATATTAATTAAATTTTTGAATTTAATAATGTAAATTAAATGTGAAATTGATTTAAATGGTATTGAATTTATTTCAATCATGTTAGAATGGATTTTTTATAGTAACCACTGGTTTTTCTTGTTAAAGAGGTATGTTTTTTATTAAAACATATTTGAGATTGAAATAGAAAATTGGAATCTAAAATGGGAGAATTGAATTTATTTTTATTTAAATAAGTCTTAAAAGAAATTTCACCTATTTTATTTTGTAAGGGAACATGAAATCCTAAGGTAGTTTGTATGTTATTTGGACAAACTCTATTCTTATACAACATTCTAAAAAATAAATGCAGCAGGTAACATCCATGGAAGGATGGAGAATAGTTTCCATTGGCTAGTGTTATAGCAATGTGTGAATACACATATTCCCATGATAACTTAAAGCGTATATAGTCTAATATCCTATGACATTCATACCTATTTGGAATATGTCCGTGTATCTCACATGTTTTATATTTGAGTTATAAATATATTTCGATATTTTTGAACTAATTTTCATGAATAATTAATTCATATAAAATATAATTATTGTATTTATTATATAATCCAATATACAAGAAATATTCAATCACTTTTAAATTCTTTTCTTAATGTATTTTTCTATCATTAGAACTATATAGCATGATTTTTTTAATTATGATTGAAAATGTCAAACTTGTTTATTCTAATATTAAAAGCATTCATTTTGTCAATATATTGTTTGAATCAAATAAGAAATCATTGGTGATACCCCATTGGTGTTATTATCTCACACCCTACTTCTTATTTAGGGTGTTTTTAGATTATCACCTTTCATGTTTCAGTAGGGGAAGGACCTTTTAGATGTGGATCCAGCTATTGAACCTTGGATATGGTAATTTGTGTTCTTAGGGAATTGGGTTTTCCCTATTATATAACTTGGTTTGTAGTACAGTGGGAATTAATTCCTTGTTCCCCTCTGGTATATTACTCTTAATAGAGTGTCTTTTGTATGTTTATTGACTTTCTTGTCTTACTTCTGCTATGTTTTATGGAAAATTCATTCCAACTCATTTGTTGTATGATGGCAGGTGCAAGTTACTGGCCTATTGGGATCATGAATTTCCTTCAGGTAATGTTAGGTCTACATTAGTAATTGGTTTACTAGGTTACCTACAATTTTTCATGACAAAATGGTACCAAAGGAAGGTTTTTATAATTCTATCTTGAAGTACAAAAGCATTTATAAAATCTTGTCAGGATATTGGAGGTAGTTGTGATTTATTTCTTAGATAAGTCTCACTATAATGAATCTTATTTCACTATGGGTGTTTAGGGAATGACTTTTTGTGGGTTTTTTCTAGTATTTTTTATATTGTGATATTATTAGATTGAAATTCACATCTTGTTGGATCTATACGTTGGGATTAATTTCTCATGTTGCCTAGTTTGAGTGTTAATATAATGTATTCCCTATATTTCTACTAGTGTTTTGTAGAATCAACCCTTTAAAAGGATTTGAAAATCAGATCCTGAAGGAATCTACAACTTAACCACTGATATTGAATCCTCTAGTGGATTCAAATATAGTTAGGGGATTGTTCACATTGTCCATGCTCTGAGATAGGAACCACCTCTAGTCCTCGTTTAGGCTCCAGGTGTGTACCCTCAGGGGGATGTTTTTAGAATCATTATAAATAGTTTGTTATTTAGAATCCACTAGTTTTCAAAGGCTCCACATATCCTCAACATGCTGAGGAATGGTAGTGCATGATAGAACACATGTTTGAGTTACTGGAGACACCATATGAAATCAAGTAAAAGTGTGCCACCATTATACTGGAAAGACTTAATAGGAGATCATGGGACATGATGGTGATGAAAATGAAATATGAGGTCTTATCATGTAAATACATCATGGCTATTTTCACTAACCATTTCTATCCAAATTCAATGGTGTTTTATAAGGCTATTGATTTTTTCAGGATTAAGTAGTTTGTTGAACCGTGACTGAGTATTCAAATCACTTTGTTGTGCCTTCACAATTCATGTATGAGAATGTATCTAATGAGAGGAAAAGGCTCGACAGTTTTATTTGGGACTTCGATTTTATATACATTTTTAGTTTTTATTTCTAAATATTACCACTTACATTATTGTGATTGATAGAGAAATTATGGTTGTGATTTACCTGGATAGAAATTCAGGGATGATGGGAGTTCCTTTTTACCCTAGTGGAAGAATTATATCTTTCAATGGAAAGCGGAAGCATGATGATTCTAATGGCAGTTCTCTAGGATAAAGGAATTCCAAAACTCAAATAGTTTTAAGAAGAAGTCCATTGAATTTATATTAGTGACGAAATATGAAGTTACCCAATCAGGATCCAATTATCACTAAGAGGGGCAGAGGTGAATTAGTGATATAATTTCCTTTTATATTTCCATTCAAATGAGAAAACCTCCATCTCTTGTTATGGTTCTCCTTCCCTACAAATCACAATCAAAACACACATCCACCGGAACACAAGAATTTAAAAGGATCACTACTCTATGAGAGTATCTAGTCCTTAGTATGGTATATAGATAATTGTGTACCACAAAATCCACTAAAGAGATAATCATTTGATGTGGAATAAAATGTGTAGGATATTCCCTTTCACTGGTGTAGTACTTGGGAGATAATCCTCAAGTGTTTGTGCACCCTCTTAGCATAAATAGTGTAATGCAATATTTCAGTGATTCTAGACAATCTTTCACAAATCTAGTATATGGAAATAACTCGTCTCTTTCCTATATAAAATCTAATAGGAACTACATGGATTTCATAATAATACATAGTTATATATCCCATTCATATTTTAATCTACTTGAATGCACTTGTGACAGAATGTGGGTACTTAACCTTATGCTCACAAAGCTCCTTCCCATACCTCCTTCGTGAAGCTTCTAGATTTGTAGAGCACAGTAGTTCCAAAATATCTCTAGTTCACAAAGCCCACTAGATCATAGAGATCAATATTTCAATGAGAACAAGTTAGGCTTCATGATGTTTACTTATTTCACAATTCTCAATGACTCACAGTTTCGATACATTCTTTTCCGGAGCTAAGGGCATTTACTGAGCTCACTTGATCTGTGAACCTTCTCTATAGTTCAAGAGCTCCCAAATTCTTGTTATGTATCTCTACATTTCTCGAGGGGATAGAAGCCAATATTTAGTAATTTCCCACCAACTCCGAAACCTTCCAGCCTCTGATGTTCCCTATCATCACCAAATCTCAGAGCTCTGAACATTTTTCTGAAACCCGCTCTACTTCCAAAAGCAACATGGGTATTTCCCCAATACTGAAAGATCGTCATAATCATGAAGTATTCCATAAAATCCTTTGCACCACTGTGATTATCCTACTCCCATAGCTCCACTAGGATTCTCCTGCTTTCTATGTGCCACAATGATCACCTACAATGCTCATTTCCTTGGCCAATTTCGAAGATCATCATAATTGGGGAGAGCACCTTAATCATTCTTTATGTCTTCACGAAATATACTTCATAAATCCCATCTTCACAAAATGAATACCTTTTCGCGATTTTGATGAGATCTTCATGTAAATATTATTTTCGCAAGGCTAGCCCAACTCCAAATTTTGGACCACAAAATTTTGTAAAACACTTGAAAATTACGCCACTTTAGACACCTACTTCTACAAAACAGACCATGCGGATTGAAAATATAGTTTCTCCCACCATTCCTTCATAATTATTACATCACAAATTTCCAACCAAAATATGATCTTTGAGAAATATAGACCAAAGATTCATCGTCAAATTTACCATGGATTGTATATTAACATTCCTATGATTCCTCACCCACTTATACTAAGTGATGTGATTTCTATTCTTCTCTAAAATCCTTATAAACAAAATACAATACATTGTGCATCCAAAAAAATCATCATCCAAATTGGTCATAACAATCTCCACCATTGGATTTTTTTATCAACCAAGATTCATAAATCACCGAACATTGAAACCTTGATAAATCTGTCACTTATCAACAATTCTAAACCTACGTTAGCTAACTCATTTTAGGAAACAATAATTATTGATAGAAAGAACATTATGTCCAAAAGTATATACTACGAAACGACATCACATCATTTCTCCCCATCATCCCTCTTTACATAACCAAAACTGCTATAATAAAAAAGATTGTTTGCATTCAACCATTCTGCAACCATTCTAACAAATAGTTAGAATATATCACACACTTACATGTTCAATTCACATATTACACACAAACACACCTTTATTAATGCCTCCATAAATATAGACTTGTGAAAATTATCCCCCTTGAAAACACTATCCAATGGTAATATGAGAGAGGTAACTAATACAAGTACCTTAACCTTTATAAGAAAGATGTTCGACACCCATGATCAACCTCAATTAAGAAAACGGTTCCTTTAGAAAAGGATTTGTGAATATGTCAGTAGCTTGTTCTAATCATGGAATATATTTTAGCCTCAATTCATTCCTCTCCACCTGTTCTTTGATGATGTGATACATTATGTCATTTTGTTTTGAATGAGAATGGTGTAATTTGTTTTTTTGTATGATTAATTGTACTCTGATTATCACATCCCATGATCAAGGGTAGCTTTACATCAACATGTAGATTTTCAAACTGAGTCTTCATACACATGTGTTGGTTAGAAGCTTGAGAAGAAATAGTATACTCAGCATCAACTATTCTAAGAGTTACTGAATACTGTTTCTTTGTATTCCAACTAACACAACCTTTACCTAGAATGAAAACACCACCAGATATGGATCTTCAATCATCAATGTTTCCTACCCAATATTCACCTAAATACCCAGAAAAATCAATATTTTATGATCCAACATACCAGATTCCAAAATTTTTCATGCCTTTGATATATCTACAAATTCGTTTTCCAACAATCAAATGTGATTCCATAGGAGGACTCTGAATTATTTCCCATGAGGTAATAGAATAGAAATTATCGGGTCTTGAGGTAGTAAAATATAACAAACATTAAATATGATTTTGAAACTGTTTCTGATCAACATCCATTCTTTCTCTTTCTTTATAAAAATTGGTTTCTAGTGAAATTTTAATGGAAACTGGTTCGAACATTCCATGAAAAACATCTTCAGATTTTTCATAGCATACTTTTCTTGAAAAATAAAATGGTGGTTTCACTTCTGTATAATATTAAACCCAATAAATTATTTCAACTCTCCCCTCATGTACATATAAAATGTTATCTTCATCTCAACAACCAATCATTCACATGATCTTTCATATTTTCCAAAAATGATAATTTCACCAACATAAACAATTATGATGAGAGAAAAAACATGACATTCCATGATGTATTAATCGTTTTCAAACCTACTGCTCTTAAAATTAATATTCCGCAAGCAAGTATCAAATTTAAAATCCCATGCCCTTAGAGATTATTTTATCCCACACAATTCCTTCTTAATCCTTCAAACATAACATTCATCATTCCAATAAAAAATCCTTAATGTTGATAAATGTAAACATCCTCTTTAAGATCACTATTAAAGAATGTGGATTTTATACCCATTTGAATGATTTTGTAACCTCATTGTGTAGTAATAGTAAGAAAAATTACGATTCATTCTAATATTTCCACAAGAGTAAAGGTTTAATCAATATAAATGCCTTTAATTTGGGAATAACCTTTTCAAACTAATGTTTCTTTTTTATTTATAACTTCATTGTCTTCATTTAACTTGCTGTAGAAAACCCAATTTTTACCAATAATGTTATTGTTGTCTGCCTTGGGTTAATTCTCCCAAGTATCATTATTCTCTATCTGATCAAGATCTTAATTTATAGCTTTAACATATTCTAGATTCTCAAATAATTCATTCACATAAATGGTATCAACCTTTGAATAGAGATAAGTATTTGTAATAGTAGTCATTGTTCATATTTTTTGAACACTTTGATATTGATCTCCAATAATGTTATAATCTTCCATTTGTTTCCTCATCCAAGGATGAAATGTTTGAATGCCATCCCCACCACATGATATTTTTGAGTCTAATTTCTCTTCATGAGCGGGATTAATAGTGTCTGCAGCATTATCAGGATAGTTAACAAAATATTCTAAATTATTCTCAACTTCCATATCAGCATATGAATTCTATTCTTTCTCATCATTTTCAACAACTTCCACATCCACAGAATAAATAATTAAACATGTTTTGTTTATGAGACATCCATATACACTTCCTTCTGGAGTATATTTAAGAACAATTCCATCACCTCTTCTTTGCTCTTACTTTCACTAGTTTCCACTTTTTGTCTTTATAATGCATGGACTCCCAAAAACTCTTAAGTGTTTCAAACATGGAGCTTTTTAATAGAACATTCTTTTGGGGTCATATCTGAATTTTTCCTATAGAAACATCAACTCTGTATATACATAGCAATACTAACTGATTTCCTCTAATAGTAATGCTAGAGACCATTTTGAAGTATCATAGTTCACCCCATGTCCAGCAAACTCATATTATTTCTTTCAGCAACCCTATTTGGTAAAGGTATGTATGGAGAAGTGAACTCATATTGAATTTCATGATTCTCAAGATAATTTTCAAATTCATAATTCTTGTATTCACCACCATTGTTGTTTCACAACTTCTTTACTGAATACTTACATTTTTTCTCATCTTTCCTTCTAAAACATTTAAACATTTTCATAGAATCTGACTTATGCCTCATATACATAACACATGTAATGAGTGTAAAGTCATCAATGGTTGATATGAAGTAAATATCTCCTTTTTTATTTTTTAATCATTGGACCACAAATATCCGAGCGGATAAGTTCCATAGGTCATTTTAAAGAAATGTTAAATTTCTTGTGAACCATATTCATGATCTTCCCTTTTTAACAAATCGTGTAAAACCAATCTATTCTTGTTGATAAATCTAGAATGTCTCAAACACTGTCTCATGTGGATAATCTTCTCATATTTATTTTAAAAATGTGTCCCAAACTTTTAATCCACAAATGATTTTCATCCACCAAGCCCACGAAATAACTGTTCTGAACATCACCAACGTGGAACAAGATTTCTTTTGTTCATTGTTCTATTGTACCTACCTTTCCATCATCTTTATTTTTCACAAAAAAATCCAACTTTTCTAAAGATGAATTTTTTTCCTTATCATAATTCTATGTCACAATTAGAAGTTTGTGTTTCATCCCTTCTAAATATATTTTTTTCATGGATTTTATATTTTTTTCTAATGAAGGAAGATTCAAAACCATTGATCCTTATGGATTCATCATTTCCAAATATCACTATTCTTTATTTTAAATTTTTATATTGTTTAACCACATTAAATCTCAAATAATTTGAGAGGAACTACCATTGTCGAGGATCCAGGGTCGTTCTACTTTCATATCTTTCAAAGAGGTTTCAACAACAAGATCTTTTTGTTCATCCTTTTCTTCCACATTCTACTATTCTTCCGCAAATTTACTATCCAAGTCAGTGTGTTCTGGGAAGAACACCAAGAACACATTATTTTAGAACCTAGAAGTTCTGTCTTTTCTAGCCTCTTAAATCTATGACTTCTGTTTTTAAAAATAAATCCAACTGTGGTAACGAAATCTGATAACCCTTTGCAAGATGTCTAGGTTGATCACATCATTTACATATAGTTTTCAGTGGTTGGAACTATCATGATCCGACCCTACTGGTGTCGAGCCGCAACTACCCCAAGCCCGCCTGCATAGGCCAGGGTCTAGCGACAAGGGTCGAAGGCGTTACAATTTCAGGGAGGTCTTTGCCGAAGTACCTAGACACACAAACACACACACACACACACACACAACCCACTCAGTGCAGAGGTGAAAGGTAAAAAGGAAAACCAAAGAACGGAGAGCTAAAACCCAACCATAGTAATGCATCGACTTCTAAATAGAGAAAAAAAATTACAGTGCCAAAAATTACTGAAAATATACAGCTAGTGGGTCTCTCACTTGAAAGTCCTACTATGACCACTGAACGTAGCCCAAGCTCATGTGTCCTCTAAGACACTCCATAGTCTAGATCAACCTGTCTGTCATCTGTAAGGGCAGACCAAGTGCGGGAAAATCCCAAGTAGGGGTGAGTATAATGATACTTAGTAGGATGCCCCGAAAGTTCGAGGGAGAAACAAAGGAGGTACTAAAACAATGAGTATCAGACAGCATAGAGAAAAGTGAAAGAGTACTGAAAATAGAGTGTAGCTCAACCCAACATGTCAAGGAATGTAGGCTCGTCTGACCGTAAGGATCTAGACACGGAAATCACGTGGTAGACCCCACATGTATTCATCCCTCCTAGAAGGAGAATAACTGATCACATGGAGTGGGAACGAAAGTAGGGTGTATATATATATATTTACAAAACAAGAAAACTGAACGAGTATGTAAGGGGATCTCCATATCCAATATCAGCCCAGGATAAGTCGTCAACAGTTCTAAGGGTAGCCATCACTGATGCCCAATAGTCCCGCATGTCAAAGCCACCTCATCGCTGAATCGCGCAACCAAGGATCCCACTCTAGTAAAGTCTCTAAATAGCCTCATTGAAAGGGATGATTCTGAAAGAAGTCATCGGGTAACCCACTACCCAGCCCAACTGGAGGGTAAACCCCAAGAGGTCTTCGGGTGACCGACAGCCTAGCCCTGCTACAGGGTAAACCCAAAAAGGTTTTCGGGTGACCCACTGCCGAGCCCCACTGGAGGGAAAAACCTAAAGTCAATGGGAAACTAACTTCCCATCCTCGTTGGATGGTAAACCAAATGGTCAATGGGTTAACCACTTCCCAGCCTTGCTGGAGGGTAAACCCTGATTCGCTGGTGGGTAACCCATTGCCCAGCCCCACTGGAGGGTAAACCCTAAACTAGTCTGATAACATTACACTGCCTAAACCATATTTGGGCGTCGCTAGTATCGCAACTGTGTGTTGGGTTAGAGTGCATCAAGGGATCCTCTGAAAAACACCCTTTCATGTTTCCACATTTAATGATATCTCGAAAGAGTCTCCGCATGCCCAAATAGATTACCCCGTTGTAATCCTCACGGAAAAAAATTTGAGATAGACTACTTACTCTCTAGAAATGGTATCCTGAAGAAAAAGTTGTTCAACACCACATAATGCTCATACAGTGTCTCGTGAGTCCCACACCTTGGTCCTGAAAAAGGTCGGGTGAACTACGCCATCGCAAAACTCTCAAAAAAACACACTGAAGCCACTACTCATTCACCCCGATCAGAAGTCTGATTAAAAAGCCACCAAATCCAACTCATAGCTTAAAAGACGGATCATGGGGCCCATGCCTCAACTCAGTATTCAAAACATGAAACCACATTGTACAACTTTATCTCGACACCAGGGTCACAATGACACTGACGACACCTTAAACAGACTCCTGATGTGTTCACGCCATCTGAAAGAAGAATCTCGGCGAGGGACTTAACGAGCGTGTCATGCAACTAAGCCCCCCCCACCCCCCCGTATCAGGAATTAAAATTTCCCAAGACCATCTCAAAAACTCCAGATCAATCCGAGGATCGCGCTGCCGCATATGACATGCCAAACTGAGACTCGATAATTTTATCTGAAAGGATCTTTGGGAAGATCGAATCATGCCCTACGCATCTATGGACTTCTCTCAATAATTGGACAGCAATTCTATGCAATACATATGATTCCAGGAAGATGCAGAAATTAAAAATGTAATCTCAACCTCTTACCTCGTTGGCTGTAGTCCATAGCTTCGCCGATGATCCGCCAGAGCCTCCATCCCTTGGAGAGGTGGGAAGAGGATCTTGATGACTCTTTACAAGGATCATATAGACAAGAACAAGGTATAAGGAGGAGGATGGGTGGGAGAAGTGTTTAAACAAAACAACACTTAGATGGCCACCAGTAGGCCCCATACCCGAATTTCTGGTGGGGTTAGAGTTAAGTTGCATATAGGGAACAATCCATGTTATGAGGACAATGGCAGTCTCAGAATTTTAATCTCAGCCTCTGTTCTGATGTTATAATTCTCAATCCCGGCGATTTTAAATTACGAAAATTCCCCTGGTGGTGTTTTCCACAGAAGGGTCGTGCCTGCGAAAGTTACACCCCTCCTAGGGTAAATGGCACGCTTCGTAATCAATGGTGCCATCATTTTTCCCATATGAGCAACCGTTTAAGAGTTATTCTGTTTATTTTGTGTGTCCAGTGTGAAAGAACATAAAATTTAATTCCAGCCACACTGGGGCTTGGAATCACACACCGTCTGAACGCCCTTCTCTGGAATAACATTATGAAAATTTCATAGTCTTATAGGCTCAAAACCCAGGTTCTTACATATTTCCATCCTTCAAGTTTTTCATCCCTGAAAAAAAAACTACAAAAAAAAATCAATATACTGTGCCCGCATCTGGCTCTCATGTTCCCAGGTGCTCTCCTACACCCTCCCGTGCTTCCAAAACACACAAGCCAAAGGAATGGTCCATCCACGCAGTGTCCACTCCTAGCGGTCCTCAATCGCCACTGGATGCTATGTAATGGTGGCTTCATCCTCGATGTCTATCTCTCCACAGTCGACAACATGTGTGGGGTCGTGCATGTATTTCATCATCTAAGACACGTGGAAGATGTCATGAACCCTCTCCAAATGTGGGGGTAGAGCAAGATAGTAGGAGACGTCACAATCCATGCGAACTCAAATGGCCCAATTAACCTCGGGGACAGTTTGCCTCCCCGACACAAAATCTGTATCCCACGCCATGGAGAGACCATTAGAAAGACATGGTCCCCCTTCTAAAATACTAAAATCCTGTGACGACAGTCTTTGTAGGACTTTTTTCTACTCTGATCCATCCTCATCCACTCATGAATGACCTGCACCTTCTCTGTTGTCGCATGCACCAACTCTGGGCCCAAGAGGGAGGTCTCCCCAACCTCCGTCCAATACAATGGTGACCTGCAAGGTCTCTTGGAGAGGGTCTAATAGGGTGAAATTTTGATAGTAGAGTGGTAACTATTGTTGTATGCAAACTCCACCAAGGGCAGGTTATCCTCCCAGCTCAAACCAAAGTCTAACATGCATGCCCTGAGCATATCCTCCAACACCTGGATAGTGCGCTATATCAGCCCATTAGTCTGGGGGAGAAAAACTGTACTCATTCATAGTTGAGTCCCGAATGCCTCCTACAGTCCTTGCCACAAACACAATGTAAACTATGCTTCACGGTCAGTGATGATGGACAAGGGTACTCCATGAAGGCGGAAAATATCCCGAACATACAGCTGCCCTAGAATCTCCACCAAGCTATGCTCCCTCATCGAAAGGATGTGTTCCAACTTCATGAGTCAATCCACTATCACCCAAATGGACTCATGGACATTCGTTGTGCATAGAATCTCTATGAACCAGTCCATAGATATTCCATCCCACTTCCAATACAGGATATCAAGGGGCTGCAACAACCCTGCTAGAACCTGATTCTCTGCCTTCACCTACTGACAGGTAAGACACCCAGAAACAAACTCAGCTACACTCTGCTTCATGCCAGACCACCAAAACCGACGCTGAAGGTCTCTGTACATTTTCCCCTCACCGGGATGTACAACCAATGGAGATGTGTGGAACCCCTGCATCACTTCCTCCCTCATCTCCAATGGTACTAAAGCTCTCCCCTGGAACAAGATGTCATTATTACCTCCTTTAGAATACCCATCGGGTGCATCCCCCATGGATATCGGATCACGTAGCACCTCCCTATCGACATCCCTCGGCTGCGAATCTCTCACACACTCAAAGAGAGAAGGAGTCAACACCATTGACTACAGAAAAGCAGTACCCTCCTATTCCACCAAGATGAACTGAAGGGAAGCCGACTACTCTGAAGCTTCCCATACTAAAAGAGCATGGGACTTCTTGTAATGGCCATTTGCTACTACGTTGACCTTTCATGTAGTGTAGACTATCTCGAAATCATAGTCTTGCAGAAACTCCCACCATCTCCTTTGCCTCTGATTAAAATCCCACTGAGTGAAGATTTATTTGAGGCTCTGGTGGTCTAAGTTGTCCACAAAATGCTCTCCCAGAAGGTAGTGTCTCCATAACCTCAAGGAGATGACCACCAGTACCAGCTCCAAATCGTGAGTCGCGTAATTCTTCTCATGGGGCCTCAACTACCTCAACCCATAAGAAATAACTATCCACTGCTGCATCAGCACACAACCGAGCCTATCTCTTAAAGCATCACAGTACGCCACGAACTCAATGCCATCCTCTGGAAGCCTCAACACTGGAGCACTAGTCAGCCTCTATCTCAACTCCTCAAAGGCCTTCTTGCACTGATTAGTCTAGGAGAACGATCACCCCATCCCCTTCAATGCAGTCAAAGGGGAAACAATCATAGAGAAATCATTGACAAGTCTCTTGTATTACCCTGCCAAATCAAGGAATCTCCGCACCTCTGATGCATTCTTGGGTGGTTCCCAAGAAATCACTTCCTCTATCTTTTCAGGATCTATGGCCAATCCCTGCTCTGTAATGACATTCCCCAGAAAGTGAACCACATGAATCTAGTACTGACGCTTTGAGAGCTTCCCATATGGCTGGTGGTCTCGAAGTAATACTAGGACAATCTTCAAATGCACAGCATGCTCCTATTCTGTTGCAGAGTAGATGAGTATGTCGTCAATAAAGACAAACACAAACCGGTCCATGCACGGCTGGAATATCTGTTTCATCAATGCCAAGAAAATAGATGTGGCATTCGTCACACCAATGGGCATCACCAAAAAATCGTAATGCCCATAATGAAAATGGAAAGCCAACTTAGGGATGTTAGCCTCACGAACCTACAACTGGTGGTAGCCGGATCAAAGATCAATCTTGGAAAACCACTTCGCACCTCTCAACTGGTCGAAGAGGTCGTTGATCCTCGCCAAAGGGTACTTGTTCTTTATCATGGCCTGATTCAGGCGACGATAATCCACACAAATCTTCAGACTCCCATCTTCCTTTTTCACAAAAAAAAACCGATGCTACCCAGGGGGACACACTATGCCTAATAAATCCCTTCTCATGAAGGTCATCCAACAAGAGTTGTAGCTCCCAAATCTTTGTGGGTGCCATCCGATATGCTTCACATGATATTGGGGCAGTCCTCGGCTACAAGTCAATGAATAACTCCATCTATCACCTCAGAGGTAGCCCCATGACATCCACGGGAAAGACATCCATGTATTCCTCTACAACGGTAGGGATCCAGGTTCCTGTAGCGTCAACTACTCTGAGATCCATGCTCTCCAACTGATGAGAGAATTGTCGGGGTCTCCTGATCAGAGTACCCATCTACTTTTCCATGAGATCTCGTTCGCCAAGGATTGTTAACCTCGTCCCATTAGAGAATATGCCTCTGACCCGTCTGTGAAAACAGCCGATCTAGGCGTGAACCTAGAAAGTCAATCAATGCACAGGATGATGTCCTAAGGTTCCATCGTGATGACATGTAAGTCCCACGTAAAGCTACCACCTTCGAATGACAGCTCTCATTGTCTGCAGATAAAGGTCACCCATGAGGCACTTCCCATTGGAACCTCGAGGCTAAGTGAAAGCGTCAATGCCTTTACTGGAAGATCCAACTCACGTACCAAAAGCAGCGATATAAAGGAGTGCTTGGCGCCTATTTCTACTAGTAGCGAAGAAAGCGTATAGTAAAGACAAAGCATACGTCATACCATCTCCTATGTTGGGGGTCCCGAACACCCATATCCTGAAGTTTCCCGCAACCCCTACTGCCATTTTCCTAATCCTGGCATGGGACGCCCGGTGGTGGCAGTGAACATACCTCGAAACGCAGTCTTGGACCTCCAGGTCGTGGAGTTCTTCCTGAGCCGCCTTCCTGAGAACCACCCTATCCTCACTTGGTAGATCCTCGGTCAAGGCGCTACCTATACCGCTGCGGTGATCCCACTACCTACCACAGCTGCATGGTACGCCTGGTCGGGCAGTCTTATGCTAGGTGACACCATCCATCACAGGTATAACACCAGCTCTCTCCTGAATTCCCTGGTGCTCCATGGAGCTTCTACAGTGTTCGACCCTTCCCATGTGTCTACTCACTGAAGGGCCTCCTTGACCAAGGCTATGCTCTCTGCTCCCTGCCTGTCACCAAAGACTCTCATCTGAAGCGGCCACTGCTAGGCCCTGTCAGCTTGTGTACCTCAGCCAAGAAGCTCCCTTTCACGACCGCCTACTCTATCACCCCAGAAATCCTAGGGATGCACATGGGTACTACACTAGTTTGGATCTTCCTGCGAAGACCCTACTCAAACCTCTATACGCAGAAGTAACTATCATGGACCATATCCTGTGAGTAGCATGTCATATTGGTAAACCGGGCTGAGAACTTCTCCAAGGTCACCCCGCTGCTTCAACTCCAGAAGCTCCTAAATCCGAACGGAGCGTAAAAAAGAGGGGGATTACTCCTCCCAGAAGAGATACTGGAAGTTATCCCACGTGAGAGACGACTCGTCGTGGGTATGCGTATCCAACCCCCCACCCTCCAACGCCCTGTTGTCCCGAGAAAAAGTTTGGTAGCTAGGGAAACCATCTGGTCGGATGGTGTCCATTCCAGCCTTAGAAGGAGATCCACTGACTCTAGCCAGTCTTCTACTACCTGGAGATCCAGGTCTCCACAGAACTTATGCAGTCGGTGATGCTGAAAGTCTCGGAGTGCACTCAGCCTGCGCTCAAACTCACCTTGTACTGCTGGTAATAATTGACACTCTCTAGGTGGAGGGGCTACTGCTGAAGCACTGGGTGGAATGGGATCGTGTGAGGGTCCTTGAACTAACACCTTGTTTCTCTCTAGGTCGTCATCGCGAACTGGAGAGGGTAACTTGGCTAGCTGTTGTCGTGGGGGCATCTAGAAAATTATCAAGGAATACCATAATCAGATTAGCATATATATATATATATATATATATATATATATATATATATATAAAATAGTAATCACACAGGTGATCTGACTCAACAAGGACAATCGAAGACTCCATCCAACTGGATGCATGTTCTAAAGTACCCTGCAACTAGTGTCTAAGCATGCCAAGTAGACAAGCGGGTTATCATGGTCATGGTGAATGGATACATCGGAAACTTGTACCATCACTGGACTCCCTAGCCTGAGATCCGCTCTTGGAAATGTTGACACTATTGCCCTAAATCCCAACCAATTCCTTGTTAGGGACGTCCGAACAACGCCTCAGGGAATGAACCACCTCTAATACCACTTTGTCATGACTCGACCCTACCATTCTCGAGCCACACCTACCCCAATCCCGCCTCCTTAGGCCATGGGCTAGCGACAAGTGCTGAAGGCAGAACAATCTTGGGTTTTCCTTTGCCTATGTACCTATACAGACACACACACACACACACACACACACACACAACCCACTCAGTGTGGAAGAGAAGGGTAAAAATGAAAACCAAAGAACGAACAGCTAAAACCCAACCACATTCATGCATCGACTTATAAATAGTGAAAAAAATTACAGTGGTGAAATATACTGACAATATACTAAATAGAAAAAGTGAAAAACACGCACCCAACTCGAAAGGTGCTACACCCTGGAAATAGGGAAACAAAAGTAAACAGATAGTGAGTCTCATAGCTAAAAGTCCAACTACGACCAGTAAATGTAGCCTAGGATCATGTGTCCTCTACACTCCTCTATAGCCTCAATCGACCTGTCTTTCGTCTACAAGGGAACAACAAGTGAGGAAAAGCCCAAGCATGGGTGAGTATAAAGATACTCAGTAGGATACCTCGAAATCTTGAGGGAGCAACAAAGAGGTACTAAAACAGTGAGCAGTAGACATAATAGAGAACAGTGAAAGCGTACAACTAATAGAGTGAAACTCAACCCAACAAGAGAAAGAAAGTAGGCTCATCCAACCATGATGAGCTAGACACGGAAAGCACGTGGAAGACCTCGCATGTCTTCACCACTCCTAGAAGGAGAGTAACTGAACCCACGGAGTGTGAATGAATCTACGGTGTATATATATATACTCAATAGGAATCCCGAACGAGTACGTATGGGGATCTCCATCTCCATGCTCAGCCCATGATATGTCGTCAGCAGTTTTAAGGGTAGCCATCACCGATGCCCAATATTCCCTCACGTCAATGTCACCTCATCGTTGAATCATGAAACCAAGGATCCTTCTCTAGTAACCATGGAGAAAATTCACTGACTAGCCGTATAGAAAGGGACTAGTCTAAAAGAAGTCGTCGGGTAACCCACTGCCTAGAGCAATTGGAGGGTAAACCCCAAGAGGACGTCGGGTGACCCACTGCCCAACCCTGCTAAAGGGTAAACCCAAAAGGGTTTCCGGGTGACCCACTACCTAGCCCCGGTGGAGGGTAAACTCTAATGTCAATGCGTAACCCACTGCAAAATCCTGTTGGAGGTTAAACCCTATGGTCAAAGGGTAAACCACTTCCCAGCCTCGCTGGAGGGTAAACCCTAATACGTCGGTGGGTAACCCACTATCCGGCCCCGCTGTAGGGTAAACCCTGAACTGGTCTGATAACTCAGCACTACCGAGCCATCTCTGGGCGTCGCTAGTATCGTGACCGTGAATTTGGTCAATGTGCGTCAAAAGAACCTCCAACAAATACCCTTTAATGTTTCCACATTTAATGGGATCTCGAAAGAGGCTCTACACACCCAAACATATTACACTGTTGTAATCCTCGTGAAAAAACACGAGAGATAGACTAATTACTCGCTAGAAATGGTATCCCAACTAAAAAGTTATTCAACATAGCTTTATGCCCATACGACGTCTTGTGGGGGACACACCTTGGTCTTGAAAACTCTCGGTCGAACTGCACCACCACAATACTCTCAGAAAAACATACTGAAATGACTACTCATTCTCATCGAACGGACATCTGATGAAACATCCGCAAAACACGGCCCACAACTTAAATGACTGACCATGGGGCCCACACCTCAACTCCATATTCAACGCCTAAAACCACCCTAGAAAAATTCGTCTCGACACTAGGGTCACAATTCCACTGACGACGCCTTAAACGGACTCTGGATGTGTTCGCTCCATCTGAAAGAAGAATCCCAATGAGGTACTTAACGAGTGTTTCGCGCCCCCGAGCCCCCCCTGTCCCGGGAATTAAAAATCCCCAAATCCATATAAAAAACTTAGTCTCAATAAAAGGATTGTGCTTCTGTAGACATAATACAAAACCGACAAGTATAGTGAATTACACGGGTGTCCGAAGGCAAGGGGGAAAACCCCCTTAGGGCTGGACCGACCCTGTCCAGTTGGTCCACCCAGCCTCGTTCGGCCCGTACCGGCCATCCTGGACCGCAGCACCGGCCCGAGGTCCATCCACTCAGCCTCGCAGTGGACCCACGGTCCACCCATGGTAACCGGTTCCCATGGTTGGTCGATGTTCTGCATGGCGACCCGCCTTTGGCAGGTCTCGGTCTCCCGTACAGGGTCGCACGCCGCGACCCCCGTCGCACCCCACACTGGCAACCTCCACCCGCTGTCGCCACCGAGGACTGGCGTCGCGTGGTATCACCGCCTCCTAGGACCGCCATACCCCCACGCCTACCGCCGAATAGCCCTAGACACATCGGAAATCCCTGGGTTTGGTCTGAAAACTTCTATGTGTCACCCGGAACACCCTGGGACTCGAAAATTTGATCCGAAAGGATCGTTGGGAAGCTTGAATAGATCACTACACATCTATGGCATTCACATGATTATTGGAACGAAATTTGATGCAATAAATTTGATTTATTGATGATGTGGAAATTAAAAATGTAAACACAACCTCCTACCTTGTTGGGTGTCGCCTGTAGCTTCGCCGATGATCCGCCGGAGCTGCCGCACCTTGGAGAGGTGGGAAGAGACTCTTGATGCTTCTCGAGAGGGATCTTTCAAGGAGGAACAAGGGGGAATGAGGATGAGGGGTGGACAAAGTGTTTAAATAGAATGACACATAATCTCCCACCAGTAGGCCCCGTACCCAAACATCTAGAAAGTTCGGGTTTAAGCCACCTCTAGGGTAAAATCCACGTTCTAAGTGCAATGGAGGTCTCAGAATTTTAATCTGGGACACTGTTAAGAAGTTATAAAGCTCGATCCCGAGGCCGCTAAATTGCTAAAATTCCTTTGGTGGCGTTTTCCATAGAAGGGCCATGCCTGCAAAAGTTAGACCCCTCCTAGGATAAACATCATGCTCCAGACTCAACAGTGCACTCAGATTTCCCATCCGAGCAACAGTTTAAGAGTTATTCTGTTTACTTGGCATGTTCAGTGTGGACGCACTTAAAATTTAATTCCAGCCACACCGGGGCTCGAAATAACACATCTTCTGAATGCCCTGCTCTGGAATAACATTAATAAAATTTTAATGTCTTACAGGCTCAAAACCTGGGTTCTTACAGGAACTAATTCTCAACCTTCACACAAACCTTCTATGATATATTTTGGACATTATTTTTATATTTTCTCATTTGAAATGATTAACTCCCCATTAATACATGTTTTAAAAGCTTATATAATAGAATTAATGTTTTTGGTTGAACCAACACTTATTTTCCATGTCTCCAAATCCACCAAAATACCAGCAGAAGACATAGAATGAAAATTTTCTTTTGAAACATCCATACTAATCAAAGTTCTGAACATTATTCTTGATAGAATTCTTATCATAACTCTACGAACCATTATCCTTCATATTTTAAATTACAAAATTCATTTTCATCTTAGATATCTGTTTAGACTTCCCAGAACAATAGGTACTTGAAATATTTCAAGGATTAGGTATTTTAGATGCTTCTGATTTTCACTATTTCTAATTCTTACCACATAGTTAGCCTTTCCAGCATTGTTCTTATCAGAACCAGCTCTATTTTTCCTTTCAACCATTGAAGGTAGATTTTTGTATCCTTCTTAATTTCATCCTTATAAGAACAATCAATAAAATTAGTAATAATTTTTTTGAACCCTGTGATCATTTCCTTAGATTTAGAATGTTTTTGTTGGAAAAATTCATACTCGTACTAATTTTCCTTCATCTTTATTTCAAAATGATCATTTCAAATCTTTTCACACTCAAGAGAATAAATCAGATCATCCATCTAATTTTCAAATTTTTGGTCCTCATTAGGAAAACCATCTTGGTCATTTAATGAAGATGTTTCATTTATCAATTTTCTATTTTCATTCTGAAGCCTTATGATATTTCTCAATCATTAATTCAACACTACTTCTAGAAACTCTTCTAGTGTATTTTATTCTTCTTTTGAACTACAACTATCATAATATTCATTATTCATTGTTGTAAAAAAGGTACTCTCTCTATCTTTCTCAACAATTGATTTTTCAGATTCAGTCTCTTTATCATCATCTTCATCATCTTCTGGAAAGAAGACTGACCATAAAGATTTGATGAACTTTTTATCCTTAACTCTACCAGAATATTTATATTTTTAATGCTATTTCTTCCATGAACTTCTTGGTATTTTGTCTTCTTCATCACTATCTTCATCATTCCCTTTTTATGGGAAATTAGTAGAAAAGTGGCCAACTACTCCACATTCAAAACATTTCAAAGGCAGTTTCCCTTTTTATTTCACTTTCCCTAATTTCACATTTTTAGAAAACAAGGATAAAATTTCATCAAAATTTTGACACACCTCATCATCAAAGTAGAATACACCAGATTCATCATTATTACTATTTTTCTACAACTTCTCTTTATTTAAATCCTTAAAAATATTTCCCTGTTATATTTTTATTTACTCATCATAATCTTCTTCATTATAATTTCATAAGTGATGAGAGTTATGTGAAAATCATCCAGAGATAATGTTTCACGGTCTCTATCTTCTAGTGATGAGATTTTAGCATCAGAATTATCAGAAATAATTCTCATGATCTTTTCAACTACATTAGAATCATTCAAATTTACACCAAGACATTTGATAGTACTGAAAATTTAATTTATCA
This sequence comes from Viscum album, assembly GCA_963277665.1. Lineage (NCBI taxonomy): Eukaryota > Viridiplantae > Streptophyta > Magnoliopsida > Santalales > Viscaceae > Viscum > Viscum album. The sequence goes on from OY728145.1 coordinate 516,594,284, forward strand.
TGGTAAAGAAGTCTATAATAGATTCATGTTCACCCATTTTTATGTTTTCATTCTTTATCCTTGAGATCAGAAGTGTTTCCTTCTTTAATTTTATTTGTCCATCATATATGTTTTTTAGTTTGTACAATATTCTTTTGGAAGTGGCCAATCCCTTCACTATTAAAATTTTACTCTCAAAATGATATGAGAGTAATGATATTTTAGATCATCCACCATTATAATGATTCTTCTTATCGACAAGAGTAAGAGGAACCATGTCATCCCTAATAATAAATCCATCTGTTGTAGATTCATGAACATCATATCCAAGATACATAAGGTAAGGAATCATTTTTTCATTCCTAATATGATAATTATTTCTATAAAATATCAAAATCCCCTTAAAGTTCATGCAATTCACATTCTCCATGAAAAAATCCAATCATATCTTTAGGAAAGGACAAACGAATAAAACCTCCATCTAATACCAATTAAATTTACCCAGTCAGGATCTAAGTAACACTGATAGTATGAGGGGGTTAATTAGTGATAACTGTTATTTTTATGTTTCCTTTAAAATGAAACAACCTTCATCTCCAGTTAAATATCTCCTTCCCTACTGTTCACAATCCAGACACATAACCACAGGAACATAATAATTAACAAGGTTCACTACTTAATGAGAGTATCTAGTCCTTAGTATGGTATGGAGATAATCTAGTATCACAAAATACACTAATGATAAAATATATTTATGTGGAATATGACTAGTAGTATAATACCTTTCACTCATGTAGTAGTTTGGAGATAATCCTCAAGTGTGGGTGCTCCCACTTATCACAATTTGGGTAATGCAATATCTTGGAGATTATTGAAATACATTCACAAATCTGATCATTGAAAACAACACTTCTCTTTCCTACCATTAAATTGATAGAAACTACCTGAACATCGTAATAATACATAGTCCAATACCCCATTCATATTTTCATCCACATGAAATCACTTATAACTTAATATGGGTACTCAAATCTTCAACACGCAAATCTCCTTCACAGACTTCCTTCGTGAAGCACCCAGCTTCGTAAAGCACTCATGTTCATAAATCTCTCTAGTTCTCAAAGATCACTAGATCACAGAGTTCACTATTACAGAGAGCACAGATTGACATTTTCAAAGTATACTTCTTTCTAAAAGCTCAATTTCTCGCCATAAAGCTCCATTCCTTCCTAGAGCTCACTGCCTTCACAGAGTTCACTAGATCCACGAACCTTCTTCACAATTCAAGGGATCCAAAATTCACATGAAGTCTCTCTACTTTTCTCGAGGGGGTAGGAGCATATGTTTTGTCATTTGCCACCATCTCTAGAACCTTCCAGCCAACTAAGTGCCATGTCAGCACCAAATTAGAGAGATCAGAAACTTTTCACAGAAATTCACTATCCTTTGCAAAGCACTATGGCTATTTTTTGGATTCAAAAACCACGTCGCAATAGCAAAGAATTTTGTCAAATCCTTTTTGATACCACGATGTTAATTTTCCCTTTGCACCGCCACCATGATCCTTATTTCTTTTCATTGAAATGCTCCCCCACAATGATTCTTTCCCCAACCAATTGAAAAGATCATCATAATCATGTAAACACCATCAACGTTCTTCATGTCTTTTCCAAAATATAAACCATGAATCTCATATTCACAAAATTCAGGCCTTTTCTATGTTTTTTTGAGATATTCAAGAAAATCCACTTTTCACAATGCTATCCCAACTCCAAATTTTGGTCCCCAAAATTTTTGAAATCACTAGAAAACTGCACCACCTTAGATGAATGCTTCTGCAAAACAAACCATGCCGATTAACAATATCTTTTCTCCCACATTCCTTCATAAATCTTGCATCAAAAGTTATCCAACCCACTTATGCTATTTGTGAAATATAGACCAACAAAGCAATATCAGATTTACTATAGAACGTATTGTAACATTCTTGTATTTTCTAACTAATGTATTCATAGTGATGTGATTTCCATTCTTCTCAACGTCTTTGAAAAAAACTAAAATACTTCGTGAGTCAAAAAACATCATCAGAAAAATTGGACCCAAAAGAATCCATGAAATTCGTAGAGGGTTTTTAATGAGTCATAGAAGAACTATAGCTCGTTCGAACTTTTTGGACATTACAGATATTACTCTACATCATTTATACTCCGAATAGTGGAACCAGATCATCAGCACCTAATAAAACTGTGGGGAAATAAGAAAATTCACATATGAAAGGTTTCTAGATATAGAATTATTTAAAGAAGCTACTTTACATAGAACTAGACTCTCTAGAAGATGTATAAAGAGGTCTAGAAACACTGAGAGGTAACATTACTATAGACTCATCAATAGTGACTACTCTATTTAACACTAGTGCATCTCATTCATTTAAATCAAATGATATTTTTTAATTTTCTAAATCATTATATGGATATTTTATCCAGTTAAATGGATATTATTACACACCTTTAGAATAATGTGGGAGAATGTTCTTTGTATTCGCACTTTTTTCCTTCTCTCTATCAAATGTCGAGCTGGTTTGGAGTTTTTTAGTCCTTGACTGAAAACTTATTAAAGAAATTTTCAGAATTAATTTTCCCATTTTTAATAAATCCCAGATTGATTGTTATTTTTGATGGATCTACCTTACTACACCTAGTGGTGTGTATATTATCTTTTGAGTAGAGTGGGACCCAATATCCAGTTGAGTCAGTCCTTCTTATCCCGAGTTGGGAAAGTAATATCAGTATTTTATTTTGATCTAGAGTAGGGATTTTTTTGGTGTTTATCTTCCTCCATTTTTCACCGAGTATTCAGAAATGATTTCTTATAATTTTAATGGGTTTCCACTAGTAAGCGAGGTCTAGTTTTCCATTGACATAGTTACTTGTACTCAACCAGTTTCTATTCCTTCTTATCATATGACTCTTGCTAAAATGAAGGAGTTGAATTCCTTATTAAATGATGTTCTTGAAAAATCCTATATAAGCTCAAGTGCGTAACCTTAGGTGTTACTAGTTATCTTTTCTAGGAAATTGGATGGTTTTATCTTCTTATGTCGGGACTATCAAAAGTTCAATCGATTTATGGTGATGAACACATATCTTTTCCCACTGATTGATAATCTATTTGATTAGTTGAAAGGGGTGAAGTGATTTTCAAATATTGGCCTTCGATCTGGTTACTATCTATTGAGGGTAAAATAATCTACAACTGAAAAAACATCCTTTCAGAATAGGTAACTCCATTATGAATACCTTGTTATTTTCTTTGGTATAACAAATGTTCGATGACTTTTCATGGATAAGATGAATACTATTTTCCATGACTATCTAGACACCAATGTTGTAATTATTTTGGATGACTTCCTCATTTACTCTATGTATTTGGAGGATTATATAAAACATATTAGAATAGTTTTGACTCTTCTCATAAATCATTGACATTATAAAAAGCATTAAATCTGTTATTTATATATTTGAGAAATGAAATTATTTGAAGACATGGTCTCAGAAAATGGAATATTATTTCATCATGAGAAGGTGAAGGCTATTATGATACGGGAGAAACCATGTAATGTATTCAATATTTTTAGTTTTATGTCCATAGATTCATACTATCTTCAGTTTGTGAAGTAATTCTAGAAGTTGGATTCCTTAAGAATTGTTCTAACTTATATGGGGTGATGTTTTCTTGGAATTATAAATGTTAGAGTCATTTTGTGGAGATGAAACATATTTTGACTAGAGCATTGGTGTGTACACTTCTAGAGACTAGGAAAGGGCTATGTGGTCTTTTGGGATGCATTGGTTCGTTGCTTGGGATGCGTTATTTTTTTGGGAGATCATGTAGTTGCCTATGGATCTCATCATTTTAGGCCACACAAGATGTATTATCCTACCCAAATAATTGGAATTATAGTTATGATTCATGGACATAAGAGTTGGAAACAAAATTGATTTAATGAAAGGATTATTGTGTATTCAGACCCCAAAACATGGTTTATATCATCTCCTAAAAATATTTGAATCTTTGTGAGAGGTGTTGGGTGGAGTACCTGAAATATCTAAAACATGACATATCCTACAACCCAAGGAATTGGAATATCATTGTAGACTGGATGAGCAGGATGGTTCCAACCCATGAAATTAACGATTCGTTGGAAGAGTTGAATTTTATGGATCTCTTTTCAAAGTTGCATATTGGAGTTCATGAAAAAGTGGATGAATTTCATTTTTCCAATGTTAAGTTGAGTTTCCCTATTCTAAAAATTGTTCTTTAGGATCAAGATCATAATGATGGATTCTTTAGACTTAGAGACTCTATTGTGGGGGGATAGTTCTCTGGAGGTCATTCTACAAAGATGGTGATCTATGCGAATGAGAATAATTTTTGTGTTGTTAGAAGAAACTAAGGTTGTGATGGGGTGTTTTAATAATTACTATTTATTGGTACACCAAGGATCCACTACGATGATTTGGGACATGTGAATATAGTTCTGGTGGATAGGTATAAGATAAGGAATTATTGAGTTTGATTCATGCTATTATACATGCTTTTAGGTTATGTCCGAGCATCAGAAGCCTTCAAGTTTACTTTAGAAACTTCCAGTAAATACATGTAAGTGGGGTAAAATATCAATGAATTTTCTGTTTAGGTTGCCTCAAACCTAGAGAATGAATAATTAAATTTTGGTTATGATTTTCAGGCTGTCCAAATCGACTCACCTCATACCCATTTGTGATAAATCCAATTTCAAGGAGTTGGTCAATATCTATGTGAAATACAATGTTCGGTAAAATAAAGTTTCATATAATAAATTTTTTATCAGGATCCTTGATTCACTTCTCACTTATAGAGAGGCCTTTAGGAGGAGTTGGGATCTAATGAATGTTTTAGCACGACCTACCACCATCATTCAAATGTCTAGACAAAGAGATATATATAGATTCTTGAGGATAAGGTTTGATCTTCTATTCTAAACTATGATGGGGTTGGGATGGTCATTTGGGACTGGTTCTATTTTATTTTATCAAAATTCTACAAGTACACAATCTGAATGAAACCTTTTGAGGCCATGTATAGACAAATAGGGAAATATATTGGGTATTGGGCCGCGATTGGTTAATGTTCCATGGTTGGACCATGTTCGATCCTTGAGATGACAAAAACAATTCAGTTAATTCCTCAAATAATGTTGATGGCACAAAGAATATATAAACCTTGTGTTATTCACTATTATAGACCTTAGGTATTTTGAGTTGGTGACTGGGTGTTCTTGAATGATTCACCCTGATTGGGTTATTTACAGCTTGGGAGGAAAGGGATACATTATCCTCATTTTTTGGGACATTTTGAGGTTGCTAAGATGGTGGAAAAAGTTTCATACCATTTAACACTCTCACAATTGCTGATATAGATTCATAATGTATTCCATGTTTCCTAGTTGAGATGTATTTATATGAACCATGTCATGTTTTGATCTGGAGTGTTTTTTACATTGAACATGGTTTATCTATAACTGAACATCCATTAGAGAGAGTTTATTTTGAGAGAAAGTTAATTCATGGGTGGATAATTCATTTGGTTTATGTTAAATGATAGAATGGTTCTGGTAATCATGATATATGCTAATGTGAGGCACTGATGGTATAGTAGTGGCATCATATTTTTTTCATAGAATCTTCTTCACAGGCGTTCTTTGGATATAACTTTCTTATGATGTGGAGATTGTAACATCCCATTATTGATCTAAAATGTACATATTTAAACATGACATGAGTTTTCATTTTCTTTGAATGGGTAGGGTTGAGAATGAATTTAGGGGATACTTGTATTTTTGAAGTTAGAGATTTTCTAGACACATAGCTATAACATACCATCTAAACATGTTGTAGTAGCGCTACTTACCGTGTAACTAGATTACACGTCCGGTAATAGTCACTACCAGCATATCCTATGAAGGGTTATGTCGTGAGAAAATTCACACCATGAAAGGTTACATGGAATGTTGACCGCTTACATGTCGGGAATACATTAATGAATGGTGATTCAATTAAAGTGACACGATTTTTAACTATTGTGAAATTCTACTATTTCACAACATGTAATAGGATTACACATCATTTAATACCAACACTATAGTTTTTGAAATATGTATCATGGGTGATCTATCTCATTTTTATTCTCCAAAAATACATCTCCCTCAACCTGAATTATCACTCATAAAATCGTAAATCTCTCCTACCCTTCTGAGTTCCTTCGTTAGGCTTTGATCAACGGTGTGCATATGGTGTGGATACCCACGTAAGTGTTCTCAATATTCTTCATATTTATCTCTTTATCCTACTGTGTTATTTTAATTTATGAACCTAAATTTGAGATATCTATTCCTCATGTTGTTGGATTTTATTTCTACTTTGAGTTTTGAGGCCTTCTACTCTTTTATTCTTATTGAGAGGTTATGTTACAAGAAATGGTTTTGATGAAAATGGTAGGTGGTTCTGTTCCATTTGGGAAAATTTCTTAACCTGTAATTTCTTGAGTTATTTAAATTAATTATTTATATTAAATTTCTCAATCATTATTTCAATTGATTTGATAAAACCCCATTCTAGAGAATTGGGATATTTGAAATGGATTTGGAATGAAAAATGGGAAAAACCCCGATTCTGTATAATTGTGGAGAATTTATGGAAATTGGGGAACATAAATTGTAAATTTTATGCAATATATTTAAATTTTATTTTTAAATATAATTACGAAAATGGATTTTCCAATTGAAGGAATATTTTTTGATTGATTGAATTTTTTTTTAAAATTTCATAAAAGGTTTTGATAGAACCCCAATGGTTTTATATTATAAATGTGGCTTGTTTTTTATTAAAAAATATTTTAGCTTAAAAAGAAAAAATTCAATTTTAATTTGGGGAATGGTATTTAATTATATTTTAATTAGTCTTAAAGAAAATATCTAAACAATGATTTTATAAGATAACATGGAAGATGTATGTTGTTTTGGGGTTATTTGGACACACTCTAAACATATATAAAGTTCCAAAGAATAAATTTTTTCGGTCACACCTCTAATGGGATTGTGATGAGTCACCTTTGGTTAGTGTTAGGGGGATATGTGTCTACAGAGATCTCAATGATCACTTAGATATTGAGGAGTCCTATAGCCTGGAACATTCATAACTATGTTGAAGGTGACCATATTTCTCGCTTGTTTTATACTTAAGATACAAATATATTCCGATGTTTTTGAACTAATTTATATGAATTATAATTTTATATAGACTATTTCATATAAATGTTTTATTAAATACATTATTTTAGATATATTCCATCATTTTGAAGCCTTTTATAAAAGTATGTTTCAATCATTTGATCTGAATATCATGATTTTTTTAAATAGTATTTTAAATTCCAAACCTGTTTATTCTAAAATTTAAAGCATTACAATGGTTAATCTATTGATGGAATATGATATGGAAAACTTGGTGAGACCCTACTGGTATTTCTATCACACACCCTACTTGTTTTATTATATTATTGTAGATAATCTCCTTCGAGGTTTGAGTAAGGATAAATGTTCTTTTTGAGGTGGATCGAGCTATTGAACCATATCTATTGTGATTTGTGGACTTATGGACCTAGGTTATTTTCTTTTTTATGGAACATGGGTTATAATACTTTGGTATTTAATTCCTTTTTAACTACTAATATATTTCTCCCAATGAAGTTTCATTTGAATGCATATTGAATTTGTTGTCTTGATTCCACTATATTTTGTGGAAAATTCAATCCCACTATCTTTTTTTATATTTATAGGTAGTAGTTGCAATACCTTGGGTATCGGAAATTCCCCTCTGGTAATATTAGGGTAGTCTTGGTTACAATGTTACTGGGGTACCTAGGCTAGTTCCTTACAAGTCTCTTAATATGTTCATCAAATAATAACCCACTAAAATAAGTGAGTTTCAAACACATATAACCATTATAAGAGAACCTTGTTTCATAAAATTTATTCCATAAAAATATAAACCATATAAGAAATAATATGAATTGGTTTCTTGGAATATATAACTAATAATGCATAATCCATAAAAAGTAATTTCATCGTAGATAGAGAATAACATTGAATGATCACATGAAACATTTCATTAGAAAAATATCTATTTTTGATAGTCAATATCGTAAAAAAAATGCAAAAATCATTTACTTAAAATGAAATATATGAAATTTTATTTGAAACATTTTTATGGAAAATATATTTTCAACGTAAAAATTTATTTTTAAAAATTAAATCATTTAAAAAAAATTCCTATGTAATATAATTGATAACATATAAATTAATCATAAAAAACATTACATTTTACACTACAAATACATTGAAAAACATATAAAGATAACTTGAAAAAATGGACAACCTTTTTCCTTCAAAAAATGATTGTAAAAAAATTAAGAGATTCATTGAAACCTATTTAATACACATTAAAACATAAATTATTCCTTAAAATACTATTCTATTAAATTTATATTAACGAATTTTTTAAATAAATGAAATATTTTTTAAGAAAACATGGTTTTTGAAAAAAAGAGATTTTCTAATGAAGTGAGAATCAAAATGGGACATTCCTAAAAAAATTCATAATCATCATAAGTACTAAATGATGGGGAAATGGTAATATTATACAATGATATCATGAAAAAATCCCAGATAAAGAGATATGTGAGTTGTTCAGATATGGATCATAATATTTGATCAAGGGAAGCATAATCATAAAAAATACTGCTAAATTACGAGATTGTAGAAATAAATATTTACCACTTTGTTAACTTTAAATCATGATTCCCATAAGAGAATAAAATTTATTGAAGCATATAATATCATGTAAAGAAGAAAATTCATGATATATCATGTCATAGAAAATTATATACACAACAAACAATAATGAGAGTTGAATATAGAATATCTCTCCCGAAAATAAAAGTAAGATGAGAAACACCTTACTAAATGAGTAACATATGAATCATGAGATCTATGAAATAGTTTAATAAATTTCAATTATTAATATCTATAAATAAATTAAATTTATGATTTAAATTTAAAATTAAAGTATATATAACCAATAAATAAATGAGTGGAGAATATGGCATGTATTAGATGAATATTAAAAGTGAGATGAAATTCCACTACCTTAAGTATTTATTTTCATCATACACATCTAAAAATATTTTTCCATAACAATTAATTTATTATAAATCATCCAAAGAACCATATTAGTTTATCTAATACCATATATTGTTTTATTAGGGTTTTATTTGACCTATTTATTAAATATTCCATTTAATTTCATATTTCAAGTAATATCTACTTTCTATTTTGTATATGCTTTGCCTTGTGACTCTTGATCCTCATACATAGACCATGACTTAATTGTTTCTTAAATGTAATTCATGATATTATTCACATAATATTTATTAAGTGAATAATTATTTATCGTAATATAAATATGATATAACAATGAAATGGTATAAATTGTTTATGGAGATGGTAGTTCATACATATATGCCAATATTGTTTCTATTGTTTTGTCACATTGAATGAAAGTAAGTAAATTTAATATTTTTATATATATTATCATCTTAGTATTATTATTATTTCTTATATATCATATAAATTTAAAAATTAATCCTTAATACATTCCATTTATTGTGTGAATCAATCACATCTCTTTGAGGAGGTGGTAGTCTACCCGTCCACAAACAGAGGTATTATATTTTCACGAAATATAAAACATGAAGGTTTCTATTATATAATAATTCCATTATAAAAAATACATTATAAAAATCATATATATATATATAATACAAAAATATGATGTACATCATTATTCCCAATATTTAGTGTTGTTAATGGAAGAAAGAACGACATTCGGTTAGGAGGTGGTAGTCCGCCGTACACATGAATGAATATTGTGTGTACTATTTTATTAAAGTGTGTGTGAGTGTAGAAAAAAATCATATTTTTATAACATCTCAGTATACTTAGGATAATTAGGTAATTATTTAATCATGTAAAATAATGTTTTTGGGGTTTTATAAAGAAAGAAAAATAATGTGTGCGTTGAAGGATATTTCCTCTTCTTTGGGTAAATAATTTTTCTTTGCACAAAATGGCTTCCATTTATTGATTTCTGACAATCGTGGGGCATCTAAAATTATGGAAATTATTTTTTTATTTTATTTGGGTAGGGTTTTAATGTTCAAAAATTGATTGAGATATGTGATGACAGGAGGAGTAGAGGAGGCCTTTTATAAGTGGTGAAAATGACACATTGGGTATTATTGAAAATATTAGAGTACTCCCACGTATTACTTATCCCCCAAGAGTTAAAATTATACCATTATAGATATATATTCGTGTAATGGTCTAAATATGTCAAAAATATAATTTATAGAAAAAATTAGGGACATTTTTACAACTTATATTATAATTATAGTATTCAGATTAGAATGTTTTTACCTTAATAATTATAAATAGTATTAATTATATTCACGTATCTTTTTGTTAGAAAACAATATTTAAATTATTATACATATTATATTATTTTTATTAAAAATATTATGTTCATTTTGAAAAGATAAAATCATAGAATTATTAGAAATTTATTTAAATGTTTTCTTGGAAAAGGGAAGAGACGATGTGTTTTTAAAATGAAAAAGTCTAAAAGTATGCAATTGTTTTATGTCCAATTTCATTTTAAAAACGGTTAAAATGACCAAAATTGGCTTAATTGATTTATTATCGATAAATAAATATTTTAAATATAATAAAAAACACTATCTAACTATATAATTCAATTAAATGAATAAACATTTTTCAATTAAATTTTTGTGTTTTTTAACTATTCATAAAAAATGAAAAAACTTTGAAAAATACAAAAAAAAATCATTACAAGTAAATTTTGAAGTGTTTATTTATGAAAAATTTATTATTTTTAGAAATAATTATATTTTAAAAAATAATATTTAAATTGGGTTCGTCATTAAAAGTTGTAAAAATTATCTTTAAAAAAATACATCTTAGTATCCATTAAATTTGATTTATTTTTATCTTATTCTTATCAAACCTATTGGATGAGAAACATGTTTGGTTTAATATATAATATATTAACAAAATTATCAATAGTGATTTGTTTTATAAATTTATATAAAATAGTATTTGTACATAGAAAAATTGACTTCAAAGAAAGTGAATTTCTTTATTTTAAAATAGTTATTACAATCATTTCAAGAGAATTAATGATCGAAGAATTAATTTTATACTCATATTTAAAACATGATTTAAAATTAGAGTTAATATAATTTATAAAATCCACTATATTAACTAGGTGATAACTATAATATTATTTTAACAATAGTATTAACAGTACACTATAGTTTGGTAAAATAGATATTCTTTATAATGAAGTCTATCGAATGAACATGGAATTATGAGTAACAGAAGACAAAAAAATTGTTTAATGTACTAATATATTATATAAGTGTTTTTAGAGAAAACATGACTTGGCATTGCTTACACAATAAGAATAACATGGTGATTCTATATAATAGAAGTTATATTCACTATTGCGTAAAATGAAGAATATTGAAAAAACATTATTAATTTAAAAAATCACAAAATTCCAGTGTCTTATAATCAACCCCCCCCCCCCATAAAAATGATTTTAGCCTCAAAATCCATATGGGATATCATTGGTTTAATAATTGATAGTTCCATTAGTATAAACCCACATTGAAAAAATGAGTACTAAAACTTAATTGAAAAAAAGAAATTTGGAACGATTAAAGTTACCCAATGTAACAAATAAATAAGATTCTATATATGAGAATATATGTTCAAGTGAAAAAATGTTCAATTAAGAAAAGAATAAATAATAATAGAGATTGATAAAGATTACATGTCGTAAAAAAGATCATGATCGAGAGAAAGTTAGTAATCATAGAAAATTAAATCTCATGAAACATGATAGAGGTCATGATATCAACAAAAAAGACATTAATTGGAAAAAAATTTATTTTATTCACCTTTTACTAAATTTGATTAATTTTTTCACAATAATATTTATATAGTTTATTTCATTACCTCTCATATGAAAAATATTATAGTTGGTTTTCCTTGATAAATTTTTACTTCATCTCTTACTCCAAGAACTGAAGGTGAAGTTTTCACTCCTGATATACTTTGAGGTCATGATGTATATACATATAAAGATAATCCATTCCATTTATTGGTAGTTATCATAAAAAAATTGTTTTCAAAAGATATAGAATATATAAAAAATATTATATAGTAATAATATACTTTAATCTCTAAAACATCATCTGATGTTTAACTAAATTAATTTCATAAGCGGTTAACCATATAAATTTTTTGAAAGGTAAATATTTAAAACAATAGAAGGTAGATCTAAAAAATTCTCAAAATCACCCTAAAATTGTTCCACTATATATCAGAAAGTCATTTTTATAAATTCCAATCATATGAATTAATTCATAATGTATTTTCTAGAAACATGGTAATAATCTGACTATAATGAAATCCTTATTTAAAACATGCTTGTTTTCATATTCCAATGTTTATTGGATATACTCCATAAATCAAAAAATTATGTAAAATCCATCCATTATAGTATAAATAACTTTTTCATCAACTACTTAATTAGTTCGAAGGTAATTATTACCATCCAATTTACTTATTCATATCCAACATATCTTTATACATAGATCATTATGTCATCGGTAGGAAGAAATTAAGGGTTATCCATCCTTCAATATTTTATTTTCCTTAAATACCACCTTTTAATTAAATCACTTTTCCAGTCTATCAGAACTATTCAATATATTCTTATAAACCATTTTTGTGAAACATAACATGATAAATCATTATATATTTCACAATTCATATTTCGTAATTCTGGATTCCAAGACAGAAAAGAATAAATTATTCCACTTTATATTATATATTTTAACAAGGATACCTCATACTATAAAATAATACCTCTTTCCTTTACCATTTCACCTATAGTATCATAATTATCATATATATAACTATTAATCACATTGCCTTTCTAATTCTCTTCAAGACCTTTCCATTTAAGACATCAATTTGAGTTATGCATAATAATTTAAATTAAAATCAACCATTAATCTATTATACCATAGTGAGTTAATTAATTTAATGTATTGATCATATTTTTTATTTTACCTTTATAGCTAAATGGGATGTTTCATTATTTCTCTTAGTCAAAACATATTCATTTTTTCCAAATAAATTCACTTTGGTGATTCTTTCACGTTATAAACATAATGGAAACTAAATATTCTATCCTTGATGGGATCTGTTACACCAAATCATAAGGAAATATTTCTTTCTCCTATTTTTTGAGCCCTAGATTTGGTTATGGTACACATTGTAAATCATGTCCTGTAAAAACTGATTTGGAATGATCACACCATCCTTCACTCCAGTTATCATAGTATTTAACTACTCTCCACAAAGATCTCTTTCAGATTCGACATTGTCACATTTTCTTCTAGTTCCAAATATTGACATGGAATAGAAATCATTCTATGATCAGAAAATATCATTGTATGGATCTACATAATCATGAAATATTAGTTATAGGTTTTCAAAATAATAACACCTTCCTTTGAAACCTTAGTCTTATCATTAGTGACAACCTGAGGGATATCCTTAAAAATAACTTCTGGTATCTCACAATGATTTTATCATCATAGTGTCCAAAGTGTTACTAATCCATTCCTTTTATACCAACTATTGTGACCCAGGATTAACATATATAGATATTACATCATTTTAAATAAATATTACAAACATTACCAAGAGACATTCCAAAGGATTGTAAAAGATTAGTGCCTCTAAAAACATGTAATCATAATATTATATCTTGGAGAAATATCTTGTATATAACCTTCTCATATATTACCCTATAGTAATTCTATTTATTCCCTTTCTTCATAAGCAAAGGAAATGAAACATATAAAATGGGTCATCTCAGATTCTCTATAGGGGTAAATAGGGGATATATGTAAAGATAACAATAGAATATGGGTATGATAACATTATTTTAATAATATAAGATCATACCTTCCATATCAAAGATCATAATCACTATTCATGAAATTATGATTTGAATTTCATAAGAGATGAATAATACATGAATCAATGAACACGAGTTATGGGATAATGAAATATTTATAAGACATAGTCTTTTTTCATCCACATGATCCTATAAAAGTATTCCATATAATCAATGATCATTGCCAAAATATATCATGGAAGTTTATGGGGAATACACCTATCGGGTGGGACACACCACAATCCCTAATCATAGTTCTTTCATTATAAGGGATTTTGGATTCCCTATTTCTCACCATTGATATAGTTTCCACATATCACCATAGTGGATCATGTTTCAATCTTCCCATAGTGGATCGGGTTTCCCCATCTTTTATAGTGGATCAGATTTCCTCCTATTTAATAGCAGATCAAACCCTATGAATTTATTCCCATTTTTATCTCATGGGATACAAATCACTAAACAATGAATTAAAGTGAGATATAGGTCCCACCCATCGCCTAATAAAATTGTATTCTCATGTTCTACATGATAATAAATCATTTATCATATCGTGGCCCAAAAAATGATATGAGTTTTATAAACATTATATCATAACCCATTAAGTAAAATGGGATTCATAAAAATATCATTATATCATTGCACATTGATTTGATATAGGTCTCATAATCATTTAATCAATTAATTACCCATGAAAATAAATGGGTTTTAAAATAAAATAACATGTTGAGGATAAATGTATTTCCAAAACATCATTCCATAAAAAACATAAACCATTCAAGAAAGAATATATATTATATTCCTAGATTACATACTCTACAAACAATAAACTATAACCAAGTATTCCATCTTATATTGAGAGGTATTTTTAATTAAAATATGGAAAATTTCCTAAATAAAATAACCTTTCATTGAAAATACCTAAAACAAACAAAATTTAAAACTAATTTTCTTACAAACTAATCATTTAATTTTCATTTAAATTATTTCTTTGGGAAAATATATTTTATTCATTAAAAAAACACCTTCAAACATAATTCATTTTAAAAACATTTTTATTTGAAAATATTTTTTAAATAATGTAAAGTAATATTTAAAACATTTACAATTTCTTTTACATTGAAAATTTATTGAAAACATATAATGAAATATTAAAACCAATTTGAAAACCATTTTTTGAGAAAATTTATTTTCAAACATATAAATGAAGTGTTTCAATTTTTTATGAAACATTAAAACATAAAAAATTTATTTATAATTATTTTCACTTAAAATATCATTAATATATCATTTAAAATCATTTTTTAAAACATTTTTTAAAATCATGGTTTGTGAATAAAACATATTTTTGACCAAAGAGTGAAATAAAGTTGGAAATTCTTAAATAAATTTTGTAAATCATATAAAGTACCAAAGTGTTGAAAAAAGGTAAAATTATATAAATATATCATGAATTTAAATTTGATAACAAATGTCATTATATTTCACGAGAGATTTATCAAAATATGTCATCAATGAATGCATAATAATAAACAATATTTAAATACGACGAAATTGTAAAAATTGACAATTGCAACTTGGTTAACATTAAATCATGATCCCCAAAATATACTGACAATATGTTATCCCTATAATGTCAAGAAAATAATAAAATTCATTATAAAACATGTTAAAGGATATTATATAAACAACAACGAATTAATTAGTGGTTAATATATAATATATCTCATAGAAATAAATGTTATATTAGAAAAGAATTCCTACATGACTAACATATGAACTGCGATATCTAGGAAATAATAGCATAAATATAAACTCATGAAATCATGAAATAAATGAAACTGATTATATAAAATTTCATATGGAATTATACTCATCTCATAAAATAAGATAGTCAGAGTATGGAATGTATCTCATGGATACAAAAAGTGAGGTGAATTTCGCTTTCTTTAAGTCTTGAATTTCTTCGTACATTCTAAAACCTACTGTATAATAAATCAAATTTCATTATAATTCTACAGTAGAATCATATTCCTATATAAAATATCATATATTATTTTATTATTACTTTATATTACCTATTTATTAAAAATTCTAAGCTAATGTTACGTTTTGTGTAATATTCATTTTTTTCATATATGTTTTGACTTATTATTTTTCGATTACCGTAATTAGAGAGTTATTTACACACTTATAGAATGTAAATAATCATATAAATATCATATATATTCCTTATACATGTTTTTATAATAATATATAAAATATATAAATATGAAATAGAATACATCGTTTATGGAGACAGTAAATCGTAGGTACGCTTGAACGTTCTTTCCTTTTTTCCATATTGAAAGAATGAATGTAAATGACATGTATAAATATTAATATATTTTTTATCATTATATTAGAATTATTATTTCACATATATATATAATATATTATTACTATACCCATCCTTAATACCTTCCATGTAATGTGTGAATAAATAACACCACATTGAGGGTGCGGTAGTCCACACGTCCCCCAATGAATTTTTCATATTGACAAAAAAATGGAAAGAAAATTGTTAAATTTTATATTATAATCAAATAAATATAAATAAATAATATAAATAATATATATTATATAAACAATTTACTTCATTATTCCCAACCTTGAAAGGTGATAGTGGTAGAATGAACGACACCGGTTTACAAGGTGGTATTCTATTTTTCATAGGAAAAATGTTTCTGAATCCCATTTAAGGAATTTTATTGTATGTGTAGGTAGGAAAATTAAGATAAGAACATTGAATTATATTGGGAATACTTAGGCTATTATTTATACATGGAAGAGAAGAAATTATTTCATGGAGAAAAAAAAATAAAAAACATGTTTATAAAGGATGTTACCTCTTCTTAGAGTAACTCCATTTTGTTTTCACCAAATTAATTCCTTGGATTGATTAATGACCATTGTAATGTATCTAGAATTCATGGATGGATGTTGGAAAATGATTTTTTTATGTTTTAAAAGAACCAAAATATCATGATTGTTTTGGTGAGAGGAGGATGAGGGGAGGCCTTTTATGAGTGGGAAAAAGGACGCATTGGGTATTTGTGAAAACATTGGAGTGATCTCCACATTTTACATGTCCCCTAAGGGTAAAAAATAGACCATAATAGATCTTTATAGGTATAATAGTAGATATAAATCCATAAAATAAATTTTTCACATGTGTAGGATTATTTTTACAACTTATATTCTAAGGTTAGTTATTAGGTAAACTCTTTTTTACTCTAGTGACGATAATTAATTTTAATTAATTTCACTAATTTTGGGGTAAAATATATTTTTACATTATTAATCATTGTAAATTATGATGAAGACAAATATTGAATTAAATTTTAAAAATTATAATCACTTATGTGGAAAAAATTAGTTTAATATTAATCCCACAATTTGGATATGATGATGGTTTTTTAATGTGACAAATTCCAAAATGATGAAATTTTTTTTATCTATTTTCATGAAGAAATATCTTACAATTACATAAATGGGATTATAAAATGTATATTTAATCTATTTTTACTTAAAAAAATTGAACATTATTTAACTAAATAAATGAATTATATTAATAGGTATATTTCAATAAAAATCAAGTATTTTTTTATTATTCATCAAAATAAAATGAAACTTCTTTGAAAAATAAAAAATTTTTCTCAAACAAAATTTGGATATTCCAATTTCAAAAAATAAATTTATTTTTTCAATAAAAATTATAAAAATATTCAAAATTTATATTTAAAATTTTAAGTCCATTAAAAGTCAGTAAAATTACCTTTTAGAAAAATACATATTGGTATTCATAATATATAATTTATTCCTATATTATTCCTATAAAACCTAATGGATGATTTAGAAAAAATATTTAATATATAATATATGAAAAAAAATCATAAATAGTGGTTCTCTAAATTTATTGAGATGAAATTGTGTTTTTACATAGAAAAATATTTTTCTTAGAAAATGAATTTTTTATTTTAAAATATTTCTTACATTAATTTCTATCTAATGGATATCCAAAAGATTAAATTTAAATGTAGGTTCAAATCATATTTTTTAAGTACAGTTAATCGTATTTAGGACATCGATTTTAAAATCGAGGTGAAAACTATAATAATATTTTAACAATAACAGTTATATTATGTTATAGATTGTTAATACAAGGTCTTCCATGTAACACCGACTATGGATGGAATTCAATATTGTGTAGAACACAAGACAAATATAGTGTGTTTTTGCCTACAAGCTAATATACATATCGTGGGTAGCATAATCATTACTTGCTGTTTCGTAAAGGGTATGAATAAATTGGTCCTGTCATATAACACAAGCTATATACAACATTAACTAAAACTAAAAATATTGAAATGATGAGATTAATTTAAAAAATATATTTTACAAAATCTAGGGTTTTTATATTCTAAAATAATCAAGGATTATGTTTAAATTCAGTGGGAATAATGATTAAATTTTTTTGAAGTATGTGCTGATTCAATTTTTAATTACATTGTATTCATTCTCCATAAGAGTGGAGAAATCAGAACAAAATATTGATGTGAAATATAAAAGTGAAGAGTCCTTTAATCTCTATATAAGTAACAAATAATTTATGTTTGATAGAAAATTATTCTGGAATATAAACATGTGTTATGTTATTGATTTTTAGTATAAAGGATTCATAATAAGAGTATTTAATTAAAACCATATTATCATACATGCAGTGAATAATGATGAATAGTGTAGACAGAGTTACTGATTATTGGATCACAATGTAGGTTGGATGAAAACACCATCAATCATATGGAATATTAATCAGTGGAATAAATGAAATGTCTTATTGAAATTTATGAATATAACGATATGTAGATATCAACATATGTCATGTACGAAGATACATAGAATGTGATATAAAATTATGTAGATGAAAAGTAATGTTTTTTATATCACCCTGACACAAGTAACCCCAATATTGTGGTTATCTTACTATATAGAGCATTCATAATCCTAAAGTTATTCCTAACACCACCATAACATCATATTGATCTATTTCTACGAGAGTATGTATTTCAAACTTTTATGATCTTTATAAATTTCACATCATTCACAATAAATATAATGACTCCCTATATTCAATTAATATACTATGTTTTCCAACACATGACCAAGGGTAATATAATTTGTTTCGTTGGTCATTAATTTCCCTAATTAAAATTTAACAACTCTACCATTATTCATAAATACACATCCAATTCACATCATTGATTCTTCAATATATTAAAAATATTTATCTCTTTTTAATTAGAAAGTCAGTATTGATGCATTGGAAAATAACACCATTAATTATTTAAAAATTATCTATATTCATGTGGATAAATGATCATAACCCCATTTTGTATCAACCATAAAAATAGGCTTTCTAAATGATAATTATTGAACACATTATTTATAATAACATGATAATCTTTAAAAAGTACATAGTGTGGTTATATTCATTTCTGGTGTCCATTCAATCAAAGAATTTTTCATTTAACGATCAAAAAATATTCTATCCTCACAGATAATATCTCTATGAAATGTAATTTCCCAAATAATGAGTTTTCATGTTCTAAAATTTTCAAAATAAATATTTTTATCTATGATTCATAGAAATTATTCACCAACCAATAATAAGTTCATCATAGATTTTAGAGCGTACTATGATATCATCAATAAATAAAATTTTGAAATTTAAAAAAATCTCCTCCAATAATATATTGAACAGATCTATAAAAACATAAGGTTAATTTATATAATCCATGTGGAATTATTGTGATTTCATAATAGATATACCGCATATGAAACACCATATTTGAAATATCATCCAACTTTATTCACAGATGATGATACACAGAAGGTATAACGATCTTTGAAAATATTTAGATCAGTGATGTTGATTGAAAATATATACAATATGGGGAAATTGACACATTTCATTTATAAATATTATTTATTTTTTCAAAATCGATGAATAAGATGATATTTACATCAATTATCAAAGCATAAAATAATGTGGACCAACATGGTAATACATTAGGGTCTATAAATACTGGGTAAGACAACACATGTTTTTTTTCTTCAATTCCACTAATTGAACTCAGTCATTCATGTAGGAAGTAATAGATATACTATTTTCAATAGATTTTAGAGAGAAAAAGAAAACTTAACTTCACCCACATATGATTTTCAAGTATGTTCTCTCAAATAAAGGTCAATGTATATTTTGACAATAGGAATATCCTATATTCAAATAATATCATTCCCATTACTTGGTTTTTCCTTCTCATTCTCTATCAGGTTATCATGAAGGATATAAATATGAGGTTAATCCATGAATGACATTAAAAATTTTCACCTCTATATGAATAACTGATTCCACATATTCATTGTGGACCATAATCTCCATCAATTTGAAAATGTTTTTCTCTTTATAATTTGAAAGACAACACATAACGAATATTATATTATAATTAACAATTAGTACAATAATAATGTATACAATCAGGGTGTTCATATGGATCATAATTAGGGATAAAATACATATCATTGATGAAATAATATTTTCTCGAAGTGTCATTATTAAAAAATACCTTCTTATAGGTGGTTGATATATGACTCTATAAAATCTCAATTAAAGAGATGTGCAGAGATGGATAATTCTCAACAGATTAAGAATATTTTCCTTACTGCTATCTCAGTGCTCTGCCATGTGATCTGGTATCATAGAAACCGTCTTATTCATAATATATGCACATTAAGTCATGATGAAGGGTGTATCGAATACTTATTTCCATACATGATGATGCTTCGATCCAAAAGGGACACTGTAAAAACATGGTGCATGAATTTGGAATACTGCGGTGACTCCATATTTATGGAAATTACTCAAAACCTCATCGCACATTCGTATTCTTTTGGCATGCCCCACTTCCTATCTAAATTAAATTTATCATGGATGTTTCTTCCAAAGGAAATTCGGGCCATGCCGGTTGGGGTGGAATCTTTAGGAATCATACTGGTCAGATACTTGAATGCTTTTATGGTAGTTTTGGTACATCCTCTTCTCTAGGAGCTGAAATGATGAGCATGATTCATACAATTTCCATTTCCAAATAAAATAGTTTGATAAACCATTGGATTTAGAGTGACTCAATCACCATTTTTCAGGCTATTTGGAATGGTTTGGTTCATCATGCATGGCCGATCACCACTCAATCGATGTGCTGTATCCATACTCATCTTGAAATTAACTACATAATCACTCATATTTATTGAGAATCTAACATGGCATCTGATGGATTTGAGAATAAGGGGATTAATCGAGATATTACCTGGCTTGAGGACCTTTCCATTTATCTGATCCACTTTAATCATAATGATTGTAATATGTTTCCATATTTTAGTCTCATATAGACGTTTTCTTTATAATAATTATACCTTGGTCTTCTGGACTGGCACCACATTCTTAAAAAAAATATCTTCTTATAGTGCTATATAAATATCTGATTCTACAGGAAAATAGGGAAGGTAGAAACAAGTGAAAATATCCTAGAATAAATAAATAATTAGGTTGTGAATAAAGTAACATCCACCACATCATTAGGAACTTCAACATCACCTACAGTATTCCATAATATTGTACTTCCAACCCTTCCATTTTATGAGGAAAATTCTATTGAATTTTGGGGAATTATTTTAATTAGTTCCCCATATTCTTACAATTTAATATTAAAACAATGTATACTGTTTTCTTTCCCTTCATATCATTATATTTTCATCAATTTTTTATACACATGACAAAAATATCAACCCTATGAATAATATTCTATATTGTTTCTTTTCATAATTATAACATTGAATTAAATCCCACAATTACCTTCATTTCATATTTTAAATTTATTTTTTCCATGTTTCAAATCACTAGATAACTTTCTTATTTTCCTTATAAAACATATGATTTAATGAATTATTTCTCTACTTTTATGGAACTTGATACTATATCATTATATATGAAAAATATATGAGAGAATAAATTATATTAATGTATATTAATAAGTGTAACAAGGAAACTATTTATCTTACATCATACATTATGTACATAATCCATATCATTATTTTAAAAACATTAAATGTTAACATAAAATTAATCAAAAGGTTATCCTTAAAATATCCTAATGTTGATAAATTGTCTCTCCATATCAATTAATTTCTCATGAAGAATTTATTTTTCAAATAATATCTTCTGAAAATTCTTCAAATCAAAACACATTATATACTCCAACACCATTCTGTTCTAAATAAATTACCACAATTGATTGGAATATCTCTTATGATGATAAAATAATTTCAACTATTTATCCCTTTCATTACATACAAATCTAATAAATAACTTCCCTAGAGACATGATTCATTAATTAGTTAATAATTTTATATAATTAACATTGAAAAATAATGTTTTTGATGGATGAAGTATTTAGAAATAATCACACAATTCATGGGATCAATATGTTTTTCCATAATAGAAATATTATTGGTCATAATCTTAATTAAATTCCCTAATATAGTTATAGGTTTTTGACCTCCATCTATACCGTCATTTTCATTCCTATGAAGGAAATACATTCTTAGATTACAAACAATAATGTGTTTTACATTCCTTCCACTATGGGGAATTTCCATTCAAAATAATAATAATACTAGCTCCTAAAATTATGAATTTTAAATCGTAGTTTATAGTTATATGTATAGTGTAACGCGTAAAAAAATAAAAAAATTATTCATGTTTAATATATCAATCATAATATTAGTATCTTTAGGAATATCATAAAATCATTAAAATATTTTAAATCATTTATAATGGAATGTTACATGACTTCAAATAATCTTTATCATATATATATGTAGTTTCTATTTAGGTGTATAGTCTTAGGAATGCTCATTGATTATTGAGTTAATATTGAGTTGATTCTCCACAATCATATCTTATAGTATTTACCCTTATGTTAATCTATGACACATACATAAACAGATTATAGTATCTAGATAGGTATGTCATTTCATAAAAGATATAAATTTTCTACCTTATGAAAAAATAATTATATAATAATATACTTAGTCCTATCCCTATATTCATTCATAAGTATAGGTTATCAAATATATGTTTTAATAAATCTAATTTCTATGGTTCATAATAAATATCAATTGATTCCAACTCTAACACCCAAACTTTGGTAACCTCCACCAAGTAGAAATATAACTACATTCAAGCAATATACAAATCATTTCATCATGACTGATCAAATATTATATCCGATTAAAGAGACTAGATATACATATGATTCTCTCAATATATGTGAAAACATTAAAAAAATATAATATTACAATGATAAGTTCAGTATTTCTTTTATTCAATTCCAAGAATCAATCATAGATACCTTATTCATATGATAAGGAAGAGAAAATAATGTAATGCGTGAGACGAACTGCTCAGTAAGGGAATGAATATAATAGAATTTTTCTTAGAATAAATAAATAATGTTTAATAATAAAATGATAAATAATAATCATATATTTATTTTAAATAATATCATATAAATTTATTATTTCCATTGATGAAATTACAATATAAATAATTAGACAGATAATACAAAATTGTTTCATAATGATAGTGTTCATATTACCAGAGATCCTAATATTACTATCAATTCCTTATTCTAATAAATCATACTTAACCAGGTAATTATTATAGTGAATACCGAAAAAGTTTCTTTCATTATAGCTTTTAATAAATCAAGGGTATATAGAGTGCCCCTTTAATCATTTAATAAGTCTGATTAATTCATCATAAAAAATGAATAAGATTTCAATATACAATAAACATAAAAATTGATATTCAAAACTGTCATATAAAATGTAAATATTTTTTACAATCAATATATTGAAAAGAAATATCATAATCCCTAAAAAACCAATTGATGATATTATTAGATTATATCCATAGAAAATCACAATAATCATCATAAGATATTGAAATTGATAGAAATACCTATTAAATACTATAGAAAAAAGTCATTATAAATATGGGGAATGAATCATATGAATTTGAAAACATTTGAATTAAAAATTTCTATAATGTTCCAAAATTATATTATCTAAAAAATGACAATAAAAAATTTTAAATTAATAATCAACAGAATAAATCATCAATATTGTTGGAAAATATATTTGTTTAGTAAATGATAAAAATGTATATTCTATTCACACTTTCTGTATGAAGTCAGAAGTAACTTATTTATAAAAATAAAATAATTATCCTTTTAAACCATTATAATGAATGTCAATTATAGAATAAAATTATATTAAAGGAGAACTGTATTATAGTTTACTTCAATTTAAAAATTATATATAAATAATATATCATAACATTTTTAGAATAAACACTTACCTCTAGTCTGAATCAAATCATATGTATATTAAATAATATATAATAGAATTATATTTATTTTATAGTTTTGTAATATCATTAATTTGGTATATTTATTTAATATAATCTAATTTATTACATTTTTTATCATTTGATATATTTATAATATATCAGTTAAGATCATGATAAAAAACTTGTATTCAATTAGCTTATAAACAAACAATTAACATTGGTTTGTTGACTATGGTCAGTGGGAAAATAGTTTTATTATATAAATAATATTTAACATTAAATAGTTAACATAGTTTTATATACCCTTTTATTTTATAATCATCCCTAAAACGTGGACATAATAAATGGTAAATATCTCTTCATCGAGGTTGTGGACCATAAGTACACATGAGAAATATTATAATTTTACAATGGTTGGACTGTTCATAAGGTAGATTATATAATATATTTATTGAGCCCTAATTATGTTATAAATATTATATAAATGAATGAGTTTATCTTTATTACCATGCATTTTAAATGGTGAATAAAAATGAATGGCATCGCTATGTGGAGACGGTTGGTCGGACATATTCATAAGCCTTGTTTTGTTTTTTCATAGGATATAAATTGATATTTGAAGAGTTTTTCCTTCTAAATAATACCGTTTTAATATATTTAAGGAACTGATGTTGTAATATAATAATGTTTATTAAATATTTTAAGGATGTTGACAAATAAAAAACATAAAAATATTCTTTTAAGTGTTATACCTCCTCTTTGAGAAACATCCTTTGTATTACATCTTATGAATTCATGAAGTGGATAAGTGGTAAGAAAAGTATAGCTAATACTTGTTTAGGGAGGTATAGAACGTATTTGGTAGATATTGTTTGACCTATATTGCTCATGTAGTGTAGATAAGAGATGGTATGTGGTTCCATTATATAAGTGAGGTTAGTGGAAAACCCGTAATTATACATAACTATTAAATACTATAGTTGTATTACACATGCATAAGTGGAACTCAAGGAATTAAGTATCTAATATAAGGACTTGTGTTTTGAAATACTCTAACACAATATAAATTAAATTTAAATTTTATGACCTTATTTCATTGGTTTACCCTTAATTAACCACGTTTGCATCATTTTAGTGGTGTTTTTACCAATGACACTGCTAAAACTATTCAAAATTGAAATTATGCCAATTAATAAATCATATATTCAGAATATTAAATATGGTATTTATTTTTCAAGATTAATTTTTTTTCAATGTGGTATAAAATAATTTTATAAGATATGTATAAAATGAAGAAAAAATATTTTTTTATATAAAACATCTCTTATGAATATTAAATTAATATTTTAGTATTAAATATATAATTCATAATCATATTGATATAGTGTTTTTAACCAAAATGATCACATATTAAATAAAAAAATACAAAACATAATTATAATTTTTATATAATTGGTTTACATAAAATACCAAATAGCTTTTTCAAAAAACAGTTTTCTTCACTATTGACCCCAAAAATGAACTATTTCTAAAAAATAAAAATAAAAAATAACTATATTCTTATTTTAATCTTATATAATCAATAACTATAAAAAAATCAAGAAACTAAATTTATAAATTATTGAAATATTACCTGTAATATAATCATACACTATATATAATATAACAAAAAAATAATACTTTGTGCATTGGTCAATATTCAAAGAATGTATTTTTTTTAAATTATTGGATTATATCATGTATTAAATGATTATATAATGTTTAAATACCATGGTAAATTCTATTCTGATTCATTCAAATAAGTATTTTAGATGAATTTTGAACACATAGAGAAGAAACCAAATAAAAGATGATGTTTGGTTCTTTCATTAAATTAGTACCGAACCACATATATGAATCTGCATAGATGATCCTCATTAGGAAATATAGACAAATGGGTTCTCATATGAAGGTAAATCCAATTACCTAAATTCACTATTTAATATCTGAATATTTATGTAAGATATTAATCCACATATGAGAAAATATTTTGATACATGACTAGTCATGTAAAAAAATCATAACATATGTGAACTAGTTTTGAACGAGAATGGTTATTTATGAAAATATTTATAACTAAATGTTACCAAATACATGTGAATGTTTTCATCGGATTATTTTAATACATCCATATACCAATATAGGTGACTAGTTCACACAAATTTGTTTTCTACGAATGCTATTTAGCCATGTTTGGGATTATTCATGTGAATCATATTTTATGTAGAGTTTTTATTTATAAAGTATGAAGAGGAAATGGAAGAGATGTTCCCTGATGTGTTCTATGACATAATAAGAATATTTCAAAAGATTATTGAAATGATGATAATTATAAGTTTCATATATCACGTTATTGGTTATCAAAATATTTTTTAATGAATTGATGATGTAGTTTGAATGAATAATAATGGAAGAAAATAATCATGTATGGAAAGATCCATTTAGCTGTGATTTCTTCTGTCACGGTTAGAGTTGTTTGAAAATGGATACCACAAAAAATACATATATTGTTGATGTAATTCTAATTCATAAGATTCTATGTAAATATGTATTAAATGAAAATATATATCAGCCAAATCCTTATTGTTATATTGGGTTTTTAATGAAATATGGAAAATTTAAAAAACAAGCTCTATGTTTTGATACATGGGAACCATGAAAATAAATAATTCTTATTAATAAATTTAGTTATTTTTATAAATTCAATATATTTATTTTTTTAGAGTGAAGGTTTTACGATATTTCTTTATACCATGTAGTGAAAACTAAGAAGTAATTCCAATATTTGAAGTAGATTTTATATATTGATGAGTGCCTGATAATTACAAATATCATGGAGAAAAAAGGATATTGAAGAACAGAGTTATAATGAAATATTTGAAAGATAATAAAGATATAGAAAGTGATTAATTGTGTATCTAATCCCAAATAATGATAGCTAATACTTTTTTAGTCACTAATAACCATGGAAAATAGAATAATGCATTCACATGGTACTATTTATATAATAGTGAATGAGAAGAAACTATAATATGAAAAATAATGATGCATCTTATATATATATATATATATTTATTTATAATCAACAAATAAAATATATATATCAGAGAATCTGGAAACTATTATTAAAATAATAATATCATGGAGTCAAGATTAATAGTATCCAACTCATTTGTAAGATTAATATATCATGTGAGAATAATTCAAGAAGGAATAAACTGTATTATATTTCTTAAATGAAAATAAGAAAATAAATAAAGGTCTAGAGGATATCCATTAAATGCTAATAAATTTCACTAAATAAATAAAATTATTAATTGAGAATAATATAAAGAGGTATTGTATATATCTTCTTATATAGGTAAAATAAATAGAATAAGGAGGGAGGATAGGATATGAATATTATGAATATTTGTTACATAAAATTAAAAAAATGTAGAATCCATGTTATCTAATTAGTTAACAAGAACAATAATTTGATATTTTTTATAGGATTCACATATTAAATATAGGTAATGTGACTAATGAAAGGGGAAAAATTATTCCACCTACTCAAGAAAAGAATATTTTTAGTTTACCTTTGTGAATTTTTTATGGTTGTCTATGTTGCTTTGAATATAGGTAAATATGAAGAGTATTTTATTAAATTCTTATACCTAGGTAATAGGTGAAGAGAAGGATAACATTCTTACTCTACATCAATCATCCAAATTTCTAACTGGTGGAGGACTCTCTTTTGTTGAAAAATAATTTATGAAGTTTAATACTTTGTCAAAAAGGTAGTATCAGATTTAAAAAATATATTCTAGTTGTACTTGGACATAATCCATATAGGGATACAAATTTTCCCAAATCTTGAGTTTATTTTATCACACATAAGTTTTGGGATTTTTTCTAGGTGATTTACTATAACAAGTGTGTAATTATTGTGGTTCATGTGGTCATTAATGGTTTCCTATTTTAACCAAGTTCTATCATATTTTTGTGAAACATGAAACATAAATATATTCTATCTACTTTTTGTGTGTGATATATAATCAATATGATCTAACAAACTTCTTGATTAAAGATCTTAATAGTTCCAAGTGGAAAATGGAAAAAGGATAAATTGATCTCAAAATGAAACAAACGTAATTCACCCCAAACCCCTCCCAATGTTTTTGTATATAAAATGTAATCCTAACACGTTTAGATATACCATAAACTGTAACATATGGATCGAGATTTTTAGAAGTGATTTAGTTAATGTATGGTATATCTATGTAGCTCATGAATCTATTAAGAAGATAGGGGATGTGATGCTTGTTTAAATGTTAGTGGAGTTGTACACTTGTAATTATTATAAATTATAAAATACTATGAGGTGAAGTTAAACTAAATGTGGATTAGAATTGGATAAATTTAAAATATTTTATGTGATATGGTTGAACTCCATTCAGTAAATATAATTTAGTTAAATTATTAGGTTAATTTTATCATGTTTTTTTATTAAATATTTGTTAACCCTTTAATCCTTTACCATAGTATTGAAATTTTACATTGGTTTCTGTTCATTATGATAATGAATGAAATATAAATATTTACCATTTCATGAAATTAAAATTAATAATAATGAAGAAAATTTATCAAATTCAATTCCAATAAGTGATAGAAATTCATTTTAAAATGGTTGTGCAAAAATTAATGAAAAGTGTTACATGAAACATAATTCATTATCCATGATAATAAAATTATTATTATTATATAAATATTAAAAGCCGTTAGGGGAAATTTAATTTTTTATTGAATATATTATGTATATATTTTATAAAATTTATTCATCGATATATATAAAGTTGATTTGTCATAAGAAAAACACATTTCATGCAAAAAATTAATTTTTTAGAAAAATATTCTTAATCCTTAAATCAATTTTATTTTCAACTCTACGAAATTTTAACCCTATGTAGTCATTTTATACATGTTTAAACAAAATAGTTTCTTAATTTTATTAATCAGAATTATTATTATTTTAAAAATATGAAAAAAAAATCTCATAGATATATGATTTCACAACAGTTATGTGTTATCAATAGTATTTCCATAGTGGGTCAGAAATAATTTTTGGGAGGTATTATTTATTTAAAAACGATATAATTCAAATAAATTTATATTGATTAATTATTATTCGTATAAGATCAGGTAAACATGGTTCATATGAAATCAACCATATTTATTTAATAAATAGATTTATATTCTAAAATCCAAGGTATTTACATTCAATTCCCTTATAAAAATTTTACCCTCAAAATATTTTAAATCTGATACAAAAATAGTGGTTACATTTACCTTGTCAAATCCTTATGATCCCAAATAGATTCTAAAAATTTATAGTTTCAATAAATAAATACCGTGAGAGTGGTCTTGTTATTTAACAAATTATCTATATGACAATGAAATTTTAATAGTTTACCGATATAAGGAAGATCATATTCTAGTGGTATAACAATTGAGTTTATTATTTTGTATAGATATAGTATATACATACTCAAATGAGATTCATAGAACAAATACTAAACATGAGAGAGGATTGGGAGAAGCATCATGCGATGTTATATCATCTCAATCTGATCAAGAATCTCATAGACATTAATATAAATGGGGTATAATTTTCAATTTATTCAAAATATAAGAAACATACTCTAAGGATATATCCAAATAAGGACATTGTCCAAAACAATTATCCTCATATCTAAATAATGGCTATCATAATATATATTCCTTCGATCACTTTCTATGCTATACTATTTAATTTCTCTAACATTATACACTATTTCGTTAGCATTCCTTATCCACGATATTTTTACATCAACAACTTCATACCCGTAAGTTCTTATTCTACACATATTTCCACAATGGTATTTAAAAATAACAATCTGAAATCTATTGGTAAAGTTATTATTTTATGGAAATTTATCCATATGATGGGAATAATCCCAAACATTATTAAAATCAACAAATAATGAAATCATATTATCTCCAAGGTTTTAAATGGTCCTCCTTGAATAAACTTTTGTTTTATGATAATATTATAACACCACAAACAAATAGTTTAATATTGTAATTAACTCGAGATATTTTTTAAAATGAAACAACCTGTGTTTAGCCTAATGAGATATACTATAAAAAATAATTATTTTTAAGTGAAAAATATAAATCAGCTATTGAATTTCCTAGTTTTAATTAGACTAACTATATTATGAAATATTTTTATAATGTTCAAACTCTATATAAAAATATTTATTAGTGTTTAAAAAATATAACCTTT
This sequence comes from Viscum album, assembly GCA_963277665.1. NCBI lineage: Eukaryota > Viridiplantae > Streptophyta > Magnoliopsida > Santalales > Viscaceae > Viscum > Viscum album. The sequence continues at coordinate 516,625,335 of OY728145.1, forward strand.
ATTTTTAGTGATTTCATTTTCTTCTTAAAAGTCATTCAATCATTAGAAATTGTTTTTATTCCCTCTTGTCAGAAAATATTATAATTAATATATAAAAATATAGAAATTTATTTTTTTAAAAAATATATATCCTTTTTGGAATTAACATATTCAAATTATCTTATGGTACAATTTTAGGAAATTTCAAAAAAAAATTCAATAAAAAGTAAACAATAACGATTTTACTAAACAATATTATTTTTTCGTGTATTTAAAAAGTTACTTTTTTAATGAATTGGTTTTAAAAGATTAATATTTCATTTTAGTTAAACAATGTCCTATAACTTTTATTTTATTCAACATTGTTCATTATTTTGATACAAGAATTATTTATATAAAAATGGTGTTTTCGTGAAGATTGTTCTTCTTTAAATAATTTTGGACTATTTGAAATTTAATTTCATCCACATATAGGGTTTGGATTTGATAAAATGAAATCCATACATGGAAATTTAATTCCATTTATTAGTATATAGTTTATCTTTTTTTGTTTTAATGAATAGTAACTATGGTAAATATGTGTCAACCCAATAATGGTAAACCAAAAAAGATTAGTCAATATCAATATGATAATGATCCAAATATCTATTTATCAACTAATTTATTTTTTAGATGATTTTATCTCAAACAACTACATCTAAAATATTATGATTTTTAAAATTAGTTCACTTTTTCATTGATAAAGATCATAATATTTTTTTAATCAATCAATAAATAAAAATTACTCCTCCAATTATTTTAATATATCTAATATTTTTTTGAACGGATAAATGAGGCTATTTTTAGTTAAAATTTTTATCAGATATAAGATATAATTTTTTCGGTTTAAATTTTGTTTTATTTTTTGTGGTATAAAATTTACGTTACATTTTTTAAAAAATGTCACACATTTTTTGGGTAAGAATTAAAAAAATAAAGTGAAATAATAAAAAAATATACAAAGTACTATTTTTTGGAGGACATATGGTTTTACATTAATTTTTTGGATATAAATAATTTATTTAGTATATATTTAAATTTTCAGTTTCAAATTAAATTATCATATTAATTTTTTTCTAATAAATATATATGAATATTCCTGAAAATGACTTTATGTAATATTATGTTAAATAATAATTTTTTTAATGAATTAAAATTAATAAAATTCTTATCTTTGAATATTTTAATGGAATATGTTCTACCATATCAAAAAAATTTCCACTTGTGTTTCAATTTTCCATTTATAGAATCATTCATAACACCCAAAGAGTAAAAAACATTGATATCACAGTAATTATAAAAACCATTTTGTATTCTTAAAACGCCATTCTCAATGTAATTATATTTCGATCAAATAGTGGTTCTTCAAAGAGAATGTAGATGTCTTAAACAAATGATTTTAATTTACTTCTTCTTCTACCTACTTCAACTATTCCCAAATAATTAAAAATAATAATAAAACTATATAACATATACTTTTAATTTATTAGGTTACTTTTATATCCTTATTGATACATTTTTCGATTAATTTTGAAATTATGGAATCACCCGTGCATACGTATGGTCTACCACATTCACCATGTGATATGGTTCATTTTCCATAAATACATTACATGGTTGTTTTTAATTATCGATTTAATAAATAGGTATTATAATAATGATATTATTATGGTTTTGGAATGGTGAAATACTTTTTAAATTTCATTTCTTCCATCCAGTAAAAACATTAATCACTACTTATGCATATATACAAACTAAAATCCCCATGACATGATTAAATTCAATTTTAATCACCTCTTTATATGAATATTTAAAAAAGTTTTTATAAACATCTCATATCATATTATATGAATTATTGAAATATTGGATAGTAATAAACCATGATAAATGTATAAGGACTAGAAATTCGAAAAACATATAGGAAAAATGAAAGAGTCGACACCTAGAAACGAGGATTTAAATAATGAATTTTTAATAAATGGTAATTTTAAAGTTATAATTTAATCACTTATGATATTATTAGTTTTTTAATTGATCATTAATATAATTACAATAAATTTATTTTTATTATATAGTAGGTTAGTGTCTATATGAATCGATTCAGGCATGATGTAAGTGTTTGACATCACCAATTTATTTATATGATGCATAAGAAAAATTAACCACTTATTTCCTTTATGTGGTGTATATATTTCCCATTATTTCATTTAAATTTAATATTCATTAAAAAAATTTATAAATATGGTAATATGTAGATATTTTAAATTAAATTATATTTTCAAATCAATCATATATTACTATTTCAATGTGACCTTTATAAAATTTCTAATGAATTGGAGGGTATAGATAGGATTATAACCATTATAAAATATACATAAATCTCTTAGTCAATATAAAATACATTTACTAATTCCAATGAAATATGAACTCAATTTTTATTAACGTCGTTTTATTCAAAAAAATATAAATTTTTCTATAAAATAAATATTATTAAATTTTCTGATTGAATCATTTAATTTATTTATTGAAAATTTATATTTTTTAAATTTTTTTAATAAGGATATAATTTTTGAAATAATTATATCAAAAATATATTCAATAGAATTTTATTATTCTTAGGGAAAGATATATTTTTATGTGAATAGTAAAAAATAATAAATATTATTGAAAAATATATTTTGATTCAAGAATAAATGAAGAGATAATATTTTAAAATTTTATTTAAAATAAAAATTATATAAGTTATATTATTAGTAATACAATTAATTTCATTGAATGAATGTTATAGTTGAATTTGGTATAAAATATTTCTATACATAAAATGGTATTGTTATGAAAAACATGTCATTATCTTATTGTATTATTAGATTTTTACTATATTCATCAATTTGTTTTAAAATATTACCTTTGATTTTATTTATCCTTTATTTTTACCTCTATAATATGTAAGTAAATGATATAGTCCAAAATTTCACCACATTACATTTCATATCTATAATAGTTTATGATGGGGATAAAATAATACATTTAGTTATAAATAGAAATTGTAATGATAAATTATTATTATAATTGTCATTTTTTATAATTTTTATAGATGAAATAATTGCCTTAAATTCATATGTAATATCGACAAGATATTTATTCATTTATTAATGAGTTTAAATAATTGTTTATGTAAATGTTTAAAGTAATATAATATGATTTATCTGTTGTGTTACATTGTAGATAAAAATAAATTACTAGAGATTTTTTTTATTATATTCAAATTCAATATTTCCATTTGGTTTTAAATAAAAAATTAAATAAACAGTTCCAAAAATGACAATATTGAAATTATATGATAAATAATACATTGTTGAATGATTTATATTTTATATAAATAAAATAATTTCCAAAAATAATGTTATATGGTTTAATTTATCAACCAGGGTCAAGTTATGTGTCAATTTTATTAATTAAATATTATTAAAAATACCAAAGGTGAACATATCCTCTCTTATGAAAGGGAATATCCGCACGTCATTGATTAATGGTTAAAAATACTTAAAAATTAACCAATAACTAGAAAACTATATCCTAATTTCACCCACCTCATTCTATTGTACTTGGTTTTGGTAGAATACCATCTTTTTTAGCAGTAAGGTGTGAATTAAAGGAGAATATGCAAAAACGAGTTATAGATTTTATCCAAATGTTTTAGTTTAATTTGTTCACACACATCCTTGAAATATTTAGAAATATTTATGATATAATAACATAATTATCTAACATATACTTATATTTTATTATGTTAAATCCAGATCCTATATGTATCTCATTCTTCTATAAAGTTGCAAACAAAACAATCCATCAAGTGTTCTATCGATAATCACCTCAAAAAATGTTGTAATTTGGATTTCATAACCACTAATCACAGATTAATATATATATATATATATATATGAAATTAATGACATATTTATCATTCTGGAATGAAAATAAAACATTTATATTTTTACATTTTAATTCTTTTAAAAATTATAACGTCGTTTGTGTATATGTGTCGACTACAAAATCTTTAGCATGATGTGATTAATATTTAATCACCATATCATATGAATGAGGTATATAAATTTATCTAATAATATAATATAATCATAACTATTATCAATTATCTATTAATTATCACGTACTTTCTATTGTGGTTGTGAAATATTGAAGTGTTGCTCGTGTGTATGTAAGACATACCATCTCTATTACTATAAAATGGTTCATTTTTCATTGTATTCAGTAATAATTAGTTTTAAATATATAATTTATATATTAAAATTTTTATTCATTCATGATTATTATGATATATATGATGGAAAATTAACCTCTTTGATCATAATTATCATGTCAATTCCATTTAGTAAATATGAGCTGAATATCATCAAAATGCTCGATGTGAAAATAATTTATTATAAAATGGTAAATGGAATAATAAAATGAAAATGTTCTAAAAAATTAAATAAATATCAAAATTTTATTATTCAGTAAATTGAAGATATTTCATGATGAATCATAATTGAAGTGTGGTGATATTTAATTTAAAAATTCTTTTTTTAATGTTATATGGATTTATTTTCAAAATAATTACCTTTATTGTCCATATTTTTTATAAAATATATATGTTTTTATTTATATAAAAATTAATCATAAAGGGTATTTTATATATATTTAATGAAAATTATTTAAAAGGTATATTAATATGGAGGATTCTAACTTTATTTTCGAATGAAACAAATAATTATCATTATTACATATACAACGTCAAAAAAATTTCATGCCCCTCTAATCATTATTTTCTGATTGGATTCACTTAAATGATTTCATTTTTTCATTATAAAAACCCCTTACATTGATTTATTATGGGTATTTTCAATAAGGGTTTTTAATGAAATGGATACTTCAATATCTAGAAATTCTTTCTTATGGATGGAAAGAATATTTCGATCACTATAATGAAAGAAAAATATAAAATTTTTTGTATTATGAATATTTTATAGTTCATGGGAATTATTGTCATTTCTAGACCCCAGTTACCTAGAGTCGGTGCATTATTACATAACATTGGCATGATCACAAGAAAGATCAAATCTCGAAAGATCGATTAGTTTAGTAGCCTTGGAAATGCTAGATATATTCATAAGTTTTACATTAAATCATAAAAATGAAAACTACAACAACTTATTCTCCATAGTCTACACTCTTATCCCCTCATACTATCCCTGCAGGTCATTCATAATTTACTTCTTCACATCCTGAGAAAATAAAACATAGAAAAGGGGTGAGCTCAAATGCCCAGTAAGGGTAACGATATAGCAGAAACTTTCATAAATAAGAATAAAAATTTAAGGCAATGTATAACTAAAACAAAAACCTTTTAAACAAGAACTTCAATATAGTATGGAAAAAATAAAATGAAATAATACCATTTACTTATCCACATGGTTATTCTTCTAGCTGAATAATCACATGCAATATCAATAACCACTTTTATAATGATAGAATGCGTAATGCCAGACTATCATAACCACATAGCCAAGGACTCGTGCCAAGACTACAAATAACATTTTTCCAAGGCCTCATGCCAAGACACTAGTTTTTCTCATGAGACCTACCGATGCATCGAGGAGCTATAACGGGCTCCACCCGTCACATATTAAGTCCAATGCATTCCTATATGAAAAGGTTTAAACATAACATAAACATTCATATTAAAACTAGCATAAGAAATGTAAATACTTCATCCATAAACCATGAATGGTATAAAAATAACACATCCAAAGTCAAACATATCTCAAAAACTTCAATACAAAATATCTATTTTAGATCATAATAAATCAGCTTCAAATAAGCGTAAAATCCATCAAATATTTTTGACATAGATCAAATCAAAACTCTTGTTTGAGAAATATCTCATTCTATTTTGAAATAATTTAAGAGTAATATATTTATAAAATAAATAATTTTCTTTGAAAATATTCTTATAATATTGTAAGGGAAGGTTCGATGATTTTATAACAGTGTAAAATAGCCGCACCCACCGTATAAGTGAAAAAAAACATTCTTACCTTAATTCTGTCGAAAAGGTTAAAAAGCACCTTATTTGGAAAACGACAGAAAGATTCCATTATAATCCTCTTATAAAAAGTCAAAAAAGGGTATAAATGACTTTAACCCATATTATTTTAAATAGTAAAAATGTTTTGAAATACATTTTTAAGAAACATGGATGTGGATGTTAAAGAAATCCCAGTAGATTATTACATATAAACAACCTCGGATAATGAAGAGATTGCGAAATAAACCCTTACCTTGTACTTTTCGTTGGTTGAGGGTAGGTTAACCTCCGGTATAATGGTGAAATAATTGTTATTAAATTATACATGAATCATATATATTAATATGATATCATATATGATCTTTTAACATTACTTTTTTAATAATATCTTACTATTATCGTTGTTTATGGTGTTAACTTACTCATTTTCTTTTATATGTATTGTTACTTAAGCTTTGTTTTTCATGGATAGGGTGTATATTATTCATATCCAGAATTATATCAAGTCTTTAGATACTATTAGTAATCATCAAATGAGAATTAGTCTTGAATGGATACGATGGGGAATGAATCTCATCGCGTTCGTGGAGACGGTAGTCCGTACGTACGCACGAGCGACAATATCATTATTTTGATATTAAAATAATATATAATTGGATGGTATATCATATATACAGAATAATTATTATGTTATATTTATTATTTACATGAATTACACATCATTATTATACCCATCCAAATAATAATTTATTGAATAACAATTACACCATGACGTGGAGACGGTAAGCCATACGTACGCACGTATGGTGACATTTCATTCAAAGGATGGATAGAATATTGAATATGGTTTTATCATATTTATAATAACATAAAATTATATAGGAGATACTAGAGTTATTATTTTATAATGGGAATAACAATGAAAGAAGATGTTGTAGAATAAATGAACTTGAAAAGGGGTGGTGAAATCATTACCTCTTCTTTGGGTTCTTCCTTTTGATTTGATAAAAAGGGCTCCTTATGTTGGCTTTATGACTAAATTAAGGACTATAAGATGAAGTGAGAGAAGTTGAGAGAGTATTTGGTCAGTGTTTGGCCGATCCAAATGGCTTTGAAGGTGTAAATTAATGAGAAGGGTGAGTACCTTTTATAAGAGGGGTGAGGGGCATCTTTGGAAAAGCTAGAAATATTATTTTATAATAAATTCATATTCGGTTTATAATGGCTCCAAAGTGGAATATTTAAAGGCTAAGGTCGGGATAGGTCGACAACCACTCAACCAATAGAATTTAGACCAGTTTGGGTCATTATATTGACCTTAAATTTTAGTATTAACTCTTAGTTAATTAGTTTCACTTTTAGAATGTCTCTTTGTATTTTTATATTATATGGTTAATAAACGTACAATATAAATAAAAGAGACACCCAAGAGGTCCATTAATGATACACCTATCATGATATAAGTCTCTTGGCCAAACCTTAGATTTTTAGAAATTTAATATCAATTGATAATATAATATATTTTTTTAAAACACTTTTATGTAAATTTTGACACTATTCAAAAATTTATTTTTGGAAAAATTATAACCAAATTATTACTTCACAAAAAATTAATTAAATAATTTCTAACATTTCATATTAACCTATAAAATAATTGGTATTTATAAAAATTCTCAAATTACTTTTATTTGGGTATTTATAATATCAATTATTCTAATTTTTCACTATTATCGTAATTACTGCATCATCATTGTGTCATTAATAAATTAACTTAGTTAATGTATAAAAATTATAAATAAAATATCATTATGTAGGAAATATGTTTATATTTCTAATTAATATTTAAAATCAAATTTATCTTATATTTATCCCTATATTAAAAATGTTTTAGTAAATAAACCTTCATTTTAACTCTTTTAACTCTTCTTTGAAATAAATAATAATAAATGTCCTAATCTAATCCAAGTGGACCTAAATGATAATATTTTATTACTAAGGTTTTTTTTGGTCGAATTAAACTTATCCAATAGAATTAGGACAAGTGATAGGGTAATATTAATGTCATTTTTACCCTTACTTACCCTATTTACTTTTAACCGTGGTAAATAAATGTAAAAAGTTACTATTCACAAAAAATTATTTTCATCTCAATGAACCACATTTTAGTCTTTGATATTAACCATGTCTCTCGGAATTTTGAAATTCCACTCACAGAAGCGGTAAAATTATGTTTTATGAAAAATTCAGTTTTTTAACTACCACTTAATGGTTTCACTATTCATCAAAAAATGAAGTTTTCCCGAAAATTACCAAAAATTCACCCGAGGCTAATTTTGGTATTCCGAATCCAAAAACGAAGTTCATTTTGAAAAATAAAATTTATAAATTTCAAAAAGTGGGTACTATTATTCATAACGCTTAGTTTGATGGGTTGTGGTGTGTTAGAACTCAATGTTGCGTACAACACACGTTATTGCGTTATTAAAAGAGAAGCGTACCGCAGAAGCTTGGGGTGTTACATTCTCCCCTCCTTCAAATAATTTCATCCTCGAAATTTCTAGAATACTACCGCATGAAAAGACCCGGGTGGTTCTTCATCATAAGTTCCTCGGGATCCCACATTGCGTCTTTCATATTATGGTTTCTCCAAAAGACTTTTACCAGACGATTCATCCAGTTTCTCAGTACTTGTTATCTCATATCATGAATGTTGATGGGCTCTTCACAATAAGACAGATTGGGATCTAGTTCTAATTCCTCATAAGTGAGTACATTCATTGGGTCAAGCATGTATTTCCTCAACAGAGATATGTGGAACACATCGTGAACTTTGGAGAGAATTGGTGGCATTGCCAATCGGTAAGCTACAGCCCCAATTCGTTCTAGAATTTTGAAAGGTCTGATGTACCTGGGACTCAATTTACCATTCATACCAAAATGTATGACTCCCTTCCATGGAGATACCTTCTAGAAAACATGATCACTGTCATGAAATTCCAAACCCTTCCTTCGATTATTAGCATAGCTCTTATGCCTAATTTGAGATGCTTTGATATGGTTTTGGATTACCTTCACCTTTTCCATCGTTTCCTCCCCTAGTTTTGGGCCTACAAGTTTTCTTTCACCAAAGACATACCAACAGGTTGGTGTGCGACATCTCTTTTCATATAACACTTCATATGGTGTCATATGAATACTCGAATGGAAGCTATTGTTATAGGAAAATTCTACCAGAGGTAAATATTGATCCCACATACCCTGAAATTCATGTGAGCAGGATCTCAACATGTCGTCTAAGGTTTGAATAGTTTGTTCTGATTGTCCATCTGTTTGAGGGTGGTAGGCAGTGCTCACATGAAGTTTAGTATCCAAGGATTTCTGAAGACTTTCCCAAAATCATGAAGTAAAATGGGGGTCACAATCAGAAACAAACGATAGGGGTACTCCATTATGTCTCACAACTTCATTAATATATAGTATTTCTAGTCGTTCAAGTGGTAAATCTTCCCTTTTAGCATGAAAATGTGCTGACTTGGTAAGATGATCAATAATGACCCATATTGCATCGTTCCTTCTTGGAGTATTTGGTAGCCCAATGACAAAGTCCGTCTTAATATTGTCCCATTTCCACTCCTATATGGGAAGAGGTTGCATGACTCCTCCAGGCTGTTTCCTTCCAGCATTCACTTATTGACAAACCATATATCTTGACACAAAATCAGCAATCTCCCTCTTCATGTTGTCCCACCAAAAATAATCTCTCAAATCTCTATACATTTTGGTGCTCCCAGGGTGTATAGAGAAATTGGAACTATGAGAATCATCCATCAATTCCCTTTTTAGATTAGGTATATCAGGAACACAAAACCTCTTCCCAAATTTCAAAATTCCTTCTTCATATACAAAGTCTCTCAATCTCCCATCATTCATAGCTTTAATCTTATTTTTCAATACTTCATCATCGGTCAGAGAACTCTTAATCCATTATAGTAAGGATGGTTTGTCAACCATTTAGAAAAGCATTGATGTTTCACCTTCCTTGGTTATTCCCATTTCTATCTTCACTAGATCCATGAAAATTGGATCCCTTTTAATTCTCATATTGTTCAAAACTCCATGGTCTTTTCTGCTCAAAGCATCTTCCACCTTTTTTGCTTTACCTGGGTGGTAGTGTATCATGCAATCATAATCCTTGAGTAATTCAAGCCATCTCCTTTTCCTCATGTTGAGTTCGTTTTGTGAGAAAATATATTTCAAACTCTTGTGATCAGTATAAATCCCACATTTTTCACCATAGAGGTAGTTCCTCCATATCTTCAAAGAAAAGATCACAACTGCTAACTCGAGATCATGATTTGGATAGTTTTGTTCATGAATTTTCAACTATCGTAATGCATTGGCAATAACCCTATCATTCTGCACAAGGACACAACCAAGTCCTTTCTTTGATTCATCACTATAAATAACGAACCCATCATTCCCTGATGGTAGAGTCAATATAGAAGCATTGGTTAATCTTCTCTTCAGTTCTTAGAAACATTCTTCACACTCTTTTGGCCAAACAAATTTAATCCCTTTACGTCTGAGATTTGTTAATGGGTTAGCCAACCGGGCAAAATTCTGGACGAAATGTCGATAATAACCTCCTAAACCAATACAACTACGTACATCAGTTATACTCGTCGGTGCAGTCCATTCGTGGATTTCCTTGGTCATGGAAAGATCAATATAGATTCCATCTTTAGAGACAATATGGCCATGAGAAGAAATCTCATGAAGCTAGAATTCACTCTTGCTAAACATCCCATATAATTCATGTCTTCTCAGAGTCTTCAGGATAATACGCAATTGATTTTCATGATCTTTGTAGATTTTTGAGTATACCAAGATATCATCAATAAATATCACCACACATTCATTGAGGCATTACATGAAAACTCTATTCATCAGATCCATGAATATAGAGGGTGCATTAGTTAATCCAAATGATATTACTTTAAACTCGTAATGCCCATACCTGGTTCGAAATGCTGTTTTCAGAATGTCTTCCTTCTTCACACACAACTGATGGTATCCAGAACGAAGGTCAATCGTTGAAAAGTATTGAGCTCCATGCAGTTGGTCAAATAAATCATCAATGCGAGGTAGGGGAAACTTGTTCGTTATTTTTATAGAATTGATCTCCCTGTAGTCTATACATAACCTCATAGATCCATCTTTCTTTTAAAAAAAAGAATAGGGGCTCCCCATGGAGAAACACTAGGGTGAATAAATCCCTTATTACTCAATTCCTCTAGTTTTTTCTTTAGTTAAACTAATTCTACAATGGCCATTCTATAAGGGGACTTCGATATAGGCCTTGATCAAGGAATTAAATCAATTGAAAACTCAACTTCTCGTTCCGGAGGATGTCCAGGTAAATCTTCTAGAAACACATCTACATATTCTTTCACAATAGGTACATCCTCTATTTGAACATTCCTTTCCTCACCCACAGTCATTTCATCCTCTTCCTCCCCAATAATTGAATTTAGTTGAGCTACTAGGGGTGGATCGAGATAAGAATTAGTTGGTGATGATTCTGCTCTAAAGATAAGGTGTTCCTTATCATCATCCTAAATAATCGTAACCTCATTATTCTTATAATAAATCTTTGCATTACGGTCTGAAATCCAATCCATACAGAGGATTATATCAAACTCAATCATAGGTATGACGATGAGATCAGCGGATAAAGAACATTTATGTGCTCTAATGGGGACTGATTCACAAAAAATTGTTGCAATGATACTTCCCTTAAGAGTTTTAACTGACAACTCCCTTGTTAAATAAAATTGGAAATATCTAATGTTTATTGCAAAATGGGAAGATATGAAACAATGCGATGATCCAGAATCAAAAAATGCATTTTCTAAACTTGTGTAAACCATTAAATTACTTGACACAATGTCTTTTGGAGCTTCTACCTCAGCAGTACTGCTAGCATAACTTTGTCCTTGATCCCTTGGCCTTTTCTGAGTTAAGTTCCCCTGACTCTTAGGACATTCATTGGAATAATGTCCCATATCCCTGCAATTGTAGCACTGATCATCGGTAGCTTCCTTCTTCCCCTTGCAATCACGAGCTTAGTGGCCTTTTTCACCACACTTGTAAGAGACACTCGTTCCTTTTAAGCAAGTACCGTGGTGTTTCTTCGCACATTTACTGCAAGATGGATATTCAACTTTTCCTTTCATCCCATTATTTCCATTCCCAGATTGATCAGTAGATCTCTTATTCTATTTCATAGATTTAAAGTCATAAGACATTGAGAATTATTTCTCTGTATTGATAGCACATGAGACAATGACTTCATACGATGAGAAGGATTGTGAGACTAATTCTTGATGGAGAAATGGTTTTAACCCAAAAAAAAAACGATCAATATTAATTCTTGGGTTATGTATATAATCTCCAGAATACCTTTCTAACCTTGTAATGTTAGCCTCATACTTTGCGACATTCTCATCCTTCTTTTGTCTCAGACTCAGAAATTGCCTTTCCATATCTACTCGATGGTCACAAGGAAAGAATTTTTCTAAAAAAAGATCTTTCAACTCCCTCCATTCAATATTTGATACTTCGTCATCTTCTTTCATGTTTTGAGTCAATGACCACCATTGATCAGCATCTCTAGTGAGGCGGTAAACTGCCGTGATAACTTTTTCCCTTTCACTACTTCCCAAAGCCTGAAATATTTTCTCTAGGGAACTTACCAATTGCTCATATACTAATGGATTTGTTCTCCCATTGATTGTTGGTGGTTGCTGACTCATGAAGCGATCTAACATTGATCCTCCACGATGTGGATTAGGGTCCTCCATACGGGTAAGGTTATTATTCATAACCTGAGTGAGTTGTCCCAGTATGGTGACTAGTTGATCAGCACCAGTTGCATCTCCAGCTCCACTACAATTATCTTGAGCAGGTTGGAAATCCCTACATAGAGTGCATTCATTGATATGGTTTTCATTTCTTCCACTAGGCGCCATTTCTAATCAATTCCATAAACTAGATCAGTTTATGAATCAAAATACATAATTACATACATATAACACACTTAACATAAATTGAACTATTTATGGATATAATACATAATCATAAAAATGTATTATTTAAGGATGTATAAACTAATAAACCCTTCATAATGATTTTTAATGAAAATGAGAGTTATCCTAAGAATATCCCCCAAGAGTGTCGAAACCAAGAGTGCCGCAAGGCCCGTTGTCGTGAACCAGTACTCGTTTGAGTCAAACTCAAAGTGGTGTTTTTGAGTTTTACCCCTAGGTACATCTTTTCCAGAGCCTCCCTACCAGCTCGTATCTAGACCGGGATGTATTGCTCAGAAAACTCACAAAATCATTACAATACTAAAATTCTAGGATGTTATTCTATCCTAATCCTCAAATTACATCTTATATCTATGTGCTCTAATCAGAGTTTATCTAAATCTAGCTTCCAATGATTGTACTAAACATCCTCTGATACCAACTGTAACGCCCCGACCCCAGTTACCTAGCGTCGATGCATTATTACATAACATTGGCATGATCACAAGAAAGATCAAATCTCGAAAGACTGATTAGTTTAGTAGCCTTGGAAACAATAGATATATTCATAAATTTTACATTACTTCATAAAAATGAAAACTACAACAACATAGTCTCATTAGTATACACTCTTATCCCCTCATACTAACCCTGTAGGTCATCTGAAATTTAATTCTTCACATACTGGGTAAATAAAACATAGAAAATGGGTGAGCTCAAATTCCCAATAATGATAAAGATATAGCAGGAACTTTCATAAATAAGAATAATCATTTAAGGAAATGTATAACTAAAAAATGATTTTTAAACATGAACTTCATCATAGAATGGAAAAAATAAAATTAAATAATTCCATTTACATATTCACGTGGATATTCTACTAATCGAATAATCAAATGCCATATCAATAACCACTTTCATAATGAAGGAATGCATAATGCCAGACTATCATAACCACATAGCCAAGGCCTTGTGCCAAGATTACAAATACAATTTTCCAAGGCCTTGTTCCAAGACACTAGTTTGTCTCGTGAGACCTACCGATGCATCGAGAAGCTATAGTGGTCTCCACCCATCACTTATTAAGTTCAAGGCATTCCCATATGAAAAGGTTTAAACATAACATAAACATTCGTATTAAAACTAGAATACGAAATGTAAATACTTCATCCATAAACCATAAATGGTATAAAAACAACACATCCATAGTAAAACATATCATAAAAACTTCAATACAATATAGAAGTTATGTATCATTATAAATCAACTTCAAATAAGCTTAAACTCAATCAAAGGATGTTGACATAGATGAAATCAAAACTCATTTTAGTGAAATATTTCTTTCTATTTTGAAACCATTTAAGATTGATATATTTATAAAATAAAACATTTTCTTTGAAAATATTATTATAATCTTGTAAGTTAATCTTCGACGATTTTATAACGGCCGAAAATAGCCACACCCGCCGTAAAAGTTAAAAAAACATTATTACCTTAATTCTGTCGAGAAGGTTAAAAAGCACCTTGTTTGGAAAAAGACGGAAAGATTTTTTTATAAACCTCTTATAAAAAGTCAAATAAGGGTATAGATGTCTTTAAACCATATTCATGTAAATAGTAAAAATGTATTGAAATACATTTTTAAGAAACATGGATGTGGATGATAAAGAAATCCCAGTAGATTATTACGTATAAACAACCTCGGATAATGAAGAGATTGCGAAATAAACCCTTACCTTGTACTTTTCCTTGGTTGAGGGTATGTTAACCTATTGTATAATGGTGAAATAATTGTTATTAAATTATACAATAATCATATAGATTAATATGATATCATATATGATCTTCTAACCTTACTTTGTTAATAATATCTTAGTATTATCATTGTTTCGGGTGTTAACTTACTCGTTTTCTTGTATATGTTTTGTTATGTAAGACATGTTTGTCATGGAGAGGTTGTCTATTATTCATATACAGAATTATATCAAGTCTTTAGATACTATTATTAATCATCAAATGAGAATTAGACTTGAATGGATACGATGTGGAATGAATCTCATCGCGTTCATGGAGACGGAAGTCCGTACTTCCGCACGAGCAATAATATCATTATTTTGATATTAAAATAATATATAATTGGATGGTATATCATATATACATAATCATTATAATGTTATATTTATTATTTACATGAATTACACATCATTATTATACCCATCAAAATAATAATTTATTGAATAACAATTACACCACAACGTGGAGACGATAAGCTGTGCGTACGCACGTGTGGTGACATGTCATTCAGTGGATGGATAGAATATTCAATATGGTTTTGTCATATTTATAATAAAATAACATTATATAGGAGATACTAGAGTTATTATTTTATAATCTGAATAACAAATAAAGATGAAGTTGAAGAAGAAATGAACTTGAAAAGGGGTGGTGAAATCATTACCTCTTCTTCTGGTTCTTCCTTTTGATTTGATCAAAAGGGCTCCATAGGATGGCTTTATGACTAAAGGAAGGAATATATGATTAAGTGACGGAAGTTGAAAGAAAATTTGGTCAGATTTTGGCCGAGACAAATGGCTTTGAAGGTGTGAATTAATGAGAAGGGGGAGTTCCCTTTATAAGAGGTGTGAGGGGCACCTTTGGAAAAGCTAGAAATATTATTTTATAATAAATTCATATTCGGTTTCTAATGGCTCCAAAGTGGATTATTTGTAGGTTAAGGTGGGGATCGGTCTGAAACCACTCAACCAATAGAATTTAGACAGGTTTGAGTCATTATATTAACCTTATCTTTTAGTATTAACTCTTAGTTAATTAGTTTCACTTTTACATTGTCTATATGTATTTTTATATTATATGGTTAATAAAATTACTATATACATCCAAGAGACCCCCAAGTGGTCCATAAATGATACACCTATCATGATATAAGTATCTTGGTCGAGCCTTAGATTTTTAGAAATTTAATATTAATTAATAATATAATATTTGTTTTAAAAACTCTTTTATGTCCATTTTCACACTATTCAATAATTGATTTTTGTAAAAATTATAACAGAATTATTACTTAGAAAAAATTTAATTAAATAATTCATAACATGTCATATTAACCTATAAAATTATTGTTATTTATAAAAAGTGTCCAATTACATTTATTAGGGTATTTATAATATCAATTATTCTAATTCTTCACTATTATGGTAATTACTGCATCCCCCTTGTGTCATAAATAAATTAACTTATTTAATGTCTAAAAATTATAAATAAAATATAATTATGTAGGGAATATTTTTTTATTTATAATGAATATTTACAATCAAATTTATCTTATTTTTAACCCTATATTTAAAATTTTTAGTAAATAAACCATGATTTTAAATCTTTTAACTCTTCTTTGAATTAAATAATAATAAATGTCCTAATCTAATCCAAGTGGACCTAAATGATAATATTTTATTCCTAATATTGTTTTTGTTCAAATTAAGATTATCCAATATAATTAGGATATGTGTTAGGGTAATATTAATATCATTTTTACCCTTAATTACCCTATTTACATTTAACCGTGATAAATAAAAGTAAAAAGTTACTATTCAATAAAAATTATTTTCATCTCAATGAACCACATTTTAGTCCTTGATATTAACCATGTCTCTCAGATTTTTGAAATTACACTCACAGAAGCGGTAAAATTAAGTTTTATAAAAAATTCAGTTTTTTAACCACCACTTAGTGGTTTCAATATTCATCAAAAAACGATGTTTTTCGGAAAAATACAAAAAATTCACTCTAGGATAATTTCGGTATTCCGAATCCAAAAATGAAGTTCATTTTGAAAAATAAAATTTATAAATTTCAAAAAGTGGTTATTACTATTCATAACGGCTAGTTTGATTGGTTATGGTGTGTTCGAACTCGATGTTGCGTACAACACACGCTATTGCATTATTCAAAGAGAAGCGTACTGTAGAATCTTAGGGTGTTACATTAATTTATGATGATGAGTGGTTTAATATAATCAAAACATAATTTTTTAGACTATAAACTAAGGATGGGTGGTTCTGTTGTAAACCAATGATGGATGGTAACATTATGAACCAAATATGGGTGGTTATGTCATAAACTATGGATGACTGGTTTAGATATAAACCCTGGACCTATTGTTCCACCATACACCAAGTATTTTTTGTTCTTTTATAAAAAAATTATTATTCATTAAATTAAAAAACCAACGGAATGAGGGTCTCTTATAACAGTGCAATTAATTGGTTATTTATTTTGTTCTCTAGAGAACTGTTATAGAAGTTATCTATATTTCCTAAACTATTTGTAAGAATAATAAGGAAAATGTGTCCCAAGAAACATAATTGAAATTTCTATGAATTATATTGATTTTCATGGAAATTATTATATTTAAACATTTATGTTAATGATATTTTTTAAATGATAGAATATTCTATTTTTGAAAAATGGAATGTTTTGAAGTTAATATTTTTTATAAGAGGAAAAATTAGAAGTTATTGATTCCATCATGGATTTATAATTATATGGTTGATCACATGTTCAAATTCATACACAACCCTCTTAATATTTTAATAGATTATAAAGAGATTATTGATTATTTTGAAGGCATTTTATTGGGTTGACGTATATGAGAACCATTATTTTAAAGAGACGTATTCCTTCAGAATAATATAAATAAATTGTTTGGATTTAAGATGAAATATTCGAGATAAATATTGATGTTATAAAAAAAATTAATATTTCATTTATTATGGATATTTTTAAGTATGTTATTAATATTTTTGGGAAGATTATATGAACTCAATTAACATATTTTTTTATAAAATGTGAACTACAATGATTGGAGATAACCAATCACATGAGGAAAGGCCGCAATTATTAAATAAATATCCAAATAAAGGAAATAATGCAATGCAGACCACTGGCTTATGTGATATCCTAGTTAGTTTGAAATCTCTTTCCGACTATATATTTTATAGATAATTATTATATAAATATTGGGGACTAATGATGTATCAAATAGAAAAAAAGGGATTGAATATTGATTTAGGGATTAAGTGATTAATTTAATTTTGGGAACATTATATGAATTTGTTAAATATAATTTAATGGGACTTATTTTGAAACATCTGGTTGAATTATAATTTTTTGATCCATATACGATTCTATTATGGAATTATGGTGATTCAAATAATTTATACAGATAATTATCCAATCCTATAGATTATGTGATTTTTAAATATACATAATTTCGTGAGACTTTATGGGTGATTAATTTTATTTTGAGTTAAATATTTAAATATATTTGGAAGAATATATAGTCAAATAATTATAATATTTTTATTTGACTCATATTAAGGAATATATAGAAGAATTTAATGTTTAGTTATTTATAAAATGATATATTATGAACATTTCATGTCACTGTAGAGGCTTTAGTGAGTAATGTTGTATTTCATCGTAAGATGTTTTATTCGTTTTGGGAATTATCAAAGCTTGTAATAAAAATTTTGTTTCATGTAAATGTACAAAAATAATAGTAATACCTATTAATTTTTTTTTAATTATGTTAATTATTAGATGTTAATTTTTGTGCTTCATGCTATAAAATTATTTTTGTGTAGTCATTAATTGGAAAAAAAGAAGAAATTATGGATGAAATTAATTAAAGGATGAACTTGTAATGGAAATTTAAGTATTTTTTTGTAATATTATTAGAGTTTATGGTAATGATATCTATAAACTCCATGAAAAGGATAATAAAAACAATTTTGTTACAATTACTATCATTTTTTATGAATCGGTTGTATTGTTCAAAACACCTTGGTATATGGTTCTGTGGGGTAAATATTCTCTAAATTATTAAGTATAAAATGAATAATGTTCCCTATCAGTCTCCATAATTATTTAAGATATTATTTTTTTCATACATGTCTATATTTTTCCATTATGATAATTTTATCACATTTAGTGCCTAGTATGTGTTATTTCGAATGAACTTCATACTTCCCATTTCACTTTTTTCCAAAGGAAGTTTTGTTAACTATTTTTACAATGTGTGATATCAACAGAGGTATATTTTTTGTAATGATAAAATTTTCAGTAAGTGATTTGTTAGAATGTGTCAAATATAATATCATGATATTTTAATATAAAGACAATTTTTAATATCATAAAAGATATATAATATTGAACTAAAATGAAATAAGAAATACTATCATTTAAATTTGAACAATATGTCACAACCATTTAAATTGATGGAATAAATAGTATTGACCACATTATTATGTATATATAAATGTATTAATATATAAAAATATATTTATGAAGTCTAAATAAACAAACACTCCACCTTTTATAAAAGAATTTTATTTTTCAATAAGGCACTTTTTTAAAAATCATTTTTTGTGGCTTTTGTGAGTGAATATTATAATTAAATTATATAAATTTTGAAATTTTATTTCAAAATAATAATAATATTTTTTAATGAATATTATAAAAATTATCTAATGGTGATATATTTGTTTTTTACATTGATTTTTAAATGAATAGTAAAAAAATTGGTTTTTATTGAAACAAAATTAGATTCAAGAAATTATGATGATAAATTAGTTCTAAAATTGTTTTAATTGAAACAATAGTTTATAATTTATAATTAACAATATAATTAATTTCATTTAAATAAATTTAAATATTTAATTATGCAAAAAAATTAATTTTTATTAAAATGCAATTCTTGGAAGAAAAGTTATTTTTCATTGCATTTTTCATTTTAATCTAAAATTGATTTCACAAAATTTTGTGAAATGAATATTGATAAATGGATTCAAAATATGTATTAAAGTTGTATAATTTTCTTAAATAGTTTCTTTAATTTTTTTGTTATTAAAAATAGTAATCATTGTAAATAATTTTCACCACAGTACGGAAAAATCTGGTAAAAAGGGTATGAATAATACGATTAGGACTAAATAAATGATTGTAACAAAAAGAATTATACTAGTATAATGGTGGTGTTTTTTAATTTCAATCCAAGAATATAAACTATTACCTTTTTACAATATAAACATGATTTTTACCTCTAAAATACATTTATTTAAGGATGAAGTCAAATATGTCACTCTCCTGCTTTTGAAAACACAATTATTTTTGTGATAGTTATGAAAACAATTTCATAGATATAAATTTTTATTTTATAGATAATGTATTTTTTTATGAAGGTAATTTATTTATAATTTTTATCGATGATATAATTACATTAATGTTGTATGAAAAAGAGACATTGTATTTATTTAGATAATAGATACTTTATATAAATTATTTCTAAAATGTAAAAATTAATATAATTTGAATGAATTATAATGGTCATTGAAATTTGTAGAAATAGTTAACTTTTTATTGTGTTTTTAATTTTCTATAATCAAATTTCATTATTTTCATTTATTTTTCAAATTCAACTTAAATGAATACTTACAAAACTGGCATTATTTCGCTTTTTTAACAAATAATATTTTTCTAAATTATTTTTTAAAAAAAATTATATGATCATTCAAATGATTTTAATATGGTTGAAAATATCATATATGGTATAATTAGGGGCCAATTTTCTTTTTATAGTTCCTATCATAACCCCAGAAGTGGGAAAACATTATTATCATGTTATTTTCATAATTGATAACATTGGACAAAACAAAAATAAATGTGTAATAAAAAATTTCAAAACAGGTAAAAATTTTGTAAGATTAGAGGATTACTACACATAAAAATACAATATTCTAAATATATATTTTCTGGGATTTTTCATTTATTTATAATTAATTTTAATTTACTAATTTAAGTAATTCCAATAGTGCTCATACTCTCTCTTATAAAATGGAAAATATTATCCTATTTTCATTACATAATGAAATCCCTTTTCAACTCCATACAAATATCACTTAATGGAATCTATAAACTCATTATATTGTTCTTGGAGCATGATTAATGAAATAATTAAATTGATTTTGGTGAAAATAAAAGTAGATTTTATGATTGAAATGTGTTACTTTTAAATGAATGTTTTAGTTTTATTTAATCTTCGACCTCCATAAAATATTTTCAACCATGATTATATAATAATATTAGTATCTATTATATAATTTTGTTTCATTATTTTAGTTTTGTAACATATATTTGTGTCCTTATTCCATTAAGAAGGTAATGAAACCATCTATCATATGTTCATAGGACTACCACCTAACAAACATTTATAATTCGTTTTCCATCACCACCTCCCATTGGTAGTTATAAATATGGTATTAATGTATATATATGATAGTCTTGACATATCTGTCATTTTGGAAGGATATTTTGATATATACATTCACGTATTTCTTGTTAATGAAGAATTACAATTTTAAAAATGTGTATGTGTGGACGACCACCTCCACAAAGATATGTGATTCATTTTATTATCACCATATCATTTGATTAATATATATAATATTGATTAAAGAGATAATATGATATTAATGATAAATTTTATAATATAAAATAAATCATTCTATCTTTATTATTAACTGTCATTCATAGATGGTTTCAAATGTATAATTAATATAAAAATGATAATTTTGTCCTGATTTTCTTTCTGAAGACAATTGAATAAAAAACCCTTTTACCATAGTCAACATACCAAAGTAAATCTATACATATGAGATTAATATAATTAATAAGTTTTATGTAAACATAATTGTTTAACTTATTCATTATAAAATTATAAAATAGTTAAAATAACTAGAAAAAGGTTTATATAAATTAAATAATTATTATAACATTAGAATTTTGGAAAATAAGAATGCTTGTTATAAGAAAAACTCGATGTTAGGGGAGGTTTTAATTTTAAAAACACTTTTTAAATTTATTAAGGATTTGTTTTCACAATAATTCCCTTTAATGTATATATTCTTAAAAACATATTTATATATATTTTTGTCTAAACCAATAAATTATAATAGATATTTTATTTAATTTACTCCAAATTACTTAAAATTATTATCTTTATCAATGGTTTTGTCTTTTATTACAAAGTCAAAAATTAATTTCATACTTTATCATGTATTTTTTAAATTGTATTTATTACTACTGAAACCATTAAATCAGGTTTGAATTCTTTTAAATTATCTCATGTTTTATTCAAGGAAATACCACATTCCCTTTGTTTTTTATTTTGTAAATGTAATTTAAATTAAACATATATTTTTATATCTTGTAATATTTTTTTATGGGTGAAAAGAATATTTTTATGACATTAATGATGAAATATGAAATCATTTCGGTGTTATGAATTTTTTATGTTTCATGGGAATTGTTTATACCATTGGTTGGATCCATTATAAACCACAGATTAGGGGTTCCAATATAATACACGGATGAGTTATTATATTATAATCCATAAATGGGCTGTTTTGTTATAAATTGAGGAATGGTGATCCCAAGATAAACCAATGTTGGTTAGTTATGTTATAAACCATGGATTGGTGGTTCGGTTATAACTCATGGATGGGTTGTTGTGTTATATTGTTAGTACTATTGGATCTTTTATATCCTTCCAATGAACTAGGTATGGATTATTTTCTATAGATAATTATTATGGAAGTTATCCATATAGATTCTTCCATTTGAAAGAGTGATATGTAAAATGATTTCTGTAGATACCTAAATTAATTTGATATGTGTGATAATGATTTTTCATATAAATAATTATATTTCTAAATGTATGTTTCTGATATGTTATTTAAATTAATGTACATGCAAATTTGGATAAGAAATCATGTTTTAAAAAAACAATTCTAAGTAATTATGTTTTCTAATAAACACACTTGAATATACTTTTTACTTTATTTTTTCTTATATTGAGTTTTATAAATAAAATTGGGTAGTATATTTGATATTATTTATATGGGAATAATTATTTTTTCTTCAAAAATATTATGTTTAAAGAAGACTATTTTTTTATCCCATGGTTTCAAAATATACTAATTGGTTTCTTATTTCTTTATATTATTTCCCCTACATAGATATTTTATGTGCATTCCACATTTTAAATTTTTATTTCATTTTACAAATAATTAGAGGCATGTATTCTGTCAAGATAAAAAATATGAAGATTGAGTATCGAAATAAAACATATAAAATAGTAATAGTTTTTTTATTTTTTTTGATAGTGGATACTAAGTGGATGTTTTGAACATGTATTCTATTGGTTTGTAACATATGAGTTATGTCTTAGTTATCCCAAACATTAAACGATTAAATATACTTTATATTAAATAATCTTAATTCTTTTATTTAGACTGAATCATTTAGTTATATATATTTGGTTCCTTACTCTTAAAAGTCTATATAACTTTACCATCTTCAATATTCTTTTATTAACAGATAACTAATGTTTTTAGGGATAATCATATAGTATTGTTTCCTTGAAAAATGAATCAGGATATTAAACTATTTATGTTTATAAGGTATATATGTTACACATTTAACATGTTATAACTTGAATGTATTTTTGTTTTTGATTATTAATGTTACATTTGATCTTAACCTTTTATGTAGATTATGATTCAAAAGTTACCAAATCCATAAGGGTTAATTTTTCGATGTGAATATTAATTGAGATCATTTAGGTTTAAATTTACTTTTTATAATTATAAACATTCACTCTTCTAAATATAGAATTATTTTATTCTCTTTTGGTTAATTATGAGGTATTCATATTTTTACCATTTTTTTCCCTTTGGAACACATTGAAAAACAAATGAAATTTAAAAAAAAAATTATCAATTTTATCCATGTGGTCTTAAATTTTTTCCCTTCATGTTGACATTTTACACAATATTTAAAATAATTTATTTTCTATTTTAAATTTATTATTTAAAATAATTTAATGTTTTTCATTCTTTTTATAGAAAATATTTAACTAGAATATTATAAACATTTAATAAATGATTTGTTTTTTAAAATTATTAACAAAAGTGTTATAACATCATTTTCTTAATATATATAACATGGGGGGTTTATTCCACTATTATTAAATTTGATTAATTTTATGATTAAATTTAATTATTCAATTTTTATTTTAATATAATAACATTTTCTTAATATTTTTTTAATTATTTGTTTTAAATATATGAAATGAAAATTATATTTTCAATTTTTTCTAAAAATTATTTAAATAATACATTAATAGAATTTTTATATTCAGTCAAAATGTATTTAATAATTTTATGAACCAATGGGGAAATGTTATTATGATACAGTATATGATCAGTTTGTGTATGGCAGATGATGATGTGGGAATTGAAATGATAACCATTTTTTCCTCAGGTTAATTAACCCATGATGAATGGTTTTAGGAGTACGTTGATTAGTTGTTTTTGAAACCAAGTTATTTTCTAATGGTTAAGCTATGATATATGAATAATGTTTTTATAAATATGGAATACATATAAATATATTATTATTATATATTGGGTTTTTTAATTATATCCCTTCAATAAATTATGTAATTATTTAGTATTTCTGACCCTATAGTGTATATGGGAGGTTATCCCAAGAACAAAAGATGGTACAAATGAGGTTATCCTAAGAAAAATTATGGTAAAAAAACATAATCCCATTTTTATATGTGTGTATTTAGGATGATATTCCATTTAAAATTAAAATACATTTTAGAGTCCCATGATTTTGAACAAAAAAATCCAATGTATTTTGAACATTCACATTTACTAGATGGTTAAATTTTAAAACTAAGGATTATAAATATTTTATGTTAGTTTGAACACATTAATATAATGTTTCTTGAAATTAGAGAAGAACTGAGTGTTTTCATGGGTGTCTCGATGATTTATATGAGTTAAAAAAAATTTAAAAACATGGTTTTGAAATGCAGTAGAGGGTGCATGGTTTTCCGAAACCATTCACCTAACTATAGGAAACCTTGTAGCTTTGTTCTAAGTGGGAAGTGGTGGTGTTCACGGGATACACATTATTTTCTAAAGATTTCACCTATCCCGAACAGTGTTGTTTTTGAGTTAGTAGTCTCACACTATACACCACATGTTTTTCACACTACTTTGAAAACTATGTAGGTCAAACCGTTTGGTTGGGTCTATATAAGAAATTAAATTAAATTAAATTAATTAAACCAAAAACAAAAACACTCACAGATCTCCCCTATCATACCTGATACAAACCCATCCCACCTCCCTCTCTTGATGCACGTGCCCCCCTCTCTCTAGATATCCCTTGTTCTTATATGTTTTTAACTTAATAATTCTAGTTTCTCCATCAATATATTGATGAATCATCCTTTATCCCTCATCATATCTATTTATTGTCCAATTTTTTCGGATTCAATTGATCTATAAGGTTCAGCCAAACCCTAGGGCTAGGGATAATTGTTTTTTGGTTTCATCTCTAGTATTAGGGTGTTCGAATGGTCTCCCAGGAAATATTCATGCGGGTTCTGATAACCACCACTGAATACTAGGTGGTTCGTCCTTATTCTACTTTATACTGTTGTATTGTGTATGATTCTATACCTAATATATTGATTCAAATCAATTAATTGAGATTATGATGGTGATTATGAGTCATTAGATTTGGTTGTAGTTAGGTTTGATCAATTTTGATGGAGTGCACACATATATTCACATATTTATATATATAAATTTATATATATCTTCCACGTACATATTATTTAATTGTGTGGTTAATACATGGATTTTGATAACCTGTATATATATATATATATATGAATTTTACTGCATGCGAGTGCGGGGAAGTTTCTAATGTTCGACGCTAGTTTTGACAAGATCCATAGTGTTTATCCTGGTTCCACCCTAAGGTAGGGTCCCTTTCTATGTTATCTAATTCTATTAATAAATTTATTAAATTTTTTACTACACATTTGTTAGATTATAATTAATTCAGTGATGTTTTGGATTAAAAGAATGTAAATTTAGTATGTTTAATGATTTAAATGATAACAAAAATTATTTTTTTGATAAAAAATATCATTATTTATAGTAAAACCCTTCCAATGAAGGTTTTTTTTATTCCTGATAAATTGTATTGACTGTACTTCTATTCCGCCTTTTCTGGTTGTACTAATAATTCCTTATTCCCAGATGTTTCATTTGAAATATGGAATGTATGGTGAATTTCTCTTAATAGAATTAATAAAAAATTAAATCCCATTTTTAAATGATAAATGAACCAAGATATTGTCTATGGCCATGTCCCGGTTTTGGATTATATTTACCCATGTGTGATGTTTTTTTCAAGCTTTTCATTGTAGTGTTTGGACATGTTCGATCCACCATTTGGTTGTGCCTTTTCTTAAACTCTCTATGGGTAATAATTTATATATTAAATTGTTTGACTTATCTTGTGAATTATATAATAGAATGTACCATGTGTTCTCACCACTTGACCAACCTAATGTATGTTATTCAATGCGATACTTAAATGTGAAAAATAAATTGGAAAGTATACAACGTATCTGACTTTTCAATCTTAAAAAAGTGGATAATAGGTTTTATGTCTGTATCACCCCTCAACATGTTAATGGAAGGTAGTTAAGTGAACCATGATTTTTTAAAATAACCTAAATTGATTAAATGAATGGTTGCATGTTACTTGGACTTTTCACACTAATGAAAAGCAAGGCTTGGACAAAAGGGACTTATAGATTACATATAAAAAGATTAAATGGTTTCATGCCCACATATAAATGTCACACTAATGAAATTTAATGGCCTAATACTAATGAATTATATATCAATTCAATATCAAAATATGAATCACATGACTTGATCTCGCCTTGGATTCCTGCGTGAATTCCTTGAGACCTCAAGGAACTCATTCTGAATTAAAGGATACAACTTTCTTAGGATGAGACCATCCTAGAACCAAATCCTTTTCTAACCATGGATGCCTGGTATGAAACCATAGGATACCTCTTGTAGTACTATGGGATGAATTGAATAATCATTTTTGATCCATCATTGACAAGAATGTTCTATGGATAAATCCCATAGAGCCCAATCTTTTCTCATACTTTTTTTTCTTTAGTCGAACTACATGGTCTTTTTAGGTGTTTTATTTTGTATTTACATGGACTATGATTCATGGATTACACTCTTACCCCTTCACTGGATTCAGTAGATACACGCTTTGGAAAAAATATTGAAAAGTATGTGTAATGATTAATTTCCATCAGGCCCAGTAATTACATTTCTCTGTTTTACCATGGATAAACTCTATATAATTAGTCGGAAACTTATTTTGGGATTCCATCGACTATTATCCTTGTATTACACTCTTACCCTTATCCAAGATACAACCATTTTTTATTTTTTGACCATTGAGGTCTATGTTTCCTTGTTTATTACCTTGGGACATCATTATTAATCGTCATCACTATTTTCCTCTATACATCTTGGAAAAATCATTATCTCAAACATGTGAATTATTTTTAAAATGAATATAATAAATTAATCAACAAGTTACATTTTCAGGCACCAGCCAAGTGTTAAAGCATGTATATCCCACTATTGTTCCATATAAACCTGGAAGGGTGATGTTTTTTTATTCGATTTGTTATTATTCTACATACATACTCATTATCTAATCTATATTAAACTCTCCACTTTGTGCTATACACCATTAGTTCTGGCATGTAGAGAATTATATCTCACAGCCTGCTCAGGTACCCTTGGTACTCGAGTAGAGATTATATTTTCTTTATCTAGGTTGTTTGATGCATTTATATTGTCACGAACCGACCCCTGGGGCCCGTTCCGTGACTACCCCAAGTCCGCCTTCCATATGCCGAGGGCTGGAGACCAGCACCAAAGGCATAATTCCCTAATAATGGGAAGGAATATCCTTTATAACTTGTAAACAGACACACACTCAAGAACAATGCTGGATGAAACACCAAGTAAACTGTATAGAAAAAAAGTGTTGAAAATAAATGGGGCCAAAAAACAAGACCAACAGTAAAGGTACAAGTATAACTAAAATTAAATACAATTGAAGAAAGATAAATGATAGCTACTAGATCGTCCTCCGGGATTCCTACCTGAAGGGAAGGTACATATATCCTCCTCTACACTTCACATATGTCCGTCTCCTCCAGGTACGGACACGCCGAATGGGCCACCTCTTGGTACCATCCAGTCCCGGTACTCTCAGCCTCCGTCAGTGCTATCCGTTATTTTCATCCAACAGAAAGAAGTGTGGGAATAGACCGTGCAGTGATGAATATAATGATACTCAGTAGGGACCCCGAGACCCTCAAGGTATCGCAAAATACAACAAGGATAAACCACAAAGTAAGAAATCAATAGATAACCCCACCTAGGTATATGCCCAAACATATACCTAAGTTATCATGCAATCCATCTAAATCATGAGGAAAACACAAAAGTTACTGACTCAACTCACACAGGTATACTACATCTGTAGAGAGTTATATATGATTAGATGTAGCCAAAAAATCATTTATTCTGTCAAACACACGTAGGATCCAGGAACAGTAGTCAGAGTTGTTGAACCCACATAGGATCTATGAACAATAGTCAAAGTTGTTGAACCCACATAGGATACAAGAACAGAAGCCACAGCTATCTAACCCATGTAGGATCCAGGAATAGTAGTTAGAGCTATCGACCCCACGTAGGATCCCGGAACAGTAGTCAGAGTGTAGCCAGCCACAAGGTTCCACACAAAGAATGCATGATTTAGGGAGGGTCCGCTCTTCAAGCCAAGTTCCTATACATCAAAATCCATAATGTCCCATGTTTATGTATCCAAAATACCTGTCTTTCCAAAAGAAAACCAACGCGATAGATAGTGCATTAATCGGATGTCCAGTATAAGATTTATTGGCAATTTGGTTCTGTGGGCCCGGTTGGATTGATGTTCGATCCAACATGGATATACCCCATATTTTTCCAAACCTTGATTGGGGTATACCAGAAGAACCATCCCCCTCCAAGGTTTCTATCCCCAAAGACAGTTCGTCAATTAGTCGCTCGTAGCTCAGGTTATAGGCAAAAGAGTGGACACATGTCAAGTGGGTCTGGGTCTGGTCCAGCCCAGTCAGACCGACTCGGTCTGACCCAGCCTGACCTGGGTCTGGATTTGGGTCCGACACGGTTCGAGGGTCCAAACCGGCCTACGGGTCTGACCTATCCCTTGGGGGCGGCCAGGCCCGTGGGGGCTTCCCGACCAGCGATGGGTCGGCCCGCGTGAGGCCCACGGCTGGAGGCCCATATGGTTCACCCTTGTAGTGTCCAGGGGGAGGCTGTGCCGCCTAGAATCCCAAACAGTTACCCGTTCGAGGGGTTTAAAACTAGCACCATGTGGTGCCAGTCCGTATCATGTGGGACCCACACGACAGGTCCGGCTCCTCCTGGCTAGCCGAGCGGCCATCCACCTCCCACGTGGTGTGGTTTCATTGCACCTCCTCCATCGACCGGTAGAGCCATCCGCCCATCCCATTCCACCTATGCCAAGGCTGCAGCCCTTTGGTCCACCGCACAGAGCACATTGTGTTGCGCCTTCCCTGGTAAGCCAACGGCTCGGGCCGCTGGTGCTTCTCGCGGTCGGCCTTGTGTCGGCCGCTGTGGCCTAATCCTCAGATAGTTCGGTTGTGTCGTTGACGTCCATGCCACTGGTTGGAGTGCCAGCCGCCCTTCCCTTCATTGTCGGTGATGTTCGCCAGTTCCGACCAATGGTGATCCTTCTGCGGGTCACCAGATGAGTTCTGATGGCCTGATTCTTGATCCTAACGTTTTCGAACACTACATGGGAGATCGCCTTTAATCCAAAACCATCGTTGATCAAAATTTCTCAACCCAAATCTTTCCACGATTAGCATCAAAAATAAAAAAAGTTACGCGGAGGGGGCTTGGTCCATGTTTGTTCGGCCCGCACACTCCATGTTAGAGTGATAACATGCAGCTTCGACTCTTAATCCATGAATGGAAATGAAGAACTTGAAACAATTAACAATTATCGAACCCCTACCTTTGATCGTTGATTGCTGACAGAGTCAAAGGGAAGAAGACAATGTTGTCGTCGTTCTTCGTGTCCGCTGTACACTTCTTATCCTGAGCTTGTTCGTCAGTTCATTGACTATGATGAGGAGGGAAGGTTATTCGAATACATCCCACATCGGTAGGAGTCCGTGGAAGAAGTTCGAAGGAGATCATCTTCGTAGGAGGGAGCATTTCTCCCTAAGCTCTCTCTCTTCTCCCATGTTCCACCAAAAGACAAATGCCAACCAAAGTAATAGATTAATTTAATCTGTTATTTAATTGATAGCACAAAATTAAAAATGGGTTGATTAATTAATTCAGAAGGATTCGGCACATTATGTGTTATTGGAGTTGAAAAGGCTCCCCTACACTTAATGGAAAAATTGAGGGTTTCTCCCCATTAATGTGGTGTTTTAAGGGAGTTTAAACCCCAGGTGAACCCCACCTCAATTAACATGAAGAGAAGGTTTGGTTCGGGTGGGCCCCACCACCATAACCTCTCATTGGAGGTTAAGGTGTTGTGGTCCACACCTCCAACTTCAAGATGGAGGCATTAACCAACAAATAAAAATAAAGCTACACTACTTTATTTTTATTTAATTAATTTACTAAAACCCCAAAAACTAACTTTTATTCTCAACCAACTGTCGTCGAGGTGAAATTCTTCTTAATCGAATAACGAAGATGCATGTTCAACGGTGCCATCGAATTTTAATTCCATGCACCGGTTAAAAAGTTATAAAAACCCACTCGAATGTCTAC
Organism: Viscum album; assembly: GCA_963277665.1. Classification (NCBI taxonomy): domain Eukaryota; kingdom Viridiplantae; phylum Streptophyta; class Magnoliopsida; order Santalales; family Viscaceae; genus Viscum; species Viscum album. Next base: position 516,656,414 of record OY728145.1, read on the forward strand.
TGAACGTACATGAACAAAACATCAGAAATTGATTTTGGGCACACCGGGCTGTAGAATCATGCGCCGTCAATTTTCATGGACTCATTAAATTTCAATTTAACAAAAAATATTACATAGAACATTTGGATCTTTACATTCTCCCCACCTCAGGGATCTACATCCCCATAAGACCCAACTCATAACCAAGGTAACAAGTGGGTGTACTAATCATGTATCTGAGCCTCCCGCTCCCATGTACTCTCCTGGAGATTCCAATGCTACCAGAGAACATGCACCAGAGGTATCGACCATCCATGTAGGACCCTCTCTTGTCAATCCTCAATCTCCACTAAAACCCCTTTAAAAGACACCCCATCGTCGATGTCGAGATCACCAAGTTCGATGATGTGAGAAGGGTCGTGCACGTATCTTCTCAGCTGGGATACATGGAAGATGTTGTGCACCCGGTGTAACTGAGGTTGAAGAGATAACTGTTATGTCACCTCACCTACTCTGCTGAGTAACTGAAAAGGTCCAATGAATCTTGGAAATAACTTTGCACCTTGGAAAAATCTACATAAACCTCATCGAGGTGAGATCCGTAGAAAGACATGATTGTCATCCTTGACCTCTGAAGGTCTCTATCTCCTGTTAGCATACGACATCTCCCTGCTTTGTGTAGACTTCATCTGCTCATGGATGATCTGCACCTTCTCTGTGGTTACTCGTACCATCTCTGGTCCCACGAGTGCGGACTCCCCTGGGTCAGTCCAGCACAAAGGTGATCAGCATGGTCGCCCGTATAATGCCTCCAAAGGTTCCATCCCAATGGTGGAGTGATAGCTGTTGTTGTATGAAAACTACACCAAAGGTAAGTGATCCTCCAATCAGTGACCAAAGTCAAGGACACAAGCACACTGCATGTCCTTGAAGGTATGAATGGTCCGCTAAGTCTGACCATTCGTCTGAGGGTGGAAGGTAGTGCTCAAATGAAGAAACATCCTAAACGCCTCCTGCAAACCCTTCCATAGCCAAAAAGTAAATCATGCATCACGATCGAAGACAATAGAAGAAGGTACACCATGTATCCGCACAATATACTACACATAGATGCATCTGAAGCTCTCTACTGAACCCTGCTCTCTGATCGGTATGAAGTGGCCCAACTTGGTGAGTCAGTCAACGATCAGTCAAATTGAGTCATGTCCCCTAAATGTACATGGAAGTCCTGTCACAAAGTCCATGGATATATCATCCCACTTCCACTCTGGGACCTCTAAAGGATGAACCAAGCCTTCTGGTTCTTGGTACTCCTCATTCACTTGTTTACAAGTGAGGCATCGTGAGAAAAACTCTACAACTTCCTTCTTTATTCTCGACCACCAGTGCTGTCTTCGTAGATCCTGGTACATCTTCACCACTCCTGGATGTACCTTTAGAGAGGATGTGTGTAATTTCCTCACCACTTCCTCCTAAAGTGACATTGGTACCATAATACGTATTCTGAAGAGGATGATGTGCTCCCTACCTTCATAAAATTAATCAGGTCCATGCCCTGTGGATATCTGAACACGTCATGTCTCACAGTCAGTGTCCCCATGTTGTGCCTCCCTGACTTGCTGTTGAAGTGGGGGAGTGACTGTAAGAGACTGAAGGAAGACTTCTCCATCTCTATCCATAATGGATATCTATAAAGCAATCAACTACTTTTTCACCTCGCCTAGAAGCTGTATACCAGACCTCCTGTTGAGGGCATCTGCAACAATGTTCCCCTTCCTAAGAGTATAGACTATCTCGAAGTCATAGGTCTAGAGGAACTCAAGCCAATGTTGTTGTCTCAGGTTTAGGTCCTTCTGGGAGCAGATATACCCAAGACTCTTGTCATCAGAGTACACGGTAAAATGTTCACCCATCAGATAGTCCCGCCACATCTTCAAGGTGAAGACCCCTGCTGCTAACTCCAGGTCATGGGTACCTTAGTTTTGCTCATTTTGTCTCACCTTTCATGAACAATAAGCGATCAATGCTTGCTCCTGCATCATTACACAAATGAGCACGTTCTATGATGCATCTTATTAGACTATGTACCCAACGCTTGTCTCTGGAAGCCTCAATATGGGGCACTAGTCAGCCTCTACCTAATCTCATGAAAGCTCTATTGTCATCTCTCTAACCACCTGAAGGGTTTAATATTCTTCATCAAGGATGATAGTAGTGTTGGATCTCTAGATATGTCTGATACAAACCTCCTGTAAAATCCCTCTAACCCCATGAAACACTATAACTCCATCACACTCTCGGGTGTCTTCCATGAATGAACCTCCTCAGTCTTCACTGGATCCACTACAACATCATCATCTGATATGAAATATCCTAGAAGGTGATCCTCTTGGATCCAAAACTATCATTTAGAGAGCTTACTAAAAAGCTGGTTCTCTATAAGTGTGTCTAGTACTACCTAGAAATGGTTGGAATGATCCTCCTTCGTAGTCGAGTAGATCAGAATGACGTCTATGGAGACTATGATAAAGTGATCGATGTATGGATGAACAATCTGGTTTATGAGTCCCATGAACATTTATGGAGTGTTGGTTATGCTGAATGGAATAACCAATAAAAATTAGTGGTCATACCGACATTTGAAGGCTATCTTCTGCACATCCACATCTCGAACTCTGAGATGGTGATAGCCTGATATCAGGTCTATCTTTGAGAACCACTTTGCTCACTTCTGTTGATCAAAGAGGTCATCAATCCTCATGAGTGGGTACTTGTTCTTCAAGGTCACCTGCTTTAGGCACCGATAGACAACACAAATCCCCAAGCTCCCATTCGCTTTCTTGGCGAACATAATTGGGACTGCCCAAGGAGAAACACTGGGCTAGATGAATCCCTTCTCCTACAAGTCCTCTAGTTGTTCCCGCATCTGACAAAGCTCCGTGAAAGCCATATAATATGCTAGTGTAGATATTGGTGTCTTCCCAGGGTAAAAGTCAATGTAATAGTCCAGCTCTCTGTGAGGAGGTAGACCTGGGATATCATCTGGGAAACCATTCGTGTACTGTTCCACCACTATATGATAGCTTGTAATCTTTACATCTACTACTCTGAGGGTAAGGCAGGCCAACTGATGAGTGATCGTCTTCACCCTCCTTCGAGTAAGTCTGTCATGTGTTGCAAAGGCTCCCTTCACACCAGTGAAGGTAAACCTAGTTCCATCTGTGTAGACACAAAACACTTTGTGTCTAATATAGTAAATCTGAGCATGGAATGTAGATAACTATTCTACACCCAGGATAATGTCGTAAGTCCTCGACGCCACTACTTTGAGATCTCAGTCGAAGCTCTCGCCTCCTAGAGTAAGCTCACACCATCAGAACTAGTGAGTAATTATCGAGTCTGCTTTCGTAGAAGCCTCTAGCTGTAAGGATCAAGCCAATGGATCTGTCAGAATCTCCGTGCTCCGAATGAGGGCAGTGGAAATGAAAGAGTGACTGGAACATGTGTCTATAAGGACGACATCTTTGGTGGAGTAGACACAGACTGTACATCGAATCATCTCTGGAGCACCATGATCATATTCCTCAACTGTTGGGAGTTGAGCTCTCCCATCTCAACCTACTCTCTATGGTCGGGATGACCTCCTGGTGGTGGTGGTGGTAACACCTCATAACTTCGTCCACCGCTAGCGGCACAAACAGCCCCTATGCCACGTCTTCTTACGCCCTGCAGGCCGCCTCGATCGAATCTTTGTCTCTGCCTGGGCGGTCCATCTACCATCTATTGATCATCTGAATGGTGGTTCGGACAATGAAGAGCCATGTGTCCTTGCCCACCACATGTGAAACACTGCATATTCCTTGTATGACTGGCTCTGTCTCGTGTACCTCTCACAACGAAACCCATGTCCTGAGGTCATCCATCGGATGGTCTGGTCCGCTTGGATTTCTATGACATATGTTTGCTACCATCTGAAAAAGACTCCACTACATGATACTTGGTGGTAGGTCTCGCTACTTGTGACTACTCTGCAAGGAAACTCTCCACCAAGAGGGCTCACTCCAACACCCTCGCCTGTGTCGGGATGCTGATGGAGATCATGGAAGCCCTAATCTCTCGGATGATCACCTGCTTGTAGGTCTAGGACCTGAAGAATGGTTCCCGCACCATATCTGTAGATTAGACCGAGAGGTCGATGAACCTCGCTGAGTATTGTGCCACCATCACGATGTCCTGATACAGATGAAGTAGCTCTTGTATTTGCACTACACATAGGGTTGCTGGGACAAACTCCGGCCAAAACAGGCTCTTGAAGTCTGCCCAGAGTAGTGTCTCCTCATCATTCGCATGGAGCATCAGGATCCACCATCTACCTATTGATTCTGGAAGGAAACTCACAGTAAGAATCACCATAAGTTTGGATAGTGTCCCTACAAGATTGAAGACTCTCACCAAAGCCTCCATACAATCCTTAGATCTCTGGGGGTCCATCTCACCCCTGAACCTGGGCGGCCTCTGGCACTAGAACTCGTGCAATGCGCTCAGGTGGCGTGCACTCTATGTTGCTGGGGCTGGGGGAATCAGTGGGCCAACGTGGAGTGGTACCGCCAGTGCCTCCGCTGGAAAAGGTCCCTACACCAAGGCCTCATCGCTCGATGAGCTATCTGTGCATACTACACTCAGAACCATAGCTAGCTGTCTAAGTGGAGGCATCCTGAAAAGCAACAGGTGTTCCACGGTCAAATATTTATACCTGATGATCTGACTCGAAAAACTCACAAAGAAGACTCTTGAAAACACACTTGCAATCAGTTTTTTGTGCACTGAGTCAAAAATCAGTAGTCAGGGTCTTGGTGTATGGATACGTCGAACACAACAAAAACATTGTATTCCCTAAACTAATAACCAAACTCACTACACTTAACATTATTTCCGTTAAAAAGAAATATTAGAGTCCTACATTATATGGTAGAACCAACTCCTCTAACACCAATTTGTCTCGACCCGACCCCCGGGACCCGTGTCGTGACTACCCCTAGATTTCCTTCCCTAGGCCATGGGATGGAGACTTGCACCAAAGACGTAATTCCCAAATACTAGGAAGGAATTTATTTTATTACCTATAAACACAAACACACACAAGCACACAGCTGGACGAAACACCATGTAAACTGTATATCAAAAGAGTGGTGAATGTAAAATGGGCTAGAATACATGCCCAATAGTAAAGGTACAAGCAAAACTGAAATGAAATACAACTCAAGAAAGAGGAAAGATAGCTACTGGATCATCCTCCTAGATTCCTAAATAAAGGCTAAGTACAAATAGCCTCCTCATCTTTCCATGTTTTTCCATCTCCTTCGGATACCGACTGTAACACCCCGAGCTTCCACGATAGGCCTCTCTTTCAATAATGCAATAGCTTGCATTGTACGCAAGTTCGAGTTCTAAAACACCGCGACTAATCAATGTAGCCGTTATGAATGGTAATAACCACTTTTTAAAATTATAGAAAATTAATATTTCAAAATGGAATTCATTTTTTTATTCCTAATATTGAAATTAGCCTATGTTGAATTTTTTGTAATTTTCTGAGAACTTAAAAAATTTTATGAATAGTGAAAAATACTTAAAACAACTTTTTTAATCAAAATAATTTATAGTGATAAGTTATACTATTGAGTTGTTTTAAAGTATAATTAGAATATATTTTTACCATGTTATCCAACGGTGTTCATTAGAATTAATTTCACTTTGAAATTGGACATAAACAATTGCCAATCTTTTGATATAAATTGTTTCTAAAAAACACGCTATTTGTTGTGACAACAGTAATTAATTATAAAATTTATTAATGCAACTTATATTTTTGGAATTTTTTAAAATAGACATCATTTTTTAATTCGGAATATCAATTATAGCTTAGGGTGAAATTTTGGCATTGTTCTGAAAAACTTCAATTTTTGATGAATAGTGAAACCACTAAGTGGTAGTTAAATAACTGATTTTTCGTTTAAATGAAATATTACCACTTATGTGATTTGATTTTCAAAAATCTGACTTACATGGTTTTCATTAAGAAGTAAAATGTGGTTCAATTAGATTAACATAATTGTTTGGTGAATAGTAACTTTTAAGTTCTTAATCGCGATTAGAGGTAATTAGTGTAGTTTAAGGTAAAAATAATGTTTTAATAATATGAGATGAGCTTGAAACATGTCCTACCCTCATTGTATGTTCCATGGCCAACCAAGACAATCCATGGGTCAACATGGAGACCCCAGAGATCCACTTTAGTTGGAAAATGACATAAATACCTTTTATTTAATGTTAAAGTAAAAAATGAGACAAACAAGAAATGTTTTACTAAAAAAATTTTACATGGGGTTATACAAGTCATATGTTTGACTATAAATATTCATTTGAAAGCTAAAACTATTTCCTACATCATAGTATTTTTTTTTATAATTTTTAGACATGTAATAAATTAAATTATTTATGACATCATTATGATGCAGCGATGACCTCATTATTTAACGATTTTAATAAAATGAAAAGATAATGTACAATCCAAGGCTTACACTTGTCCAAAGACTATTGGATGGGTAGATTTCGAACCTTTATCACCTTAGACTCTAATTATACAAGTGTGGGACCTTTAGAATCCGAAAAGCATTGTATAATAGAATAACATTTCATTACATTCCAAAAGTTCCCCTCCTCTCCACTTATAAAAGGCCCCCACCACTACCACCTCATTCACACTTTCAAGCCATTTGGCTCGTCCAAAATCTGCCCAAATACCCTCCCAACTTCCCTCCATTACTCCTAGAAGCCTCACTTTGGGCAGAATTCTTCCCAAGGAAGCCTTTGTCTCAAATCAAAAAGAGTTACCCGATTTTTAGGAGGTTAAAGAACGGTCGAGTCAGGACATCACACAAGGTAAGGTATTTTATTAACCCAATTTCCATTCTTTGGGTAATCTCATACTTTCAAATTATGTCGTGATATTATTATGTCCTATCTTTTAATTGTATTGTAATTATGTTTACTTATCGTGAATACACATAATAGATCTATTTTATTTTAAAAATGACCTTTGTAAGGACTTCGTCTCAGTCTCCTTTCATTAAGGCATATTTCGTTTTATACACAACTTTCTTTTATACGATGTATAAATCCCTTTGACTTTTAAGTTTATTCAAAAGGATTTATTTTATAATTATGTGATTTTTAAATGATTTCAAAAAAGAGATATTTCTCTCCAATATATGAAAATCCAGTGCAAAAGTATACGTATTTAACGCATGCATAAAAATGATTTCAGAAAACCCGACTCTCGAGTGTGGTAGACAGGAAGGGATTGGGCGTGGACCCATCATGGAATATAATTAGTCGAGAAGTCTCAGAATTAGTTATTTTGTTTTCAAAAGCTTGCTTAATGTTTTCAGAAAAACACTGGAGTATATTTGAGCAATTTTAAACGTAAGTATCTTCTAAAAACAATTGCATCGGTTGGTCTCATGAGACAACTAGATGTGGAATTGGCCGAGGCCCTTTCCCAATTTGATTTATGGTTTTGGCTGAGGCCTTAATCATTTTAGACAACTTGGCCGAGGCCTTGACAAAATGGTTCAGAATGTATGGCATTATACATTCCCTCATTATGAATGTGGTTATTGATATTGCATGTGATTATTCGACTAGTAGAATATCCATGTGAGTAAGTAAATGGCATTATTTATTTTTATTTTTCCCATATTATGCTGAAGTTCATGTTTAAAAAAGCTTTTCTTTTAGTTATACATAACCTTAAATGTTAATGTTTATTTATTAAAGCTTCCGCAATATTGTTATCCTTACTGAGCATCTGAGCTCACCCCTTTCAATGTTTTAATATTTTCCAGGATGTGAAGAAGTATTTTATGAATGACCTGCAGGGATTGTCAGAAGAGGATATGAGTGTGGACTATGGGGAATTTGTTATTGTAGTTTTTCACTTTATGATGTAATGTAATGTTTACGAATGTATCTAGTGTTTCCAAGGCTACTAAACTAATCGGTCTTTCGAGACATGATCTTTTGTGATCATGCCAATGTTACGAAGTAATGCACCGACTCTGGGTAGCTAGGGCCGGGGCGTTACAGTTGGTATCAGAGGAAGTTTAGTACTAACCTTGGAATCTAGATTTAGATAAACTCTGATTAGAGCACATAGCCCAAAGATAGACTTTGAGGATTAGTATATAATAACTTTCTAGAATTTTGGTATTGTAGAGATGTTGTGAGTTTTCCGAGCAATACATCCCTGTCTAGATACGAGCAGGTAGAGGCGGCTCTGGAACAGATGTACCTAGGGGTAAAACCCGAAAACACCGCTTTGAGCTAGACTCGAACGAGAACTGGTGCACGACAACGGGCCTTGCTGCACTCTTGGTTACGACACTCCCGGGGGATATGATTTGGATAATTCTCATTTTCTTTATAAACCACTATGAAGGGTTATGAGTATATAGGTCCTCAAAGAAAACATTTTTATGTATTATATCCATAAATAGTCCAATTTATGTTAAGTATCTTACAAGTATGGAATTATGTATTTTGATTCGTAACCTAAAATGGTTTATTCCATTGTTTAGAAATGGCGCCTAGTGGAAGGAATGGAAACCATATCAATGCACACACTCCATGTAGGGATTGCCCTCTGGCTCAAGATAATTATTGTGGATCTGGAGATACAACTGGTGCTGATCAGCTTATTACCACACTGGGACAACTCACTCAAGTTATGAATAATAACCTTACTCGTATGGATCACTCTGATCCACAACGTGGAGGATCAATGTTAGACCGCTTCATGAGGCAACAACCACAAACATTTAATGGGGGTATAAATCCGTTAGTAGCTGAGCAATGGATAAACTCCTTAGAGAAAATATTCCATGCCTTGGGGAGTACGGAAAGGGAGAAGGTTGTCATGGCAGTTTACCGCCTCACTGGAGATGCCGATCAGTGGTGGTCGCTGATTCAAAACACAACGGAATATGATGACGTATCGAATATGTAATGGAGGGAGTTCAAAGATCTTTTCTTAGAAAAATACTATCCTCCTGACCATCGAGCAGATATGGAAAGACAATTTTTGAGTCTGAGACAAAAGGAGGATGAGAATGTCGCAATGTATGAGGCCAACTTTACAAGGTTAGCGAGGCATGATTCCGATTATATACATAACCCAAGAAGTAAGATTGATCATTTCTTTGATGGGTTAAAACCATTTCTCCGTCGAGCATTAGTCTCAGAAACCTTCTCGTCATACGAAGATATTGTCTCATGTTCTATCAAGACAGAAAAGGAATTATCTAAGTCTTATGACAACAATGTAAAGCAAGAGAAGAAGAGAACGGTGAAACAAGAGACAGATAAATGTAAAAAGGGAAAGACAAATTTTCCATTATGTGATAATTGTGGGAAGAATCACCCAGTTACTTTCCTAAAAGGAATGGGAGTTTGTTATAAATTTGGGTAAAAAGGTCACCAGGCGCGTGATTGCAAGGAAAAGAAAGAGGCTATGAATGTTTAATGCTACAATTGTATGGAAATGGGGCATTATGCAAATGAATGTCCTAAGAGTTAGGGAAACGTACCTCAGAATAGGCCAAGGGATCATGGACAATCTTATGTTGTTACTACAGTAGAAGTAGAATAACTAATGTATTGGTGCTTTTGGACTCATGGATTATGTTCTGGTTATTAGAATAATGTGATATATATATAAGGATTGTACTTCAGTACATGTTGTTTTCATTAAGGATTTAATATGATGAAGGTAATCATATTTTTAGTATGTGACAATAAGAAAAACTTTACTTTGTTTGGGGAAACTGAGGCTACAATTGATTTTCGAATTTAGAGACCTTTTAGAGAATGTCTGGACGGAGGTATTTTGGATAACTATAATGGTTGGAATGGATTAAGTTGATCTTTGGATAGTATTGTTTAAGGTTAAAACATTTCTGAAGATTATTTTTGGAATAATATAATACTATAGTTTTAGGAAAAGGACAACCTGCAGGGTGGGGCGTAACCCGTCGCGTCGGACAAAGCTGCAGGAATCAAACCCACAACCATAGTGCAACAGGCCTTTATTTCCTACCACTAGCCTAAAGGAAGTCCCTGGTTATTACAATATAATTTTACTAATCTAAATGGTATGTGTTAACATTTGGAACCTTATACAATTAGGATAAATATAATATTTTTGAGTTCTATTATCTTTTTGAGTGAAAGATGAGTTGAAGGTTGAAACTCTAATTGTCAAGCATAAATATATATATACCTATCTCTTATTCAATGAATAAATTAATTCTTAAACTTTAGTAAAGGGATATTAAAACAAAAAAAATGTGTTATCCTAATACATTATGTCTTGTTGAACTGATGATATTTTAAATCAACATAGACTGAAGGCTTTGAGGCCCTCAATTTGACAGTTGATTGTGATTGATGACCTCAATCACTCCCTACAAATATTTACGTTTTTCCTCCAATTATATGTATCTAATTTCCACCAATGTTCTCCTTATCGAGATCATAATTTGGTGGTGACTTTCTTATTTCCATTTCCCTCTTATTAAGGCTAAATTTTATTATCCTTATTTCCGATGTGGGTATTCCACAAAGGTATTTTCTATTTTCAACCTTTTATTTTCAAAGAAAAATATCAAATTGCGAGAACGCAATTTATTGAAGGAGGGGAGAATGTAACACCTCGAGCTTCCACGATACGCCTCTCTTTCAATAATGCAATTGCTTGCATTGTACGCAAGTTCGAGTTCTAAAACACCGTGACTAATCAAAGTAGCCGTTATGAATAGTAATAACCACCTTTTGAAATTATAGAAAATTTATATATCAAAATGGAATTCATATTTGTGTTCCTAATATTTAAATTAGCCTATGTTGAATTTTTTGTAATTTTCTAGGAACTTCAAAAATTTTATGAATAGTGAAAAATAATTAAAACAAATTTTTTAATCAAAATAATTTATAGTGATAAGTTATACTATTGACTGGTTTTAAAGTATAATTAGAATATATTTTTATCATGTTATCCAATGGTGTTCATTCGAATTAATTTCACTTTGAAATTGGACATAAACAATTGCCAATCTTTTGATATAAATTGTTTCTAAAAAAAAAGCTATTTGTTGTGACAGCGGGAATTAATTATAAAATTAATTAATACAACTTATATTTTTGGAATTTTGTAAAATAGACATCATTTTTGAATTCAGAATATCAATTATAGCTTAGGGTGAAATTTTGGCATTGTTCTGAAAAACTTCAATTTTTGATGAATAGTGAAACCACTAAGTGGTAGTTAAATAACTGATTTTTTGTTTAAATGAAATATTACCACTTCTGTGATTTTATTTTCAAAAATCCAACATACATGGTTTCCATTAAGAAGTAAAATGTGGTTCAATGAGATTAACATAATTTTTTGGTGAATAGTAACTTTTAAGTTCTTAATCGCGATTAGAGGTAATTAGTGTAGTTTAAGGTAAAAATAATGTTTTAATAATATGAGATGACCTTGACACAATGTCCTACCCTCATTGGATGTTCCATGGCCTACCAATACAATCCACGGGTCAACTTGGGGACCCCATGGATCCACTTTAGTTGGAAAATGACATAAATACCTTTTATTTAATGTTAAAGTAAAAAATGACACAAACATGAAATGTTTTACTAAAACAATTTTTACATGGGGTTATACAAATAATATGTTTGACTATAAATAGTCATTTGAAAGCTAAAAATATTTCCTACATCATATTATTTTTTTATAATTTTTAGACATGTAATAAATTAAATTATTTATGACATCATTATGATGCAGCGATAGACTCATTATTTAACGATTTTAATAAAATGAAATGATAATGTACAATCCAAGGCATACACTTGTCCAAAGACTATTGGATGGGTATATTTCGAACCCTTATCACCTTATCCTCGAATTATACAAGTGTGGGACCTTTAAAATCCGAAAAGCATTGTATAATAGAATAACATTTCATTACATTCCAAAAGTGCCCCTCCTCTGCACTTATAAAAGGCCCCCACCACTACCACCTCATTCAGTCTTTCAAGCCATTTGGCTCAGCAAAACTCTACCCAAATACCCTCCCAACTTCCCTCCCTTACTCCTAGAAGCCTCGCGTTGGGCAGAATTCTTCCCAAGGAAGCCTTTGGCTCAAATCAAAAAGAGTTACCCGATTTTTAGGAGGTTAAAGAACGATCGAGTCAGGACAGGACGCAAGGTAAAAGAATTTCTTAAACCAATTTCCATTCTTTGGGTTAATCTCATACTTTCAAATTATGTCGTGATATTGTTTTGTCCTATCTTGTAATTTTATTTTATTTATGTGTACTTATAGTGAATACACATAATAGATCTATTTTATTTTAAAAATGACCTTTGTAAGGACTTCGTCTCAGTCTCCTTTCATTGAGCCATATTTCGTTTTATACACAACTTTCTTTTATACGGTTTATAACTCCATTTGACTTTTACGTTTATTCAAAAGGATTTATTTTATAATAATGTGGTTTTTAAATTATTTCAAAAAAGAGATATTTCTCTCCAATATATGAAAATCCAGTGCAAAAGTATACGTATTTAACGCAAGCTTAAAAATGATTTCAGAAAACCTGACTCTTGAGTGTGGTAGACATGAAGGGATTGGGTGTGGACCCATCACGACCTGTAATTAGTCGAGAAGTCTCAGAATTAGTTATTTTGTTTTCAGAAGCTTGCTTGATGTTTTCAGAAAAACACTGGAGTATATTTGAGCAATTTTAAACGTAAGTATCTTCTAAAAAAATTGCATCGGTAGGTCTCATGAGACAACTAGACGTGGAATTGGCTGAGGCCCTTTCCCAATTTGATTTATGGTTTTGTCCGAGGCCTTAATCATTTTAGACGTCTTGGCCGAGGCCTTGACAAAATTTTTCAGAATGTCTGGCATTATACATTCCCTCATTATGAAAGTGGTTATTGATATTGCATGTGATTATTCGACTAGTAGAATATCCATGTGAGTAAGTAAATGGCATTATTTAATTTTATTTTTTCCATATTATGCTAACGTTCAAGTTTAAAAAGGCTTTTGTTTTAGTTATACATTGCCTTAAATGTTAATGTTTATTTATTAAAGCTTCCGCAATATTGTTATCCTTACTGAGCATCTGAGCTCACCCCTTTCAATGTTTTAATAATTTCCAGGATGTGAAGAAGTATTTTATGAATGACCTGCAAGGATTTTCAGAATAGGATATGAGTGTGGACTATAGGGACTTTGTTATTGTAGTTTTTCACTTTATGATGTAATGTAATGTTTACGAATGTATCTAGTGTTTCCAAGGCTACTAAACTAATCGGTCTTTCGAGACTTGATCTTTTGTGATCATGCCAATGTTACGAAGTAATGCACTGAATCTGGGTAGCTGGGGTCGGGGCGTTACACCGACACACCGAATGGTCAACCTCTGGGTGTTGTCTAGTCCTAGTACTCATAGCTTCCATCAGCATTTTTTGTCATCTGCATCAAACACATTGATGTGCGGGCATAGCCTATGCAGTGTTGAGTATATTGATACTCAGTAGGGACCCTTACACCCTCAAGGTCTCTAAACATCCAATAAGGATACACCAAAAATGTATGAAATCAATAGATAACCCCAGTTAGATATATTCCCATTCATATACCGAAGTTATCATGTAATCCATCTAAATCATCAGGAAAACACAAAAGTTACTGACTCATCTCACACATGTATACAACTTATGTAAATAGTTTGTGGTGATTTGATGTAGCCACTAAATAATCTATTCTGTCGAATCCACGTCAAATCTGGGTACAATAGTCAAAGCTATCAAACCCACGTAGGATCGAGGAACAGTAGTCAGAGCTATCAAACCCACGTAGGATCTAGGAATAGCAGTCAGAGCTGTCGCACCCACGTAGGATACCTGAACAGTAGGAGGAGCTGTCGAACCCATGTAGGATTTAGGCAAAATAGTCAAATCTGGAAAACCCATGTAGGATTCAGGAACTGTATTCAGAGCTATCAAACCCACGTAGAATCCAGGAACAGTCGTCAGAGTGCAGCCAGCCACAGGGTTCCGCACAAAGCATGCTTTATTCCAGGAGGGTCTGCTCCACAAGCCATGTTCCTACACATCAACTACCATGAATTCCCATTTTTATGTATCCAAAATTTATTTCTTTCCAAAATAAACCCAATGTGACAGACGGTGCGTCAATCGGACGTTCGGTCTGAGAGTTATTTGAATTTCTGTTCCGAGGGCCCAGTTGCATTTACGTTCGATCCCACCCGGCCATACCCCATTTTGGTCCAATCCTTTAGTGGGGTATACCAAACAAAACATCCCCTTCCAATGTTTTGGTCACCATAGTCAGTTGTCAATAGGACGCCCGTAGCTCATGTTTTGCACAGAAGAGTGGAAATAGGTCAAGAGGGTCCGGGTCCGGTCCCGACCAATCGGATCGACCCAGCCCGACCCATCCCGACACGAGTCCGTACTGGGGTCTGACTCGATCTGTGGGTCCAAACCAGTCTTCTGGTCCAATTTATTCCTCAGGGGCAGCCCGGCCCATGGGTGCGGCCTGACCCGTACTAGGTCCGGCCCGCGCAAGGCCTCTAGATGGCGGCCTGTGGGGTTTTCCTTTGCCACATCCAGGGGGTGGTTGTGCCCCCTGGAATCCCGAACGGTTTAGCCTTTCAGTGGATTCAAAATTGGCACCACGTGGCGGTGGTCAGTGTCACCCAGGACCCACGTGGCAGGTCCCCCTCCTCCTGGCTGGTAGAGCTGCCAGCCGCCTCTGGCACGACATGGTTTGGTCGCGCCTCCTCGGGAAACCGGTAGAGCCTGCCTTTTATCCCATTCCCCCACAGCCAAAGTCATAGCCCCTTGGTCCACCGCGCGACATGCGCTGTGTCGTGCCTTCCCTGGAAACCCGGCGGCTCGGGCCACCGGTTCTTCTCACGGCCAGCCTTGTGTCGGCCACCACTATGTCGCTGGTACCCATCGGCTGCGGCCTACTCCTCTTATGGTGAGGTTGGGCCTCCACCATCCATGTGGTTGGATTGAGTGCTGGCTGCCCTTCCCTTCATTGATGGTGACTATCACCGGTTCCAACCACAAGCGAACCTTCCGCGGGTCACTGGATGAGTTTCAGTGGCCCAATTCTTGATTTGGAAGTTTCCACACACTACTCGGGGTGTTGCCTTCAATCTGCAACCATCGTTGAAAAAATTCGCTCAACCTGGACTCATGCCGCGATTAGCATCAAAATCCACAAAGTTAGGAAGAGGGGGTTCAGTCCGTGTTTGCTCAGCCCGCACCCTACATGTTAGATTTATATCATGCGGCTTCGATTCATAATCCTTGAAGGGAAATGAATAAAATGAAACAATTCACAAATCTCAAACCCCTACCTTTGATCGTTGATCGTTGACGGAGTGACGAGGAAAATGATGGTGTTTTCATCGTTATTTGTGTCCGCCGCACACTTCATATCCTAATCTCATGTGTTGGTTCGTTGATGACGTTGAGGATGGATGGTTGGTCGAAGAGGCCCCATGTCAGTAGGAGTCTGTTGATGAAGGTTGAAGGAGATCCTTCTTCATAGGTGAGATCTTTTCTCCCTAAGCACTCTCTCTTCTTCCATGTTCCACCAAAAGACAAATTCCAACCAAAATAATAGATTATGTTAATCTATTATTTAATTTTTGGCAAAAAATTCAAAATGGGTGGATTAATTAATTGAGAAGGATTTGTCACATTAAGTGTTTGAAAAGTTGAAGATGCTCCCCTACACATAATGGAAAAATTGAGGGTTTCTCCCTATTAATGGGGTGTTCCAAGGGAGTTTAAAATGGTGGTGGTCCCCACCTCAATTAACATGAAAATAAGGTTAGGTTTGGGTGGGCCCCACCACCGTAACCTCTCATGAGAGGTAAGGGTTTTGTGGTCCCCACCTTCAACTTACACATGGAGGCTTTAACAACAAATAGAAATAAAGCTACACTACTTTATTTTTATTTAATTAATTTACTCAAAACCCAAAAACTAACTTTTATTCATGAACAACTTCCATCGAGGTGAAAGTACTCTTAAAATTATATTGGCGCTGCGAGTTCAACGGTGCCCTCAGATTTCAATTCTAAGCAACGATTTAAAATTTATAAAAAAACCCGCTCATACGTTTACTAAACGTTCCTGAACAAAACATTAGAAATTGATTTTGGGAACATTGGGACACAAAATCATGTGCCATTAATTTTCACAGACTCTTAATATTCCCATTTAATTAAAAACATTACTTGGAAATTCTAGGTCTTTATAGATTTTACTTTGGAGTTATGAGAAAAGGATCGAGCTAGAGATCAGAATTGTGGAAGATATCATCGATGGGGATTTTATATCTATTCTTTGTTATTATATTGTATTGTAAAGTATTATGTTTTATTTAATTCTTTATATCATGTTTCATTACCATGTCATGCATTCATATGTTTTATAAACTAGCATTAGAAACTTTTTTCAGTTATATAAGAATCAACCTTCTGCCGCTTTTTTAATTATGTATTACCACTTATATTGTAGACTGATATTTATTCTATTATATCGATATGAATCTCTAATAAGAGGGTATATTCTTGACACTGTAATCCCTCTATACCCTCCCTGGTAGTTAGAAGCCTCTGGCATATGGGGAGACGTGCTTGAGGCCTTGTTACCCCTCGGTTCAGTAAGTAGTTTAGTGGTAAGCTTGGTCGGGTTGTTACAAATGGTTATCAGAGGTGGGTTTGTTTCCTTTGACAAAAATAATTTGGATTTATATATACAAGACAATGAATATTTCAACTCCTGGTTAATAGCCGTGATTGGGACTGATCATCACATGTTTGGGAATGATGAAGTGTCCATGGTTGGGATTGATGTTAATAATATTTTGTATTACGGTTGATATGATTTCACCATGAGTGATTTATTTACAATAAATTGCTTATTATTTAAGAGTTATGATATTTTTACCCTATTTGTGGATAGTAAAGGATAAATCAATGAATTTAACATATTAAGATCCAATAAAATTGACATGTCTGGCATGATCCATGTTATGTAGATTCATTAGTGGGATACTTGTTATTTTGGATAATATTCCCTAATTACTATTCTATAGTTATATTTAAAAATGTGTACATAATTAATTATCATGAATTCAAGGTTTAATGTTAGTTATATAATTCTTAAATGATTATAATTCAATAATTATATGATAATAGCATGCTTCTTTGTTTACTGCAGAAATTGAGAAGATAGTTTTATTTAAATATAATGGAAGATATTTAGAATGTGATCCAATATTCAATTTTAAGGTGTATGGGAACCCTAATTTTTGGAAAAGGAGACTCATATACTTGAACCATATTTAAAAATTTAATTTCTTAATAAATATTTTTTTAAATGAAATATTTTACTATCTAAAATGTGAAACATGACCAAAGTAGGGCAGTTGTTACATGTAATGTATGAGATGTAGTGTTATGGATGTTTAAAATTTAAAATTTTGTAAACTACAATTTGGTTTATTTCAAGATAACTCATGTGGACTTAGGATACCCACATAGGTCTCCATATATATTAAAAGGAATTTATGTGATAAATTTCTAAATTAATGACACTATGGAAATAAAAAGAATTTTGTAAAAAGGAAGTTAGTTGAGACTTTGCAATTTCTATTTGTTTGATAGATAAGTCTACGAAATGGTTGAAGGTTAAAATTTAAATGAATATAAAAACCTTATAAATTGGACCAGTATGTGGTGTCCTTTGATCAAACCCTTATGTAAGGGTGGAATGGGATTTTATATTAATTATCATTGGAACAGAACCATTTGTGTTTTTATATGAATTCTTCTTTTTAGCAATGACTTGATGAAAAGATTTTGAGCCTAGTGACTTTTGATGACGTGATCTAGTGATAAGTTTGGTTCTAATGCTTCATAAAGGGATAACTCATGGTAGGTAGCAACTGTAGTGTTTAAATTCTTTGCTTGTACCAAGATCTATTTTATGTTTGATGTTGTTTGGGTGTCATTGTCCCTATAAGGAATCCTTTTTTAAATTGTCTCCCTTGTTTGGATGGGTTATCATGGAATCTTTAGCCCTTGTTTGGGAGTTAGTATTATGTAATTATTGGTTTCCATAGGTTAGACATTCCTAGTTCCTGTTCAGTCATTTAAATGGACTTGAAACCCTTTCTTTTCCTTAGTGATGGAAAATTTGGTTTGACGCTTTCAAGGATAGGGGTTGTATAGAGTTATGAAACTCAATGTTATACCTATTATCCCAGTCATCCAATTCTTGATTGAATGGGGATGGTAAGCCTATGGGTAGTAGCAAGGGTGTGCCACATTGCTTCTAAAATCATAGGGTAGTATGAATTCTTATATCTGGTACACATTGAGCATCAAAGGAATTGAATTCATCCAAATTCTCAAGATGAATCCCTTAAGAATCATGTTTTTGGAGGTGATATTCTTTTTTCTTTGACCATATTTGTATGTTTTGACTCCCTTATTGTGGCTCAAAGGAGTGACATGCACTCTCTTTTTTATTCAGTGCACTCTTGAGTGGATAGTTCTATATCTTTTGTGACTAGTCCACCCTATTGTGGGGAGTGCCATGTTGATCTGGGTAAATAATCCCTTCCATGTAGCATGATACCAACAGAAGAGGACCATTTGGTTAATGGTTGAATTATTCTTAATTGTCTTTGAGCTCAGTAGGTGTTATTTTCTGTTAGTGGATGCTCGATAGCATGAATTTGAATTTTTTTGGTGTGAATACAACCTTGGGAAAACACCATTGTTCATGGATGAATTTGGTGGCTATATCTTATGTTATTAAAAATACTTATGGGGTAAAGGCCTATGATCAGTTGTAGTGACGTGTCAACAACTGGGGATGAGTTTCTTCTAGGATGTTAATCGTTTTTGGTTCGACTAAATTATTTCCCAATAGTTTGGTACATTTAACATGAATTTTTACAAATACTCTTAGTTAATGTTTCTTAGTGATGATCATGTACACTATATTGACATCATTATAGATGCTCAAATAAATCTTTAATCTTATTCCATACTAATGCATTAAATTTTTTGTGCTTGTTGGGTTATCCTTTTCATTGTTTCAT
Organism: Viscum album; assembly: GCA_963277665.1. Classification (NCBI taxonomy): domain Eukaryota; kingdom Viridiplantae; phylum Streptophyta; class Magnoliopsida; order Santalales; family Viscaceae; genus Viscum; species Viscum album. The sequence goes on from OY728145.1 coordinate 516,675,694, forward strand.
GTTGTCCCATGGTTATTATCGAGGATCAGTGTTGTATGAGTGATTCCAAGGTTCCCACACATGAACTCCCTGGTTAAACCCACACACTCTTGAAATTTATTTTGAATTTCATCGACTGCCTAATCCTGGCATTCTAGAGATAAGTTATCCAAGTTGCGAGACTCATTACCTCTTCATTTTGTTCAATTTTTACAGTAATAAGGATTCATTTTAATGTGCGTATCTAGGTTAAGAGGAGCTTGGTTTTGAGGTTTGTAGTGTCTTTTGATAAATATTGTGTGATCAGTTTCTGTTAGGTCAACTCTGGTGGGACAATTTTTTTTATAAAATAACTTCTCTAGCATCATTAAGACATTTAGAGGCATGCATTGTACATGAAATATGATGGTGGAGGTATCATTTCTTGTAATAGGATCCTTTCTTTATGTTAAGATATATGGTGGGGAGAAATATCATTCTAATTTTTATCTAGAGGACAATGTGATCATGTATCTATCTTAATAGGATCTTGTAAGATCTATTTTGGTGTTCTACTTGGATAGAAAGATTCAACTCAGGTTGTAATGGATTGAGCATGAAATTATTAAGAAGTACTTAATGGTGTGATGTGAGTTGAAAATGCAACATGAAATATTGAAATAGACATCACTACCCTAGTATTTTGGGTGATTCTTTAGTTATTTCCAAAAGGTTATTGGGAAAGTGAATTTGTAAGATATGGAGATTGTAGATTGTTGTGTTTTGAAACTGGAATTAAATCTGAAGGATTTTGAACACATTCATTTACTGGATGGGTTGAATTTTTTAATATTTTTTTCATTTTGAAAATACCTCTTTTTGGAAATGAAATATTACCCATGAATGTTCTTGGCTATATTGGTGTTTTTTGGGGCCATTGGACCCCAAAACATGGTTTTGAAAGGATTTAACGGGTGTATAGTGTGATTAAATCTTTGTATCACACAACAAGAAACCATGTGGAATTTTTATAATAGATAATTGGGGGTGCACACGGGCAACACACAGTTTTGTAAACTTTTCACCTTGCCCAAATGGTGTTCTTTTGGAGGCATTAGACATGCACTTTACACCACACTCTTCATGCACGATTTGGAGAACTGTATGGGTCAAACCATGTGGTTGGGTATTTTTATGAAATAAAATTAATATAAATAAAATAAAATAAAATCAAAACATAAACCCTCACCCCTATCCCCTCTCATAACTGATGCACACCCCACCCAGGTCCCCTCTAGACCTACGTTACCCCCCCCCCCCTCCGGATCTCCCTCATTTGTTTTTTTCCTCAAATTTCTTCACATTTCTCAATCAATCCCACATGGTATGGCCCTCTCTCCATTAACATTTCTATTTTGTGGCTTATTTCTGGGTCTTCCATCACTCAACGTGGTTCGTCCGAACCCTAGGTTTAAGGCTAACTAGATTTTTGGTTTCTTCTTTGGTATTTGGGCGTACAAATGATTTCATGGGGATTGTTCGTACATGTTCTTAATACAGCCACCAAGGGCGAGGTGGTTCAGCCTGATTTAGATTTTTGCCATTATTGTGTGTAAGATTCTACACCTGTTTTTTCTCAAATGCTTTAATAGAGAGTTTGAATGTGTTTATGGGTCTTCTGATTTGGAAGTAGTGGGTTTTGATCAATTTTGAAGGAGCACACAAAAATACTCAGGTATGTATATACATAAAAATATATCCTCTATGTACATATTCCATCAAGGTGCAGTTATTACTTGCATTAGGTTAAAAGGTATATATATATATATATATGAATGTATGTGCGTGTGAGTGTGGGGAACATTTTAGTGGTCACCACCAGTTCTGACAAGGGTCGCAGTGTACATCTTGGTTCAACCCTGAGGAAGGGTCCCTTTCTAATACCTCAAAATCTACTAGTGATTTAAATAATTTACTAGTACACTTTTTTATATTTATATTAATCCAAGGAAGCCTCTTGATTAAATTAATATTAAAGATGAATTTAGTATATTTTATTCTTTAAATTGTAAAATTAATAAATGATTGGTGTGATAAGATATATTATGATATAAAATAGAACCTCACAAATGGAGGTGTGATGACTTCACGTGAAAAGGTAGTGATTGGTCTTTCATGTGTTCGAAGAATTTTTTAATGAAATTTCCTTATTCCTTGATTTTACATTTCAAATATGGAATGTTTATGATATGGACCATAATGGAATCATAAAAATGTAGTTTACCTTTTTAAATGACTAAATAACCAAGACACCATCTTTGTGCATGGCCTAATATTGATTGGATTTAACAATGTGTGTTGTTTTGGCATACTAACCATTTTAGTATTTTACACATTTGAGCAACCGTTCGGGTCTAGATTAGATAGATCTCTATAATAGTATGATTTTCTATATTAAATATTATGACTTATCTTGTGAGTTTCATAATGGAAATTACCATCTATTCTCACCACCTTACCCACGTAAGGTATGTTCTTCAATGTGATAATTAAATGTGAAAAAGAAAATAGGAAAGTATTCTATGTATATAACGGTTCTATTTTAAATTTATTTGGTAAATAATTTGCATATATATAGAAAACCTTACTGTGAAAATGTATGTTATTAGTGTGAACCATTTTTATTTAAAATGCCTAAAATGGATTAAATCCAAAGTTTCATTCAACTTGTCCTTATCACACCAATTAAATGAATGGCCTGGATGAAATGTAATTATTTACTACTTATAACTTGATTAACTGGTCACATGATCACATATTATTATCACACTAATGAATGGTAATGGGTAAAAACATATGAATTATATATGATATAATTATCAAAATTGGAATGCCCTGACATGAGGTCATGTTGGATTCCCTAAGGAATTCCTTGAGCACTTGAGAACACCATTTTGAATTCAAGGATTCATCTTCTGTTGGATGTGTATGAACTTGAAAGTGAGCCTAGTATAAACTTGGATGTACAGTATTACATCACAGGATCTGTCGTGTAGTTCTATAGGATTCCATGGATACACTCCTTGTATCCAACATTGATAAGTAGGATCCATGGTTAAAGAACACCAGGACAACCATTTCTTATCCATATATTACCATGGATGAACTCCTTGTACTATGTAGGCATCTTATTGTGGAATAAAATAGAAAAATATTCTTATATTACACTCTTACCCCCTTTCATGATTCCATAGATACACTCCTTGGATACAAAATTGACATGTAGGTTCCATGGTTAAAGCCCATCAGGCCCATTTATAACATAGGTCTGTTTTACCATAGATGAAATCCTTTGACTTGGTTGGAACATTATTATTGAATTCCCTGGAATATTCCCCTTATATGGAACTCTTACCCATAGCAAGGGAAAAAATAATAAATGAGTTGGTGGACCCTGTGGTGTACGTTTCCTTGGTTATTACCTTGGAAAATCATTATTAAACATCATCAATGGTTTCCCTATCATATATTGGAACCCTTATTATTTAAAACATGTTACTTATTGATAAACTATTAATATTAAATTAATTAACTAATTATGTGATCATATAGTATCCTAGGGTTTAAGAAGTTATATTTGTAAGTTGAATGATAGGAATATGGATCATTGATGTTTATTTATAATGTTTGTTATTATTTTGTATACCCACACATGATTCAAATTATTATACACTATATGGTTTGGGATAAACAACATGGGTTCCAACAAAATGATATTTATATCTCACGCCCTACTCATGAACCCTTGTACCTAAGTAGACTATATATTTTCAGGATCTAGTTTGTTTGTTGTATTTCATTTACCTGGGAGTTAGAAGAAAAGGACTGAGATAGAGCTCAAGATGCTCATAGAGATCTCTTTTGGGGATTTGATGTATATTATTTATTATTATAATGTACTATAAAGAATGTTGTTTTATTTATTACAATCCATCGTGTATCTTTTCCATGTCATTCATTCATCTATTGTGTAAAATGTTGTTTGCCACTTTTGTTTAGTTATATTGAAATTTATCATCTATCACTTTTTCATTTGTGTATTACTACTTATGTTGTCAAGTTTTATTTAATCTGTTATACCACTGTGCATCTCTAATAAGAGGTTATAGTCTCCCCACTATCATCTCTAAAGACCCTCACTACTATTCTACAGCCTCTGGCATAAAGGGTGACGCTCTCGAGGCCAAGTGACCCACTGGTCCGGCAAACATTTTAGGGTTTATCGGAGAAGGTATGTTACATACATGAGTTTTTATTACAAGAATAACTCATGATGAATTCTTTAGAGGGTATACTCTATATATGATTTATATGGTTATGATTATGAAACAAAATTTTGTTCTCTTTTTTATATGATCTTAATCCAATGTTATGCTATCATGGCTCATGTTCTTTAACTTCAATATGGCTCATATCCTTTGAACTCCCAAAATTAACTCCACAACTCAATAATATGATCTATAAAATGTTGTGCAAGATTACAAAATGTTAATATCAAGTCATCATACACTATTTATCATGTTATTCTTAATTTATTATTGATATATCCCTTGTTTTCCCTTATTATCATATGATGTCACCCCTTATTGTGTTTATTTTTTCACTTGGATATGATGTCAGGTTTCAATTAAGATATGTCTAAGATGGGTTTTGATTATAATGACCATTTTGGGATATAATATATACAATATGTATACATTTTTTGTGTATCTATATTTCTATACACACTAATACCTTCTAGTTCTAGCATAGTTCATAATGATATGTATTAAATAGTCTTCTAATAAGATATAATTTTTATGTATGAAATGATTATTTCACCTTAGTTGATATCCTATCAATGATTGCTTATTATTATATTCTAGGATGAGAATACATTTTTGATAGCCCTTAGGATAATCCTAATAATAGGATATCATCCTATGTTATGGAGAATAAAAGAATTTGGATTTCTATAAAACTTAACCCTATCTAGATACAATCTTGGGGATGTAGTTATGGGACAATTCAACCTTTTTGTAACCACATAGGGTAAGGGGTTATTTCATACCAATCATTGAAGTGGGTGGATTGGTGTGTATTTATTTTGGGATATTAGGATTATATTTTAGAATTATTTTATCTATTATTTAATATCTTGAAGGATCATGAAACATCTATGATGTTTTCAAAAATATTTTTTTTCAAATTTTAGAAAATATGTTGAATGACATCGATAAATAAAAAACATGATTTAGTTGTAATGAGATATTATTGGAAAATACAAGATTGTGGACTACATAACCCTTAATATTATTTGATTTTGGTATAATAATTTTTTCTTCAAATAAATATTTGATTTATATTTATAATATTAAAAGGATTGTTTTGAAGACATTATAAATAATTTTTAATTCAATATAAAAATTGTTTATGTTAACTTTGAAAATGTTTACTTCATTTTGTGGATATATGGAAAATATTTTATTAAATATTATATTACTAATAGGATAATTATGGTGTTAATTTAATGACTCAATTATGATTTAATTATGGTTTTTTGTGTATTCAATTATTTTTTATAATGTATTACCATGTTTTAATAGAATATATGAACATGGTATTCAGGTGTTTGGTGTATAACTTTTTGATCTACTTTATGTTATTTTGAGATTGATCTTCTGTTAATTTTTGAAATTTATGAACCTTATTCCAAAATTTTTATGTTTTTTGACCAATCACATTTTAGAGGATTCCTAAGGTTAAATACATTTTGAATTATCTATGAAAAAATTTGGATTTTGTTTTTTAGGTTTTATAGATTAATGTGTTGTTTCATCATTTTAATATATATCAATATTTGGTAGCCGATGAAAACCATTTTGGTAAATTAATAAAATAAGAGGAAATAAATATCATTATTTTATAGATATTATTAAATGTTAAAAAATAGTTTTAGATATTTTGAATGAAAACATTATCTTAAATATTTATTTCTTCATGTAATATAAATATATGAAATTAATATAAGGAGAAAGGATGAAACAATTCTTACTAAATGGAAATAAAACAATACTTTTGTAAGAACATGGGTTTTTGTACAAGGTATGAATCCTTTTCATTTCATTTCAACTATTCTGTTGAGGCCTAATGTGGATGAGTAACTTGGATGAGGGAGTTACGGAGGTGTTAGGGGCTTGTTCGGAGGCCAGAACAATGTTTTAGTGTATAAATGGCCTATCACATGGTTTGTGCATGGCCTGCGCATAGCCTGGGTAAACTTTGTGCCTTGGTGTAGGCTTGGGAGAGGCTACACACAGCCTATGAACAGTTTGAGGAAACCATGCGGGTTGGTCGTGCGGTTGCCCCTTGCCTTACAGGAAGGTCCGCACGGTCTCCACATGGTTTTCCAAGCCATGCATGTAAATCGTGCGACCTTCTTTGTTTTGATAATTTAATAAATTTTTAAATAAATTGATTAAATTTTTATAAAACCTAAACCTTACCCAATACTTCAACCGCACAGCAGGGGGGATCTCTCAAATGAGCTTTGGAGGATTTGAGCCTTCTCCTCCATCCGAACTCCTATTCGAGCATCGTTCATCTTGTTAGATCTGCAACGGTAATCCCTCGATTACTTTTTAATCCTTATCGATTCTTCTGGTTACAACTAACACAGATTGGATTAAGGATCATATTCTCTAATTTGTCGTTCTTCGTCTATTCTCCAGATTTCTCCCAAACTAAGATGAATCAGAGTCTGATACTGGATGAGCTATCTAGTACGAGCCTAAGGTAGGTGGTCTCATGATTTTATTTATTTTTCAAGCTGTTTATATATGCCGGAGTGACGCGCGCCCACTTTTGGGGTGTCTCTTGAACCTGTAATTAACCCTGTTGTTACCTAGCATGTTGTAGGTAATTTGAATAGGATGGTGTGTGCCAATGTTAAGTGGTACACCTTGGATAGGAACCACCCCTTGGTTTTGTTGCCTTTAATGACTCATTTATGGGTTTTTACCCAGGATACCTATGAGGCATGTTCTTTCCTTTCCCCTGTGGGTTGTTAAAAATGGAATTGAATATGAATGTAATTGTAATAGAATAAAATTTTAATTGAAATGGTTTCGGGTATGGGATGGAGTTTTTCCCCTTGACCCTTGTATGTAAATTATTGAATTACTATCCCATGTGAGTTAAATGATTTTGAGCTGTTTTAAATGTGAAACAAAGTCATGGGTGAACCTTAGATCCAATGTGAGTTTCCATGGACAGACTCATATGAGACTTGTTACTGAAATGTCGAGTGAATCATTAATCCAGTACGAGATTCCATTTATGGACTCAACAGGGAATGATAAGTCATGGGCGATACCCAGATCTTATTTATAGGATCCTGGGGACGGGCTCAGATGACGGATTATGCCACACCTAGAGCGAGGTTGGGTACCTAGGAGGTTCGCCGGAACGCGCTTTCAGGGTGTTGGTGGACTTTCTCTTTCAACGATGCCTGGTTTCCAAATTGAGTATTCTAGAAACGGTTTCAAGGTATGATTGAACACTTGAATTATATGGTTAATGAATGGAATGGATACATGAAGCAATTCCAATCCAAAGCACAATCCGGGGTCGATCATGCTTGTTTACTGCTTTCCATATCACACTCATGTTTTATATATTCACTGACAGAATAGCACGGATCATTGGTGGTTTCCTACTAGGATTCAATCTCACACCCTGTTTGGGTCATTTTTTTTTGGACCCAAGAAGATTATCGGGTTGCAGGTAATGAGAAGGGAAAAGGCCCTTGTACAGGTACTTGACATGCTACTCGAAGTGGGAGTGCATGGGACCAAGCTAAGGCTTGTGATGTGATAGGGGACACATTTTGGTTTCTTTTTGGGATTTTGAATACTTGTACTGTATTGTATTGACTTTCACCATTCCGTTTATAGAAGATCCTTCTATTGTTATCTATTTCTACAGTATATATATTGTCTACTGGTTACCTTCTTCCGCTATTGCATGTTTGTGGTTCGAATGTGATACTTTGATAATAAAGGCAAAGTCTCTCCATGGACTCACCTAGGCCCTTGCTGCTAGTCAGAAGCCTCTGGTGTTTGGGGAGATGCGTTTGAGGCCATGTGGTGACCGGTCCAGCTATCGGGTTGAATGGTAAGTCTGGTTGGGACGTTACAAAGTGGTATCAAAGGGATCTCCTTTTCCAATTTGACTTACTGTTTGGTGACGATAGACATAATTAGGAAGAGAAGGTACTTTGGTAATAAGCTGTGCCTGGGAGTTGCAAACCCGCATATTGGTAAAATCCATGTTTCCTTGTATGGAATTGTGTTTCTGGTTTTGACTATTACAGTTGTTCTGATTTCACCGATGGGTGACACACTTGGTTTTTACTGATACTATTGATATTATTGTGGGTTGTATTTCATTGCATCCTGATGAGATAAGGGTTTTCCATCACATGCATCATATATGCACCTTGATAGGAATCACATTCCATGGTATCTTGGATGCATTGATAACTATTACATGCTATTTGTATAGTTTATTGATAGTTGTGCCTATTATTGTGTTATATTGGGTTCATTGAAGGAAGAGTGACATCATCTTTCAGTTCATAAGGAGTATGGGCTCTTATGGATTGGGAAATGGCACACCAATGAGATGTAAATGCTAAATGAAAAGGAATTGCTTGGTTATATGGGCATCAAATTTTTATTCATGATGTGTTATGGGCCCTCAGGGATCGGAACATGGTGGACCATTGGATAAAGCTTTTAAAAAAAGGTATGTTAAAAGATTGAATGTGGAAATAGATCCTTACCTAGACCTGGATTCTGAGTGGGCAAGAGGTAGTGAATCTAGTGAGTTTTGGTGGCTATTCATTATGCAATCCAGTCTTTAGAAGCAGGTTGTGGGATGACGTGGTTTTTAGGAAGGTCTTGACCTGTCCTGTCCTAGTTCATGTGATCGTGAGTTTCGAATCTTGTTAAAAATCTAGAACCGAGGCGTGTGTTTGGAATTGGAGAGTCATGCCACCATGGCGTCCTCCAGTCGTACATCAGGATGGTGGCAATGACCATATTACCAAGATGGTAGGCCATGGTATACTACTGGAAACTCTAGTTGTGCCAGCTGTGGCACCAGCGATTCTGTCGGACACAAGTGCTGAGGCAAAGTTTTGTGAGAACTTGTTGTGTTTTATGCAGACTGTTTAGGGAGCACCGTGACCTGTCTCCACTATGTCAGATTTTTCGTGTGAGTTTCAGAAGCGGCATCCGCCTACGTTTTTAGGGGATGGTGGACCACAGGCTACAGAGTCCTGGATAGAGGAGATACTAGCTATCTTTGAGCATTTGGAGATGCCTCCAGATAGGAGGGTCAATCTCGCTACGTACATGCTGCGCGATTGTTCCAAGAGATGGTGGGACGTGATCATCCAGTCAGATCGTCATCGGGATATGGATTCGATAGATTTTTATATGTCCTTCTATTATTTCTTTAAACCCAAGACTTTGAGGGCCGATCGAGCCCGGGGGTTCTTGCATCTCGAACAGGGCGTGTTATCAGTGATGGAATACTGGGCCCGTTTTGCTAAGCATTAGCGCTTCGCACCTAACCTGATGGGTGATGAGCAGTCAAGGGCCATGTGTTTTGATGATGGTTTGAGATATGACATTCGATCTTAGGTAAATAAGTTCATGTTGACTACCGTCTCTGGAATTGTGAACTAGGGGCTAATCAAAAAACGTAACCTGGGGGAGGCTGGAGGTGCGATCCAGAGCGGTTCGGCACTGAGATCAGGTACTGCAGCGACTATTAGTAAGAAGCGTAGTCTGGAGCTTCCACATGGTGATTCTAGTGGTCGGAACCTATCTTCAGTTAGCAATATGAGGTGCTACCAGTGTGATAGGCTATGACACACGAAGCTGTAGTGTCCAAGGGACCCAGTCGAGTGTCGATCATGTTGAAAGATGAGTCATCTTTAACATTTTTGCAGAAAGTTTCCACCAGGAGCTAGCGATAGAGGGTCCGAACCGACTCCATATGCTGGAGCATGGTCGGTAGCTTCTCATCAGATAGAGAGTTGGGGTGTGACTGGCCGATCAGGCCGAGGTAGTTGTCATGGTAGAGGTATCCAGGCATAGGGTACACCGAGACGTCAGAGTGGGCCAGCTCCGGGTAGTGAGGTTATATCACAGGGCCGTCGTTCAGGCCAGATGTATGCAGTGCTGCCCACTTACGATGATCATGGAGCAGGACTGTCTATGGTGAGAGGTATGATCTTAGTAGAATCTATTATTTCATCTGCCCTCTTTGTTACAGGTGCATCACACAGTTTTATATCTGCGCCTATAGTGAAAAACCATGGGCTATGATTGTTGTCTTCTGATGGAATCTTGATGCTAGACACACCACTAGGATTTATAGAAGAGGTTTTACGTAAGTACATAGGGTGTCCCATTGAGGTTGGAGGGTGTCACTTCGTATGGGATCTTTATGTTCTCGAAATGACAGGTTTTGATTTCATTCTCGGTATGGACTGGCTAGTAGCTTACCGAACCTATGTTGATTGTAACCGTCGGAGGGTGATTTTTACATCACCAGAGGGTGTAGTGTATACTCTTAAGGGAGAGTGCTATCTCCATGAAATCCGAGCTGGACCAGGGCGTCATGGGCCATGTGGGATGATAGCTCAGATCGCTAATTTGTTTTTGGATGATTAGGGAGTGAGTCAGACGGACCTTCCACTGGTAGTTGAGCACTTTAGGGATATTTTTACTGAATAATTTTCTGGTTTATCTAATATAAGAGAGGTGGAATTCTCCATTGAGCTTATTCCAGGAGTTTCAACAGTATAAATTCCTCCTTATAGGATGGCTATGATGGAGTTGTAAGAGCTCAAGAATCAGCTTGAAGATTTGGAGGCAAATGGGTTTATTCATTCCAGTACTTCTTCATGGGGTTTGCTAGTCCTTTTTGCGAAAAAGGAGGATGAAAATCATAGGCTGTGTGTAGACTATCGGAAACTGAACCAACTGATGGTTAAAACCGATATCCCTTTTCGCAGATAGATGGCCTGTTTGACCAGCTTCATGGAGCTAGGGTTTTCTCAAAAAATGATTTGAGAATAGGGTATCACTGGGTGTGTGTTCGACCTGCAGACATACCCCGTGCATCATTTCATAGCAGGTATGGTTTATATGAGTATCTGGTTATGCTGTTCGTTCTCACCAACGCGCCAGCGGTTTTCATGGCTTTGATTAATCGCGTGTTCCATCCTTACATGGACTCGTTTGTCATGGTTTTTGTGGACGATATTTTGGTATATTATCTAAATCAAAATGACCTTGCCAACTATCTTTAGATCATCTTAAATAAACTAAGAGAGCATCAGGTATATGAAATTCTTACTAAGTTCCACTTTTGGATGGATCAAATTCACTTCTTGGGCCATTTTATCTCTAAGACAGAAGTGTCTATAGTCCCAGAAAAGATTAGAGATATGGTTTCATGGGAACAAGCCAAGAATGTATTTGACATAAGGAGTTTCTTGGGGATTTCTGGTTACTATTTTCATTTCATACAGGATGTTTCCCGGTTAGCAGCGCCGTTTACAGGCCTGACTAAGAAGGGCGTGAAATTTGTATGGGCAGATGCTTGTGAAGCAGCCTTTTAGGAGTTGAAAGAAAGGTTGACATCAGCACCAGTCCTGATACATTCAGAATAGGGAAAGGGTTACACAGTTTATTGTGACGCATCAGGTATTGGGCTGGGTGCAGTGTTGATGCAGGGAGACAGAGTCGTGGCGTACGGATCTCCACAACTGAGGCCAGAAGAGATGAATTATCTGACGCACGATCTTGAGTTAGAAGCAGTTGTTTATGTGATGTTATGTTGGAGAAATTATTTATTGGGAGAGTGTTTTGTGGTTTACATAGACCACAAGATCCTCAAATACATATTTACTCAGCGTGATCTGAATCTTAGGTAGCGACGGTGGGTGGAGTACCTATAGTCCTTTGATTTCGAGCTAGCTTATACGCCTGGTAACAGAAATGTTGTGGCTGATGAATTGAGCAGGAGGACTCAAATACAGGCAGTGAAACATTCTAGCAATGAATGTAAGCTTATGTCCTTGTTCTCTGAGATGCATCTTGATGTGCAGAATAGCCAAGGGCAGTCTTTTCTAACATCCTTAACTGTGACTTCTACCCTTCAGGACAGAGTAAGGATGAGACAACTATCAGATTCAGAAGGAATAGTTCTATTTGAAGGTGTGTCAGGTGAGGAACCTCCACATGGTTGGACGATAGACTAGGATGATGTTCATCGTATCCATGGACATGTATGAGTTCCTGTGGATATTAGAGAGGAGCTGATGTGGGAGTTTCATGCTTCGGTTTGGGCAGTTCATTCCTGAGTCACTAAGATGTCTCATGACTTGCGCCAATAGTACTGGTGGCCGAGAATGAAAAGGGAAGTGGCTAGTTTCATCACGAGATGTTCCACCTGTCAATAGGTGAAGGCGGAACACCAGCGGCAAACTGGGGTTTTATAGCAGTTACCTATCCCAGAGTGGAAATGGGATGATGTTGCGATGGACATCATGACTGGTTTGCCGAGGTCACCTCGAGGTAACGATGCTGGGTGGGTTGTGGTTAATAGGCTCATGAAGGTTTCTCATTTCTTTCCGATCAAAGAGACCTTCAGTGTGGATAAGATGGGAAGGTTGTTTATCTGTGAGATAGTACAACTCCACGGGGTCCCGCACACCATTGTTTCAGACAGGGATTCTCTTTTTACGTCACGTTTCTGGAAGAGTCTTTAGAGGGTGCTGGGTACACAGGTGTTTTTGAGCCCAACATACCACCCTTCGACTGATGGCCAGTCAGAGCGTATGATACAAGTTCTTGAGGACATGATACGAGCATGCATCATGGATTTTGGGGACTCATCAGAGAGACATATTCTCCTAGATGATTTTTCCTATAACAACATTTATCCGGCAACTATACAGATGGCACCATAAGAGGCTATATATGGTAGGATATAAGGATCATCTCTGTGCTGGTTAGAGGTAGGTGAGAAAGATTTAGTGGGACCGCATCTTGTTCAAGAGACTTCTGAGTAGGTACAGTTGATATAGAAGTGGATGGTTACCACACAGTCTCATCAGAAGTCATATGCTGATCGTTGCAGTCGACCCCTAGAGTTTGATGTCAGGGATCAGGTTTTCTTGCATGTTTCACTGAGTCTGGGACACAGTAAGATCAGAAGACAGGGTAAGCTATCGCCAAGATATGTTGGGCCTTTTGATATTCTGGAGAGGGGTGGGCCGGTAGCCTATCGGTTGCAGTTACCTTAGAGGTATCGATCCATGCATGATGTGTTCCTTGTTTCTCAGTTATGACGATACTATTCAGACCCATCTCATAACTTCCCGCCTGAGAAGTTCAAACTTTAGGTAGATGCATCCTTTGAGGAGCATCTTATTCGTATCATTGATAAATGCACAAAGGTTCTCGGAGGCCAGTCAGTTCCTCTAGTATGGGAGCTATGGCAGCACGACCGTTTACAGGACAAGGCATGGGAGCAGGAGGCCGACTTACGTGCTAAGTGTCCGGGGCTATTTGCAGACGAATCATGACAACACTTCAGGGAGAAATTCAGGGACAAATTGCTATAATGAGGGTATATTGTAAGAACCCGTGTTTTTTTACGAGGATCAGATCCTTTTCATTTCAGTTTAACTAATTTTTAAGGCCTAATTTGGATGGGTAACTTGGTTGAGGGAGTTATGGTGGTTTTCGGGGCTTGTTCGGAGGCCAGAAGCAAGTTTTATGCTGGAAATGGCCTGACACACGGTTTACGCACAGCCTATGCACGGCATGGGTAAACCATGCTCCTTGCTGCAGGCTTGGTAGAGGCTACGCACGGCATGCGCACAGTTTGAGGAAACCGTGCTGGTTGGTCGTGTGGTTTCCCCTTGCCTTCTAAGAAGGTCTGCACAGTCTCCGCACGGTTTTCCAGGCCGTGCGGGTAAACCATGCGACCTGCTGTGTTTCGATAATTAAATTAATATTTAAATAAATTGAATAAATTTTTATAAAACCTAAACCTAACCCCATTATTCAAATGCACAACAAGGGGGATCTATCAAACGAGCATTGGTGTATTTGAGCCTTCTCCTCCGTCCAAGCTCTGATTCGAGCTCTGTTCATCTTGTTAGATCCACAACGGTAAGTACTCGATTCATTTTTAATCCTTCTCGATTATTATAGTTACAACGAACACATATTGGATTAAGGCTCATATGCCCTAATTTTTCAGTCTTCATCTATTCTTCATATTTCTCCCAAACTGGGACGAATCAGAGCCTCATACTGGACGAGCTATCTAGTACGAGCCTAAGGTAGGTGGTCTCGTGATTTTCACTATTTTTCAGTCTGTTTATATATGTCAGAGTGTCGTGTGCCCACATTTAGGGTGTCACTTGAACATAGAATTTAATCCTATTGTAACCTAGCGTGTTGTAGGTAATTTTAATAGGATGGTGTGTGACTGAGTTAGGTTTTTTACCTTGTACAGGAACCACCCCTTTGGTGTGATGCCTTTAATGACTCTTTTATGGGTTTTGACCCAGGATGCCTATGAGGCATGTTCTTTCCTTTCCATTGTAATTTGTTAAAAATGGATTTGAATATGAATGTAATTGAAATAGAATGAAAATTAAATTGAAATGGTTTTGGATATGGGATGGAGTTTTTCCCCTTAACCCTTTTTATGTTAATTCTTGAATTACTATCCCACATGAGTTAAATGCTTTTGAGCTGTTTTAAATGTGAAACAAAGTCATGAGTGAACCCTGGAACCAATGTGAGTTGCCATGGAAGGACTCATTGGAGACTTGTTACTGAAATGATGGGAGAATCATGGATCTGGTATGAGATGCCTTGGATGGACTTAACAAGGCATGATATGTCATGGGCGATACCCGGATCTTATTTATAGGATCCCAGGGATGGGCTTAGAGGACGGACTATACCACACTTAGAGCGAGACCTGGTACCTAGGAGGTTCATCGGAATGGACTTGTTGGGTATTGGTGGACTTTCTCTTTGAACGATGCCTGGTTTCCGAATTGAGTATTCTAGGAACGGGTTCAAGGAATGGTTGAACACTTGAATGAAATGGTTAATGAATGGAATGGATACTTGAAGCGACGCCAAACCAAAGCACAATCCTGGGTCGGCCTTTCTTGTTTACTCCATTCCATATCACACTGCCGTTTCGTATATTCACTGACAGATTAGCACAGATCTTTGGTAGTTGCGTACTGGGAATCAATCTCACAACCTGTTTGGGTCATGTTTTTTGACCCAAGAATATTATATGGTTGCAGGTAATGAGAAGGGAAAAGGCCCTTGTACAGGTACATGACATTCTGCTCGAAGTGGGAGCACACGGGACCAAGATGAGGCTTGGGATGTGACAGGGGATACATTTTGGTTTATTATTGGGATTTTGTATGCTTTTACTCTATTTTATTGACTTCCACCATTCCATGTATATCAAATTCTTCTATTGTTATCTATTTATGAAGTCTATGTGTTTTCTACTGGTTACCTTCTTCCACTATTGTATGTTTGTGATTCTACTGTGATACTTTGGTAATGAGGGAATAGTCTCCCCACGGACTCACCTAGGCCCTCTCTACTAGTCAGAAGCCTCTGGCATTTGGGGAGATGCGCTTGAGGCCATGTGGCGACTGGTCCGGCAACCGGGTTGAATGGTATGTCGGGTAGGGACATTACAACTTTATATTTTATATATTACCTATATTGACAATAAATGGTTCCCCCCATAGAAAAAGGATCATAAAATGAAATTTTTATTAACATAAATTCCTTTTGATGGATTGACAGTCTTTTCACCCATCATAAATTTAAGATTTTGTGGTCATTAAAATTATTATTCCAATAATCTCTATCACTAACTATTAATCCATGGTTGTTATTTTTCACCTCTATTTTAATATTTTATCGTACCGGTATTTTTTCAAATATAGGAATAGTATTATGAGTCATTTCTTGAAACATTTCGGTCTCCAACTTCTCATATTAATGGGATTTGTTGTTATCCATTTTTATTATATGTTTTTTCAATAAAGGTATTTTCAAATTTTGAGATTTTAATGACTGATTTATAATTTATATTATTAAATTTAATTAGGGGGGTCTAAAACCCAAAAAAAATTAAACATATAATAAACTTGATATCTTACCTCTCATAGTTAAGAGAATTGTGATATAATACAAAAATTTTATTTATTAAATTTGAATAATAAAACCAATACATTGAACAGACCGGAATAAATAGGTGTAAAAATGTTTATAAATATACATATAATGGTCATATTCTATTAAAATTTAAAGATTAGAATTTTGGAAATACGATTCCAATTTTTGATGATGTCTTTTTATGATTTAAAAATACTTTTTATTAAAAAAATTGATGTTTTTTTTATAAAATACAATATTTTAACCAAATTTATAATTTCTATTTTATAAAAAGGATACCATTTTGAATAATCCATTGAAAATTATGTTACTGTGAATTTTTTTGGGATTTTGATGAAGGACTAATTTTTTTGTATATTATGAAAAATAAATATTTTAATAAAAATTGTATTTTACATTCACGTATTTAATGTGTATGATTTTTCAGAATTGGGATTAAAATGTCATAATATAATTTTAACATAAAATTAATCTAATTAACATCATTGCAATAAAATTTTTGATAAATTTGAAATGATAATATTTTATACTTAAAAATTATTTTTCTAGAGAAACCTATATAATGTTCATTCAAATTAAATAAAAGTTGATGTTAATTATAATTTAAATTAAAACATGTATATATCTTAAAACATGTCACCACATAGAATCCACATCAATTAATATTCATCAAAATATTTCAATAATTGGAAGAAACAAAATTCTCATCCAACTCAACTTCATCACCCTTATTGAATTTATTAAAAGAGTTGTTATCTTTGTTATGTTAATCTATAATTTCTTAATAAAAAACAATAATCATTTATGTTATAGAATTTGAAATCAATAAAAGGATATGAGGTATAATATATATTACCAAACCTTAATATTCAATAACTACTTCATGAGACGATAATGATATTCAACTAATGAACTATCCAATATAAAAGGATGAAATGTGTGGACTACTCTGGACCATACCTCATGGATATCAAAAAAAAATTCCCAAATGAATTTATTATAATTCATATATTCTCTATATGTAGTAATGATATAGAGATAACCTAGAAAAAGAGTGTAAAATTCACCATTTGTCATACCTTTATCGATATCCGGATGTCGAGCTTAAAATATAATCAATGGTCAGAAAAGGATCTTAATTGAAGTGCATATAATCACCATAGATTTGAGGGAAGTTAATGTATTTTGAATTATTTTAATGGGATTCAAAATTTATAATATGGATTTAAACAATGCATGATGGGTCTGAGTCACAAAAACATAGGGTGAGGTCAAAAACACCATTGAAAATCACAATGTGATAATCCTCTATTTATCCATAAATTTTGTTGTCATAACCACCTATACCCAACACATTCATGGATTTTTATGGTGCAACCAAATATATTCACCTTAATGTACAATAAATTATGAATCACAACACATCATCAAAAAATTCTATGATGTAACAATGGGAAATTTAAAAATGAGATTGTATAGAATGATCATTGAAATGGACCTACCAGGACATCATGAAACATTGGATAAAAAAACTATGTAATCTCACTCATGCAACATTTACCAAAAAATCATTTGATATTAAATTATAAGGACACCATATCACATATAAACAACATAAGGTAAAATCTCAAAAACACAATAACATTATTCTCCAATATCAAAACTCACTATGCCACCAATCCCACATAAGACGTACTTACTTGAGATCATGTTAGATTAAAAAACCAATCTCATAATTTAATAATATCATGAGGAACTCCACGTCACAAATAATGATCATAACAGTGAAAATAAAAATCATCCCCAAAATAGCATGACAATGATCATAACTCCATTATATTTTTGTTTATTTTCCTTTGAATGAATTTCTTGTTAAATATTATGCACCATGTGTAACACCATTCATAACCTAATAATGATATAACACATAAATATTATTATTTAAATATGATCATTATATCCTAGCCATTAGATTTTTTTGTTTGAATTTAAGTAACCACATTTTGTAATATATGTTAAAATATTTTACTAATAAAAATTTGTCAACCAATTTCCAAAAAATAAGTTCATACTTTTGAATGATAAAATTAAATCATATATTGTTAAGATGATATAATGGTTATCATGTTCATTTATATATATACATGGGTCTTAATTAGATTTTATATATTTTATTTAATATAAATATATATTAAAGTATTAAATTTCGTGATAGATTATTTTATACATTTTTAATAATGAATATTCAATCATATACTAAAAAAATTAATAACTCCTGACCAATGATTTTAATTAAATTTTTTTATAATATATTAAATTAATTAAATTTATAATCATATAATAGTTGTTACTATGGACGTTATCAAAATTAACTCATTTATTCTTCTAAAATACATTATATCTAAAAAATTGTTTTGACACCTTTTTTGTGTAGAAATTAGAATTATTTTCATCAAATATAATATATTTTATTTGATAAAAAGATATTAATATTGTGATTAGGGATATCATTTTTAACGTGAATATTTATGATTTTTTTAAAAATGTCTATTTTTTAGAAAACATAGAAAAATTATATATTTAGAAATATCACAACATTGATGATATCATCATGAATTAATAATGACTTAAAAATTTAAAAATACATTTTCAGGATGAAATATATGTTTAATTATTAAAATATTAAATTCAATAACATTTTTATTATTTTATATCCAATGATTGACTTTTTGAAACATTTTTAATATTTTATTCTAATTAATTTCTATTTTTGTATATTTTTATCTAATAGTATGGTCGGAAGATTTCATTCTATTTTTTATTTGTCCCAATTAAAACTAATAAATAATTATTAATAAAAACTATTTTATTTTAGGATAATCTCTAATATTTGTAATTTTATTGTAATATAATTTCTACACATATAATGAGATTTTATATAAAAAATATTTTCATTATGTTTAACATATATATATTAAAAATATTTTCCCCCAATTTTAGAAATGAAACATGATAAAATGGATTCAAATTTTGAAATAATAATTTGAAGAGAAGTTTATAAGATCTATTTTTTTTCAACAAAATATATTATTTGACAATATAAAATTTCGCTTCCTTGGATAATGTTTTAATATGATTAAATTTTAATATAAATTGATATATATTCCTTATAACACTAGGGTAATGACTTTATATAAATGTATGACTACATTTTTTCTATTTATATCCTACATGCTAATCATTTTCTTCAGTTTCTAAAGAAGTTTTATGGGTTCCCGGTACCCCACTACATGATTCCAATACAACCACTTACACCAATACACAAAAACATCATAAACCAATGGAAATGTCCAAGAAACCATGAACCAGGTCACAAGAACATCAGAAAATCTAGCCAAACCTCAGAAAGGGTTACCTTTAAGGTCCCCCAGCATGACCATCGACACCGGCCAAAATCCTCCCATCGGAAAACTCCAGAGAAATTCACCCATCCTTCAAGATAAATTAAATGGATCACTAGGAAGAATACATCCACAATGGACGTCAAAGAAACCATAGGGAAGATGACCAGACCCTGACGCTGTTAGCACCCTGATCCGTAGACAATCTAGAAGATCCACCTTTCCCTTAAACAATAGTTCCTACTTCAACATCATCACATAACTATCACTAACATGCCAACCATCCAACATTAAATACCAATAAATAAAATTCATCAAAATATCACATAGAAAATGCAAGAAGAGCTGCTGATTCGTTAAGCCTGCAGCAGAAGATCAAAAATGAAATCAGAAAAACCAGAATGAATGATCATTGATGTGGAACCAGGAAAACCCAAACCAAAACCAACCAGAGAACTAAAAAAAGAATCCAAATCAAAATCTTGTAATAACACACATAGACTGAATACCTCCCCCCTCTAGAGTTCTGCAGATAAGACACTAAGCTGGGCCATAAATCGCTGGAAAGAAGCCCTGATCAATCCGGATAATCGGACAGACGAGCAACCAGTCGAGAGGAGGAGGGAAAAGAACCTTGGTCACACCGTACTGCTGAGAGACTAGCCCTCTCAATCAACTGTGCGCACTGGACGATTCAACCAACCCAAACCATGAACGGGCCACCCCAAGCCTCGTCGCCTCTAGAAGGAGAGAAACCACCGAGTTGACCGCCAATGCTCTGTTGAAAATAGGAGATGGAAATATGTCATCATTATTGTCGGAAGAACGGAGTCGAGCAAACAGTCGAACCTCCTTCGAGAAGGGACACCGCCATATAGAAATGGAGCCCACGCCGAGTCGAACACCGTTGCCGCCACGAGAAAATCCCAGCCCGAGGGGGAAGGAAGATCAAAAAGGGAGAAAACCCTAGGTTCCTTTGATAATGACTTCTTCCTCAAATGTGAATACAATTTTCAAAATGTAAATATCACGCTTTTTATATTTATGGTATGTTTTCATACGGATAAAATGAGGTGATGAATGGTTATCATTGAATATTTTGACTAGAAAAATTACACTATTATATTAATCCTGACAACCTATATCTTAATGCCCTTTAAATCATCATTTATTACATAATGTTTCATATAATTTAATATCAAAATTTTGAGAGACCTGGTGCATTTTGTAAAGTTGATAATAAAAAAAATTATGTAAAATAGTGATAGAGCATCATTATTTAAAACCCCTCACCATTATTTGAAATTACATTGCCTTCAAAAATAGCACGGGATAACCTATTGATATATATAAGAAAGAGATGAGATATAAATATCAGTATGGAAATAATCAAATTATAACATGATGAATGTTATACACGTGTGCCAAGAGGAAGGAAAAGGATTCATAAAAGAGTTGAGAGTCATAAATATAAATATCAATGAATGATGTAAGATGATAATATCTAGGAAATTTATGAATGTAGAAATAACATAAAAAGGATATTAGAAACCAAAGTCAAGCCTATCACTCATGAAATCATGACACATTGGTATTTGGTTAAAATCATGTAAAATACACTCAATATATATTGAGATTAAAATAAAACCTAAAACATTTGACTAATATATATTTTTGGGACCACCTGTCACATTTAAATAATGGTCACGCATTTCTTTGTCACATAGATAATAAAAAATGAGAAAAAAAAATCCTGAATTTTATCACATGACTGAGGAGGTTATTTTCCATTCATAGAATTATCGAATAAATGAATGATATGTACATCTAGTTAAATACCAATGAGTGGAAATTAGGATGGTCATTTACTTTACAAATGTTTTTCATGAAAAATAATATCATAACCTCGACCGCATAATGAGTGTTCATAATAATTCATATGAATGTTTAGTGAGAATGACCACTTTTAAATTACTACATAAAAATAATCGGAATTGTAAAAGGGATGTTTTAGAAAATTCATCATGTAAAATTTGAAAATAAATAGAATAAAACAATGATTGTTCTTCAATAGTGAGTAGGATATAATCTCCTAACAATGAGAGGGATCTTATAAATGCTTGATAAGAGAATCACAAATTCACAAATAACACCTTGGGATATCTTTATAGAGGAATATGGATAATAAAATCATTACCAATTGATTTCAAGTGAAGGGGAGAGTGATTTTGGGTGGGTATTTATAGTAAAAGGGAGCATAAGTCATTATTAATTTTTAAACAGAGGATTCAGTATATATAATATTATTTAATCAAAACCACAAAACATCCCATGGTTTATTCCAGATAATAGTGGTTATCAATATTATATAAGTCCTAGATTCAAATTTATTAAAATAATACCATTGTGGATGTGGAAGTGAGTCATGTTTGTAAATAAATTATTTTAAAACAATAAAATAAAATATATTTTTAGAGAATTCATCAATGGTTTATGTAGTAACAAAATAATTTTAAAATCAAATTATCTTAAATGGGAGACAAATTTTTAATATTTTATACCATTTATAGTATATATTACCTAAATTTTGGGATATTATGATCTCATATTATGTATCATACACTTATACCATATAGAATCTTCACCAAAAATTTTAATAGTTATGGGAAAGTATTAAATATTCACAATTGGATAATTTTTATGGCTTAATTTCAAAGATAATATTTATTTTTAGAAATAATTTTCTAATTATGATAGTCTAAACATTTATATAAAAATACCAATTTGCAGAAAAAATACAATTTTTAGGACACTAACCACTTCTAGGACCATATAACGATTACATTAGGCTTTATTAAATTATATTATAATTTATATATATGAAAATATTAATTAATAAGAAAAATTTTAAAAAATAAAATTTATTTCATTTTTTTAATTTACAGAAAGAGTGTATTAACTAATACTATGGATATTTCCCAAAAATAAAATTCATAATTCTTCATATCAAAATATAATTTATATCAAAAATATTAATAATCTAAAAATGTAAATATAAAAATTTTAAATTGTAATATTATCTTATAAAAAAAATGAAATATTAAAATTATTAATACTAGAGTCAAGATACATAACCATTATTTACACAAGGCTATTCCATTTGGTTATGGTGTGGGATAATTGAAATTTTTTGAGGTGGCTTAACAAATATTATTTTGGTTTTGAATATGATAACCACGAACTTCTCTCATAAATGATCACCCTCATGTTTCAATTTTTTCATATTTGAATGGTACAAAAAATTTGAAAATAATAGTGAATCCATATCCCTCGAAAGAATAGTTAAATTGCTATCTTATGTTAGAATCATAATGGTTGAGGCCATCACTTCTTCTTTATGTTTCAATCAGAATTTATTATAACACATAATATATAATAATAATTTTGGTCACCATAAAATATTTACATTATCAATGGTAATGATACTTAACTATAATTTAATTACAAAATGATATATTTTATAATCACCCATAATATACAGAATATTGTATGATTTTTTATGGATATATTACATAATAAAGCATATATTAATTTAAATATGGAATTTAATTTTTCAGTAGTTGGTTCATTAAATTATTCTTTCCTTTTCAAATTTCACCACAGATATTTTATTTAATTTTCTAATATAGATGACTTCACTAATATTTTATCACCTCTCCATGTTCCCATGATTCTAAATAGAATGTATGGATCAACCCCAACACTTTGACCGAGTGAGTTTTCTTGTTTCATATAACATTTTGATTTTTTTTATTCACCAACTCCTCCTCATTTGAAATACCATTCTCCAATGGTTCCACCATACGATTCGGTACAAGTGTGGGTTTTTTATATACACCCTCTATAATAATACAACAAACACATCATTTAATAGAGATAATTTTTGTTGAATTTATAGACGATTCTCCATAGATCAGATGTGATTATGAATATCAAAATTGAAAATATATATAGATAATATTTCCTTTACTCCAAAACCATAATAAATTTTTATATGGTGATATAAGAAGGAACACTTTATCTACAACATCAAACTCCATGTCTCATCATTGATTGTCGGTACATATTTTTCATTGTCATGGAAAAGATGTCATGTGAATATAAATGGTTGGAACTATCTATTTAAAATCATGAATAATACCAAGCCCCTTTTTATTCAACTCTCTACCATTATATAATCATTTTAGAATATGAATCTTCATACCATATAATGTTTTAGAAAGTTATATTTCAATTCTATATTATAAATGTTTTTGAAATGAGAACTCCAATAAGATAAGGTATTGATACCAATATCCTTGGAAATCAATTATGATTGATCCCAGAATATCCTCTAGATTTTGAATGGTTCAATCAGACTAACCATATATATGAGGGTGATAAGTAGTACTAAAATTCAAAACTATATCTGACTCTTCCTAAAATATTACCCATAATCATGAGGTAATATTCACATCTATATCAGATATAATATAGATTGGAATCCAAGTAGACTTAATAATTCTATTATTTATATCATGGTGACTTGGTCAAAAATTCGATATTACATGGTAAAAAAATTCACATACTTTATAAGGTGATCATCAACCACCTATATGGTGTCACTAATATTATATATCTTGGGGATTTATATGATGAAATCCACGGTTTTTCATTCCAATTTTCATATTGGAATTGGAAATGTTTGAAATTTAACGCAAGACTTCTTTCAATCATCCATGATTTTTTTGAACACCACACATTGAGATAAAAATAATTGAATTTATATCTTTATGTTATCTGTCAATTAATATTTATTTTGATATCTTTAAATCATAGTGTTTATAGGGTGAATATAGATGAAAAAACTAATAACATCATCAACATATTATCTATTCAAATATTTTTTATGGGACACATATCGTTATTCTATAACATTCACCGGTATCATTATAGTCGTTGATCTCCTAAAAATTTTCTAATTTTTTTTTATCTTCTAATCTTCATTTTCAAACAACTTATTTCTATAAATAAAGGATGGTTTTGTAGTTGTTTGATAAATTTAGTTTGAATTTCATTTTATGATTCAGATGTCCATATCATCCACATTTTTCACTATACCATTGTGATAATGGATTGAACAATCATAATCCATGGTCTTCCATAACCACCTTCTTTTGAACATATCTATAGCATTTTATTTGAATATTCACTTAAGTATTTTATAACATGTTTATACGTAAAAATGCAATCCATATTGATAATGCCTATAGAAGTTCAATGTGATGATCACTATAGACAGTTTTTGATATTGTGTTGGGTTTTTCTACTCCTAGATCGTTAATTAGAAAAAGGAATATGATTAGAACTTTTAATCATATAAGAGTACACAACCCAAGCTTATTTTTGGTGAATCATTGTAGACTATAAATACTTCCCTAATAGTATTTCATATGATAATATATGTAATAATTTAACTTTTAATAAACAATTTAATTTTTTCTCACATTAATCAACTTATAGAAACATAACTAATGTTATAGTTATCCAATTTAATGGGTTGGTAAATCATTAGAATTTTATGAAAAAAATAATACAAACCAGTCAATCCAATGAAAATATGTATCCCCACCACAGATGCTGGTTAGGGATATTATTTAAAGATATATATTTTCAAAGAATATATAGATATCCCATTTTTATAGATAAAATTTACGGGGAATGTTAATTTACACATTTGAAACATGAATTTTCACTACATTTCACATAATGTTTTCTTATCACTTGTTATTCAGTACACCATTCAAATTCTCCTCATGTTCCAATCTTCTTTTATTTTAGATAAAAAATTATCATCTAAATAATATAAGGATATTTTTTAGGTAATACCCTTGGAGTCAGTTAATAATTTCCATGAATATATTTTGAGAAATAATGAGTCCAGATGGAATCACTATGAACTCTTACTACCCATAACATATGTAGAAAATATTCATGGGGTTATCTATCTTCTTCACTACAAAATTATAATATCATGACTGATGATCCAACTTAGAGTAGTATTGGGATCCATTAATCTTATAAAATAGGTCATCCGTCTGTGATGGATGATATTATGTCATTATTATTAGATTATTAAACTCATGATAATCAAGGAATAGTTGTATTGACCCATCCTTCCTCATAATGAAACGGCCTAGTGCACCGCAATATGAATTAATTATTAGAATATACCCACTATCAAGATTCCCCTATAATTTCATCAATATATATTCTAGATTAACAATGTTAATTCAATAATGATTCATGCATATCAGGAATGCTCTGGATATATGTTTAATTAATAAATCAACCTATATCTAGGATGAAAATCACATAATTAATTCTTAAGAAGATCAGTGTATTTACAAACAGCTAACATGTAATTACAAATGATATTTTTTATCATCTCAATAATTTGAGTAAGATATTATTTCTTATAAGGAAATAGTTTCACAAAATGAGAAGAATATTCCATTGGAAATTCATCCTCTTAATTACACTTGCATATCATATAAGAGATATATTTTATAAATAGTTTTATTTACTTCTCTTTTAAATTTTTATTCTCTCTATCAAATAATTTTCAATCCAATCCAATAATAATATTGAATTTTTAGAAAGATATTATCATAGGGTTATCTAGTAAATTCAACATGTAAATACATAAAAGTTAAAAAATTAAATATAGACTACAATTATTTCACCATTTCTCATTTTCCAAGACAACATCAATTCCATGTTTTGAGGTTATTTTTGAATATTTATTGTAATTCTACTTGATCAATACAAATTAGTACGAAAATAGTCACATAAGGCATTTGATGTTCATGAATAGATGATTTTTCTACCATTAACTATTTAATTTTGGTTATAAATATTTAATCCATCCAAACTGACATACGGATATTTATTTTCATACTATTAAACATATAATAGGGAAAATATGAACATTGGAGGATATGTTAAAAATATCATATATTCAATAAATTTAGAATTTATAGGTTTGAATATATGTTCTCCATGGTCTATTTTAGAAAATAAATTTTCATGGGAATTTTGTGTTCCTATTATAATGGTTCTTAAGTATCTTGTGAATTCTGTAATGAATATCTCCCAATAGTATTGGACTTGTTGTGTAGAAAGCCTCATTTTTTGAAACTAGGTGATGATTTGTATAGTACGAAATGCACAATCTTTATTTTTATTACACCTTGGAAAATATTTTCTTGATAAATATCCACTGTTATTATCCAAATATGGTTTTTTATCATGAAAACCACTTAATCTATAAATTAAAAACATTTCCGTATATTTTCAATTATATAGTATTATCACTAAGAACTTCATAAAATAACATCTAATCAAAGTCCCAAAACATAACTTTAAATTAATCGAATATCATCTATTATAACCAATATCTTTAATACACTATAAGTGATAATTTGTTAAATAATGATACACATAATGCAATTACAAAAAAAAAGAGGCCTTATGTATTCTGAAAATTTTAAAAAAAGATTAATAGCATAAAATAATGATACAATTGAATTATTGAAAACACCTTTACATGATTCTCAAATTTAGTAATCCTTATAGAGTGCAATGTATAATTGGGGGTTGTACATAAGAATTGTGTGTTATATAAATCCGGGGAAGGGAATAATTAAAATAGACGATTATGTGAGTAAAATGTGTCGGTTCAAAGTTATGTACTAATTGTATAAATGTTGTGATAATAATATACATATAAATTAAACCATGATATATTATTACAACATCAATGAAAAAATAGGAATGTGAAGGAAACATAAAACATGGCATCATAATCCTAATACAAGCATAACCATTGATAAATCATAAAATAGTGTTCAAAGACATCACCCAATGCATTGGAGGGATATTTAATTCTGGGCCAAACCATTAAATTTATATCATATACATAAATTTTTGTTCCACATGGATCATAAAACAGAACTGTACCATTCATGAATTTTTCTCCCATGATTATGGAGTGTTGGTAACATACATGGAAATAATCAATAAATTAAAAATATTCAAAACTAGTTGAATATCCTTAACATGAAATGGGTATAGGGATTCTCTAAAAAATATTTTTGTTTAGAAAATCATAATAGAATTTTTGAAACTTAATGTGTTTTTTAGGATTCATAGAAGGTTTTCATGATAGTGAAATGCGAATTATCATTAAATTGAAGTCAAAATAACAATAAAATTAATGTGAACTAATATATTCTAATGTGGACAATTTAAAATAATATTTCATGATACAAATGATGTTTATCAATAAAGGGGAAGAGGGAGTCCCCTAACCTTGAGAGGGTGATTCTAAAATAATGAGATCATCTTTATAAAAGCTTTAGAACTCAATTGGATGAATTTGGGAAGGGATAAAAAGACTAAGGTCATGATAAATTGGGTTTTTAGAAAATTGGTGTTGGTGATTGAATGGGTAATTATTACAAAAGAGATGGGAATTATTTAATAATTTATAAATATAGGTTTTGAACTATATATTATATCATAATAAAAATAAAAAACATTTCCGTGGATTTAAAAACGTTTAAATGAAATAAGAGTGTTATTAAATATTTTATAACTCTTAGAACATGATATATTATAGTAATACCATTGGGGAAGTGGAAGTGAGTCATGTTCATAAATAATTTATTTTAAAACATTACAAATAATAGAGGTTTTTGAGGATTCATTAAGGGATTATAAAATTCATAAAATATATTAAAAAAGTATATTTTAAAATGGGTAACCAATTTTTTTCACTGAATCAAAATAAATTACATGTAATATCACTTTTGGGATATTATGATGTCATAAAACATAAAATATGTTTATTCTAAATTTATTTTTCATAAAACATTATATAGCATAAAACATAAAAAAATACAAAACATTTACAATTTTAACATGATGATTTGAGAAATTATATAAAATTTTTCAAAAAATTCTTTTACCGATATGATCATTTATTCTTTTAAATAATATTTCTTATTTACCTATATATATAATTGCTTTTAAGAAACCAAAATTTTTCATTCTCTTCAAAAAATTTCATTAGACATCATAAAACTATTTTGTCATTTATTTTTAAATAAATATTGTTTAACAATAAATATATATATATATAAATATCATTTTTAAAATTATGGAATTTGTCCAAAATACTGCCTTAATTGAAAAAAATATATTTTCTAAAAATATTACTTTTACATAATTATACCAAAATATAATTTTTATAAAACATATTAATAATTTATAAATAAATAAATAATCAATAAATATAATCCTTTTTAATGAAATTAAATTTAATAACTCAAACAACTATGGTCTAAAAACAAAAACCTATATTACACTATCATATCCTCTATGGTTAAATTTTGTGATGATGAAACTTTCATGGGGTAGTTCGATGAACATGTTTTTGGTCATAGTCTCAATAATTATGAAATTCACCTATAAAGGGTTTATAGTTTTTTTTAGTTGGTAGTGGTTAAGAAAAAATTCCAGTGATATTATCTCCCTTGGAAGCTCAAATAAATGGGATTCTATGGTACTTTCTTCCCAATCATGTGTAGAATCCCATGTATTGATTGAATAATTCCTTTTCATATTTATTTATTTTTATGAATTAGATAGTTAATGTACATTTAATGAATTGTACATAAAATATCATACCAAAAACACAACAATGAGTTTCTCTGGAATACTCTCCTGCACATAAGACTGAGTTATACCAATCAATAATACACTTTTTTTATTATAATTTAATATGGTTGTTTTTCTGTCATTCTGTGGAAGACATACATTAAATCTAAAATTTGAAATATTTATAATTTTTATATGATAAACTGATATATTTTTTTGAAATATAAATTTCTAAATATTAATTGGGTGTTGTTCTATTAATTTTTTTAGAATATTCATATTTCTCTGAGGAGTTATTAATATTGATTTTTTTTTTCAAAATGCATTTGCATCCAATTTATTTACATAGTTAAAATTATTTTATTTTATTATTTATAGTATAGTTAGATAATTTTTTATTAACATAATAAAATTAAGGTAATTTCATATAATTTCACAATGAATTTATATATATAAATTTATCAAACTTTTTAACATTTTTACTTTAAAACCCCACTTTGTTGTCCCGTCGGCGAGATCAATTTCAAATTAATTTCAAAAACGTATGTTATTGAAATTTGAAAAATTGAGTTTCTATTTTGAATAATAATAATATATAATGTATAAAAATGTAAAATTAGTTACATATAAGTATTATTAGTGAAATTAATTAAAATTAACCATGTTGATTAAAGAAAAATGAGAATAATGACTAAACTGGTAATATAATATATAAAAATTACCCTACACTTGTCTAAAAATTATTTTATGGAAATATTTAGACAATTCAACCTATAAGACATATAATGGCAAATTTTTAACCCTTATAGGATACATAAAACATGGGGACACTCAAGTCGTTTTAAGAATACCCATGGTGTCCTCCTCCCACTTATATAAGACCTTCTGTCCTCCTAACATATTCAAACCTATCATTACCATTTATATCATCCAAAACCTACCCAAATAAGATTTAAACATCCCTACCCTAACCCAAGATTACCAAATTTATGCATAAATGCATCCAATAAATCCCTTTGGGGTAATCCATAAAGCGTTACCCGAAAAAGAGACTACATTCTTCAACATGCATTTATGCTTTATTTCATTCACCACCCATTAAATTTTTATTATTACATGATTTTATAATAACATCAGTATCCATATTATACTACTATATTATTATGTTAAGGGTTCTAACTACATGTACAAACACATCTATTAAATGGGTAAAAAAATTATCATTTGTTTACGAGGATTTTTCACCTCGTGAAACAATGTCAATAATTTTTCTGTTTCCACTTATCATGGTTTGGATATATAATGGAAATAATATCTTATATATTATAAATATATGATATTTCTTATGTTATAATACTTATATAATTTTTAAATACATATATCATCATGACTCCCATTTTTTGTAATATGATAACATTGTTTGTGGATGTATAGAATATCACCTCATCAAAGTGATGTGATACATTTAAATAGTAAGTAAACAATATTTTGGATGGCCTTTACTAAAAACATGTCGCATACATGAATTATATAGGATATTAATGAAAACAATGACATTATAGATATATATATATATATATATATATATCATTTCATTTAACATCCATTCAAAAAACAAAAGTGATGACTCCATTAGTGGAACTGTGGAATACCGCATCCTCAATGATATATTATTCTTTATACATGAAAATAAATATATAAATTTTTATATGATTAAATAAAATTTAATTTATGATTTAATTTTTATTCTAGAAATTTATTTTTTAATTACATTCATTCCACAATAATCTTTGAAAAATGGGTTTGTCAATCATGTATACATACAACCTACCCTCTCATTGATTATAACGTTTGTAATTATTAAAAACCATATTACATTATTAGTTTTAAAATAATAACTGATATTTAAATTTGATAATAATTTTATGATTATTATTATATATATTATTATATAATGACCTCCTTGACCATAGTCAACCCACATTAGTCATTTTTTCACATAAACTGAATATTGTTAAAACACCCTATATAGACATAATTTTTAAGTAGTTGTATATAATATATTTAAAATTTAAATAAAATTAGTTGTAAACATGAAAATGGTTCTGAATAATTTAAATAATTAACAAATTTTTATTATTCAAAATGTTAAAGAAACATGTGACAAGTCAGACTCAATGTATGTGATTTCATCTCAATGTCCTTTCATTGAGGCATTTAATGATGATATGTACCATTATTATTTTATATGCAGTATATATAGACCCATTGAAATTATAGATCCATATTTTATCTATTCTCAGGTTATTTAACGTTTTTTTAAATGTTATTATTTCATGGGTCTTATATTTTAAGAGTTGTAAGTTGTATGGGACATGTTGAATGTTTAAATATTTAATCATTTGGCCTATCTTAATATTATTGATATTATTTAACATATTTATTTATATGGATATAAAATTATTATAATGAATCATTTATTTATATATTTTGATTTTGATTCCTCTACAAGCCTTCATATTCTTAAATAGAAAACAAAAACCCCTCTTTCCCATTTTTCATGGTTATTTTGTTATTAAAAATATGTAATATATGTAGATTTATTCATTCAATATCATAAAATATTTTATTCTAATTGAAAATAAAATTTTATGGGTAAAAGTTTAAAATTTAAATATTTAATGTGTTTTGAATATATAATAGTACATGAACATTTAGTAGTTGGTTCCATGATATACCAATGATGGGAGGTTCCCTGATAAATGAATTGTGGGTGGGTTCGTGATAGCCCAAATATGTATTTGGTATGGAATTGACCATATAGATATTTCATTTGTATGTTTGACATGTATGGAAGTTAATATAATGGTGATTCCATTTGTGAGAGTGACATGTATAATGGTTTACCAAGATACAATTATGTTTTATCAATTCATTCTATGGGTATTATTGTATTGAGTTGATATAAAAAATGTATGGAATGATATTATTTTCAATGGACCATATTCAATAATTATTAGGAGTTAAGAAATTTACATCATAAATAATTTTTCAGAGGTTTTGATTCTTATCAATGTAATAATAGTTTCCTTTTTTTATATTCTATACAGATTTGTTTATTATCATTATACATTTTTGAAATGGTTTTCACAAGTCTTATGTATGACTATGTGATTGGAAGAATTCGTATTGAATTATTTGAAGAGGTTTCCTAAAATTCATCAAGATTTATTTTTAATGTTTTAGACGATGTGGAAAATAAAAATTATTTGGAAGTTTCTACTCTGAATTTTATAGTTCTATTATATATGATTTATAGTTTAATTATCTAAAACTCTAAACATTAAAATATCCTCAATCTGAAAAAATGTAAATTTTTTGACTAAACTAATTATTTTTTGTTCTTATGTCCTGGTCATTATAGTTATTATTAGAGGTCATTTTAGATAACTTCATAAGTAAGGGAAATATTCATGACATTATATTTATTTATTTTACTTTATGGGTAAGTTAGAACAATATAAAATTTTATGATTACGATGTTTCTTAAAATATATTATTTTTACTTATAAAGAATTTCTTCATAAGAAATAGGGATGTGATAGTGTAAAGTAAATGATAGAAAGATATCCATCAAAATCAGAATCCAAAGAATTGTGGAATTAGAACTAAATAGATTGTTGTCGTAATGCATCAATATGATCAGGTTGTAAATAGTAGTGGTTTCCATGAATGAAAACACTAGATATACCATATTATGTAATGATAATAGTTGGGAGTTTTATGAGACAACATCCAGAATCGTTTAGACGATCATCTGACCCAGTTCTAGATGAATAATGTATTAAGGATCTAGAAACAATATGTAATGCCATGGGTTGCTCAAATAACAAAGTGGTAAATCGTTCAATTTGTCATTTATTTGGTGAATCAAACTAGTGGTGGAAATTTATTAATAATACCATGTAAATTAAAGAGATAAATTCCTTATAATGTGATGGATTTTAGAATATTTTCCTTTAAATATATTTTCCTATGGGTGTTCGACATATGATGGAAAAACAAGAACTGTAATTCAGAAAAAAGGATGAATATTGGTGGATTATTATGTCGAAAACATCACTCAATTAGTGAGGTATATCCCTAATTTTATATGAGATATTGATAGTATGATAAATCGGTTTTACTCAAGATTAAATCCAATGTATCAAAGGGAATTGTATTCTCATGAGTTCAAGAGTTAAGAGAAAATTGTTCAATTTTTGAAGAAGAAATAAATGGGGTTTTCCAATAATCATGATTCACATGAATGAAAGTAAAATAAGAAGTCCAATTGGCATAATATGGGACAACATTCATCAAATAATATAGGAGGAAAAAAACCAAATTCTCATCTTTTTAAATGTTTTGTAAAATGAATTATCAAGAATCCTATTAAATGTTTGTGAAGCACTTCTGATGTGGTATATTTTGTCCGAATGATCATGACTAAAAAGAAGATGATCCTGAAATCAATGAGGAGGTAGCAGTATAATGTTTTAGGTCTAATGAGTTAGGTCATTATTCCAATGTTTCTTCGAATATTATTACCCTTGGTGGAAACCATATTTATCTAAATGAAAGTGTTGTGAAAAAATATTTTTCTACTATAATGGTTGATATTGGGCCATAAAATGAAATGGTCACAACAATTTTTCTAGTTTTTTCCAATAATTTCAAAATAATATTTTTCTATGTGTCTCTGCATTATTTCATTTATGATATCTTTTCTTGTAATTTCATAATATCACCTCATGAAAGTAAGAAATCACTTTTGGTAAAAACTCTAGGTATTTGTATTTAAGAACCCATGATTTATAGAAATATTATTATTGTTATTAGTGGTATGGTGTTTCCAGAAAATCATAGGGAACTACACGTTGTACAGATTGGTATAATTTTGGGTATGGATAATATTTTACTTATTGTAGTAAAATATATTAAAAAAATAATAAATTGTATTCAATGATTTCATACTTATGATAACATACCAAGAATATGATAAATTGATTAATTATTGAAATGGAATTAACCAATATCTAGTTTTTTAGAATAAGGAAAAATAAATGATTAGTGACATCCAGGTAGTGAATGAATTTTCAGATGTTTTTTCTAATGAATTTAGAAAGCGTTGTTCATGATCAGGAAGTTGAAATTACTATTTATTTAGTAACTGATGCTAAGAGTATTTCTAAACCCCCATATCAAATGGCTCAATTATAAAATGTGTAATTGAGAAACCTTTGGAAATTATTTCTTGATAAATGATTTATTTGATTTAGAACCTCACTATAGGGTGAAGAAATTTATTTGTTTAAAAGAAAGATGGTTCCATGAGACATTTCCTTGAATATAGAGTCCTGAATAATGTCATTATTAATAACAACTTTCATTTACCTCATATCATTAATTTTTTTGATCATCCCAATGTATATTAGTGTTTTTTGAAGATTTATATATGGTCTAAGTACCATCAGCAGGATATGAAGGAGGATGAAATTTCAAAGATAGAATTTTAAATGAGATATGATCATTATGTGTTTTTATTTATTCCTTTATGTAATGTGATGTACCTTCTATATTTATTAATATTCTTAATATACACTTACATAAGTTCTTGGATCATTTTTTTGTTGTTTTTATTGATCATATTTTAATATATTATCAAAATACATTAGGAACATGAAGGGAACTTAAGGAATGTTTTTTCAAACCATAAATGAAAATAAACATTATATAAAGATTGGTAAGAGTGATTTTTTCTAGAAAATTCCATTCCATGAACATATTTTTTTAATATATAATAAATATTGAACCCGCTAAAACAAATATTATTTATTAGTATCCAAGACCAACCAATGTCACAAGAATTCATAGTTTTCTGGATTATCTAGTAATAAATGATGATTTATTAATAAAATATTTTTTATGTATCCCAATAACAATGATATATTGAAAAATATTTTGGATTATCTGGATAGGATAATGTGATATTTTTTACGAAAAAAAATTACACTGCTTAATTTTGTAGTTATGGACATGCCTTCAAAATATGGTGATTTTTCATCTATAGTGATTCTTCACTAAAGGGACTTGGTGGTTTTATAAAACATAATGAAGCAATAATTTTGTATTCTTCATGTCAACTGAAAACTAATTAGTTAAATTACCCTAAAATGAAATATAATTAGTTACTTATATTTTTTAATTAAAAATATTTATAAATTATTTGTGTATAGTGAAGTGTGAAATATATAATAATCACAAAAAAATGAATTATATATTAACTCAAAAATATTTTAACATAAAGTGAAGAATACAAATAAAAGTGATAACTGACAATGACTGTATGATTCATTTTTATCCTATAAATGAAAATAAATTTATTAATGCTATTAGATAAAAATTAATTCTACAATAATAATTTTACATTTGTCATTTTAACCTTTGGTTAATTATTTGATGAATTATGTCCCATATGTTGTCAATGTAGGGACATTATCTTTTTTGTTTCAATATTCAGTTTTCTCCCAATTTTTAAAAATAATTACAAGAGATTAGAAGGTGGATCAATCCTTGTTAGAAAAAGAAGAATCCATTTTGAATTTTATGTTCACTAATTTCAAAATTGATGAAGACAATGTTTTTAGATTTAGAAAAATATTTTCTAGGCCTTTGGATTCATAGTTTTGGAAATATTTGTTGACTAAATATTATAGTTATCATTTTTCCATTCATATGGGAAGCACTATGTTGTAGGGATACCTTTAGGAGAATTACAGGTGGGATGATATGAATAGAGACATTTCCGTCTTTACCGTGAATTTTTTGAATTTAAATATGGTTAAAGAAGAATGGAAGATTCCTAAGTGGATCCATAAACTCTTCCTAGTTCATAATTTGACATAGTGGAATATATCAATGGATATTATGCTAGGATTTCCAAAGAAATATCAAAGAAATATTGTGATTTGATTTTTTGTTGACCGATTGACTAAATCTACCCATTTTATTATCATTCATTATATGTTGTATTTTGAGAGTCATTCAATATTGTGTCAAAATGATATTAATAGGTTACAAGGAATTCCTCTTTCTGTAGAATCTGACTGTGATCCTAGTTTCAAAACAAATATTTAGAATGGACTTTATAATTCATTAGGTATTGAATTAAAGTTCAGCACAACTTTTTATCCTCAGTATGATGGATAGTCTCAACAAGCAGTTCAATCCTCAGAACATATGTTTTTTTGTTGATTAGTGGATTACCAGGGATGTTAGGATTATAATGTTTTTTTTGATGAGTTTTTTATAATTAATGTTTTCATTTCAATATATAGATGAGATCTTTTGAGGAATTATACGGGAACAAGTGTTGTAAGTCAATTTGTTTGGATGATGAAGGAGAATGGAATGTTTTGGGACCAAAAATGGTAGAGGAAGTGAAAATGAATGTTTATTTTATTTAGAGACACATGAGTAAATCATAGAGCAGTCAATAAGGTTATGCAGATAATTATATAAAAGTATTTCTTTTGTAGAAGGTGATTAAGTATTTCTCAATGTTTCTCCATTGAAAAGTGTGATACATTTTGTAACGAAGAGGAATATGATTCACTGGTTTATTAAACCATATTAAATCCATGATATATTTGTATTTGTCTCCAACCAAGTGTCCTTAAATCTAATTTTATCCCATGTAGACAATGTATTTTAGGTTTAAATGTTAAATATGTAAGTACCAGATTCATGCCTTGTTTTGATCCTTATGTTAGTTCAATAAGAATAGAATATTTATTATGAGGAACATCAAGTTTATGTTCTTGACTGGACATAGAAAGTGGTGAAGAATAAATTTATTCATCAATATAAGGTTTTATGGGAAAATCATATGGTTGAAGTATGAAAATGGGAATCATAAAATTATATAAGGGAACCTTATCCCCAATTATTTGATAAGTGAATAAAGTTGTTAGGACACAAGTTCCAGAAGTGGTGAAAGATGTGACATCCTAGGTATTGATAGAATACTTTCCATTCATATTTATTTATAATTTATGAGTTATAAAGTAATTTTTTCTTAAAATATATTTTACAACTAATAGCGTACCCTACATGCAAAAAATAGTTTTCTGAAATATTTTCTTTATGGATGACCGAGTTGTACAGTTCAATAACATAATAATAATATAATTATTTTATATGGATATTTGCCAATTTTTTATAGAATAATTTATTTAAAGATAAATTTGACACTATTATTTTTTATATGAAAAAATAGAATTCATTTTTCAGATGAAAATAACAAAATTTAGTATGTGTGAATTTATTTTATTTTATTTAGAACATTCAATTTTTGATGAGTGGGGAATAATACAAAAATTTAGTTGAAAACTATCTTTCTATATAATTTACTTGTAGAGTAAAATTATTTTTCCAATTTTATTTAAATTATAAGTAGATACATATTATATCAGTCGAACCAATTTTTTTCATTGGAAACAAATTCAAATTGAGTTTAGTTATAAAAATATAAAAACAATTTATAATTTATACTTTAAAGAATTTAATTGTTATCCCATCTGCGAGATTAATTTTAAATTAATTTCTACCAATTATGTGATTTAAAACTTTTAAAAATGAATTCTATATTTTGAATCAGTATAATTTAAATTTCTAATAAGGTCAAATTAGTTTATTGATAAAATGATTTTTGAATTTAATCAAAATAAATTATAGTGATCGAGGAAAAACAAGCTTAATTATTGATTATTATTAGAAAATAATTTGTAAAATTGACCCTACGAGTGTCTAAAAATTATTTTTTGGAAATATATTGACAATTCCAACACTAATGATTTGGAATGGCATATTTTTACTCAATTTGGACTAGTGAAAAGATGGTTGAAATCACATATTTTGAAGAATACCCAATGCTTCCTCTCCACAACTATAAATGGGCCCATATAATTTTGAATTATTCACTCCTTTCAATAACATTTTTATCATCCAATATATACCTAAATAAGATCCCAAAATCCCAACGCTCACCCTCGACTCCTCACTTTAAGCATAATTCTAACCAAGGAAGCTCCATGCTGAAAACCAAAAGGAGTTTCTAGGATTAAAGTGGTAGCATTCTCCTACCTATGTTTATGTATTATTTCTTTTACAAAAAATTTATATTATTATTATTCCATGATTATATAATAAAATAATTAACTTTAATAAAATTTTATTTTTATGTAAAATTTTCAACCTACAGCTATACAAAATTCCATCAAATCTGAAAATAAATTATTCATTCTTGTACTAACAACTGCCGACTCGTAAAATGATGTAATTCATTTTTCCTTTACCACCTCTCGCAATTGGGAATTATGAAGGAAACATGTTTTTATATGATAAATATATGATATTAATGATGCATTCATACTATTATAATTTTTATATATTCATTATTTTACTTGTTTTATTTAGTGGGAATATAATAACATCATTTGTGGATGTCTGGGCTTTATCCTCCTTAGATTGATGTG
Source organism: Viscum album (assembly GCA_963277665.1). Lineage (NCBI taxonomy): Eukaryota > Viridiplantae > Streptophyta > Magnoliopsida > Santalales > Viscaceae > Viscum > Viscum album. The sequence continues at coordinate 516,714,757 of OY728145.1, forward strand.
ATATGTTTACAATTTACATAGTATTTATTAAGGATGGATTTGATTAAAAATATTTTTAAAAAATTACATATTTATTATATTCATGAAATAATATCCTTTTTGAATATATATCCTTTTATTTAACATCCCCTCACACACTAAAAAATTATAATGTCATTCGTAGACTTGTGGACTACAACCTCCACAATGAGATCTGATATCTTTTACATCATAGGAAATCCATATAAATGTATATATGATAATTAACATAGAATATGAAATATAATTATAATAATTTAAAAACAATTGTTACAATCCTTTTTGCATAATGGTCATTGAATAATGGGAACGTTATTCATACGTACATACAACCTACAGTCTCTATTATTGTAACATGGATTAAGTTTTTATAATAATCTATAATGATAGGTTTTAAAAGATTAATGGAGTTAAAAATATTATAATTATTTATTGGTCATTATTTCAGATATTTTCATATAATGACCACCTTGACAATAGTCAACCATCCTTAGTTTTTTTTAAAATAAACTGAATACGGTAAAAACACCCTAAGATGACATAATTATCTAAATAGTTTTATATATCATTATATTAACTAAATTAAAAGTAAGGATCAACATTAAAAAGTTGATGAATTGAGTAAAAAGTTAACAAATGTTTATTATTCATTAAGATAAAAACAAACATTACATGTCAGACTCAAGTTATGTGATTTCATTGTAGGCCCCATTAATTGAGTCATTTATTTGATGATATGAACATTAATTATTCTACAAAGTGTATATACATCCACATTAAAATTACATATCAATATTTTATCTATTATAATGTTATTTATTATAGTATTATTATTATTCTTTCATGGGGATTATAATTTACAATTTTAGTGTGGTATGGGATGCTTTTAATGTTTAAATATTTTATCCCTTCCTAAATTTTAGTGTCCTTGATATTACGTTAAATTGTTATTTTTATGAAAATAAAATTATTATAATGTAATTTTTTGGTATATTTTGGTATTTGGATTCCTCAACATGCCTACATATATTTAGAGGAAAATTAAACCCCTTATTCATTTTCATTCTAGATATTATTTATTTAAAATGGGTTTCGAAAATGGTTTGATTATTTAAATATCTTGAGATGAATTGTTAATATTTAAAATTTATTTTTTGAGTGAAATTTTTAAAATTTCAATTTTTTATAAGTTGTGATTATATAATGGTACTTGTAAATTTAACAAGTGGTTCCCTAATAACATAATGATAGGTGGTTCCATGATAAACCAATAAAAGGTGGGTCCGTGATTGACTTCCAATGCATTGGGTACAAAAGTTAGTCATATAGGTTTTCTATTTTTAAGAGTCAAATGTAAAAAAGTCAATAACAAGATAATTCCATTTATAAGAGATAAATTATAATGATTTCTCATGATTCAAATATGTTTCAACTGTGATTTTTTTGGGTATTATAGCAATATTGTGATTTCAAAAAAGGAATTAAATATGATCTTTTTAAAAGGAATGTATTTTCTACTTATTAAGTGTAAAAATTATTATTTAATGATGATTTTTCATGGGATATGATGATTATAAATTTACTTATTGTTTCCATCTTTTTATAACCCTTACTGATCTTTTTATGGTCATCTAACATATTTTAAATATTTTTTATAAGACATATTTTCAAATAAAGGGTTAGAATAATTCAATCCTTACTTCATTAATAGTTTTTAAATAATATATTATACATTATTTTGAAATATTTAAATTATTCAAATATTAAATATTTTTTTGGAAGTGTACACTTTTAATTTTATTGGATTGTTAGGTATGCGATGCGGACTAATTCTCTTAAACTCTAAACCTGAAATTATCCTTGATGTGAAATAATGTAAAATTATATACAAAAATCTTTATTATTTAAGGTTTAATGTTGTATCATTATATCTTGACCATCACATCTTTTGTCTGTGTCAATTAGTCACTAACATAGCCATTAATATATACAAATCTTAAAGACCACTATAACCCAACTATATTATAAATGGTTATGATTATTGATTGTTGTTTAAATCTGACATTATATGTTTTATAATGGTCATCAATAACAAAAGTACTACATGTATTTTATATAACTAAATTACATAATATGGAAGATATTAATTTAAATGATAATTTATTTTTAAATTATGGGTATTTATAGTAAATAATTTATAATTTTTAGTAACGGAAATATTTATTAGTTCACTTGTGAAATGCTAACATAATAAAATGAATTGAAAAACACTAAAAGTAATTTTTTTAGATAAATTTCAATGTCACATGAATTTTATGGTTAGTTATAAGGTATTATTATGGATGAAAGATTTTATATTCTAATTATATTGTTATCTTCATGCATTTAAAAACAAACAATGTTACTATTAATTGAAAAATCTTTAAATGATATTTAATGTATACATTTATTTATTATTATAAATTAATAAGAATATATTTTTGATCAACTTAATAGAAAAAATTAGTTAATATTGTGAATAATTAATGTTTTCTTCAATTAAAATTTCATTACTAGACTTTAAAAATTAAAAAATTAAAACAATTCCATATCTTTTAATCCTATGGGAAATTAAAACATCATTCCTACATAAGTGTGGAGTAACACCTCCACAAAGTGAATTCTATAATTTTTTAAAACCCCCTTAGTTGGGTGGTTGTAAAGACAAAATTAATGATCATGTATTATATTTTCAATATTATTATAATTATATAAATTTTCATTTTTATCTACCTTATTACTATTCCTTATATTTTAAATGATTATATTTGTCATGTGTATCTGTGGACTACCACCTCTATGAAGTGATGTGATTCATATTTCATTACTGCCTCGTGTAGATTGTCAAAATATGGTAAATAATGAAAAAATGTGAAATGTATAACATTATTAGTATTTTTGAAAATTAAAATATTTAACCACTATATTTATCTTCCATATAGTAAAAAATTAAAAGTCTGTTCATTTGTATATATAAACTTTTATCTCCATGAAATGATGTTCTTATTTCATGACCAAATTACATGGATGGATCTAAAATTATACTAAAAATTTAGGGATGATAAATATAAAATTTTCATGATATTATAAATAATTAAATATTGAAAATATTTGAAGAACTAAAATTTAAAAATTAAACCATGCATGGAAAATGGGACAATTAACTGGTACAATATTATTTAAAACATTAATTATAAGTAAATGAATAAAAATTAGTTTTGTGCGAATCTTATCATATGAGATGGATGTAATTTTTGTTCTCATAAGGATGTATAATATGTCTATTTTTTTCAAAACACTTTTGAAATTATTTTGACTATTTGAAAGTCACAATGTAATGGAAATAATATCTTACTTTCATTTATTTGACATTCATTACATTTTCCACACATGTTTCCTTTTGTATTGTGTATGTAACAATACATCGATATATCTCAACAATAAATTTCTAAAATTAAATTTGTTAAAACCCCCTTTTCACATATTCTACATTGTTCCCCTTTTAAATATAATGTGACTAATGTTATATTTTAAATTTCCTTAAATCCATTTTTAAAATTTTATAAAAGATTTATCTTCAATAACCATGATTTTAAAAATGTTTCAAAAATATTCATATTTAAACTTAAATAACTATTAGTGTAACGTTTCATATACTTTTCACATTCATATCAAATTAATAAAATATATTCTATAATTTTTTTTGTATATGAAGACTTTTAACACTTAATAAAAAAGTGAAAAGTCGTTTTTAATATGTATGATGTGAATGAACATTCATAACAACATGTATGTTACAGAAAGGATATTTATTAAGTATTTTTTTTATTATTTATTATTTAGGTATCTTGTGTTAGATTAAACATTGAGTTTTAACAAACTGTAATATATTATTAATAATATAATTTAAAAATTACCATTATTATATAACAATTAAATTTTTTGGAATGAATAAAAATAAACACAATTTAAAAACTATATAATTTTTTTCTATAATGAAATCATATTGACAAAAATGTTCATAATTCTATGAATAGTCAATATATTTTCCGAAAATAATATTTTCTCAAATGAAATGTTTTTTTTTATTTTTTTGAACAAATAATAATAGTAATTTCTTCCATTTATAGGAAATTTATTGGTAGAAAAAAATAAATTTATTAATTCTATATGTATACTATCTATTACTGTTTTTTGACCATTTTCTATAGTGACTAATAGTTCAATATATAGTATAAAATAAATTTTTTTTAAAATAACCATTTTATTTAATGAATTTACAAGCTAATTTTTTTCTACGACAGTTTTAAAAGAAAAATATATATAAATATATATTTACTAATCAAATTTAGGTAAATAAAATCGTCTCCATCAATAATTTTTATATTAAAACATTCTATACTTATGGGAATTTTCTTTGTTAAAAACAATGTGTCATTGAATCCTCGGGTATAATTTTAAGTTAAATATATCTAATTATATTAATAGAGTTGTTAAAGGTGGAATAAATATATTTAATTAGAATCATTAATATTATATAATAGTTTTAAATAATTTTTTTGGATAAATGGATACTAGAACTCGTAAAAAATAATTACAATGGATAGTGTTAAAACTATATTACTGAGCGTTAGACTAATCAAATAAGGGGTAAAATGTACTAAAAACGTGTCCAATCCTTTTTTGAGGCATATCTACCTTCTATAATATATGGTTCTATAATGTAACATTTTTTATACTTTTATTATTTTTAAAACATTTTTACACCTTCGGTTTTCAAAAATTTCAATTGAGTCCACTCCCCCACTTATAAAAGGCACACCTCTGATGTCTTATTCTGAATTCCAAAACAATCGGGTTTTTTAATCGCATCCCAAATCCATACATAATTTTCTTCTCATATCCTAAATGAATTATTATTATTATGAATCCATCCTAAGATGGCTATATGTGTAATCCTAAAGGAGTTCTCGAAAGAAGTGGTATAATCTATAACCATGTGTTTTCATTTTTTCAGCCTATAAATCCATAAAATATTATTCAAAATTATGACATAATAAAATAATTATATAAAATATACTTATATTTTTTTATGTTAAATTTATGACCTAAATCATTCTCCTCTTCCATAAAATGGTAAATAAATTTTTTATCTGTGTATATGGAGAATAAGAACCTCATTAATCGATGTAAATTATTTTCCATCTACATCCCTCAAGAGTGGATATAATAATTGATTTAAATTACATATATGTGATCATAATAATGTAATTATACTTTTATGATCTTAATATAACATATACCGTATTGCTTATAATTCTATGATAATATGATAATGTCAATCATGTGTACTGAGGACTATTGACTCACGAAGAGATGTGGTTCATTTTTAACAATTACATTACAAAGAAGGAAATAATGAAACTTTTAATGAATATATATTATATATATATATATGAAATAATAATTAATCCTTAATTATGATTTAATATTTACATTAGTTGTATTTCATCTTTCGGGGAAATGGAAGCAACATTTAGGCATACGTATAACCTATCATCTCCATTAAGGGTGTAATAATATTCAATCTCTAACAATAATGGATTTTTATAAATAGTATATAATTTATATTATATATATATATATCATTTTTAATATTATTGACATTATGATATCATGATCATATTTAAAAGGAAATATAATACCAGATGAAAACATACTTGAATAACAAATCGGTTATTACCCGAAACATAATTTTAATAAGTAATTGTTAAATAATGAATAATAAAAGGTTGTAAGTAAATCATATACAGTATGAAACATATTATAGTATTTCTAAAATATATGAATAATAAAATTATAATTATTATACATGATTTTCAAATAGGCATGATGAAATTCGAAACTCGAGGAATGGGATTGTTATATCACTTCTATTTTCTATAAGACACATCCCATATTCACAACTTATATTTTTGGTGTACTTAATACATGATACCCATTAATTTATTTAAAAAAATATTATCATCTAAATTAGGGTATATTCATTTATATCCCTTGTACTTTATTTCATGGGTATTATTATTCAAAACAAACCCAAGTGAAAAAATTTTATATTTCAATCTATTTGTTTATCAAGATTGATTATGAATATGTTTATGATGACGAAATATTATATTATACCTCTCAAGAAATGAACTTATTTTCTTATCATATAATTATTTAATTAAAACACATTTGACCATTTAATTGTATTCTCTCAAATTATTAACATTACTAAAATAATATTTTGATTAGAAAAATCGACATTATTTCCCTCTTTGGTCAAAAACATTTTTATCCATGTTCATATATTCAAAAAACAAATGTGTTTTTATAATTAAAAATTTATTTTTTAAAGATATATTTATCCAATTCTTAATTTTTAATTTTTTTAAAATAAATATTCATGTCATTTTCTAGATAAAGATCTCGTGATTTTTTAACAAAAATTTGAAAGGGATCATCATTTTAACTAGTGCAGCAGGAGATATACATTCTCTTAACATGTCCATTCAACCATTTAAAGATATTTTTAATTTTCTCCACTATTATTTTCAAATAAATTTTTATCATTAGTATTTGAATATTATTTTTATGTTAGTTAATATTTTTCAAAATAGAAAGGGTACTTACCTCTAGAATGTTATAATGTTATTTTTATGTAATTTCTATACATCAAGGATAAAAAGAATTAGTTTTTCTTATGTTTTACATTGGATTGGATCCTATGTAATTATTTTTATTATTTATATATATTCTTTGTGTTTATCATTTTGATGAATTTTTTTTATGAAACCTCTTTCTTTCCCATAGGATTTTATATAATGAAATGATTATAAAACCTGATTCCGTCCCAAAAGTTATGATACGATGAATGTTTTATGATCTTAAGGAACATAAATGTATTTATTATGTGAGTGATGTGATCAATAAATCCCAGTAATAAATTAGGTAAAAATTAATGTACTATGAGATTAGATGGTACATGTATGGTTTTCTAATGCATGAAATAAGAATTTGCATGTAGTTTAACCATGCCCCGAATCAAGAGGGTTCATAAGAGGCTATCCCAATCAAAAAATAGGGTAAAAAGAGGTTATAAAAATCATAAAAAAAGTAACATGTGTTGTAATCCTACGCGTACTTGTTACTAATATTATAGTGGGTATTCTTGATAATGGATTTTCTATGCTAATGGGAATTCCATAAATATGTGTCTTCTAATGCTGCTATTCTATCATGAATTTTTTTATGTTATTTAATTTTTTATGTATAATAAATATCAATGATTTATTTAATTATTCATGTTTTTTGATATATGGTTTGAAGGGTATGATTATTAAATTTTAATCTTGTGTTCTTTTACTTGTTTGGTCATGTTTTTCTAATATCACCCTTATTTAGTTGCAAGAAGCTTATGATCTAATCCTTTATTATTCTTCCTCTCACAAAGTCATGATGAAAGGTATTATGTATGATATGACAATAGAGGGTCTTAGTTATTATAAACATAATGGGATATGAAATAGTTCACTTATGAAGCAGTTGTCTATGTATCCAGGTTTCAAAATACACTAATCCCTTATATTCTTTAAGAATGTTTTTTTATAATTAAATTTATATTCATATTTTAAAATATAAAATAAAATAATATAATTCAAGTTTAAAAATATTTGGAATCAAATTAATTGCTTATTTATCATTTGTAAAAATTATTAGAGATATTAATGAGAGTGATAAGGCTAATTATATGTTTAATAATTGGTATAGAAAAATTTTATGTAATTTAGTGTGTGATAGGGTGAGCGGGTTCCAAGAAAGAACATCCTTGTCCTAATAATATAATTGGATTAAGCTCTGAAACTGTTGTTCCTAGGGGTAATAACTTCTAAAATGAAACATTTCTCTTTTAATCAATCTTCACCACATGAATTATATTGGGCCTTGATGCACACCTAGTTTGATTAGCCATGGGTATATGATTTAAAAATTCAAAAAATCATTACAAAAAACATGAAGTATTACATAAATCACAATGAATGATATAGGGTAATCCTATGGATTCATATATTGAAAATATAATTTCATGATTTATACATAATTGATATGATTATCTTTTTTAGTAGGTTTCCCACTATTATTGTTGTTTATTACACCATTTTTTATTTGTTTTAATCAATGCCTAGAACTTAAAATAAAAATGTTACTATAAAATGTAACAGTCTATGATATTATTATTCTCTTGAAAAACCACATATTATGGGAGTTATAATGAAAAATTATATTTATAATATCACAAAATTTTCTTAACATATGAATAATACTATAAATCGAAATAATTAAATGAGAGAAAAATGATCAATGGAGTTCTTCGTGATGAATCATCCACCTTATTTTAGTTATTCTCTAGATCCCGAGTGATGGATCAGTACCACTAAGATATTATTTTCCATTATCTATTGTTTGGATCATTCAAATTTTACTTTTTGGATGTTGATAATTTGGAAATAGATGTAGAACAAAGGTGGGATCTTATTAAAAATAAAATTAAACAAGATGAAATTGACTTTATAGAGAGAGCTCTTCTAAAGTTATTATTTTTTAAGAAGTAAATTCCTTGTATCCTTCATATGAAAATAGAGACGTAATTCCTTGGGATAATGAAGAATAATTAGTAATATATTGGTGCATATGAAGAAAATTATTCAAGACATGTATGGAATGCATTAGGCATTGTCATCAAAACTGAACGAAAAGTTGATGGATTCTTCTGTATAATAAATAAAATTACACAAAGGTTGTTATCCATGACAAATATATGTAGCTATGATTATATAATTTTATGTTCTACCACATGGAAATTATGGATTTTATTTACCCATAAATCATATGGATATGATAATTAAATAATGATGTAATTCATCCAAAACTCTAAAAACCCTAGATAGAAGAAGATGTGTATTATTTCATTATTGATGTTTGGAAATAAATGTGGATGAAATTTTGTTAAGGTGACTACTAAATATTTTTTGTGTGGAAATGATATCCATTGGGATACTAAGTTCTGATGTGATATGAAGATGAGATATTATGATCTCAATATGGATAAATACCCAAAAAAATAATCTACCCTCTCACTATTGTTTCAAATGTAATGAATATGAGAATTATATTAACGAACTACCCAATATGAAGGATTATAATGTTCATCGATTTCTACAACTTCTAATGCATTTTGAAAAATGGAAATATTATCTTATCATAATTTATAATTTTGGGTGTAACAACTCTGGTACTGATATAATAAAAAAATTCTTTATTTAATTGTATCAATGAATAAATATTTATAATCATTATAAATAAGAAATAAAAAAGAAAACATTTTCATTAAGATCCTTTAATATAATTTTATATTTACAATCATAATAGTCAATTATAATATTTTTATTTTGAAAAAATTATTTCCATTATGAAATCATCATGTCAAAATATTCTAGAATTGAATTTTTGAGAATTTTTTTAAAATTATTGATTTCCCATGAATATTAAAAATTTGATTTTTTACTGGAATTAATTTTTTATATCACAGTATTTACATTGTAATATTTTGTTTTAGATTATTTTTAAATTTTAATTTGTTCATTTGGATTTAATATTCCCAAATTATGGTTTATAATATGTTTTTATACATAAATTTATAGTAGAAACCATTTATTTTTAAAAATGATTTTTCCTGAAAAGATTATTTTCAATGTATTTTACTATTTAATATTAATATAAATTAAGAAACATTTTTATTTTGAATTTTTAAAATTTGTTTCCATATTTGGAATCTGTGGGTCAAAATCAAGTAAATAGTTCACTTTTTTTTGGTCAATGTGAATAGAGAACTTAATTATTTTACATACCATTCTAAATGATAATAGGGTAATTAATAGATTAATCTTAAATAGTAATGACTAAAAAATTGCAATAAAAATTTATTAGATTTTATTTTAGTATTATATAAAAACAATAATTATCTAAGTATGACACCTTTTTTGGCCACATGAATGAGATTGTAACATTAGTAGAATTTTATTATATGAAACGTCAAAATGTTATGCTCTTGTTTTTATTAAGTGTAATATTTTTATTGTGATGTATTCTAGAGGATATATTAAAATATAAATAGTATTTGAAATGATGGGTTATTTATATTCATCATGTTATTTGATATTTAATTTTAACTAATGAATTAATTGTTTGATATTTATTCACATATTAATGCTATAATTATTTAATTAATTAAAAATAAATAAATACATCATATTAGAAATTTAGAATGGATATAATTTCAAATAAATAATGTGATTTGAGAATCTTATAAATGACCTTGACATGTTATGGATTTAGTAAAATAATGTGTTATAATTATAAGTTCTATATTGATGTTATGAAACTCAATGAAATTAATAGTACTAAAATTGACATTATGAATATTGTTTAGTAAATAATATATTATTAAATGATATAGAATTTATTAAAAATATAAAATTCATACAGGTGAGTAGGATAAAGTTGCAGATTTTATCCATTTTCCATTTATGGGTCTTTTTTCATTTTATATTGAGGATATTAACCCTCGATGAGTAAAGATCTATGTTGTCATGGAAAGCGTTAAAAGGGTTAAAAGTGGGTTTAAACTAAATATAAGGGTACGAATATAGTGAGAATATATATTATATTTATTCAATGAGGTTTTTTCCATAAATATTTATATTATATTAGTTATATATCACTTTGTGGAAATATTTAGAGGGACATTAGTTTATATTAATTTAATATTTTGAGAAATTCTATAAATACCCCACTCCTCTCTTATAAATGGAATTATTCTCAATTATTTATTAACAAAAACTGATATTTTGGAAAAAAACAACCCGAATAGCTTCAAATAATATATATCAAAATTATAATCATATTTAATTAGGAATAAAACCAACCTTATTGGTATTAATGTTCTGAATAATGGTAATTGTCTATGGAAGGGGTATTGTTTGTAATCATGAATTTATTTATTATTTATTCTTACACCTCCATAAAATCATTTGAAAAAATTATAAAATATTAACAAAAATTTCAAAAATTTACCAAGGTTCTTTTATATAAATTAAATAAATTATATCTATCGCTTATTGTATCAAATGGGAAGCCAAATCATTATTCGTGAGTACAACAAACTACAACATTGCAATCTGATGTAAATTTTTTCCATCATAATATCTCAAGAAACGTTATAGTTAAGGAATTAATGTATATATTATTTTTTTTAATATATATTATTTTTAAATGATAAAATATCTTTTATGTTCGTACCTACCCATAAACAAAAAATGTTAATATAATTCATCCATACATGGGAACTGCCACCTCTATGAAGAAATGTGATTATTTTTTCATCACAAAATCACATGAAAGATAAATATAATTTAATTTCAATAATTAACATGAAATATATTGTATTATAATTATTTTTTGAATAAAAAATTATATTTACTGAATTTTCTTGATGATAATTGAAAAATGTAATTTCTACTCCTGCGTACATATGACCTATTATATCTGCGATCAAAATATAGTTTATTTTTCAGAACCATATGAAACGGTTCAATTTAAATAAATAATTGATATATAAAAATTATAATTATGTCATTAATAATATTCTGGATATATTGGATAAATTACCATATTGACCATATAAAACATACATATGTCATTTTGGACTTATGTACAAAATATTGTCAAAATATCTAACATGATATTAAGTGATTAAGTAATTGTAGAAATCATGAAAATTTATGATATGAATGGATTAATAAAATTTGAAATTTTTTATAGAATGTAATAAATTTATCAAATTTCATTATTCAAAAATATATTGAATGTACTAGACAAGTCAAACATAAGGTTAAGGAATTTTAATAATCTCCATTCATGATACATTATCAAATTTTATTACAAAGGTCAAAATGAATGTTATTTTTATTGAATAAATGGAACATTAAACTCTCATGAAACCAAAATTATATCAATATTCCGTTATAATTTTACATTTTAATTTTAAATGACTATTTTTTTATTATATGTGTGCAGTATTCCTAAAAATATGTGATTTCAAAATGTAATGGTTATTTTCTAAAAAAAAAAATTTGGGATGAAATATTTCATGATTTAAGATCATGATATGTTTCATAGGAATATTTTATAATGTTGGGTAGATACTTTATTAAATAATAATTGGTTGTTTTGTGATAAACTATTGATGGTTGGTTTCATTATATCTAACAATGCATTGGGTACTACGAATATGAAATTTGACCATTTTGGTTATTCCATTTGATAGACTGATTGTAAGAGTTATAGAGAAAAATGATGTACCATGTTACATAATTAATGTTCATATGCATTAATATCATTTTTCATGGAAATTGATTGATTTTTAAAGGTTATATATTGATCTTTTTTAAAATATTGTTTCATTTGGGGATAAAAATTTATGTTTTTTATAAAAGGTTTTTCTGGGTTCTCAATGGACTAATGGTTTTCATTATTTTATATACCATATTGACCCTATTTTTATAACCCCAAATATTAAATAAATCATAGGTTTTAAAGTATATTAGGTATAAGGGACAAGTCCATATAAATATTATAATGATTTATCATGAAATAAAATCATATTTTCTTAATTATTATGTTTGGAGGAAAAAATGGATTTTATGTATAATTTTATAATTTTAATGTCTGGGTTTAATATGTTAGATTTAATCTAAATTGTAAAAATTTATAAAAATAAAAAATATTTGTTGGATTGTAAGAAAGATAGATCCACTTAAAAAATAAAATATGTAATGCTTAAGACTGAGACCTTACATGGGGTACGTTAACAATGTTGTTAAAGGTAAAAATACAATACACTTCCAAACTATAAATTTATTATTTGAATATGGATCTACAAATTATTTAATATTTGATAAATTTTATATGGATATCAATATTCCACCCTAATTTTTAGATGTTGAATTACAATTGAAAATACTAAATTGAATGATGATCACATCTAAATAATATTATTATTTTTTTGGTTAATGTAGGAGGAAACGATCTTCACGAAAATATGATTATTCATCAGCTAGTAGAATTTGATGTTATTATAGGTATGAATTAGATTTCTAAATATTAATCCCACATCATTTATTGAGGAAGGGAAGTAATGGTTGATATTCTAAACTGCACTATGATCATCTATCGATGGGATGATTAATATAAAAATCCATAAGAAGATCACTTATATTATATGGGTATTGATTCCATTAAAAAGGGCGTTTATATTAGATGGTTGTAGATAAATTAAAGATCAATGAAATTTATTATTTTTTGGTAGTTTTAATTTTTCATTATAGAATACTAACCTATATATCCACTGAATTATGATGTTGACTTATCAATTATCCTCATATATAGTGCCTCACCAATTTCAAATACTCTCTATAGAGAGGATGAGATTAAGATATAGGAATTAAATATGTAAAACCTGGAAAACTATGAAAATGAATTCATTCAACCAAGTGTATTATCATATGGTTCACCTATTTGTTATTCATGAAGAAATATAGAATGGTGTGAAATTACATTGAAAACAAAGAACATAACATGTTTACAATCATGAAGAAGTATCATATACATGGTATTGAAAAATTATTTGATCAACTACATGGAGCTCAATAATTCCCCAAGATTTACCATCATTATCAATATCATCAATTTATATTAATAATCATACATCACATAGGAATGTTATTACAAACTATTGACATAATTAATATATATTTACTACCTTTGGTATTACTAATCCTCCATATCTTTATGTTTTTAATGAATATATATTTTTTAATTTACCATCGTATTTCACACATAGTATTTTTAAATGAAATTAAAATCTATTCAAAGAGAATGTAAGATAATTAAGGTCTTTAGAGAGTTTTTATGAACACCATATTGAAGGATAAACTATTTGAGGAATTTACAAAGTGACAATTTTTGGAATGAAAAGATTCATTTTTGGGACAGATAATCTCAAATGTTGCTGTATTAGTGGACCTATCAAAGATTTAGGTTATTTACCAATGACATTGACTATTTATGGAGAATTAGATCTATATATTTAAGGATTTTGTTGGATATTATATATGCCTTATGAAAAAATTACTCTATATTGGATATGGGTAGGTGACAGAAATTTCAAGGAACTAAAGAGAGGAATAGTCAATGCACATATCTCTACATTACCCTATAGTGGATATGGGTAGGTAATCTATAGTGATGGATTGATGAATATATTAGGATCATTTTTATAAAGAATGATATGGTGATATCCTATTACTCTTGAATGTTGGTGGAATATATGAAAAATAACACAAATAATTATTTAGAGTTATCTATGGTAATATTTTCATTAAATATATCGATACTATATATTTTTTGTGTAAATTATTATATATACACTTATTATAATTTTTTAATTAACTTTATCACATAGATGGAGTAAAACATGTAGCAGAGAAGATTTTTTAAGGTGATTAACAATTATGATTACTCAATACATTACCTATGTGGGAAAGAGAACAAGGTGGATGGTGCTTCAAGTCTAGAGAATCGTTCTAGCTTATCAATGATCTGTATTAAAAAAGATAAAAATTTAATAGGTTTGGAATGGATAAATTTTGAAATCATAATGGAAGGTGGAAAATATAATATTGATCAAATATGTGCTCAACCGTCAATCTAATAAAATATTAAAGAGGCACATAAGGAAGAACTAGAGCAATAGAAGAAAGTGATAAATGTTCATATGATTACAATTAATTATGATTGAATGAAATGTTAGGTGATGATGTATGATTTTAATCCATAATTGATTTTGAGAAGGATATATTAGTGTAGTATCATAGTTCATTATTCTGTAATCATATTGGAAGTAAATGATTTATTTATATTTGAAAGAGTATTTTCGGTGGGTCAGTATTAAGAGAGATGTTGGAGAATATGTATCTCAGGGATTGATTTGTTAAAAAGTTATGATATAGATGGAAAATTATAAAGATATGTTACAACCATTATGAATACCTAAATGGAATTTGGAAACAAACACTATGGATTTTATTATTAGACACTCAAAATAATATAAAGGGAATGAACCTATATCGGTTGTAGTTCACCGCCTATGATTTAATCACAATTCATCTCTATTAGATAAAGATTTTCCCTCTATTAGTTATCTAGGAAATCCATGTAGGAATATTTAAGGATGTATGGAGTATAAAATTCTAATATATCTCATCAGGATATGATGTTTACCTCAATGTTCTAGAAAAGTATTTTATAATCTCTTCATACAACGTTGAGTTTTACCGCTACATATAACTTTCAAACTAATGGAAATTTTGAGAGAAAATTTAAACCCTATACAATATATTGAGATCATGATCTATGAATTTCAAGTTGAGTGGGATTAACACATTCCTATGATTGGGTTTTCATAAAATAATAACTTTTAATTGAGCATTCATGTTTCTCATTATTAATACCAATATTAAAAGTATTTTAGAACTCCAATGTAGTATGATGCAGTTAGAGAAAAAAATATATTAGGAACTATGATAGATTAATAAATGAATTATATGGTTAGATATAATTAACAAAACACAGTGGAAGAATAAGGGAGTAAGAAAAAATACCATCAAAATTTCTTCCATGTTCTGAAATTTCACTTTTTTGGTAGGGTGTTTCTAAAATGTTATCCATGGAAGAAGCTAAAGTTTTTTAGAACAAAAGGAAATATAAGACATTTTTATTCCAGCAATTTTTATATTTCCTTGTCACATTAGAAATGATGATTATAAAATTAACATTAAACTGAACCTATAACATGTCGAGGATGTGTTCCATGTATATCTCTTAAGGAAGTGCCTTCTTGATAATTCAAATTCACTTAACTAATCAATTAAACATTTGAAAAACGATCCTTCATATAAGAAGATTTCATTTTAGATTCTATATCTTAGAGATAATGTTATATAAATTAAGACCACTCACATGGTTAATGTTTTCTTAGCAAAAACAGCAGTTTGAAGAAGCTTTGGGTGAAATTAAGTTCATTATAAGAAATATGTACCCCCATTTGTTCGTAATTGAGTAAAATATTTTAAGGTAAAAATCATTATAGAGGGGGTATAATATAACAACCAATATTTTTATAATATATTGTATATGATAATTATAATTTCCTTCATCTAGTGTGTTATATGCTACACCGTGTTTTAATTAATAAAAATATATATTTATATTATTATTTAAACACACCCATTATAAATTAAGCATTAAAATTTAGAACATGAATAGTAAAAATGAAATTTTGATAACTAATTACAATTTTTTTATATAAATAATACATATTTAGAAAATTTACTTAATTTTTAGTAATGTATTTATTTACGTTGAAAATACTATTTTTTTCAAAAAGCATGTTTTTATTTATTTTTTTGATGTAATAAAAAGGGTCATTTCTACAACATTGTGAAAATTTATTTTAAAAGAAAATTTTTGTTTTTTAAATATAAAATTAAAAACTATTTATGATTTGATAATTGATAATTTTCTGTCATGATTAATTTTCGATAAATAGTAAAAAATAATGGATTTTTATTAAAACAAGCCTTTTCTTTTGAAATATTTATGGGATAAATTTGATTTAAAAAATGTATTCAAAGAAAATGAGTTCAATATTATATTTTAAAATCATTTTTTGGTCATTGGTAACAATTTCATATTAAATTACTATATTAATAGTTTCTATACTTGTGAATATTTTCTCTTTTAGAAAAACACTTTTTCATTTCATCTGCGAGATTAACATAAATTTCATTTTTTTTAAAAAATTAATATATTTTCAAAAACTTGGATTCTATAATTGGAATTAAAATAATTATAATCATATAATTAGGTAAACTAAATTTGTTACCAAAATTAATATTAAAAGAACTAAAAATTAATTATTGTATTTACTGTTAAAATAGTTTTACTAGGGGTTAAACAAAAACGATAATGGATAAAGTAACATAAAAACATATCCAAATACAATTTTATCTAAATATTTCAATAGAATATCATCTATGGTTATATAATGGTCCATTATGGATCCATGTGGCATGATAAAATCATGGGTACGCCTTTTTCTTTTAAATGATTCCAATTGTGTCCTCTACCCCGACAAATAAAATGGAACCCCCTCCAATCCCATCCACTCTTACAGAACCCATTTTCATTTAAATAAATACCGAAATTAATTCATTAATTACCCCCCCCCATATCATTTATTACTTAGTTGTGTTACTGAATACTCATATTAATTCTTTATTAAACCTAACAATGTTCTCCGAACAAGTGGCATATTTTTATCTATGCATTCTTTTATTTTCCTCCTCTAATAGTTTGAAATATTATTCTAACATGATAAAATAATCAAATAAGTTTCTATAGTTTACATTTATTTTTTAATTTTAATTTAATGAACTATATCAATCTCTACTACCATGAACTTGGAAATGAAACTGTCGATCTTGGGCACAACAATATATCATCTCATGTATTTCAATAATGTGTTTTCCATCACTGCCTCACAATAGTTAATATAAGATTGGATTTAAATAATAAATATATAAAAATAATATTCATAACAAAATTATTTTTATATTTTTTAAATATTATATATATCATATTAATTTCCATTTAATGGGAATATTATAAAGTCGCATGTGAGTAGGAAGCTGTAGCTCCACACAAATTGATATAAATCATTTTTCACATACATTGTACATGGAAGGTAATAAGGATAAATTTAATTCATATAATTTATATATATGAAATCATAATAGATCTATAACTGGTATATATAACTTAAATTATATTTTTGTTATCCATTGAGAAAATGGATGCATCGTTCACGGATACATACGACCAACCGTCTATATGAAGAACACAATTCATTTTATATCTATAACATTAATGGATTAAAATAATTAAATATATAATCAACATATATCATATTTACATAATTTTTCTCATTATAGAGACTATGGAAAAATTATCAATATAAAGGACTAAATATAACATACAAAAATATACATCAAAAACATTGTAGTTATTACATGAAATATGATTTCTAAAATGAATTATTAATTAATGAGTTTTAAAAAATAAAAAGTAAATCATTTGTAATATGATATATATGTGTATATTTATATAATAGTATTATAACAAACATATATTTATTATATAAGAGGTTTGAACATGTACTGATAATTTTGAGACCAGATGTATGATATTTTCTTCTCAATTTAATTTTATATGAGACACATTCCATATTCACCACTTATTTATTTTGTGAGATGTATATATATTTATTATTAATGTATCTAATTTTTATTATCAGGAAAATTACAGTATATACATATTAATGTATGGTTCTTTCATTCATTGGTCTTACGATGAAAAAGTTATCAAAGTGTTAATTGTTTTATGTCACAATCAGATTTCTTATCTAGATTGATTATGATTACATTTCCGATGATTTTATATAATGGTTTACCTATCACTACAAGAAATATACCTATAATAATTGGGATAGAACCATATATTAATAAATTCATCGGTATGTACCTAATAATTGATCATACCTCAATGGATTCAAAAAAACATAGTGTATATGTTGTTTAAACAAGAGCTATTCCAATGGTCTTGGAAAGAGTCAATATATAGGCCTGAAAATAGGATTTCTCATAGTTATTATATGAACCTTCGGCATAGTTCAATTCTATTCCAGTGTTTTTTTTAAAACTATTTGAATAATTTGAAATATTGATGTAAATTCCAATAGTTCCAATAAACCATTTTTTAGAGTTCTCATTTCGATAAATACCAACAGATTTATAAAATCATTAGTATATGATTCTTCCAAAATTGAAATCATGACCTGGACCTCCTCAGATCTGATTACAACGAACAATGTTCCCTATGATAGAGTTATATAATATTTCCAAGACAAAAAACAATGCTCATATTCTCTTTTCAATTATTTTTTACTTCAACATAATATTGGTGAGTTCTAAATCTATCATTTAGTATTCCTCCCATGATGTTTCACCATATTGGATTTGTTGTTTCCTTTAAAAGATATCTCTATTTGTAGAGTGGTGACAAAAATAATTGTTTCCCTGATTTCTTGTGAAAGGGTATTACTCCTAATACCATGCTAATTATTTAGAATAATATAGTCTAATATATATATTTTTAGTGAGATTATATGTCTTTATTTTGGGAAACTATGTGTGAGGGAAAAGTAACAGAATTATTTTTGTTTGATTTTTGGGAACTATTTGAACTAAAAAACATATATATATATTTTTTTTGTAGATGAGATTTTCAAAAAAAATATTTTAAAATGATAACATTTATTAAAAATATGAGTATGGAATATTTGACTCTTCATAAAATAAAATATTAAAAAAGGGATAAAGTCATCAATGTGGCTACATGACTGAATAAAATCATCTAAATGATACTTTTTTCTGACTATAACTCATTAAATAATATTTGGACATGTTTTAGTTTATGTTTTCTAATATTTATTGAATTATTTTTAGCCTTCTTTACCAATTATACCTTTAATTATGGTAATAGAAATTAAAAAACCGACTATTTATATTGTCCAAAAAAGGGAACTATTGACTAAATTTGGAACATATGATTACCAATATGGATTACATTTTTCTAAATTCAAACATAGAAATGGCTACAATTATTTTAAATTTTTTCATATAGACTGGGTGCGGAAACATGTTTTTAAAGTGAAAAATTTCAAATGATTGAAATGTTTTCACATCCACATTTAATTAAAAAATGATTACAGTGACCAATTATTTTGAAAAAGATGTATAATGAATATATATGGTTTGAAATATACTTAATCTAAATATTTACAGTATGAATTATTTATATAAAAAGTATGTTTTCAATTAAACTGTTATATATTTCACTGTTAATCAAAAAATAAATTGTATCATAAAAATAAACAAAAATCTAACCAATGTAATTTTAAATGGGTATATTTTTAAAAATGAGGTTATTTTTTCAAAAATAAATTAATAAAATTTAAAAAATTAGTTTCAAAACATTTTTTCCATTAAAATATTGTAAATCTCAATATAGAAATTTTTTTCTTTTATACATAAAATTTTATTTTTTTCTTATCTCTTTCATTTTAAATCTATTAGATGAATTTAAAAAATTTTAATTAAATAAATATTATATAAATTTTATAATTTCGTTAATTCAACTAATTCACACCAATTATACTGAAAGGTCATAATGGTCCTATTAAGATAATGATATTTAATTGTATATAATTAGTCATTTAAGAAAGGTGTTTTGTTCAACGTAATAAATTGAAAATTTAAGTTTATTTATAAGGTGTGATATCATAAAAAAATTTAGTGTTACATTATCCCCTCTAAATAATCTTCCTAAAAATTATAAATTTTACCTCAAAAAATAAATGGTTCATACATGAAAATTATTTTACTCTAAGCCCACATCAGAAAAGGTTTCAATAAAATATCTTCTTAATTATAGTGAAGGGAAATGAGATGGTCACCAAAAAATTTGGTTTTCTAAATAGATAAAATTACTGGAAAATGAAGATCAGGACAAGGAATAGAAATATTACTATCATGTTTTTTATGGATAATAATAGAGAAAATGGTCCTTAGAATGTTTACCATCAGAGAACCATAAATATGTGTTGTGTTAAAATACCATGGATTTCTCAGTATGAAAAGAAGAGGAATAATATTTTCATTCCAAAACAATTTTCCTTGAGTTTAGTGATAATTTAAACTC
The DNA here is from genome assembly GCA_963277665.1 of Viscum album. Classification (NCBI taxonomy): domain Eukaryota; kingdom Viridiplantae; phylum Streptophyta; class Magnoliopsida; order Santalales; family Viscaceae; genus Viscum; species Viscum album. The sequence continues at coordinate 516,735,853 of OY728145.1, forward strand.
TTAAATTAATAACGTAGAAATTATACTTACTTAATAGATAGAGTTTCATGCATTAAAAAATTTTCGCCCCAAAATCATCTTTTTCTCCAAAAGATAATATTTTTTAAAAATTATTATACTTATCTTAATTATATAGGGTTCAAAAAAATTAATGTATACAATATTTATCACAACATTAAAATAAATAAAACTATTTTCTAATTAGTAGGACATCACATAGGATGGTGGTTTGCGATGAACACTTATCTTTCTTCAGTTGTGAGTTCATGTATCACAACAATGATTGATGTGGGTGGTTGTTTCCCAACATAATGGTTTCCCTCTATATAAAACTATATTATAATAATCCTTGACAAATTCAAAAAAATAAAATTCATATATTGAAAACTAATGAATATTTTTAAACTCAAATATTATCTTAAATATTTCATTTAGTATTCGCATATTGAATTATCTTTTTTGGAGCCTTTAGTATATTAATGAAAATTTCTATTGTAATTTCATTACATAAACCAAGAAATGGATTTCAAAAAATGAATTTATAGTGAAAAATGGAACTAAATTAACTTCTGGAGGATCTTATGATCCATAAATATTAACAAAAAATTACATATATCTATAATATATTTGAAAATATTTTTTTTGAATTATTTATCCACTATGAATAAACGCATCTTTTAAAGACTATCTAAGTTACAACTTAAAACATTTCAATAATGGTTATCCTTATGAACCATCCATCAAAAATAACAAGACCCTACAACATGAAAAGAATATTAAAAAATTTAAAAAATGGACTTATCATTAAACCCTCAAATTTCATATATCATAGTCTTTATATTCCAAAAATCTAAATACCTTCATCACATACTATCTTGAATCATAGTAATAACATAAATTACCATAAATCCTTATTGATAAATTTCAGTCTTTCTTGTAGATTATGTAAAAAATATATTGTTTCATATCTTCCTTGATAAAATACTTTTACAACATCATTCTTCAATCCAATCCAAAGAACATTAATAATTCTGCTAAGAATACTGTAACAATATAATCCCAGCCTTGACCCCTTTGTTTCTATTGAGGTATATTTCCTTAACTCTTGGGGAATTCGTTTTCATAGTGCCACATTTCATTACAACTAAAGCATTTCCCATTATTTGATTATTTATTTCCCAAGAAGTATTGGGCGTAGTGACCGTTTCTGGTACATTTAGAGTAATTCCCCATTCACTTAAAAAAATTAATAGGTGGTTTCTTCCCATAGTTATCACATGTAGAAAATTATATATTTCTTTTGTACTCCTAATCAATTTTTTATCCTCCATCATTTTATTCTATTTTTCACCTTCAAAACATTTATTCGTGAAGAATTATTTTTCTTTATTGATATAAAATCACACTACCTCCTCATTTGATGAAAATTTTGGGGATACTAATACATTAAAATAACTAGATTGTGTCCATCAAATAATTGATTAGTCATGATCTATGAATTATGTATCTAATTCATATATGGTCATTTAAACTAGGTGAAGTTGGATTCATATTTGCAATATTACCATTTAACTTATTCCTCATATTCCGAAATTGTCTCTCTATATTAACTCTCATTTCATGAGGGAGATATTTTGTTAATAAAAAATCATTCCATTCAATGTTTTGTATTTCTTTATCAAGTTTTTTTATTTTTAATCGTTGAAAGTTTTTTATAAGAATCTTGAATGAGATGATAATATTTCCTGATAACCATCTAATTTTCATTACTTCTCAAAGTGGGAAAATTATTTTCTAAATGAAATCTATATTTCTCATCTAAAAATGGAATTTTAGTCCCATCAAATGATGATGGTTGGTGTCTCGTGAATTAGTCTAACATTATTATTATGTGATATGGATCATACTACTACTTATGTGTAAGGTTTTTACTCATAACTTGAGTCAGTAGACCCATCAAATTTATAAGTTTCTCATCACTATTTATAGCTTCATCTCAAAAACCATTATAATTAATACTATAAAAACCATGGTATGAAATATGTTTGTTTATATGGTTTCAATTCCATATTTTATGTTTTATTCATACACAAAGGAATATACTAAATTTTTTCATAGAATTATTTTTCATAATGGATAATCTTATGAGTGGCGAATCAGAAAAAATTAAAATTTTATGTATAGATAATATCTAAAACATAATCATATTTTATTTGGGTATATACCCAAATTTCATTATAGGGAATGTTTCTCTAAACTATGCTTTCATAAATATTTTTTCCAACGTTTTTAATAAATTTTTTATGACACTAACTATAAACACCACAACCCCATTACCCAAGAGTGGGAGGTTAAATTATTACATTGTTATTAAGTGCAAGTCATCTTATCCTAATGAACTAAATAATTTATTACTTTTTCTAAACAATATAAAAAATTTAATCATACATTATTATTGATAATATAAAATACAAAATAGAAAGTTATTAGAAACACTAACAGTATTAAATAATTACACTTAATTTCTATAATAATATAAATCTCGTAATCCTAGTTAAAAATAAATTATTATAATGTGGTTATATTGGTGCACAATTAGGGTGCGTATGTAGTGGAAGCTAATAAATAACAATATGGAAATATATATAACTAAAATTTATTTCATTTAATCAATAACTTGAGCATGATATGTCTAATATAAGAGATGAAAAAATAATTCCATATAAATATCCAATGATATAGAAATATTTTACATGAAAATTATACTAAATTAATAATAAATTATAAATAAATTATTTATCTTGTAGTAATTTAATTCATAGTGATGGAAATTAGAAACATACCATTCAAACTTCGACTAAGAAATCTAAAAATAAATGTGCAAGGCCTCAGTCCAACCCCAATCTGAAATAAATCTAAAGAATCCTGATGAGTCAAGGTCCTAGAAAGGCCCTAGACATCCTATATTGAGTTCAATTAATGAAAAATATTAGTGGTTTGAAACATAAAAAACATATACATATGAAATATAAATAACTCCCCTAATCAGTAATCAAAATCACAAACCATTTAGAGTAATATGGTAAATGTTATCAAAATATCAAATCTATAGTAAAACGAAACATAAAACATTTAATAAAATGTGGTATATGATACCATAATAAATGAATCTTAATTAATAATGTTATTACTTAAATGTTGTTACTATATATTAAGCTACTCCAAAAAATAATTGATAGTTCTTCATAGAAATACTTATTTCATTGAAATTATTTATTTAAAACAACGCTCGATTATAAAAAAACATTCCAATGTTAATAAACATTAAAAATTGAAAAATAATTTCAAAACATTTAGGAATAATGATTAAAGAAATATACTCTAATTCTACATAAGTTAAGAAAATCATTTCTTCTATATTTTTTTTTCAAACAAGTCATGTTGTGTCTCCTTTGAAAAATGAAAAAACAACTTCATTCAAACAATTTTATAAAAAGTAGAAAATTGTTAAAAAATTACATTACATAATTTTTTATAATAGTAAGAATATTTATTATATAATTTTTATAAGATAATTATATTGAGTAAAAAAATTTCTTTAGTGGATGCACAATCATAAATAATTCTGAATAATAATGAGAGTATTAATTAACCCATACCTTAGGTCAGATTTCCTTTGTATGTTTCTTAACATCTGGAATAATGGTTTTAAACATATTAATAACTTATAATATAACTATAATAATATTTATTAAATAACATAGGATCCCATAAGAATATTTTCTATTTCATTTGTAAAAATTATTTTATTCATTTCACTATTTCATGTGTGAATTGACATGTTTTCTCATGATTATTTTTTTTGAATGTCTTAGTTATCATGAATATGATATAGATCCGACATATTCAAAACAATATTAATCATATCTCATCATGGATATGTTAGGTCGTACGTACGTATGAGAGAAAATATCATTTCCGCAATGATGAAAATTTAAGGAATTATTTGGTGTATTAATAATATATCATATATATCATGACATAATTTCCATATATATATAATTTCTATCACTATACCCATATATGTAAAGTTGTGATGAAATAAATTACACCATGATTTGGAGACGCTGGGTCGTACGTACTAATGCTTGATGCATTCATTTTTTATAAGATGAATAAATAAAAGAATTTTGTTATACCATATTCATAATAATATCTATGAATAAATATTAAACTATATTTATTACTTTAGTACCGATAAAAAAATAAAAAAAAAATTATAAGTGTATTATTTTTGGAAGAGTCAGTAAAGGCAATTAGATCTTCTACCATGCAGCTCTATTACAAATTCTTTTCAGGAACATAGGGTAGGTCTTTTTAAAACATCAGAACATATGTAAGATTAATAATCATGTTATTAAGAGATATAGGTAGGTTTCATTCAATGCATAAGTCAGAATATGGTTTTAATAAGTGAGGAATATGTTCCCTTTTATAATTGAGGTGAGGGAACTTTTTGAAACTCTCAAAATATTAAATTAATATAAATAAATTTTAAATTTAAATGGGATAAATGGTTGGTTATTTATATTAGAGGATATGTATGGTTCTAAATACCATCTTTCTATAATCTCTAGACATGTATAGGTGACATTATTACCATTATGTTTGGTTTTAACCCATAATTAATCCCTTTAACTCTTATAATGACAACATTTATTGATATACATTGAGGGTTAATATTTTTCACTTATATAGACAAATTAACCATAAATGAATCATTGACGAAATTTTAAAACTTGTTCCAATTATTTGGATTATTTTAATATTTTTATGAATTTTATACCCATTAATAAAATATTATTTATAAAAAATATAAATAATATCAATTTTGATATTATTCAAAACATGTTTTTTTAAGAATATAATATTAACATGATATCTTCTAAAAAGCATCACTAATACATCAGCAAAAAATAAAAGTAGTCTTTATTTTTTTTCATTAATTATTTTAAATTATATTTATTATACAATTTTTAATATCATTTTTTTGATATTTATTTTAGCTAAATAATTACTACTTTATCATTTTTTAAGAATTCAATGTAATTTTTTATTTTTTTAAAATTTAAAAATCACAATGATGTATAAAAAAAATATCTTTTAAATAAATATTTTAAGTCAATGATATAATCAAATGAAATATATATTTAAAATTCAATAATTATTAAAAACTTGAGTATGCCATATTTTAATTTTCTTAAAATAAAATACAATAAAATGAATAATGTCATCAAGGTTGCTATAAAAGGACATAAGATCTTCCAGTGGAAGATTTTTCTTGAATATCACTCAATCAGTAAAATTAGGTCATTTTTTTTGTTTTTATTATAATATTTTTTTTATTTAGTACTTTTAATTACTTCGATTACCATTAACGAGGGTCATAAAAATTACTAAATTAACTATTCATATTTCCCAAAAATATAATGGGCCTATTTAAAAAATATGGAGCTTTGTATTCAAAATAAGGAATCCATTTCTCAAAAAATAAAAATAGTAAAATGTATATGACTAATTTAATAAAAATCATGTAGATGATATGAGAAAATAAGGATTTTACGTGAGAACATTTAAAATATTAATTTTTTAAAATCAAAATTCAATGTAAAAATTATTATAATGACATATATTGGATTAATGTCACAAACTGAATAAGGTTGCCATCAAAATCAGCAACTAACATAGTCTGTGACTTGGCCCTATGGGAATTCCTAATCTGTACAAGCTGGAAGAAGTGCATAGGTATCGTATAATGATATTTGGGAACAATTTACAAGAGTTTGTAAACAAAAAATACCAAACAAATCCAATTCAACAAATGTTGATTTTTCAAAACAAACCACCTTTTACTAAATTTAAAATTTTGATTACATAATTTAAGACAATTATCCAAGATTATATAAATGAATAAAACCAAACTGGATAGTCCAAGATCCTCATCATGGAAAGAGGCACCTCCGTTAATCCATCTCTACAAGAAAACACTACGAAGGACTGTTAGGAAACTGAACCATCGACACAAAAGATGTAACAGAAACTGAGAAAAAAATATCAAAGTCTAATTACACAAAAATTATTATATAGGTTGGGATCAAAATCCTAGTAGGAAATCACCACTAATAGATTCCAAGTGATAAAAATTCAAAGATGAAAATCGTTCATGTTTTCACACACATGAATTTCTTGTTACAATTTCTAAAAGATGCAACTTTAAATAAAATCAGTTTGCAAGTGGGATATTTTAAAGAAACAACAATTTTGAAATAAATACCAAAGAAATAGAATTATCTATGCAATAATTCCATATTCCGATAGTATGTATAAAGTATCTAATGATAATAAGCAATGGGAATTAATCCCTAGGAACTAGCTCAGTGTGGGTCCCAGGTACCTCGTATATCAGTGAAAGTAACCATCACAATATCCATTCTCTTGTACACGAGAAACTATTAGGGAGCATACACATATCCTATTGGTTCCCAAACATCATCATCATCATCATCATTTATTCTTTGTTCTCATAATCAAACATGCTATGTAATACATAAGCTAAACCCCATGGGATCACTAGCATACTAGTACACATCCACCCACCTAGCTACCCGAGATTTCCCTATTGTGCGCAAACAAGTTCCATATGCCATGAAATAAATTTTTCAAACAAAAATACCAGTTAAAAGTCCCACACGTACTGAACAACCAACACACATGTCCTAAGATCACCTTCTTCATTCAAATTCATTTTGAGGTCATACTGACACAAAAACAGCTCTCATAACGTTCACATCACTTTTACACGTCCTTCAATCCTTTAATATTTATATAAAAATTTCCAAGATGATACACATCACATAACAGCTCCTATATTCATTTTAAACAATACCATTTAAACATTCAAAATAATTTTATCGTCATACTCACATGAAATAGCCCACAAACGTGTTTCTCACCTTTCTTGCAATTTAATAAAACACTTCAGCAATTTATAAAACATTATAACAATATTTGAGAACATAAATCACCTCTTTAACTTTAAAAACCCCATTTTAGGTGAATAAAATCACTAAAATAGTAAATTTATATTGTTTTCCACTTTTTTAACTCACTAAATCATTTTAAATTTCCATAAAACAAACCCATGGGGTATAACCATGTTTTGCATACAAAACCCATTTCAAACACCTCTTTCAAAGACAAAATCACACCAATACGAGTCCAAAATATAATTTAAGCCCTAGAAATATTTATTAAACAAATCTCATGTTCTATAAAATTACCTCAAAAAATAATACAAAATATACACATGAAAAATACTCATTTTCAAACAAATATGAAACTTTGAAATTAAAAGGTTAATCAAAACTACCAAAAATGGTTCCTTCCCAAAACATAATGTAATAATAACATGATAAAAATATAAATGAAGCAATTCTAACTCATATTATGATTCTTACACAAGGAACCACATACATAAAGTGTCGACACACTAAAATCATGGTGCAGAACTTCAACTACACCACCATCAAACCATAATAGAGTAAAGATGAACCATAAACCCCAAGATTACACCGAAAATACAGATGGATAAAACCTTGGAAAAAACCCTAGATTTTGGACACATTATAACAAAAGAAAATGTGAATTAATCCTTATGTAAAGGTAAAATTATATAAAGAGATAATTACATATATGATTTGGAAGTTTTCCCCATGAAATCTCCCTTCACAATTGAGTTCCAAAGGAGAGTGAGAGACCTTGGAAGATTTCCATGGAGATAGGTCATGAAATATGGAATAATTGGGTGGATTAGGATTATTTTTGGGAGGGACGATTTGGAATTAAAAATTATTTTTAATGATGTGGACACCTTTCATGGTTTGGCTACACAGTTTAGTAAACGGTGGGGCCAAACCGTGCACCATGTGTTGGCCACCCAAAAAGTCATGTTTTGCATCCAATTTCAGGGGGGTCCAAGTTGAAAACCAATGGAGAAGGTTTGTCCAGCTATATTTGTGAAAACTTCACAAAGCAAAGCACTCTTTTCAGCCCAAATCTCATCCAACTAATGGGTAGAAACCACCTCAACAACGTACACCACAAGTGGTGCCACTAGGAGTGTCACAAATACAACTATGAACCACCTCAACCTCTTACCATTCCATTTACAAAATAGTAGGCCATGTACCATACAATACCTCCATGACTATGTTAATAGATCATGAACTGAAGAGACACCAAAATTCCATATCTGGAACACCTTGAAATGAAGAGAAAGCTTAGAACCACAAGAGGATTAGAAACAATGAATCGAATTGAAAATTTGTGTCTGAAAATTCTCCCCACTATAAATATTTTCTACATAGGAAACCCACAAAAATTACAAAGGCAAAAAACCAACCCAACTAATAATCCAAGGTGGACTCCCTTTCCATGTTCTATCCACCCATTTGAGAACAAAACACATACAGTGATCAACTAAAGAAGGAATAATCTCGCAAAAAAACATACAACAATTTCTCGAAATGATCAAGAATATTAGAACTTTATCCCAAAACAAATCTCCTCCATCACTATTTGAACAACAGTCAACCAATTTACCCAAACATATAACAACATAGATCAAGGAAACGCTTACCTTACATTAACTAAGTTGTTGGGTCCTCTCCAATCCCAACATTTACCCAAGAAAGATGTTGGTAGTTAGATAACAGTTAACAAGAAAACATATCACCATGCCAAGTCCAAAAAAATATGTGTTACTATTATGGGGAGACACAAATGTGAACCTCATCATATTATACAAATAAAAGATTTTCCCTAGCTAGAACCAAGACTCTAACAAGGGGAGGCCTGAACGGACACCCTAGTACAAGGGGTAGACTTCCATTACACATTTCCCAAAGAAAATATATAATACTCCTAGTGGGTCACCTAACCATAAGAACAAACCATCTTAACCGACCAGAATGGGCTGACATATAAATACCCCAAAATATAAGGTATTTGGATATCCACATGGTTAGTGCAGACAGTTTGGGAGACCATGCGCTAATTGTGGGGATCCTTCTATATACATATTTTTCTAGGGCATTGTTTCTAATAACAGTGTGCTCAACCTATCTAGACAAATTTCAATCCATTCACTGAAAACTCATTGGAAAACAAAGGGGGAGGAATTAAATTGGGATATAACATGGACAAGAGGTCCTCCCACAACTTACTATCAAATATGAACAAGAAAAGAAAGATGACGACACAAGAGGTTTAAACTACACCCATATTTCATTTTGATGATAGGGTTTTGTACAATTGTTTGAACGACGTATGAATTTTCCCTAACTACACTCCATCTTTACTCTAAGACCTATTGTTGGAGATCAAATGATTGAAGCTTCTTCGGACTTGTAGTTAGGCTTTGGAAATCCCCTAAAAGTAACATTTCTTATCTATGCAATGAAAACTATAACATATTTTTATATGGGTTCCACGGGACATAAAACACACCAAACCCACTTTAACCAAACATGACATTTCACTGAAATATGGGATTAGATGATGCACACACATCACTGTCAGATTGAATATGTGAAAAATGAGATTCTCAAATACATGAGGGGGGTGAATTTTATACCTTTAAAATACCTAAGGAAATTCTTGCATAACCAAAATTCACTACACCTCTAAGATCTCATAACATGCTAGATTCTGAAAAAGTGGTTCCGGAAATGAATCTCAATAAAAGTTTACAACAACTAGGTTTCTACCTTCTAGCTTATAGAATCCTATATAATCAGAGTACAATTCTAAGGAACTATAAGAGGATTACAATTTCCTCGAAAACTAAAAGTATAGTGGAAAACAAAATAGAAATACTACAAGTAACAAGTAGTAACTCTTTTAACCCAAAGATAATTGTATCCAACAACCCTAGATAAAAGGTCCCTTGATTTATACATTCTAGAATGTATATCTTACTCAAGACCAGGTAATCCCACAATCCAAATATTGGAATCTATCTTGCTATCCCCGCAATCCCTCGATTTATAAAGAAATATGCACCTCTGACTTCACAACCCGAAGTCTCTAATTTCAAAGAAATCATACCTCTACACTAAGAAAATCTGTAGGAATAAAAGTTTTAACAAGACATTCAAACTTTCTACACAAAGCCTGAGAGTTTATAAGAGCCTCTCTCTCTAGAAATCACTTCAATAACATGTAAAAACAATTTTCAAATTTCAATATACTACAAAGTTGTGAGATCATTCAAATGAGATCTTATTTATAGGAAGAACTCAAATGGTCGGCTCCCTCCTCCAATGGCCATATTTTTTCTTGAATTTTGTAAGGACCTGTACACGTAACACTCAAACAATGGTTAGTGAGTAATTGAATGCGCGAAATCTTTTTATAACAAAACAAGTGTAAGCATAACTAAACTCTTATATTTGGAATGTAAGAAAATGAATGTTTGGATTCTAACCAAAATTTAATTCGGATTCTATAATACAAGGATATTCAGATTATGTTTTCTAGGAATTCAGAACCTGAACTCCATAGAATTCTGGAGTCTGAATTTCGAGGAAATTTGGAATCTAGATTAACAAAAATTATTAACCAGAACTTACAATTTTCGATGTTAGAGTTCATGAGAATTCGGATTCTGAATTCAAGGAACTGAGAGTCAGAACCTAGAAAAAGTCATATCCAGAATTCATATTCAGAATTTGGAGTCAGAACTCAGAAGAGTTCATATCCGGATTTCATAATCAGAATTTGAGGTCAGAACCCAGAAGAGTTCATATCTAGATTTTTTAATTAGAATTCGGTGTCATAACTCAGAAGAGTTCGTATCCAGAATTCGTAATCTATATTCGATGTCAGAACTCAGAAGAGATCGTATCCATAATTTTTAATCATAATTCGGAGTCAGAATTTATATCCAAAAACATAATGCTTCATAACTAGGTAATTATATGATTCAGAGGTTTTGGTTTCAAATTGAATCTTATACTTATAAAAATTATGATATAAATAATGAAAAAAAGTTAAGGACAAATTTCCTTGGGGAAGGAAATTTTTCCATATAGAAGTAAAACACAGGGTAAAAATACATTTTCCTTGAGATAAGGTGTTTGTGATTTTCATAATAATAAGGAATGATAAATTCATAAGGAAACCTTATTAACTAATCAATATCCCCCAAGTATGAAGTACTGGAAAATTAATAAGGAATGCCTTATTGACTCAACAATCTCCCCCTTTTTGGAATGCACAAACATCCTTACAAAAAAGAATAAAATGACATAGAAAATATTTTTCTAGACATTTCAAATAAAACTAATCTCCATTTTTACATTAGAAAAGCTGAATATGACTAACTCACACTTAGGCTTTATAATACTAACGATCTTATTCTAGATTTCTAGAATGAGATTTTTTATTATCTTGAGTATGGAAATATTCGTAATGGAAAACTCCCCCTTTCATAAACTCCCCCTTACTTAGGGATATTTCTTCTTTTACATAGAATTATTTTTCCTTCTTGCCTTTTGTGATTTTCAAAAAGAGTTTGAGGAAATGGAAAAAAGATATGGTACCTGAAATATTAGTACAAAACACCAAACAAAAAGAGAAACCAAAATTTCCTTAATATTGGAAAATTTGTACAAGGAAAAATAGATAAAACAAAATATCATATTTCGATCTATTTTTCTTTTTTTCCCTTGTGTAATAGCTTCTTCACGGTGGTTTTCATATTCTTTAGCTCTTTGTGATCCTCCTCTGCTTGCTTCGCTAAGGCTTTGATCCTATCATCATGAGCCTTTAGAGCTTCTTCCTGAGCTTTCAGAAATTCATCTTACTTCACTAGATTTTCATGAATCTCGATCCGAATATCCCTTTCTATTTTCCAACATTAGACAACATAATTCAACTTCCCATTTAGATCTTTGACATCTTGAATCTGAGTATTTTGTTCAAGATTTATCTTTTATAAAAATCTATTTGTTAGATTGTTGATTTTCATATCTTGAGTATCAAAAGATTCATTAACATCATCTTGAAAGTCATCAAACTCTCTCGATCTTCGACTATATTCTTTGACCAGCTCACCATTTTCTAGAAAGATTTTCTGTGAGATTCATATTTGATAAGGAAATTCTTGTTTTCAGCCTCAATATTTACACACCTATCCATCACCATGGATACAGAGTCTGATTTCTGATTCATGATATTCTGAAGCATCTGGCATCTGGAGTTAATTTTTGGAATGATCGGATTGGTGTCCACTAGCTTCTTCAGGGATTGAATGACAAAATCATGTCTTAGAGCTGAAGACACCAAATCTGACACTTTTCTAGGTGGTGGTTCTTCCTCTAGCTCTACAACATTCCTCTTAGACGATCCACCAGCTTGTTTATTCCTTAATGAAATTTCAGTTCATGTGTCATCAACCACTTGTTTTCCTTTTTCAGTTTTCGGAATAGATTCTTCATTTGGAGACTCATGCTCATGCTCAGATAACTGAACAATCCTATCTTTATCAATTTTTTTTCATTCTCATCTCCTGACTCAATATCCTCAGGGTGATTGAAGTGATGATTCTAACTCTCTTCCTCAGATAATTTGTTCACTTTATCTTCAGCCTTCTTGTCAACTCCAAGGATAGCATGTTTTGAGGATCCAACTTGAGAAGTCTGAATTGACAATTTTTTGGAATAACTTTGTTTCTGATGATAATCTTCAACTTGCTTAATCATATATTCAGTGCGACTACTTTTTTCTTCCTTTTCTTGCACTTCTTCCATAGCTTTTATCTGTTCAGAATCCTTATCTTGATCATTTTTCGGAGTCATAAACTTTTTTATGGTGTCTCGGGTAATGGTTCAACTAAGAAGGATTTCAGTACTGGAATGTCATAAGTTTCTACTTCAGCAGCCTTCAAAAGAGATTGCACAATCACTGCCTCCAACATTTTCTTATTAAGATTATTCTATTTGGCTTTCTTTTCAAGCTCCTCAGTAGCTTTCTCTTTCAATGCTTTGGCCTCTGCAGGGTCTAGTCCAAACTGTGGCTCCCCTTCTTTCCAGTTCTTCTTATCCTCCCTCCATTTGGAAACAACTTCATCTAGATAAGCTTTCTGATTCTTGGGTTTTAGAGGTGCGGTTTTAGCTTCCTTAGCTTTTGGGGTTTCTCCTTCATCTTCTACTTCCTTCAATTTTATTTTCTTTACATATTTTTTGATGGTTCAGCCTCTTCATCATTTTTTGAAATGGCTTCTACCTCTTCCACTGGTATATCACAAAACTCTGATGAATCTTTAGAAAATCCAACATTCATTCTTTTCAATGTGTCATCAATTACTAACATCACTTTTCAATTCCTCAGCATGGAACTTCAAGGAATCATGAATGATTCAAGACACCGAACAATCAACTTGGAGTGTAATACATGATACATGATTATCTATGATCTCATATTCCCATTCTTGATATTCTCTATCGTAATGAGAATATACTTCATCAGATTGGAATTCCTTAGATTTACCAGAAAATTCAGGATATACATATCACTTTTATTAAGAATGTCCTTGTCACCCTTTCTCGGTACAATAAAACCCTGAACCAATAACTCTAGGTTCTGATTGTTGGTAAATAGGTTAGAAATCTTTGCAGTCTAGACATCTGTAAGTCCAAGACTTTGCATAGCCTTCACTTTTACATAACTCCCGTGAACATCTGGAAGCTTGTGGGAACAAAATTTTTCCTCTCCTTTATAAGATAATCCTACTAAGCTTGCAGCCTTGGTGTATGAAAGTGCATATGTTTATCCGTACCTCTTGAATGAAAATTTTTATCTGCCATCATTCTTGAAAAAATAGGTTGATTCATAAAACTCAATGATGAGAACTGTATACACAAGATCTTGAGCCCCTGGCTTCGAAATGGATACACTCTCCCATCCATTTAGATTGATATTCTAGGAGATAATAGAGTCATATTTGTTGAAGAATTTTAGATGTACCAACCACTCCCTGTATATTTTCCACTCCGAAATTCGCTTGACAGTAGACATCTCTTGAGAATGAACTTCACCACACATTCGAAATTGAGAACATCTGAAAAGTTTGGAATGGGATTTTGTAGAGGGGAAGAGCATCGACACACAAAATCTTGAGAACTGATGTGGGGAAATTATCAAGGGTCTCCATTTGAAGAGACAATTAATCTTCCCATTTCAATCCAATGGCTGATAATTCTTCTAATCAAATATGACGGTTCAAAAGATAGCTGCAATGAAAAGTTTGTGGGATCCGATCTTTTGAGTGATTTAAAGGAATATGTTCGGATTTATGAAAACTAGAATCCATGAAATTTTAGAATCAAAATAAACTGACACCAAGTAAAAGGTGATTATAAAAACTCAAGAAAGAATCATACCTTTAGGATTGTCAGGTAGATTATTATTATTGAGGAAAAAACTTCTTGAAGAACATTAGATTCTGAAAAAACTTATGACTATGGGGAAAAAACTCTAAAAATAAATTATGTATGAAAGTTTTCATTACGAAAATATTCATTACAAAAATGTTCATTATGAAAATCGTCATTACGAAAATCATCATTACGAAAATTTCGAGTACAGAAAAAAAATTTATTATGAAAAACATGAAAATCTTAATTACAAAAAATTTGAATAATTCATTACAAAAAATATGAAAACATTCACTACAAAAAATATTAAATACTTCAATACAAAAAATATGAAAAACTTCATTAATAAAAATAATAAAAACTTCATTATGAAAAATATAAAAAACAACCTAGAAAATGTACTCCCCCTATTAAAAAGAAGTTTATTACTATAAAGAGATTGGTTCAATGGGAAGCTATTGAGGATGATTACCTTACGGTTATCATTCCTAAATTCTATTTAATGTATTCAAATCTATCAGATGGTAAATATTATGTGAAAATATCCGCAAGTTCATCCCGCGTTCTAATATATTGAAGAATGATATCTCCTTTTTGTGTGTGATCCTTATGAAAGTGATGCTTAATATATATGTGTTTTTTCACGAGAGTGATGTGCAGGGTTTTTACTAAGGGAAATGGCACTTGTATTGTCACAAAAAAATTTTGACTGAGTAAAACTCATACCATAGGATGTGAGTGTGTGTTGCATCCACAACACTAGAGCACAACAACTTCTGGCAGCTACATATTCATCTTTAGTAGAGGAATGTACTAATGAGTGTTGATTCTTGCATGACCAAGGAACTAATGAATCTCCTAAGAAATGACATGTTCCATATGTATTCTTTCTATCCAGTCAATATACACAAAATTCACCATCTGAAAAACCTTTTAGAATAAAATCATTTCTATAAGTATAGAATTGTCCTAAATCTATGGTTCCCTTTAAGTAGAGAAAAATTATTTTCCCTACCTTTAAATGTGATTCCTTGGGATTGGATTGATATCTAGCTCATAAGAATACTGAAAACATTAAGTCTAGAAGACTATCTGTCAAGTAAAGTAAAATTCATATCATTCCTCTAAAATTTTATTGATCTACTGGTTTCTCAGATTCTTCAAGATCAAGTGTGTTTGAGGTACCAATGGGTGTACTTATACTTGTTGTGCTGTCATATCCATAATTTTTAACATGATATTTAATATAATTATGTTGGGATATGTAGATTCCTTCTGGTTTTTTAGAAATTTGAAAAACAAGGAAAGATGTTAACTCACCCATCATACTCATTTCAAACTCAGATTTCATAAGATCCGTAAACGAAGTGGTTATAGATTTCAGAGTTGAACAAAATATAATGTCATCAAAATAAATTTGAACAATCAAAAAAATTATTATCTTTATTTATAAAAAGGGATGGATCTGCATTTCCCTTAACATAGTGATTTTGAAGCAAAAATAATGTAAGTCTATCATACAATGCTCTAGGGGCTTGTTTAAGGCCATACAAATCTTTGGTAAGTCTAAAAACATGATCATGATGTTTTGTATCTTCTAAACCAGGAGGTTGTTTAATAAAAACTTCCTCTTGAACATAAAAATTAAGGAATGCACATTTCACATCCATTTAAAAAATATTGAAATTGAAGAACGTTGCAAAGGAATGTAAAATATGAATAGATTTAAGTCTAAATACTAGAGAATATGTTTCTTCATAGTATATTCCTTCTTGTTGATTATTGCCTTTAATAAATAATCGAGCTTTATTTCTTATAATGATTCCATTTTCATCACACTTATTTCTAAAGACCCATTTTAATCCAATAATAGAATTTTCCCTAGGTTTTTATACCAAGGTCCCGAATTTATTCCTTTCGAATCATTTAACTCATCTTGCATAGCTTTATTCCAATCATCATGACCAAAAGATTCATCAGTTCTTTTTTTATTTAATTGGGAAATAAATTCTAGATGTTCTACTTCATTTCTTAAAGAACTTCTAGTCCATACAGGTTTATTTACATCACTAATGATCCTATCACTTGGATGATTCTTTAGAAACAAACGATTTGGGTTTTGTAAAACCTTTTCATAAACATAGGGTAGAAAAGCTTCAGGGGTAAATGTTTCAGAAGTATCTTCTTAGACATTTTTCATATCAGAAGGATCTTCTAACACAGGTTGATAATCAGTTTTTGAAGACACATCCGAATATTTAGGTTGGGGTTGGTTAAAAACAAAAGGATAAGTTTCATCGAATTTAACATGTATTTTCTCTTCAACAGTACAAGTGTTTTTATTGAAAACTCTATATGCCTTAGAAGTTGTAGAGTATCCTAAGAAAATTCCTTCATTAGATTTTGGTGCAAATTTATCTAGATTATATTTATTATTCATAATTAATACCCTGAAACCAAAAACCATGACGTAGAAATGTCTAGGTTTTCTACCATTCCATAACTCATAAAGTGTTTTATTAATAAAAGGTCTAATCAAAATTCAATTTATAGTATAAAAAGAAGTACTTAAAGCTTCGGCACAAAAAGTTTTGGGTACCGAATAATCATTCAACAATGTTCTTGTTATCTCATGAGGAATTCTATTTCTTCTTTCAACAACACAATTCTATTGAGGTGTTGTGGGTGCTAAGAAGTTATGAGTAATTCATTTTCTACTACAAAAAAATTCAAAATCTGAATTTTGAAATTCTCCTCTATGATCACTATGAATACTTTTCAATGGAATGCTTTTCCCATTTTTAACTTTGGCTCTAAAACTTTTAAAATAAAAGAAGGCTTCAGACTTCTTTTCTAGAAAATAGACCCTTTTAAATCTATTGTAATCATCTACTAGAATAAATACATAGTACTTGCCTCCACTGCTTCTAGTTTGTGTTGGACCAAATAGGTCCATATTTACTAGCTGTAATGCATCAGTAGTTGAGACTTCGCTGATTGATTTAAAACAAATTTATGTTGCCTTCCATATTGATAAGGGTCACAAACATTTTTGTAATCCAATATAAGCTTCAGTAGATCCTTAACTAACATTTTCATAGAGAGCTTGCATATGTTCCTATGGTTATATGGACCTAACCTTCTATGCCATAACCAAGAATGGTCTTCCATTGCACTAAGTCAAGGTAATTCCGGGCTCCTAAGGTCTTCTATGTTTATTGTGTAAACATTCTATTTCCTATGGTAAAAAAGAATAAACTATTCCTTGGAATTGTTTACTACGAACTTTTTATTCCTAAAATTTATAAGGTAACCTTTATCACAAAACTGTCTTATGCTGATGAGGTTTTTCGTAAGACCCTTAACAAATAAAACATTTGAAATCAATGTTTTTTCAAGAAGAATTATTTTACCTATAACAATAATTTCTCAACAGGAATTATCTCTGAAAGTTACCTTCCCTCCTTTCATCTTGATAATATTTTCAAAGTGTTTATTGTTACCAGTAATATGCCAGTAACATCCACTATCCTTGTACTACGAATTTCTAATGGTAATTTATCTACTTTACTGAGAAAAAAAGAGTAATACTTTCAGAATCCAAACTTTCATTGATCCGGAAATTTTAGACAGATAAATTTTAGGCACCCAATTTTTTTTTTTGAAAAATAGCCTTTATGAAATCTTATGTACTGGGTTTTGTTTATGGAACAATTATTTTCCAATTTACAACACACCGACACTTAGTACAGAATGGATCACTTTGAGGAAAAAAATAATTATTACTAAAAATTAGTTTAGAACTAGTATAACAAAAGCTAGAACTATTCCGTAGAGGTCGGATTTAAGAATACATTTTATCAAAATTTTCATTACCTAAGTTAATGATTGAAAATGAATTCCTCAAGGAAAATATTTTGGATTTGATTTTGATTACCAAGTTCTTGTCTTCAAAAACATTTGATTTTGAACTAGTGCTAGGCATGAAAACATCTTTCTTAAAAACGACCTTTTCAAGATATTTAGAAAGTTTAATCTTCTCGTAACATACTTCCTCAAGATTTTTTAAAATACATTCAATATAAAAAAAATTCTTATCAAGATCATTAAAAAGATATGATATATATATATATTAATAATAGTATTCCTATAAAAAAAATTTATCAATTTTTTTCATGAGTTTTGAATTCTCAATCTCAATAGGTTTGGAAAACCTCAAAAATTATTCGTAGGAAGGTAAAGTATTATCCTTATTAGAAGAATATTCTTCATCCAAAGAGTTATAATATTTATCATTACTATAATTTTCTTTTAAAGAAATATTGGTCATTGATTTAGCATTTTGTACTTTATCCATTAAATAGTTATTTTCAATAGGTAGTCTGGCTATTAGACCAAGATTCTTCGATCGAGAAGATTAATATTCTAATGTTTCATTTGATGAGTCACCAGCACTGGCACTCCATGTGTTACTATCTTTCAAGACTTTTCTTAGATTTAGTTTTGTAATACTTCTTTTGGTTTCTCTCTTAATGCCTTTCCTTTATTACGTTTCTCTTAAGCGTTGGAAAATCAGGTCTTTTGTGTCTAACTCTCTTGCATTCATAACATGTGACTTCTAAATCATTCTTCTCATTCCTTTCCCTTTTCTTATATCTGGATTGAAATCTCCTCTGTCCAACTATCTTGTTCATCCTTTGAACAAGTTTTTCTGATTCATTTTCTAAGGATTCACTTCCACTAGATTCTGATTGGATAACAACTTTCATAGATTTTGATCTAGTAACTCTCTCAAGAGTCATAGCTTTTAAATTATTTGAAGTTGTAGTAAAATCGACACTGCCATTTCCATTATTCTTCTTTATGTTATCAGAATCTCTATTCATTCTAGTGTCATGCTAAAGAAGAGTTCCAAACAATTCATCTAAGGAAATCTGAGAAACCTTTCTATTCTCATCAATAACAGTCCTCTTGGATTAACATTCATTCAGCATGATGTCTATGATCTTGTCAACAAGATCTTCATCATTGAATCCTTTATCACTTATGGATTGTAATAAAATCACAATATTCATTAATCTTTGTTGCACCTTACATATGTTTTCTCTATAACTAAATCAAAAACCATGATATTCAGCTCTGAGAATATCTCTTCTAGTTTCAATAAATTTGGAAGTTCTAAAGTGCGTAACTTCAAGTTTCTTCCAAATAAAATTTGCTACTTCACAAGATGAAATTTGTTTATATATGTTTCTAGTCATGGAACAATGAAAAGTATTTCATACCTTATAATTCAGTTGATATTCATGATTTTTTTTATTGGTAAAGGTACTAACTTATTTGTCAGGGATTTTATATCCTACAGTAAGCCTAAAAAAATTATCTACTCTAGTATTGATAATGAAAGTTTTCATGTGATCTCTCCAATATTCGTAGTCATTTCCAGAAAAGATAGGTGGTCTAGTTGGATATAGATTGTCTATGGAACCAACATTAATTTTTCCCATCTTAAAAAAAATTCATTCCACATAAACTTGTTAATAGAAAAATTTTGTAAACCAGAAAAATATTCCACAACAAGGAAAATAAAACTAGAGTATCTATAAGAAAAATATGAATCCAAACATTATGATTCCAAAAAAATATGATTCTTAAAAATATGATTCTGAAAAATATGAGAAGAAGATGGTTTCTCTTTTGAATCTAAGCTTGAGATTAATTTAGATTGAACCAAAAATTCTGAGGCCAATTGATGAATTGGTTTAGGATTCAAGGTCTCCTCCTCTGATACCAATTGTTGGATCGAATATATATAAAATTAGATTCTCAAATACAATAGGGGGATGAATTTTATACTTTAAAAATATCTATATAAATTTTTTCATAACCCAAATTCACAACACCACTAAGCTCTAATAACTTCCTTGATTCCGGAAAAGTGATTTTGGAAATGAAACATAACAGAAGTTTACAGCAACTAAGACTCTACGTTAAAGCATATAGAATCCTATATAATCAGAGGAAACTTCTAAGGAATTATAAGAGGATTATACTTTATTCAACAACTAACAGTACAATGGAAAACAAAATAGAAATACTACAAGTAACATGTAGTAACTCTTTTAACCCAAAGAGAAGGGTATCCAACAACCCTGAATTAAAGGTTCCTTGATTTATAATTTCTATAATGTTTGTCTTACCCAAGCCCAGATAAGCCCTCAATCCGAAAATCGGTATCTGTATTGCTATACCCACATGCCCTTGATTTGTAAGGAAATCGCCACCTTTGACTTCACAACCTGAAGTCTCTGATTTAAAGGAAATCGCACGTCTGCACTAAGAAAATCTACACGAAGAAATTTTTGAACAAGCCATTCAATCTTTCTGCATGAAGCCTGAGAGTTTATAAGATCCTCTCTCTCAAGAAATCACTTCTACATCATGTAAGCACAGTTTTCAAGTTCAGTATAATAAATAGTTGTGAGCTTGTTTAAATGGTCTCCAATTTATATGAATAGCTCCAACGGTCGGCTCCCTCCTCCAATGGTCGTATTTTTCCTTGAATTTCGGAGGGACCTATACATGTGTCACTCAAACAATGGTTAGTGAGTAACTAAAATAACGACATTGTTTTAAAACAAAACAAGTGTAAAAATAACTAAAATCTGATATTTGAAATATAAGTAAACGAGTGTTCGGATTATAACCAAAATAGATTACAGAGTGTATAATAAAAGGATATTCAGATTCTGTTTTCTAAGAATTAGAAACCTGAACTCATAGAATTCTAGAGTCTGAATTTCAAGGGAATTTGGAATCTAGTTTCACAAGAATTCGAAAGCAGATCTTAATAAGTTCAAAGTTAGAGTTCATTAGAATTCTGAGTTAGAACTCATAAGAGTTCAGAGTTTGAATTCAGAGAACTCAAAGTTAGAACATAGAAGAGTTCATATCCAAAATTCGTAGTCAGAATTCAAAGTCAGAACTCAGAAGAGTTCATATCCAAAATTTGTAATCAGAATTCGGATTCAGAACTCAAAAGAGTTCGTATCCAGAATTCATAATCAGAATTTGGAGCCAGAACTCAGAGGAGTTCATATCCAGAATTCGTAATCAGAATTCAAAGTCATAACTCAAAAGAGTTCGTATCCAAAATTCTTAATGTGAAGTTGGAGTCAGAATTCAGATCCTAAAACACAATTCTTTATTACTAGGTAATTATAGGATTTTGAGGTTTTGGTTTCAAACCAAGTTTAATACTTATAAAAATTATGATATGAACAAAAAAACAAGGTAAGGATAAATTTCCTTGGGGAATGAAATTTTTCCATATAAAAGTAAAACACAGGGTAAAAAAGGTTTTCCGTGAGATAAGGTGTTTGTGATTTTCAAAACAAGAAGGAATGGTAAAGTCATAAGGAAACCTTATTGACAAATTAATCTCCCCCATGTATTGAGGAATGGAAAAGTCATAAGGAAATCTGTGTTAACTCAACAATCACAACATGTTTCTTCTGGTGATAATCAATAGAATGAAATGACACATATAAAAACCTTCATCTAAATTAAGGGATTATGATGTTTTTCCAAGTGAGGAATACTCCCAAAATAACATAGACTCTCATAGGATTGTAAAACATTAACCTTCACAGTCAAATGAGCACACGACATCACAAGGCATCACCAAACATGGCCATTGCGTCTGATAGAAACAATATATGTAAAGGGACTTTATTCCATGTCCTAAAACAACACACAATTCCAAAAATTGGCTATAATATCCCCTCATGATTAGACTTTCCACACTGGTGGTTTAATGTAAAATTTTTCATCGATGATAATAGGAAGGACCTAGATTCCCTCTTAGACACCATCCAAACACTCATCCACACTAACAACCCTAGACCACTTCCACCTTTGACGAATCTGGTAACCTTGGAAACTTATGTCTCTTTCAACCTTCCCCAAACAATCTCCCACTACAAGAGGATCCGTAAAACCAATAAAGGAAAAGGTGTAATCTCAATCTCCAAATCTCGAGAAAAATATTCCTTTTGTTAATCAACTAAATGATCTTCCAACAAATAAATAATCTTGGTTGCACTTCAGTTGTTCACTAACCCATAATTGGGGGTGTACCTTACCTAACAAGAGAACCCATTGACCCCACAAAGCTGGTTCATTGCTCAAAATGTGTGATAAAACAGATCCAAACACATGAAGGTAACCACCATAAGGGAATTCCAAAACATTTATCATAAGGAGACCACTTACCAGCCCTTCAACCCAACTTACCGAAGAAGCACAAACCCAAAACACCGTTCTAACCAGAGGGGTTCTGGGACTCAAAACATCCTACATTGGCATCATTTCCAAATACACATAAGACACACCATTCCAAAAGAGTCATAAAGACATCATGTTTTCAATTAAAATCATTTACTTGAAAACAAATGGTTTGGTGGTTTGCACATCCACCAATGGTACCCCATGGGCCTCACACATTCATGTATAAATGCCACACTGAGGACCCTCCTAAAATCCATCCAGACACTCATCCAATTATGCCATTAACCATCTATCATCTTATATAACCCCATTCATGTGGTCACACCAGGAAATACCAAGGGATAAAAAATTTCTTTCCACTTTTCAAAACCTAAACAATCAATCAATGCTTCATTTTTCTCAAGACCGCTAACCAAAAAATCAAAATACCAGTTTACATCTTACAAAACATTTCATAAAGACACAATCATTCAAATGAAAACTCACTTTCAAGCTATTCACATCAATTTCAAAACATTCCATCCCATTTCAAAACACTTCTGATTTCATTACAAGCTCCATTTAGTAAATCCATATTAAATGAGATACTCAACTCTTCTCATATTAAAACAAGATTCCAAAATTTCTTAAAACATTTCAAATCATCTATAGTTACTAAATCAATATCCATTTCCAAACTCCATGCATGACCTCCAAGACATTCCATCCTATTAAAACACCATTAAATAGTTTAGATAACTCTATTGGAGAAAATATTTCCAAACCAATTTTAAAAATAGCTCAAACTTTCAAAAGAGGTGTGAACAAACCATTTTCAATTTCAAAATAATTCTGAAAATTCAGTTCCACCATTTCAAAAATCAAACGGCTACCTCTTTATTAGACAACTCTATTACAAACACTTTATTAATCTTAAATCCATGTTATTTTTTCATTAAACCCAAAATTCTAAGATTTCAAAAATATTGGACATAAGGCAATACGAAGGAAAACTAGTTTCAATGGGTGACTTGGACATATGGATGGTGTCCATACACCAATCACTTCATTATCACAGAGAGTGTTCTAGAGATATATTCTAGGCTCCACATGGCTTTTCAGGCCCTAAAAGCACACTGAGGCCATTATCCAAACTCTATTTTCATTTCCCCTAATTATAACCAGCCCAAGAAATCCAAAGGACCCAGATAAAACCCAACTTCCACGGAAAACTTGAATCACATCATAATGTGTGAAGGCCAGGTGCATTACCCATAACTATAACATAATTTCCTAACAATCCTATCCATATATTATCTCAACTCTTCCCCAAATAACATGATCCAAAGTGAGTGAACCTCCTCTAATAGCATTTTTTCACGGACAGAATATGGTTGACATCAAAATCCGTACCCAAAATGATCTGAATCAAGGCCTGAAGGGCATTCCCAATCCCCACAGGATTTCAGAAGTGTCCAAGTATCATATAATAAAATTTGGGAATTATTTACCTGAGTTTGTAAACAGAAAACAAATATCAAATCGAATATAACAAATCTGAATTTTTCAAAAAAAAAAATAATATTTTACAAAAATTCCAAATGGGATAACATAATTTAAAACAATTATAATAGACTATACAAATTAATAAACCCATTAAGGACAACCCAAGACCCTTACTATGGAAGGAGGAACTACCCTCAAGCCATCTCTACAAGAGAGAACCATGAAGGACCGCTAGAAACTAGAAACGTTGGCACAAAAGTTCTACCCAAACCTACGGCAGAAATACCCAAGTCTACTTACACCAAAAGGTGTAAGTAGGGTGTGAGCCAAATACCAGTAGGATACAACCACTATGAGATTATATGTGATATAAATTCAAATACAAAGAACATTCATGTTTTCATAAACATGGATTTCTTGTTACGATTTCTTAAAGATGCAACTTTAAATAAAACCAATTTTGATGTGGTCTATTTTAAAAAATCAACACTTTCAAATAAAATTCCAATGAAACTAAATATTCTAGCAAAAAATACCATATGATGATGGTAAGTATAAAGTATAGAATGAGAAAAATCAATACTAAATAACCCCTAGGCACTAGTTCCCTGTGGGTCCTGGGTACCTCGTTTCTCAATGAATGTAACCCTCACCATATCTATTCTTGTGCACACAAGCCACTAGTAGAGAGCATACAAATATCTTATTGGTTCCCCATCATCACAATCATAATAATAATAATAATAATAATAATAATAATCATCATCATCATCATCATAGTTTATTTATTGTTTTCATCATCAATCTTTGAACATGAAACTGTGGCCAAACCCCATGGGATCACTAGTGTAGTAGTACACATCCACCCACCTAGATACAAAAATATTCCGCCTTTTCTATAACATGTTCCACAATCCACGAAAAAAAAATTTCCCATGAAAATACCACTTATAAATAACACACATATAAAACATCCCACACACATGTCACAAAATCCCCCTTTTCATTCAGATTCAATTGGAGTTCATACTCACACCAAATCATCCCACATCACGTTCACAACTCTTTCACAGATCAGTAAATTCTTTACAATGTTTTATAAAACATTTCCAAAATGTTAAACTTCACAAAACAACTCACACATACATGTCACATAATACTCATTACACATTGAAATAATTTTATCATCATTGTCACATGAAAGAGCCCACAAATGTGTTTCACACCTTTCTTACAATTTAATAAAACACTTCAGAAAATTATAAAACATTCTAAAAATGTTTGACATCTAAAATCACATCTTTACCTTTAAAACCCCATTTTAAGTGAATATAATCACCAAAACATTACATGTACATCATTGTCCCATTTTTTAACTATGTAAATCATTATCAATTTCCATAAAACAATCCCAAGGAGTAAAACCATGTTTTGTATAGAAAAATCATTTCAAAACCCTATTTCAAGGTCAAAATCACACAAATACCAATACAAAATATAATTTTTATAACTAGAAATATTTATTAATCCACTCCCATGTTCTATAAAATTACCTCAAAAAATACCAGAAAAGATACACGTGAAAAACACACATTTTCTATAAAATATGCTTCATTGAAATTAAACACCTAATCAACACTACCAAAAATAGTTCTCGTGCAAAAAATATTTTAAGAAGAACATGATACAAATATAAATTATGAAAATCACACTCATATTAGTAATTTTACACATATAACCACATACCAAAACTGTCAAAACCCTCAAATCATGGTGAAAACTTCAACCGCAGCACCGCCACACCAAAAGAGAGTGAAAATAAACCATAAACAACAAGATTATACCAAAAAGACACAATTTTAAATCCTAGGTACGAACCACTGTTTTTGGAAACATTATAACTCATTAATAGATTAATTAAACCCCTAATAATGGGAATAAATCAAAGACAAAAAGACTTACATTCATGATTTTGAAGTTTAAATCCTTAAATATCCATTCAAAATTGAGTTCTATTGGAGGGTGGGAGACCTTGGAGGCATTAAATGGATGTAGGGAACGAAATGGGGAAGAATGGGGTGCAATAGATTTATTTCTATGAGGGAAATTTGGAATTTAAAAATTCTTTTTAATGACATGTACACCTTACATGCTTTGGATCCATTGTTTAGTAAATCGTGCCGCCAAAACGTGCATCCTGTTGTGGCCACAAAAAAAGTGGTGTTTTGCCTCCAATTTCTAGGGGTCCAATGGAAAAAACAATAGGGACATATAATACAAGTATATGGGGGAAATTTAACAAAACAAAGCACTATTTCAATCCCAAAAATCATCCAACTCAAATGTATAAACCACCTCAACAACATACCCCACCACTGCTGCTGCTATGAGTGAAACAAATACAACTGAAAACCACCTAAACTTTTTACCATCCATTTTACAAAATATGAGGCCATGCACCAAAAAATACCCACAATACTATGTTCATAGATCAAGAACACAAGAGTCCCCAAAATTTGAAACCCAAAATTCCTGAAAACCAACAGAAAGATAAGAACCAGAAGACCATTTGAAACAAAACATGGAATTGAAAATTTAGGTGTGATAATTAATTTATTTAAAATTTATCTATAAGTACATTAAAACTTATTTAAAATATAATTTATCATTATATAGTATTTAGATTATAAATTGGTTTTTTACAAAAATGCTCTATTATTAAGTATTCATAAAAAAATTAAACCAATAAAAAAATACAAAAACTTCAACAAAAGTGTATTTTTATATTTATATTGTTAAAATAGATATTAGTTTTTCAAATATAAATTATAAAATTGTAAAAAATTATTTTTAAAACTAGTGCGCCATTAAATGTAAATAAAATCGCCTTTAAAAAATTTAACTTTTATACATAAAATTTGATTTTTTCTTATCCAATGCCTATTAAATCTATTGGATGAATGTAAAAACATTTGATTAAATATATAATATATAAATTTCATAATTTGGTGAAAAATATTAATTCTAACAAATTAAATGGCTACTTTATAATGGTATGTTAAAATAGTGAAATTTAATTGTATATCATTGTTCATTTCAGTTTGGTGTTGGGTGAAAGGTAATATAATGAAACCATTAAAATTATTTTAAAAGTGAAATTTCAGGATAGCTTGGGGTGTTACATTGATAAATATGATGATGGCGATGATGATTGTGAGGATGAAGGGGAGGCTGATGGTGAATATTAGTGGGAATATGAGGGTGAGGTTGAGGGAGAGGGTGATAGTGAGGATGCCTATAATGATAGTGATGAGAAAAATATTGGTCATTTACATTTTTATGATATTTTTAACATTTATTTTTGAAAATATTTTCTTAATTAATATATGTGATGTTTTGAATGTGTGTTTCACTAGTTGAATTAATAAATTTGTTTATCAAGTTATAAGTTTTTTATATTACGTGGTATTTGTTTGAAGGTAATTGAAAAATTTAAGGTGATGTAGTGTTTTTAGTGGATATTTTAGAAGTTTCTTATCATTTGTGGAAATTTAATAATTTTTATGGTTGTTTCAGGGTTTGTGGGTAGGGTGGGGTTGTTGCAAGTCTATTAACTAACAGTGGTTCATACGAACTATTTTAAAACCACTGATAAAGATATATACTAGTGGTTTACTTGGAAACATTGCTAGAGATCGATCCCAATGGTTCAAAATCATTGGTATAGACCTATAACAATTTGTAAAACAATTGTTATAGGTCTATACCAATGGTTTTAATCAATGGTAACTGGTATATAGAAAATTTTTCTTATCGAATATTGGTTAGAAAAACATTTATGGGCCATATAAAAAAGGTTCTCTAAAAACTATTGTTTAATACCTTTTCCAATGGACCTTCATCCAATGGTTTGGAGAAACATTGATATGGGTTGTACCCAAAATTATCCAGTCTCTAGGAAAGGTTTGGAACCTTTGGTATAGTGTATAATTCCAACAATTTATCTAGAATCTCATGACATTTCATATAATTTTTTTATTTGATGAAAATACATATTTTCCTTCCCTTTTTTGTCTCTAATGGATTTAAAGAGTCCAAATGTATATTTTTTATGAAATTGACCTTATTTCCCCCTTTGGTCGAAAATATATTCCATCTATGTACATGTTTTTTTTAAAATGTATTGAATAAAATTTTCACTTTTCTCCTATGATATGTAGAAATTTTATTTATCCATTTTTACATTTAAAAATTGGTTTAAAAATAATCATATTAATATATTCCCAAAAAAATGAACTATTGAAATTTTAAATAAAATATACAAGGAATATTTTATTTATTTTATTTATTTTATTTTAAATGAACACTATTTTCTACCACCAAAACTACTCAATGATTAAATGATTCCATTTAAATTTTACAATATTATGTTCAAAACAAATTCTTTAATATTGGAACTTTTTTTATTTTGAATAAGGTTTTTTCAAATAGAGATTATATTTCAAAAAATAAATTTTTTTTATATTTTTATATAAATTCTATTAGCTAACACCAAAAACCACTGCTATTTATTATGATTTATTATGAATATGATCCAAGGGAACCATCCATATTATTTTTATGGATGGTTAATTTTCTTATTTTTATTAAAAATGTTTATGAAAACCATTACAAACCAAAAAAATAATCTATGATTAAATGTTTATGAAACCCATTATATTTTAATGGGTTATGATATGATGATTATTTTGTGATATTCATGTACAAAAATTTATTGATTATGTGATTGGTGGGATTTATAACTTCCTACAATATATTTGGAAATGCTTAGTGTTAAATGAGGTGGAAGGGTTAATGAGATGTTATCTAAATCCAAAAATAATAGGGTATATTGAATGTTTTTCCATTCTAGAAATAAGATGGTACACATGATATTATCCCATGATCTTAAATTGTTGGTACAAAAGTCGTTATCCCAAGCCTAAAATAATGTACATGAGATTTCAAACAATGATCAAATGAGATAAAATGTTGGTTAGCCCAGGACTAAAATTTTATGAAATTCATGGTTGTTATAATTGACATATGATTTTATTTTCTTATGTATATCCAAAAAATATATTTATTATGTCAATTGTCTGCTCTAATTGATTTTTTGTCTTTGATTAAATGAAGATTTATGTCCTATTAACTAAACAAATATTATTCCATCACTCATATTATGGATCTATGATATTTTAGGTAGGGTTTTTAAATTTCATTCTAATGTTTTCATACCCATAAACTAACAATTTTTTGTTGTCCCCCTTGTATACCTGTATAGAGAATTTGAGCTCCTTATATGTTATTTTTACATTCTGCATGTCATAATTATTGTTAATATTTATTTTATTTATATGTACGGCTCATTTTATTAATAACCTAGTGGGAGAATATTTAGTTCACTTATGAAATAGTTTTTTAAGTATTTGATTTTCTAAATACCAAATAAATTATGATCCTCTAGCTTATTTTTATGTAATGAAATGAATTTTCAAATTTTCATATGTAATATCAATGAATGTGAATCCTGGTTCCTTATAATTTAAATCATTCATTATAATGTTTCCCTCTCTATATTTCAAGCTTTCAAAATTAAATTCATTCCCTTTGTTTTTGGGGAATGTTTCATTTTCATAATTTTTCAAAGTAAAACTGATATTTAACCTATTTTATTCAAAAATAAAATGTTTAATTACTAATGAAGTAAAATTATTTTTCATTTGATTTTATGAATAAAAATAAAAATCATAAAAACTTATTCATGATTAAAAACTATTGAATTATAAATGATTATTGGTAATCCCAATATAGATATCCAATGAATTTGGTAGTGATTTTGTGTTTGATAGTGAAAATGAGGGAGATAACCAGGTAGGGAAATCATATGGAATTAAATTGGAATCAGATACTCTAAAAAGTGTTAAAACAATGGTACCATGACTTATATATATGATTATAAAAGATAAATATTTTTTTATTTTTAAGGAATATTATGGAAAATCATTTTATTCCTTAAGGAATATAATTTCTTTGTATTTTTAAAGTTAAAAGGTATGTTTTTAAATGAAATTATTTCTTGTGTCATTCTTTTCAAATTGGAGACTCCATGGTTTCTCGATTGCTACTAATTGGAATCAATGGATTTTATTGAGAAATTAGTTATTTTCTCATTTGGGTATGTTTTAAATATTTAATTACTGATATATAATTTAAAATGTAATCATTTTATGGGTTTTCAAGGTTTTTCACGTGACAAATGGGTTTAATTTATTTTTATATCCCATAAAGAGATTTTTTATATGAATAGAATTTTAAAATTTATTTCTCTAGATACAAGGATGATTATAATTTTAGAAAGCATGACATTTCTATTACAATAATTAATCATAAATAAAGAAAAATTTCATTGATTGAAACATGTGATTAAAATTAATGGCATTTTTTTTGCAGAAATAATGCACCATCTTTGGAACTATCCACTTCTTTATATAATAGATTCCCTAATTTTCTGAAACTATAAACCTAAAATATCCTTGAAATATAATAAAAATAAACTACTATTATAAATTATGTAATTATGGGTTTTATAGTACTAAATATTTTATATTTATTATCAAAGAAATAGTTTATATACAATCATAGGATGTGATGAAGATATTTTAAGATTTTTAGACACTATTGTTGGATAATAAATTTATGGCTGGTAATAAGTTCAGTGGTCTAGATACCATTTTTATATTTTATGTGATAAGAGATTAAGGGTTTTAAAAGAATTTTTGAGAGTTTTATTGGTTATAGATTTATTATTATTGTATATATAATCCATAATAATATCGTGAGATTATTTATAATTATTATTTGGGGATAATCATACTATATTACACATAAAATTTATAAATAACCTTTAGTTTTAATATATAATTTAATTTTGAAGTTATTATGAATATTTTATATTAATGGATATAATATATTTAGGAATATTAAATGATTATGTCGAAGGAATAATTAAGGAAAGTGTGCCAAATTAGTTATGGAATAATGAATGAATTACAATTTTCTTGTATATATTAATATATTGTTCCCTTATAGTGAATATAGTTGTAAGAAGCTGGTATTATTAGTGGTAAGAACCCGTTAAAATTCAATTATACCTTTATGTTTTTTTACATGGAACATTTCAAGGAGTTAAAGGAGGTACAAGAAGATTTTAGGATGGTTGGTGTTTCATAGTTATGTGTCTTTTTTGAGAAATAGTAGGAGGTATATAGTTTGTGCACGATTTTTTTAATTGTGTTCCTTAATCATACGACCTATAAAAGTGAGGACATAAACTGTATGTAGGGGAGATTAATCCAATAATTATATAAAATTTATTAATGGATCCCCATGTGTGGTTTAGAAAATGTTTAAATGATTAGGTCCCTAGACCATGAATGGTTAAATTCTCCTAAAAAGTAGGTTTTCACGGTTAAAACATTATTTGGAACACTATGTGGACAAACTGTGTTCCCTATTAAAAATTAGATAAATGTAAAATTTTCCCTTTCTACCATTAATATGAAATCTTATTCTCCCTTGAATGTTTTCACACAGGATTCCACTATATCATCCCCCCCTCTCATGTTCCTATAATTTGGGTTAACTCGATCATGTATCCTCTGATTCATTCATCTTAATTAGAGTAAGAAACGACATGATAATGTTAAAGCAATGTCATCATAAATTGTTAATTTTCTGTTGAAACTAATTTATTCATCCATGTCTAATGTTTATCCTTATTTTCAAGGTTTCTATCTGGTAATCTTAGTTAACTCATTATTGACCCAAAATTAGGTTGATACAAAGTTTGAAGTCTTATAATGGGATTATGTATTATCTATTGATTTTTCTTAAAATTTCTCATTATTTATAACACCTGTCATAGTGCCACACACCATAATTTCTAAGTAGTTTTCCTAAAATTTGTATCACTGTTTACTATTTATCTAGACCATGGAAAAAATATTCCATGATCCTCTTTCACTACGTTGGAGACTTTTGATACTAACATGAACCACCTCTTCGAGCGTGATAGTTTAATTTTCCTTGAAAACTAGCCTTTTTTAAAAAAATTATCCCTCTAGTGTGTTTTCATTTTCACTTATAATCTATGTAACCTAACTAAAATAATTACATTGTTAAATAGAATGGATGATTCATGTGGACTATTGATATATTAATATGATATATATTGTCTACAGTTATGTGCCCTAATCACACTATTTTGTGACAGGAATTCCTTGAACATGCCTTGGATTTTTTATGTCTGGACCATGTTTATTTGGACTGGAGATTTGAGAAGAAATTTTAATTTCTTATTCAATATATTATAAGGAAAAAATGGTGATTTTTCCATAGAATATGATCTTACATAATTTTTTTTGCCACTCTGTTGGTCCAGATATAGGGTTTTTTTCTAGGACATGGGTATGCTAGAATTCCCCAAAGAATGAATTTTAAGAAAATAATTAATATTGAAAAATTAATTAATTAAATATTAATTTATTTGTACATATTAATTCTGTGATATATTTTGAATAGTTCATCAAATTAAATACATTATATGATATAAAATCATGAATGAGTTTTTTTTCTACTCATTTCATAATCTCACGTCGGGCATCGGGGTACGGTCGAGCCCCTTTTTATTTTTAATTCATTTTTATCCTACTTTTGTTTTCCTTAATCGTTTATTCTTCCACTTTATGGAATATCACGTATTCCCACCCCACCTGTGGTTTTCATTCATCATGTGACTACCACAAATCTTATAAGGAGGCTATAATTGTATGCCAATCATTGATAATTGAAATATGAGAAGCATTGGTTGATTCTATATAAAATTATATTATTTTCAATTCATTCTATAAATCAGTTTATATTTACCATTTTCATGTTGTAATTACTTTTTATGAATAATTATGACCACTACTAGGCTGATATGTATCTTTTGTTGAGAAAATTGGAGTTTCGAATCATTTAGGGGGTTTTTTATCTTGGAAGACCCATGTACACGAAATTTGGTTTAGATAATTGACACAGTGTGTTGTTCTTATTCATGGAATATAAAATTTAAAAACTACATACTGTGTTATTTTATAACACATTTTTTAGTTTTACATGACCACTTAAATGTCCATTTATTTGAGTGCATGGGAAGACTTGTTTTTTAAATTACACACCGTGTACTATGAGTACACACCATCTAGTAGTACATGACCATGTAGCTAGGGTACTTCGGAAATCCCACCCTATAGAGGTACATGGTTATATAGTAGTACAACATCAAGACCAAATCTATCAAAGCATCATAGTAGTACATGGATAGACCCCATGTGAGCCGAACCATTAATAAGTTCATATCTAGGAAATTGTTTTTATGTAAAATTGTGCACTTTGATTACCTATTGTGTACCTAACTAATGTTCCACTTCTAAATTTTTTAAGTGATTTTACACCCATAGAGTTGTATTTGAAACCATGTGTAGTCCATTTTGATTTTTTTTACATATATCATGATCATGAAACCATTTAGGTGATTGGGTGACTCCTAATAGGTGTTTTTAGGATTTAGTTTAATTGATAGGTCATCCCTCAAGAAATTAAATATGGTAATATACTAATAGTGGGATAATGATATGTGATTATCCATGTTATATCTGTCATGACCGATGTTTCATAGCTTCTCTTTTGAGGAAATAATCCCCCAGATATATGTTCTTCTAGATGAGGAGTCCTTGATATTAGTTCTTTATGAGGGTCCCTTGTAGGATGCCTCTACCTGGATACTATTACTAGGGGGCCCCTATGGGTTTACTTCACATACAGGATTACTTATGGTATACCAGGTCTTATCAGAAATTATGATTACATTTCCTAAGTGTTCCATGTTAGAAACCTCATTCTATGTATGTTTCTTCAATGATCGAGATTTTGATTCCTTCATTATGTCATTACATGAGGGTCCTAGTTGGTTCGAGATGTTTGTCTAGCCCTAAGCAAGTACTTCCAATTTGAATATAGATGATTGTGGTTTTCAATTTATTGGTTATACCTAACATGAAATCCTAATATGTTTTGGATGTGGTGTTGAATTAATGCATTCAAACTACCTTAGTTTTTATTTATGCATTCACTGTTTTATAGATTATAAATTGATGATATCCAAATGTACTTCATGGTTAGTTGATGTCAATCCTAACATGATGTGACATTAATCATTAGGATATCAAGTGGTCCTTACTGGGATCCATATTATTTTTTATTGTGATTCCAAGATTTGTTACCTAGGATTTGGCTTCTTGGAATTCTAATTCATATTATTTGGGATTCTCATATGTACTTCATGATATTCAGCTATTGAGCCAACATTTTTTTCTATTATATTATCTGGATCATATAATTTACTTCCAGGGATCCAGATTTTGAGGATTAAATGGTTAGATGCTAGATATAGATATCTTTATCATTCAATGGGGTGGTTAGATATGAAAATCAAAAAATATTGAGATATACTAGAAGGATAGTAACGTTATCCTCTATAAACACCTTGGATGATCATTGGGGCCGGGTGGATGCTCCATGACTATGTCGCATGGATTTAAACTATATGGATGGGTATATTAATCCATTTTAATGAATGGTTGCATAGAATATACTCTAGTATGGGGAGAATTTGTTGGTTATTACCTAAGGGTGATTCCCTTAAGGATTATCTTTGTTTTAGTTTCATGATTGCCTATGGTCTGAGTCTAGGGAATCATAAATCAATCTATATTACATGTTTAATTAGTATTATGGCATCCATATCAATGACACATTTTCATAATTTTCTATTGGTATATGATAACATTTATTTTAGCTAATATAGGTCAGTATGGGTGTACCTATGACATGAACATGTATCCCCCAATGGTGACATATCC
Source organism: Viscum album (assembly GCA_963277665.1). Taxonomy (NCBI): domain Eukaryota; kingdom Viridiplantae; phylum Streptophyta; class Magnoliopsida; order Santalales; family Viscaceae; genus Viscum; species Viscum album. The sequence continues at coordinate 516,771,131 of OY728145.1, forward strand.
TTATTGGAGACACTTACAGGGCTAGATTAAGTTGGTATTTTGAAATGGGATCATGGAATCAGTGATCTACATAAAGATACACAACTTGATTTATATGTCATCCAACTCAATTCTTATCTCATAAGATGTCCAAAGGATCAGGATTATATACCAAATGATATCTATTGTTTATTTTATTTCTCACCTTATTCAGATTTATTCATATTTATGCATATATATAATTAAGTAATATATACATATAAAGATGAATATACATGATAAGAAATTCCACAATCAATGGGGATCACAGGCCCATGGAGAAACAATGGTTTCACTTGATTTTTTTTACCATTTCAATGGTTAATCAGTTAGGCTAACTCTGTTACATGAGCGTGAACCTATAATGGATGATTTATAGGATAATATATGGGTTGTCCTATTATTCTCACCATATTATATGATCATAGGTTTCTTTGAATTTCTTATTTATAATTTTTAGGATGGGAATAGATTCATGGTGAATATGGCTGAATGATATAGTTACATGATAATGTGGAGTTGCTCACATGGATTCTTATCATAGGTCCAGAGTAAACCAAGAGTTTTGGGAGACATGGTGTGTGATATTTCATGGAGATAGTATTAAACCCTTATAGTTTTATTTATGTTTCATTAATGTACTTATTCGTGTATTTCTGACTATGTGGATTACCAATATTCAATGTAAGATATAGTTGTTTGACATTTTATAAAATTTCATTTTTGTTTCAAATATGTTTTTTTACATTTATTTATTTATTATTTTTATTTACTATTCTAGGTGATATATAGTTATATCCATTTTTTTACTCTAATATAAGGGCATATTATTTTTATAGATACACCCTATGCCCTCACTTCAGGTCAGTAGCCTCTGGCCTTTGGAGAGGTGTGCTTGAGGCCTTGTGGTGAAATGGCTTAGAGCATTGGTTTAGTGTCACCCGATTCAATATGTTAAAAAGTCATATCAGGGAAGTTCCTTAAGAATATTATTACTATTTGGTATATGGTAGATAAAAGTATTTGGAATGTATCATAACCTCTAAATGTTATTAGACCAATGCTTCGATATTACTTATCCCAATAAGATGTCATGGTTTCAAGGGATATGTGATTTTTGTTTTGATCTATGTTATTATAATTGTATATGATTTCCTCTTTGAGAAATTTACATGTTGTGAAAATTGTATGACTTATTATGGATTATAGGATCTTGCCCTTATGAAAAAGGCAAGTGATTTATTTTGATTCTTAATTATAAAATTAAAGAGGTGTGTCATGAATGATATTTGGTGTGGAGGAATAAAGTTCTCTATAAATTATAAATTATGATTTTAAATATTACAGTGGAAAATTTAGTTTTAATTTAACCTAAGTGGTTCTTTCTCATACAGTTTTTTGTGGTGTTATACTTAATTTTTTTGTCTTTCACATATATTTTATTCTGATGACTGGATATGTGGATCTATGATAAATTTATTAATGGTGGGTATAATGAATCAATCTCATAGTATTGGAGGTTTAGTGACCCTTGTAGGTAGATAAGGCACATGATTCCCAAATTCAATACAACTTTTATGGGTTGTTATAGGTTTGGTTATTTAAAGTGTCATTACAATCTATACATTGTTTTTCTATAATGATGTGAATTAAATTTTACTTAATTGACCATCATATGCAGTTTTCTTTATGGATCACTAAGTATGAAACTTATTGGTACCAAAAACTCTATATTGAACTAGACATCTTGGGGATATTACAGTATACGTGTGCTTGGTGGGTGTCAATTCAGTATATCTTCTACTATGGTATTGTAAACTCCAGGGATAACTTATTTATAAAGATTATGAGAGAGTATCATTTCCATGTAGGATGTATTTTTGTGAAACTTGTTATTCATTTTTATCATTACCACCATTGATGGGGTATAATACATTGGTCTTGGTGGTTAGACACCCTAAACCACATGTGAAAAATGATTAGTAGGGATAGGTTGGAGACCTAGAGGCCATTAGTTATGACATAAAACCTTATAGTTTGTATTTTATTATAATAGATAGAATATTAGAAGTATATTTGGATTTGGGTTTCAGATGTATTTTAGGAGATGATTTTTTTATATGCTCGTCTGTTACCAAATAAAGGCTAATAATAATGTTTTTTGTTATGGCATGTCGATTCCACTCTCTTTTGATAATGAAAAAAGTGTTCTTATTTTTCAAGACTAGATTCGATAAGACAGATTATTTGGTGATTGTCCCTATTGACAAATTGTTTTTTGTTTCTATAGTAGTGGAACTGTAGTTAAACACCAATGACTAAAATTTTTATGGGTGAAGGTCATTCATGGAAATAAATCATGGAATAGTTCAAGTGCCACATTTTGAATAGGATTTCCAAGGAAGATTTTGTTTTAGTGAGACTCATATTCAATGTAACATGGTCAACATAGTGTTATGTTAGAAAACATGGTGGATAATAAATCATTATAGAATTTTACTCATCTATTACATGTGGCTTCATTTAAATCATAATGATGCGATCGGTTGTGTGTGAGCCCAGGACCTGCGTTTTTAATAAATTACATTTTCATGGTTTCTGTGGAGTTTTATGAAAAGATAACATCCCTCCAAGTTAAAGTATACTTCAAAATTGAATTAGGTTCCATGCGATGGTTGACCTATGGAAGGACCTGGACACAAGTTGTCAGGAGAAATGATGTCATAAAATTGTTAATGGTATAGACTATTTTGATGTGAACGTGGATAGAATCGATTGATACATATCTATCAATGTAATCTTAGTTTAATTTGAGTTATAAAAGATCATGAATTACCTTGATATCGTCTGGAGTATGATGAAAGGGTTTCATATTTACACAAAGATTCTTTTCATTTAATATTTCATTCTTTCCTTGATCGTTGAACCAGTAGAGGTTTCACTCAAGGAGTGGTATAAGATAAAAAAATATGGTAATGAGTGATTCATTGGCCATTTAAGGGTGGTGACCCTTATTTTAAGTTGATCATCATCATTTTTGGTTGGATAATGGGAAGGATTCTAGTTGTTATGATGAAAGTAAGGGTATTCCTATAGTGTGGAGTACTAGATAAGTCATACTTTAATGTCTCCCATATATGGGACTATTATTGATGTTGTGAGACTGGTCATTGGATTATCAAGATGGCACAGTTTCACAAATTCTTAAGATGATAACACCACTTCTAATTTTATAACTAAGAGATCTATGAGCAATGAAGGCTTACGGTGTGGAGTTCGTAACGACAATTATTTATTATGAATAGAAATTGGAGATAAAATTTGATTTTGTTTCTTTTTAATGAATTTAAGGGTTTAAATGTTTATTTACCCCACCACAAAAGATAGGATATTATTTCTAAAAACTCTATTTTTCATAGAAGTTCATGTTTATATTGAGAAAGATGTTTGATATAATTATAAGTCATTCAAATTTTAGTAGAATAATAAAAAATTATTAATAAATTAATTAAAGATTAAACCAATATTTGGTATATGTCATGTGATATATTTTGAATAGAGAATCAGATTGATATTCGATATCCTCTATTGAGTCTCAAATGGGGATTTTTTCCTAAGTGGGTCAAAACCTAAAGTTGGGAACTCAGGAAAGCTCGACCCTATTTTTCATTTTCTTTTCATTATCATAATATTCTTTTTTCACATAATTTCCATTATTTTCCCTTATTCTCCTTTGATACTCTATATTCATTTAGATTCCATCATCACAATATCGATAGAGTATAGGTGGAGGGAGAGGTGGAAATTGGAATAGGAGAAGATCTGTTTGGGAATGTACACACTGTGTCATTTGAGTACACACTATGTCATAGTACATAGCCATTATGCTGAGTACATGGGAAGACAGACCATGTAGTCAGATATGGCCATGTAGTAGAAAAAACCTACTCCACAAGTATTTCAATAATATGTTACAATAAAAGTCTAGAACCCATGTGAGGAAGAACATGTATAAGTACATGGTCTTAAAATAGGTTTCTATGTAAACACCTTGTACTGTGAGTGCGTGTCTTATAATTCCCCAATGTTTCCCTTTTGACTACATAATGTTATTTTATGCTCTAAGGTTATATTTTAACATATTGGTATCTCATTTGGATAATATTTCCACAATTATCTTGATGTTTAATCCCATGCTGTGATTGAAGTCCCCCTATTAGGAGTTTTTTATATTTTTTTAGTTCAATTGAGAGGTTCTCACTATGAAAATTTATACTCGTTTTCTACTATGAGTACGAATTAGATTTGAGATAAGATATTATATATATATCATTATAGTATCATTGAAGATTATTATTTTTTGATGTCTTTCATGTGATATGTTTCCGTCAATCCTAGTAGGCTGTGAGATCAGTTTATTCTAATGATCTCGTGTAGGATGCCTCAACCTAACTTCTGTTACCAAAGGTCCCTCATGGGATGAGTTCTCTTACATGTCATCCTACTGTATCGATTTTCGTATACCTATATCTACATAATTTTCTTGTGATTTACATTTAGGATAATTCTTACTATGTATAATCTTTCTAGGATTCAGAATAGGATGCCTCTTTTGTGTCCTTCCATGATGGACATAGTGGGTTCCCGATGCTTGGTTGACCCTGAGCGAGTATGTCAGATTTTTAATGATATGATAATGGGTGTCACTATATAACTTGTTCATAATATATACAACTAAGAGGATATTATATTCATGAAGGGTTTAGGAATTTTACCAACCTCACTTTTTTATGTATGCATTCCATTATTTTCTGCTTATGGAGTGATGATAGGCAGTGGTGATTCACTTTTTGGGCCACAAATCCTGATGCAATGAATTTTTTTTCTTTTTGATACCCATACAAGCTTCCCAGGATGAGTTTTATTTGTTTACTAGGATTTTACAAAGTGTTACCTAAGATCAATTTTTTTTAATATGATTCATATTTTTGATGCAAACATGTACTTATTTAGAGCTGACTATTAAGATGGCATATTGGATTGTAACATTTTTTGAATTCCTAGAGGTACATCATGTGTTATAAATTTTGATCCTTAAATTTTCAGATGATGTACATGTATCTCATCATCAATTATTGGGATGGTTTAACATTATGTCCCCTTCCCTTTTTTCGATATACTCAGTGGATTATTATGCTCTCCTCGAGTGATATCTAAGATACTCCCTAGGTTTGGGCAGACTCGCCATTACTACATCACACATATTCACATCCTTGGGGTGGGTCGATTGATCCATTTATATGAATGGATTTTGAGTTTGAACATAGATCCCAATAGAATTTCCAATAGATCATTGAAAGGTCATAGGGATTATGTGAGTTGCAATTTCATGATTATCTATGGTCTTGGTCCTTGGAATCAGACATCAGACTAGAGTACATGTGAATTTATTTGTATAACATCTAGATCAATGCCACATTTAATGTATTTTAAATCGATATATGGTCTCCATTATTATATGGATTGGAGTTCATTCTTGGAGCACCCGGGGTGACGACATGTATCACTCTATTATGACGTGGCATTATTAGACAAATTTCAGTTGATGGTCGAAGTAGGTATTGTTTATTTGGACCATGGGACAAGTGCTAAAATTAAATTAACATGGATTCTGTGGTACACCATCTAGTTAAATGAACATCTTATAATATTTTCAATTGATTTGGTTTACAAACCAAAATATCGACTATATTTTTTATGTTATTTCTCACCATAATCCTGTTTATTCATATTTATGTATATATATATATATATATGATAATATATATATAAAAACACACATGTAAATAAGTATATACATGGGGGAACATTTCCCATTTTATTGGGATCACAGATCAGTGGATCAAATGTGGTTTCCAATGATTCATTTGTTTTATCATTTAAAATGAGTCTTGGTTAGTATGAGCATATTACATGTGCACATACATAGGAAAATATATTTATAGGTTCATTATTGTAGAGGCCTTCGATTATTATATTCTCACACATGTATTTTTACCTTAGTGTGTGTGTAGAAATTATGTATACTTTTCTAGTTGATCATAGATGCATGATGGATAAGGATAAGGCCCAGAGTTAAAAGATTAAGCAGAGTGGCATGTAATGATTAATATGTTCATGTTGTGGCATCTGAGTAGTGTCTGGATACCTGTTACATTGTCTTTCTCAGAGTTAGTTATATATACAAATACTTTTATTTAATTTTCCATTACATACTCCTTCATGTATGGAAGACCCAGTGGGGGACCTATGTTCCATGTATGACATGGATGTTCAACCTATTCTTGGATTTAATTTATTACTGCATAGTTTATTTATATCTTCCTCACTCTCTTTTATTTATTTATATGTATTATATATAGTTATTTATGTAATGTTTACACTAATATGAGGACATAGTAACTCCATAGAGACACCATAATTCCTCTTTTCTAGTCATATTCCACAAGTGTATAGAACGTTATATTTTATTATATGTTAAAAACCACCTCATAACATTGATTTTATTGCATCTAGGTTGAGACGTTACGCCCGAGAGGAATTACATGCATGAACACATACAGTGAAACCTAATTCATTAATTTGAATTCAATGTGGTACACCATTCTTGATTATTTTATTTTTCTCACATTATTGATAACCATTTAATAACTACATAAATTCATCCCCAATTATAGAAAACTATAAAATATTGGGTTGATATCCCTATATTAGAATTTCTCTCATCATAGAAGGAATGGCTTCCAATTTCTCCTTTTATTCCAATCATGTCTATCTTGAGATTATGTTGTACTTCCTACTTAGTTTTTGTAATTAAAAGTGGAATTCCATGTTTTTATTGCTTAGATTAATCTTAAACCCAAATGGAAAAACATTACGATTGATCTGGGTGAGTTTTCTTGAATTCAAAATTTCATAAATTCATGGTGTCATCCATGGATCCATTTTCATCCCTATACTAGGATGCCTTAGATATTATCCTTAATTCTTTGGAATAATTAACCGATTATATCATCAAAGACAACTAGATTTGACCTAAGTAGTTAGTATCAGCTAGGTATCCCATGAGTAACACTATACTAACATATATTCTATTAATTTGTAAATTTTATTAATTTTACATCAACATAGTTACATCATATATTCGTATACAAGATTTAAATTAGACACTTTTGTTGGGGGCCTATGAAGATGTACTCACCCCATGTTTAGTTCACTGTTGGGCACATTGGATTACAATTTTTTTTACCTAAACATAATGTTAATTTTCCCTGTTATTAATTTTTTATCTCATTTAGATTTGGAATAATTTAAAAAGATAAATAAGATAGTACTTAGGTTGCCCATAGATATAATTATTTTTTCACTTTTGTTTCATTCTGTTTATAATATACTTATTTTTTGTCAACTATTATTTCAGAATGTTTCACATTTTTTATACTCATGAAACATCCATATATATAATGTTCTACAACTCCTATAATGACCCGAACTATTCGAAATTAAATTCCACTTTTGATTTAAATATAGTGTTTATAGTTATAAATAACATGTGATTCATTGGTTTTATTTTATCAGTTTTAAAATAACATTATTTCATAATTACCATTGATAATGTATACATTGAAGACTGATCACATGATTAGTATAAATTTAGAGTTTTAACAAATCTAATTTACAAGTAAAAAAAGAAGTGAAGGCTTCAACTAGTAGGACCATACCCTATAAAACCCATTTATCGGAGCATCATAGGTAGATTGCATCTCTAGTAATTTCCCATGACCAATCCGATGATGATATCCAACAAATTAAGTATATGATAAACCATTTACGAGAGATGTTTCAGCTCATCGTGGCCCCAACCCAAACCATGTACTTTGAACCATATTACTAATGTCTCATTATCACACACCTTAGTCTTAGGGCATCTCTTTGTGTGTTAAGGTATATGAATTAAGATTATAGAAATATGGTTAGGTAAAAAAAATTATTGAATACTTAATATATTTTCATCAAATTATTTTTACTTCAAAAATGATTTTTATTTTCATACAATAAAACACAAACAATATTCTTGGTTATTATTAAAATTCGACTAAGGAATTTATTTTTGATGAATTAATGGATATATTATATTACAAAATTATTTTAATAATATATAATTAATATAGAAAATTTATCAAATATAAATGATCATATAATTTTTATGAAGTCAAATTTAATCAATTAATGGTTTTAAAATAAATTATTCTCAAAAAACGCCAATATTTCCCATTAAATGCCAATTATTATTTTAAAAGATTAAATTAAAATGTTTATAAAATTATTTTGACAAAATTAGTATTATTTTTTGTAACATATCATTGAAATTATCTAATAGTAATGTTTTCAATAAATTTTGAGACAGTCCAATTTTCATGTAAAAATTAAATGGTGTATAAATATTTTTTGTGTATTATGAAATAATAATCACATAAAATTGATGTAATAAATACAATAAATGGTATAAAATAATAAATAAATTATTTCAATTTAAACTAATGTGATTTTATTTTTACTTTTTTTATGATTATAATCCATTTAGAATCCACCAAAACAATTCGTATTTTTTATGGTTTTAAAATAATTTCTTAAAGAGTATGATTCATGTCCACAAAAAAATTGAACTATATCTTTAATTTTTGACCTTGGACTTATACAATATTGGTATTAAGTCCCACATGGAATACATAATTGGAAATACCATGGGTTGTTTTGTGATTTTTATTATTTTACTACTCAAAAACCTATGTTTGAGAGATTATAAATACATTCCCACTCATTCCATATATCAAACCACGAAACCTCACATTTTACATATGATAAAATAATTCTATCATGTACTTACTCGACCCTAACCTGTAAAAAGTAATCATAAGGTACACCAAACTCTCAATAATCCCCTTCAATAATTTTTAGTAACTCACTCATGCAAGGAATCATTTCTTTCTACTCTTTATTCAAGTATCTTCTTTACATTATGACTTATATATTCATTTTGATATTATGGGATATTTTATTCCACATCCAAAATAAATTAATTTTTTTCCAAATGGTGATATACCCATTTATCCCTCCTCAACCGATTTTATGATTTTTTAACTGATGTCGTTATGCTGTTGAAAGTTCACCGCGATTTTCTATGACAAAAGAATTATGTAGTGAATTCCATGATCATTTCTTATATGGTTTATTCACCATTATATACTTATACCTATTTTAATTGGGAAATTAATATATTTATCCCATAATCCCTAATAATTTAATAAAGTATGTCAATGAATTAATCCATGTGGTATGATCAATGTGTCTTGCTTGAGCATGAGAATGAAATGAAAGTGACAGGTGCAACGGGAATTAAATAGCGCTCCAATGAATTGGGTAATGTTTTTTCTAATGAGAATTCAGTATGGTAAATGGTGTGAACATGATTCCTTGATGGTAAATTTTACCGCATGTTTTCTCGATAATTATCCTTGGCCAATGTTTATGATGTAGTGTTTTAAAGTGATTCCACATTTCCAATATTACCTTTATTATTATAATGTTATATCATTTCTTATCATTAATTTTTATGATTATCATTCCTTTATTCCCTAATAATATTTGTATTTTCTAAAATGTATAATTTTTATCATAATATTCCATGTTTATCCTATACCGAGACTTAATTGTCACCCCTTGGAATATATATCATTGGGTAATCCCATACAGTTTTATGTGCAGGAATGTTAGGGATGATATAAATAAATATGACGTTTTTATTGGTTTAAAGATGTTATATAATTTACCTAATAACTAAATACACTAGACTTTTATAGAAATTGGGTTTTATTATGTGTAATCTTATATAATAGATCATGTATTAATTTGAATTAAAGAGAAGGGTTGTTATTGGTGTTAACAAAAACATTTATCTTATTTTGGGATTATGAATAGAAAAATATAGATAAATCCAAATATATAATACTGTGTATAAGAAACAAATACATATATTTTGTATGTATAGGTCAAGTGAATTATCAAGAAAATATATCCCAATATTGGTATGAAATGTGGATGTGGTTTATAGCCCATATGTACCTACAGTTAACAACCCCAAAAATGTGTGTGGGGCCTGACTTGGCATAACTTGGTACATGGAAATTAGGGTTACTTCTCACCTAGTTTGACACTAGTGAAGGATATTGTCATTTAAATTCATAACCTCATTATTAACCATTATTATGGGAACAAAAAATTCATGTAAGACTATTTTTTAGGATATAGACCATGGATAATATAGATTGAAGACAATTAATTCATATGTTAATAAAATAAATGTAATTTATATGCTATCCATTTAATTTCAATTTATAAACCGTTATGTTTTCAATAGTTAAAAAATAATCATCCCTGTTTTTTCCCTTATTATATCCATTTGACAAAAATAGGAGGAATGAGGAAACCAATCAATGTGAAGGGGAATGTGTTGAATATGCCAACGAGAAACACAAAACGATGGAAGAAGGAATCCAAAAAATCATCATGAAACCCTTTATAAAAATCAGTATTAGAATAAAAATCTAAATCTGTAGGATCACCCAAATACTCCAAAGATATGAAAAGTTACGATTGAGTCATTTATATGATAAAGGCCTCTGAATTTCAATTGATAATTTGATCCCTTAATTTCAGAACAATTGATCAAATCCATTGAGAATATCTTCCCCATCCATTAATATTCCAAACTAGAGATGTTTAGATTGGATTATATTCACATGGAGGGAGAATCCAATATCTAGTTTTCATTGATCAAGAATACGAATCGTGAGGAAGAGATCATAGTTATTGGGTGGAAGCAATTCTAGAAAAACAAATTTCATAAAAAGTTTCCTCAAATTCTCTCTTTAAATGGAAATGTATTGTCTTTCCCTCTAGAAAAAAAGATTATGAATGTACTGGGCCATAAAATAAAACATAAAAATAATTTCATGACATACCTATGAATTTGTCGTTACACCTAAATACATGTTTGAAGGATTCTTTCTTAGGCTAAAACAATGTGTATGAATATCCTAAGAGATCTAATGCACTGTTATCTATGAGTCAATTAACCAATTTACCCTAAAATTTGAAATAGAGATTGGATAATATCAAGGTTATCATGGGTATAATAACTGGAAGGTTTAGTTTAATTCCAAAGGTTCGATGGATAAATCTAACACTTCTAAGAAAGTTAAATATAGAAATTTTCAAATTTTCCAAATTAAACACTACAAAAATTGAATAATGGGGATTAGGAAATGCTTTCAGTGTGGGGTGGAAGGAATCCTAGCTATTGATTTCAAATTGGAGAAGCCCACATATGAAATGGAGTAATTGTATTATCCAGTCAACCCTCGGTGTATTTTTCATTGCTTCAACTACATGTAATCATGGAACATTGAAAAATAATCTTAAGATAAGGGTTTTTCAAGGAAATCAAAAACCAACATGGAATAAATAAAGATCTTTCTCCATAAAAAATTCTAAGTTTGATCCTGACAATAATGTTATGAATGGTATGCTAGTTATAAGTTATTGAATTGAAAAAGTAATTTTTGATTTCGGTTCTATGAATTCCTTCACATCAAAAATGATTATTAAGGCTCTTTAAACACCACCACAAATCATGGAAGTAGTGTTTTTGGTGAAAATGAAAAATGGGGAAGTTATTATATCCCATTCTTAAAACTCTTCCTCTAAAACATTTAGGTGAGAAACTTCCCATTAAAATGTTATTGTAATCCTTTTTTGGGGATTTGATGAAATTTAGTGTATGGATAGGATTTCTATATATATATTGAACCAAAATTTCTACTCGAAGTAAATCATTCTCTGTATCATGAGACATACTTTGTTTCGTTACAAGTTCATGGATGAGTTTTAATCATAATTAGCACCAACATGTCAAGAATGTATGTTAATTACCTATGAGAAATCATATCTTGATAAAATGATCGAGTCTAAGTTAATACCAATCCTCGAATACATGCCTACTATAAGGGAAGACACTGATGAGTTTCCCAATATAGTGTATGCCCTTCCTCAAAACTAAGAGGTTGAATTTTAAATCAAACTTATACCCGGGGAGTTTCCATTATCTAATAATATTCATAGAAAGGGTAATTCGTAACATGAGAAGATATAAATAATATCATATAATCAAGTTAATGGGTTCATACTCCCATGTACATCACCATTGGGTGCACCAACACTCTTTTTCTTGAAGAAGGATCGGAGAATTCACCTTTTCATTAATTATCAGGAGATCGAAAAGATCATGGAAAATAACATGTATCATCTATGCTAGGATGATGACTTGTTTAATCAACAACATGGAGCACAATACTTATCCAAGGTGGATCTGCAGTGGGGATAATATCATGTTAGGTAAAAGATTGTGGATATCCATAAGAATTATTCTATTACAGGGTAAGAGCACTATGAGTTCATATTAATCCCTTTTAGACGTAGTAAATCTCAGAAAATATTTATGGACTTAATGAGTAGGGTCTTTTGATATTACCTATAAAATTTTGTGGTGGTCTTTGTAGATGATATTCAAATATTCTGGAAAACCAAGGAGGAGCTTGAGGAGAATATGAGTACCATGCTAAAGACATCATTAAAGGAGTGGATTTATGAAATGTAAAATAATTGTCAGTTTTTGTAGAATGAAGTCTCATTCATGGGTCATATCATCACACATAATGGGATATCTTTGGACCCTTCAAGAAAAGAAACAATTGGAGGTTGGTCAAGGTCAACATTTTTGAAATATATCAATAGTCTCCATTTATTAACAATGTATTATCCTTAATTTTTGATAAATTTCTAACAGCTTTCAAATACGTTAACTGAGATAACATAGAATGGAGTCATATTTTTCAGTGATAAATGTGAAAAAACATTCAAGTAGATGAAAAATTGATTTTCACTACACCATTTCTCAAAAAACACACATGTAGAGAGATTTTCGTTGTGTTCATTGATGGTTTGATGAATGTATTGGGATATGTGTTAATAAATAATGATAACGACATTACCTATGAATTGAAGAAGATAACATTTCATGAATAGAACTAACCAATTTCTCACCTCAAGATGTCTATAGTGATATTCTCTTTGAAAATATGGTAGAATTATCTATTTCAGGAGAAGTATGAAATATATATCGACCACAAAATCCACAAGTATATTTTCACATAGAATGAGATGAATATGTGAAAACAAAGGTGGTTATATATGATCATGAACTATGAATACTCAATATAATACCATATTGGAAAATAAAATAAATTAGAGTATTCTATAATTAGAAATCCTGCATAAATTTTGTCTTTAAAAAACAATAAGAAGGATTTAATGTTCAAGATCATGAAGAAGATGCACATTGGAATCCTAAAGTAAGGAATATCATAAATCCTTTCAAATACTATTGATCAACCATCACATTTGAAAAATATTATGGATTTTCAATAAAATGATGTGATAATTATGAAGAAGGTGAAAACTATATAAGAAGGGAAATAATCATATTTAAATGTTAATGAATATTGAGTTGTGATATTTGGGTAATGAATATGTGTACCATCAAATACTGAGTTAAATAAGTCACTCTTGGATGATCCACATTGTTCGACTTTCACCATCCATAAAAAAATCACAAAGATATATCGAGATCTCTAAGAGAACTATTGGTGGTATAATATGGAGAAGGATATTGTGATGTATACATCAAGATGTTTTGTGTGTCAAAAAGTGTATCCAAATAGACAAATTTATAAGGGGATGATTAAATCATTAGCCAAACCTACATTGAAATCTGAAATATCCATGGACATTCAGTTCAGACATTTGAAGACATCTATAGGAAAAAATCCTATCTAGATTGTAGTGGATTATCAAACAACGACATTACAGTTAATTATGATTTTATAGAAATTATCACTAGAAAAAACTTTTATGAGTAAAAACAAAGAATTGGTGAGGGCCTATAGAGTACCACTATCTATATTATCTTATAAATATCTAATATTCACTTCCATGTTATAGAAAATTCTTCCAAATGTTCTAAAATTGATTGAAGTTCATCATATCTTATCACCCTCAAACTTATAACCAATTTGAGAAGACTTTTAATAAAATTAATGATATGTTGAGATCATGATCAGTTGACATGAAAGAAGGATGTGATGAACGTATTCCTCTGGTTCAGTTCTCATACAATAAAAGTTTCAACTCAAAAATCCAAATGGTTCCCTATGAATAACATTATGAGAATAGGTTAAAAACACATGCATGATGGGATTATGTTTGGGAACATAAACATATAGGAAGTAAATTGATTGAGGAAATTGGGGAAAGGGTTAAGACAGTTCGGCATCACATCAAGGCTACTATGAGTTGATAGGATGTCTACACTGAAAATCTTCGACAAGACCTAGATTTGGATGTTAGAGACATTGAATTACTCTGCATATCTCCATGATAGAAACTAATGAGATTTGTATTGAAATAAAAATACTATTCCAAGATACATCAACCACTTTGGGATCCTTGATCTTATCAAAGTAGTAGACTTCATGCATGAACTCCCACTTAACCAATCTCATGTAAGTGATTTATTTTATATATACCTCTTTAGAAAAAAATATATTAGACCTATCAATTGTACTCAATCCATATGTGGTACCTTGGGATAATGATCTTTCATACGATGAGCGGCTGGGGAAGATCTTATATCCAAGATACAATGTTCATTGGAATATGGAAATGCACCTACTCAAAGTGTTTTAGAGAAATGACATGTTTGAACAGGAAACATGGGAACTAGAGGAAGTAATAAAACAATGTTTCCCATTTCTATTTTAGTGTAGGAAATAGAAATTTCAACGGTAAAATTTCTAAAGAGGGTAAACATTTAATGACCTTAATTATTATAAATAAAATTCCTATTATGATATAAATTATTTTTATATGGTTATAGAAAACACTTGCAGTTAATTTTTTATTGTATTAGTTTTAAAAGACTATTAAATCATCATTACCATTTGTGATATAACCGTCAAATAGTGATCACAAGATTAGTATAAATATAGGGTTTTCTAAAATCCAATTGTCGTAGCCAATGGATGTTATGGCCTCAACTAGTAGGATCATAACCTATGATGCCCACTTATCATAGATTCCAAGGTTGATCGAATATATGGTATTTTCCCTTGGAAAATCCCAATATGATATCCAAGTGCTAATGCATGAGAAAAACGTTTTACAGGACAAGTTTATTCTCATCAATATCACAACCCAAACCATGTATGACGAAGCACCCAATAAAACTATCCATGTCAAGCAACATACAATTAAGTAGTTTCATAGTAAATTAAAGGGATATATATCAAGACCATAATAATATGATCATGTGCCTTTTTCATATAACATTGGATATATTTTCATCCTATTATTTTAACGTCATAAAATATTTTTATTTTGATATAATCAAAGAGAAAAAATGTTTTTGTCTATATGGAAATTCAGTTAATGAATTTATTTGGATTAATTAAAGGATTTTTGAAATAAAAAATATCTTAATGAAATATTATTATAAAAATATTAAGAAATATAAATGATCATATAATTTTAATGAAATCTAATATAATTTGTATAATGGTTTGAAAAAATTTAATTTCAGAAAACCCATTATTTCAAAAACAATTATATTATTATATTAAGTGTAAATGATTATATTTATAAAATTATTTTAATAAAAAAAATTTAATTATTACATCGAGATTAACCAGTGGTGTATTTTTCATAAGCTGCTGTGATAGTCAAATTTTTTGGTATAAATTAAATACCATATAAATATATATTGTGTATTAATGACCCAAAATTGATGTAATAAATACTATAAAGGTCATATTTGACTGAATATATTATTTCCATTTCAAATTATGTGATTTATTTTTTATTTGATAAATTTAATAAAGACTTTGTGAATCTTCCAAAACAATTATTACATTTTATGGTTTTAAAAACATTTGATTAAGAGTGTGGCTCAACTATGTACAACAATATTAATTATTTTATTATGTTTAGCCCTTTCCTTATAAAATAATCGAAACAACTCCCATTTATTAGAAACCATTGGAAAATGACATTGTACAATTTTGTGGTTTCAGTTGTTTTATTATCCAAAAACTGATTTTTGAGAAATAAAAATGAATCCCCCACTCATTTCCTTCATAAACACAACCATTATCCCATTTATATTCACCCAATATCCATCTATAACCTCCTCACTCTTCCCTCCCCATCATAAATTCATCCCAAGGAACCCTAAGCTCCAAGTAATCCCCTCCCAAACATTTAGAATCACACAGTCAAGTATAGGATAGTTTCCATTCTCCCTTTAATTCAAGTATATTCTTTACATTATGTATTTTATCTTAATATCCATATGATGAGGTATTTTGTTCCATATCCCCAATAATTTCCAATTTATATATATATAATGATATAACCCTTTCAATATTATCAATCCATTTTATTAATTTTTAAGCAATGTTGTTATGCAACTAAATTTCCCCACGATTTTCCATGATAATAAAACAGTGTCATGAATACCATACCCATTTACTATCCAGGGTATTCACCATTGTAAAATTATACATCATTAACTTGGGAATTTATATATGTATTATAAAACGCTTGATCCTAGAATAAAATAATATGATGAATGAATCTATATTATATGATAGATATGGAATCCTTAACCATGATAATGAAATGAAAGTGATGGGTGTGTCTGAAATTTTATAGCACTCAAATTAATATGGTAATGTTTTGTCTCAGGAGACATCATTTTGGGATATTGATTGATGTTGATTTATTTATTAAATTTCTTCCATCATGGTGTCTTGGCAGTTAACCTAGACCTATGATTATGATGTAGTGTTTTAAGATGTTTCTGCATTTCATATTTTTCATTTATGATTATCATCCTCTATCATGTATCATCATTCCTTTTTATTATTCTTTTCCCTTTAATCCTCATTGATATTTTTATTACCTAAAATTTATTACATGATTCATGTTATTCCATTTTTATTCCCCTATTTTACTTTATATCTCAACCCTTTATTATGTATATCCCTAGGTAATCCCATGTAGTTTTATGTGAAATAAATTAATAAATGTTTTAATAAAGATGATGGTTTTCTTATTTTAGAATTTTTATGTAATATAAATAATTACCAAATACACTATCCATATTGATATTCTGGGTTTTATTAAGTGTAATCATATGTAATAAATCATATATTAATTATAATTAATCTGTGGGTTTCTATAACTTATGTCAGTTAAAATTTAATAGGGTGAATATTCACACTAGATTCATATTTCCTCAACTTTATTATCCATTGTATTTAACATTGATAAATAGGTTATAGTCTCCCCACTATACCACTATACAAGCACACTACTATTCAAAATCCTCTAGTTTATGGGGAGGAATTCTTAAGACCTCGTCGCTATCCTGAAAGATCACTTATCTTTGATCTCAGACTGAGACATTGGAAAGTGGTATCATATGTTCTTTGTTCACAAAATTGAGTATTTTATTTGATAAAACAGATAATAATATGTTTTAATACATGGTAATAATTAATTATTTGGAGTATATAATCCATGTTTTGACCATTGGGTGATGCAAAAGATTTATGAAGTTATGGTTTATGTAATTCTACACTTGGGTTTGTATGGTAAGTGAGTATTATTTATTGCATCATCAAAGACAGGAAGTAGATTATATGTCACAAAAATATCATACAATGCATAACTCATTTCTTATTCTTTATGTATTTTTTGTATCTATATTGATTTATATTATCATTAATTAGAAAATTTATTTTCAAAAAAATAATTAATAAAAAAATTATTTTTAAAAAGAGTTTATATAAACATAAATTTTGATTTTATGCATAACATGATGATGGAACCTTATATAAACAACAAAAATATGATTTCATCCATGGAACCTTGGTTACACGGAATGAAACATTTTGATGGTTATAATTAATTGAAATTTGAACTATAATTTATATTTTTACGACTATATTAACTAGAAATTATAATTTATATAACCAAACCATCACATATTGTCATGTTAAATTATATGAAGAAATTTAAAATGCATGTTTTAGTTAAATGTAATGTAAATTGTAACATAAAATGTTAATTTATTTATAATGGTGTAATATAAATCTATATAGCTAAAAAAGTTTGAGAAAACATATTAACATAATTTTCTAACAATTTTTTTCCAAATAAATGTGGAATACAATTCCAGCTTTAAGGGTGTTTTAATTTATAAAATGGAATTCAATGAACATATAGAAGATACATTTAGACTAATACAAGAAATTTTACCTTTTATATACACCTTAGAATCAGGAAGTTAGGTGTTTGTTTCACTAATAATGAATATATGATCCCATCATTGTTTTAATAATTTTAATAATTTCTACCATGTATCTTATTTGGAAGATTTTTTATGGAATTACTGACATATTCTTTCAGGACAACCTCAGGTCGAGTGTGAGGAGAGTGAAGATGGCCATGATCCTATGGTGTTATGACCTAAACTACATTTAGTTCTAGGTCAAGAACCACTATTAGTACCACATATTATTCCCCAACTAGGAATTTACACTCATATGTCTATTCTAGTCCATGGAGGGATACCCATGGGTCTCCATGGCCATGTTACAATTGAGAAGGGTGTTGTAGTAGCATCACCAACCCAACTTATTAGTGGTAGGTGGTCACAGTACATCAGAATATTTTATAAAGTATGTTATTATTATATTTGAGTATTAGGTTATTCCTCATATTATAGGGTTAATCTATTCAAATATATGATTCGTGAATATCTCAAGAAATGTTGAAATTATCTTACATAGAAATGTCATCATCATGGAATAGTATAAATTGAATTCAAAACAAGAATATATGAAAATTGTTTTACCATTATTTATTGGAGATGATCAAACAAGGGAAATTAAGAATCTAGAATAGGATATGTTTTCAATCATGGATTTTTCATCTCATTTAAGAGGACTCAATTTCTTTTTGACACCATCTTTATAGGGATGAACTCTCCCGAGAGAGACATGGATGGGATCAGGTATGATATATAATCTTTTTTGAAAGAGTTATGAAAAACTATTTTAGATGAGATAGTGAATTAAAAAACATATGACTTGGTATTATGTAATAGAATATAAAGGTAAAAGGATAGGTGGTTCATTATCTAGGTATATAGTGTTTTTATACATTTTCATGAAGAATTAAATTTGGATTTCATGTGAGTTTAGGACAAGTCAAAGTGTACAAACCAGTGGGAATATGGTATTACATCAGTATGGAAGGTAGGCTCACATGAATCCCATTATAGAAAAGATAAATTATAATGTTTATGTTTTAGAATAATGGTTTATCTTTAGATATTTTTTAGTACCATTACACATGTTTTCAGTATGATGGGATCTGCACCATGTACAAGTTATGGAGTTAGAGTTATGGAACCACTCTAGGTATGAACATAGAGTACTAACTAAACATATAGATAAGTAGTTGCGTGAGGTATATGTATCCATATATATTTTTTTTGTTACAATAGAGAGTAAAAACTCTAGTACGGTAAGTTGTAACATAAGATTGTAGATATTTACAACTACGTTATGTGAATCCCACGTCTTACGAACAAATCACCAAAGTATCCTCAGTTTGAGGAATGGACATAGTATCCAGGAAATTAGTATCATATTATCTGGGATATAGGCACTTCACACACCTTTATAATTACATATCTACTGGTTGTTCTTACTCATAATATTGAATAAATATATTTGGTGATGTATATTTAAACACCATTTTAAATAAAATTACGCTGTTTTCATCAATGCAAGGAGTTCGATCTTGATATAGGAAGAACCCATTTCTTATGTAATTTTTTCATACTTTATATTATATTTAGTAAAATAATTCTTTTTATGTACTGGTTACTGCCTTCTAGAACACATAATGATTTTTTTCATCTACGGGTTTCTTTCTTATCTCATTATGTTTGTAGATTTGTTTATAAGGGATTGAGGGAATTATAGGAATAATGATCTTGATTTGAGAATCATGGTCCATATAGAGCATCATCTAAGATGTAAAACCTTTATATTGATGATCAGGGAGTGTGTTAGACTACCCATCCTCTTGTGGTGGACTGATTTAGAGATGAATTCCCTAATGTCATTCCTAGGATACATTCTGAGAGAGATTACGCATATACGATCAAGCCTATTCTATGAGATGAATAGGTATCTATTCCTCTATATAGGATATATCCCACTAAGATTCTATCACTCATGATTTCTCTAGAGGAACCATTACCCCAAGTCTTAATCTATCCCAATACTTCTCTTAATCCTTTACCTATATATTTTTCTATAATATGGATGATACATGGTATCTATATATATATTACTAATAGTTGAATCAATATATTGTTAAAATAATCATTCCCAATTCATTATATATATAGTCTATTTGATGAGCTCTTTGGGCATATTGTCTTCTCAAATATTTATTTTAGAATGTTCTGTCATCATGTGAGGGCCATACACTTACATTTACCATATTTAGATATCCTATGTAGATTTGGACTTTACATGTATGTGGTAATACTATATACTCTAATGAATTATCATACTAATTTCATTGCCTTGATTTATCATTTTCCTCCCCATACCTAGGTCCCCTTGGGAGGTTTCAATGGATTATGACATATTGTATGTTCAAAGTTAAAACAATCATGCCAAATAACACGACATCATATTGTAAATATTAAGATATCATAGGAAATGTGAAAATATCAATAAATTCCACTTTTGGTTCAACAAATTAAACTTTATAAACCACACCATGTCATATAGAAGGGGTATATTTGGAACTATAGAATGTATGAGTTGTTGTTTTTTGGGTGTATCCCAGTAATATTTTTGAGATTCATGTATTCTTGAGATAAGATGATTAATATAATAATAACATGATAAAAGATTATCACTTTGTAGGACCTATTACAAGATTCAATAATTAGGGTCTAAAATCACACGGTCTAAATATTGTTATACATCTTTTCAATATTTCAAAGGAATATTGACCTCAACACTGATCCTAGTTTTTAAGGATATTAATAATGTAAAAATAGTTTTCATGATGCATCATGAATTAGGATGTGAGGTGTTTTGATGCATGGGGAACATGTCCTAGAGTATGAGTCATAACAATTAAATCCTCACGAGAATAATTACCCTAGACATGGAATTTAGTTAGATGATTTTTCTTTTATTTTGTTTATAGATTCAATACTAGTTGTTGGAATGGTTTTTTATACACAAAACATAAGAGACTCATATGAATATTATATTAGAATTATTTAAGCATCCAATATGAGGGGTGGGAAGAATATCTATAATCCTTTAACATTGATCTTTCTTATATTCATGGGATGTAAAATGTAGATTATGATTCTTTGAGCTGGAATACTAAGATGTAATATGTTCTTGGAGATAGTAGTAAATAGAAGGTGATGATTGCGTTCCTTCATATTCATCAGGATGTTTAAGAAAATCATGGAAACTCTTTTATTATAGATTTATCAGTATCATCATCAATTCAAAATTTGTTGAAGAGGAGGAAAATTTGAAATACCAATTACTTGGTCTTGATGAAAATTTTTTCAGTTGATGACCTAGTTTATTGAGAGGATATATTTAAGGATGTGAACATGTATATCCATGTCCGTGTCTATAATCTTATAGATATTTGAGAGGATATTATGGGTGAATATAGTTATTATAAATGGGAAGTAAATACACGATTAATTAAAAAAATTCCTGAAAAACACTCCTAATTTGGCCTCTTGGGATGATAAAGGACACAAATAGATTTGTTATATGATGATCAAATTTTTATTTGGTAAAAGTGAAACATCCCCAGCATGCTCACCTTTTAAAAATATTAACCATCTAAGAATAGAAATGGGTTGATAAATCTAGGGATTTTTGGATGGGGATACAAAAAGACACCCAAATACAATGACACTATATGATTCATTGTGGACAGGATTCCAAATGTTACCCACACCTGACCAATCCATGAGAACTTCTTAGTAAATGATCTATGCAGACATTATGTTTGAGAGATCAGTTCACATCATTGAATTATATATAAAATTGAATCAACTAGGTATTATTGTTTTAGTTCTCGTATTTTAAGGGGTTTCAGAAGCCTCTTTGTTCATAAATGCTTCTCTTTAAAACTTACCACATTCAAAATGATGGTTACTATTAGTTCATGAAATAGGTACTAGGGGAAATTCTTCATGAAAGGTGTGTTTCATTTTTTAGATCTTGGGAAATGAATTATCTTATTCTGAGCTTAATTTTAATTGTTTTTCCAAGAGACAATATAGATGGATTCTTTAAAAGAACTCTTCAGTAAGTGACTCCATTCGTCCCTATCATGGTTATAGGTGGGAGAGGTATAGTTACTAAGAACACATATTGTTCAGGAAAAATTAGAGTAGGCAGAAATATTCAAAAAATATATGGAAACTCTTTGTCAAAGAAAAATGAATATATTGATATTCATCATCATCATATAGATTTTGATTTTGGAGATGTAATAACCCACCAATTCTCATTGTCTTGAGAGTACAACGAATCATTATTAGGCCTTAAGAGACATCCCCAAGATGCCAAAGGCTGGAAATAAATGCGGAAGGGTTTAAAATACAAGTGGGGGATGATATACCCATTAAAAAATACACCGATAAAACTACCAACCATAACCAAAATTCACTATATGATGCATGAACAAATGGAAGACAGTTCAACAATTTCATGTATCTCAAAATTACATCAATGTAAGCAACAATAGAAGAATAACCAAGTATCAATGTACAAGGAAAATAGAATACAAAAGACTCTCCAAAGACCTCAAGACTCCATGCTCCACAAGTTCCAAGATCCAAAATTTCCAAACATCCAAAACATCACAAGGTAGTGCTAAACACGTGTAAAACATTAACTTTTCCCTTTTCCCAGTATATAGAATCTCCAAAAGCACCAAAGTGCCAAAGAAGGGGTGAGTATAAAACTCAGATGGTTTTCGCCAATGACTTCTATACTCACGCCATTAGGATAGAAGAGTTTTAAACAATTATACAAAAAAGTTTATATAAAACTATTTCCCAAAAAGAGTTTGTAACTAAATATAAACAATATTTTAAACCCATTCATTACCAAGAGCATAAAAGTGTAGTTGAAACCAATTTTCCCAGTAAGATATTTTTTCAGAAAATAACTAAACAATCTTTACAACTATTTATCAATATCCCTTTATCAAGATAACAAAACATTCCTCTAACCAATGAAAAAAACCATGAATGATACGTTAAGACATTTCCATACTCATGAGTTGTTTCTCATCGATCTACCAAGTTTTCACAAGTTAATTGTTTCCCATGTGCCTTTAACCCTTTTGCACCAAGCACAAGGCCATATTTCAACCAAGCCCTGTGTATGAAATTCCCTATTCCATTAAAACTTTGGCACCATGAACAAGGACATATTTCAGAAAAACCACTCATATGAAAAAGGAACACAAACCACATATTCCCAGCAATCATGCCAAAACATCCCATTCAATAAAAACACATTTTTATTGAAAACCAATTCCATCAGAACCATTTCAATACCAAACCATTTCAATTCCAAACCATCTAAATAAAACTAAATTTTTATTTAAAACCATTTATATTGAAAATATATTTTTCATTAACCAATTATTAATTCTATAAAATTCATAATTTAAAATCATCATTTTAAATTCATGAAACTAAACCCCCTTTTGCACAACCATTCACCAAGATCACACGATTTCACCAAAAACATAAATCATCACAAATGATGATTTTTACATGAATTTAAATATCAATAAACCAATTTGTATCTAAGATATTCAATTCAAGCTATAGGAGATGAGATAGAAGCCACCTACCTTGAAGGTTTTGACAAAACATTGACAATAGACGAAGAACGCACAAGAAAGTGGGATGATTCACCAAGAACGGCCTTAGTCCTCTTATCCTAGAAAGATCATGACGCAACATTGAATTATTTCGCATCAAAAAAAATATATCTAATCATTATAGGTTTATATCAGAGATATAATGGTGATCGAAGAAGTAGATCTAAATAGATCTATGAAAACATGACAAATATGGAATGAATGGTGACAAACCTCAAGAATCAGACTCAAACCAACTCATGTGGGAGGGTTCTATAACCTTCTAGGGAGAGTAATTTAGTTATAGAGGAGTTTTAAATTTAAAACAAAATATATAGAGAAAAAACCAATAAACTTCTAGAAAATAGGATTTACATTTGACCTCTTGCACAATGTTTGACCACAAAGTTTGGGCCAACCATGTATGGATTGGGCATGCTTCCTTTTTGTCCCAACTCTCCTTATAATATACCCATACTGTCCCATCCTTCAACGATACCCTTTTTATGGAAAATCATTTTTTATGGAAGCATCCCACTTTATGGAAACACCCCACTTTATCGAAACAAACAACTTAATGGAAACACCCCACATTATGGAAACACCATACATTATAGAAACATCCCACTTTATGAAAACAACCCAATTTATAGAAACAACCAACATTATGAAAACACCCAACATTAAGGAAACTCTCTATTTTATGGAAAATCTCTATTTTATAGAAACAATCTATTGAATACACACCAATTAGAAAACATGAGGAAATGGGTTATGTACCCGAAAATAGGGGTACCACATTCTCCCCATCATTGGCCTTTATGTCCATGGAAAGTAGAAAATCTTGGATGAAAAAAAGTTTTTTGGCCACTGCACTTTCATTTCCTTCTCATGTTCCCAAGTCTCTTCCGAAATCTGACCTTGTTTCCATAAAACCCGAACTAGGACGATGATTTTCCCACACAAGACATTCTATTATCTGTCCATGATTCGCACTAGGATATGTATCATTGATGCATATGGTTCTAGCTCAATGTTATCATATCTGATCACATGGTTAGGATCAGTGTGCAACTTTTTAAACTGGGATACATGGAACACATTATGCACCGAACTAAACAGTGGTGGTAATTCCAACCAATATTCCACCCCTCTAACCCGTTCTAGTATCTCAAAAGGGTCAATGTATCTAGGAGATAAATTTCCCTACTTCCCAAAGCGTTGATGTGAAAGCCTTTGAGTGATCCTCAAGAAGACATGATCACCATTATTGAATGATAACGGTCTTCAACGGTGATATTTATAAGATTTGTAATGCCTCTGATCCATCTCTATCCTTTTTCAAATCCACTAGATCTTCTTTGTTGCTTCTTGGACAAGGCTTGTCCCAACTAGTGATGTTTCACCCATTTCCGCCCATCATAGTGAAGAATGACAAGGACACCCATATGATCCTTCAAACGTAGCCATGTGTATCGAGGCTTGATATCTATTATTGTATGAGAACTCCAATAAGGGTATTTTCCCTTCCAATGAGCCACCAAAATCCATTACACCAGCCTGCAACAAGCCTTCTAATGTTTGTATCATCTGCATGTATTTTCCATCCTTCTCATGATGATACGCCATGCTCATTGTCAACTGAGTCCCAAGGGCTTGCTGTAAGGATTTTCCGAAACGATACGTGAACCTAAAATATCTATCTGAGACTATTGACATTGGTACACCATGCCACTTTAAAACTTCTAAGATATATATTTTTGAAATATCCTCCACCGTATGAGTTTCACAAATAGGTATGAAATGGGCTGACTTGGTTAGACGATCCACAATCACCCAAATTGCATCATGTTTTTGGACCATTCTTGGAAGACCTATAAGAAACCCATTGCAATATCATCCCATTTCTACACTGGGATAGGAAAATATTGTAACATATCATCAAGTCTTTGATTCTCTACTTTAAAATATTGACAAGTTAAGCATTGCGAGATGATCTTGGCCTCCATCCTTTTCATGTCGCTCCACAAAAACTATGTCTTCAACACCCTGTACATCTTCTGTATAACTGGATGTATAGCCGATCTTGAATAGTGGATAGCCTGAAAAATTTATTCTTGAAAAACCATAGGTACAACTATCTCATCTCTGATACACAAAACTGAACCCCCATCAAGTGTCTATCAATTAATGGTCTCCCCACCATCGAGTTTTGAACTTACAACCATACATCATGCATTAGATGTTTGTGCCTATTTGAAAATTTTTACTAAATCAGGAGCAAGCATAGCTGCAAAAAAACACAACATCACATCGGTTTTCCAATTCAACATGCATGTCGGCTAAGACTGACATCAACTGCAATTCATCTAATGCTCCTTTTACAAACTAAGAATATGAATTTCTACTCAATGCATCTACAAATGAATTTCCATTACCCAGTGTGTACATCAATTTGAAGACAAATATTTGGAGATACGCCATCCATCTTCATTGCCTCCGATTCAAATCTCACTGTGAGAAAATGTTTTTCAAGCTTTTGTGATCCGTAAACACAGTAAATTTCTCACCAAATAGATAATGTCTCTATGTTTTCAATGCATGGGTGACTGCAACTACCTCCAATAATGTGTTGGGTAATTATTCTCATGAAACCTCAACCGACATGATCTAGAAGCAACCACATGATCTCTTTTCATGAAAACCTATCCCAACCTTGATCCTGAAGCATCAAAATACACCACATACCCCTATACTAATTCTGGAAGGATCAAGAAAGGTGATGATGTAAGACAATCTTTTAGTTCCTGGAAAGACTTTTGAAATTTTTCCATCCATTGTAATGGAGAATTATTATTGTTCAGAGTTTTCATTGGTGAAGCTCATAATGAGAAATCACACACAATTCCTTGGTAGTAACCAGCATGACAAAGAAAACTTCATATATAGAAAGCATTCTTCAGTGGTTTCAAATAGATTACGACTTCTATCTTTTTTGGGACAATAGAAAATCCTTTCTCATAAATGACATGGAGAAGAAAATGTACTTATTCTATCTAAAGATCACACTTTTATAATTTGGCTTATAGATGATGATCTCTCGGGATTTGTAACACTGTTTTTAGGTCCACCTCTTGATCATCCCTTGTCTTTGAATAAACTAAAATGTCATCCACAAACACCACATCAGCCAAATCAATATATAGTTTAAATATCCAATTCATTAATTCTATGAAGAAATCTAGTGCATTCATTAGACCAAAAGGCATGACTATATATTCAGAGTGGCCATATAAAATTCTAAAAGTTGTCTTTGAACTATCCTCTTTTTGAACACTAAATTGGTGATATCCTGATCGCAATTCAATCTTGGTGAACCACTGAGCTCACCTTAATTGATCGAACAGATCATAAATGTGTGGAAGTGGATATCTATTATTTATCGAAACATGGGTAAGATTAAGATATTCAACACACAGCTAAAGAGTTCTATATGCCTTCTTCACAAACAAATCTGGTGGTGCCCATGGAGATGTACTGGTCCGAATTAATCCCTTTCCTTAAAGTTTCTCTAATTGCACATTCAACTATCTTAACTCTTTTGGAGCCATCCTATAATACATAAGGGAAATAGGAATGGTCCCCGGAAGGAGATCAATCATAAACTCCACTTCCCTTAGAGGTGGTATCCCTGAGAAGTTATTGGGAAATACAACTATAAATTCATCCACAATAACTGGAAAACTATTTTGCATGATCGCTTCCATTGATTCTAAAGTCATTTCTTCCAATTCGTAAGAGATTGTTCCCTCCATTGGTGCTAACAAGCTCATTGAACCCATCTTTACGGTCCTCTATCCTCTAAAGAGATGCTTGATGCTGTCCGTAGTCATGAAACTAACTATTATCATACAATAGTTGATTTGAGCCTTGGACATTGTTTTTCAATCCATACCCAGTATTACATCATATACATACATATCCAAAATCGAGAAGTCCCATTCTATCTTAGCTCCATCAATAGTTATAGAACATGAACTACACACAATGGCTTGACATTCCCTTTCATCGAGATGAGTTTGATGTTTCAAAACAGAAGGCATCGTTTCCAGTTTTAAACATAGAACGTAAAAAAGGAGGAGAAGCAATGAAGGAATGTGATGCACCAGTATCAAACAACCCTTTCACAAAGCTATAATTCAAAATAATGGTACCACTCGCTATAGATTTTCTAGCCAGATCAGTAACAATAATTTTCTCACCTCCATACAATTTCCTCTTCGTTACATTTTCTCCTTGTTTCCTTGATGAGGTTTCCATGGTTGAGGAGTCATGGTTTTTTATAATCTCTATAGATAGCTCTGCTCTGCTGACGAGATTGATTTTGTTGTCTTCCTCCAGTTGATGAATACGATGCTTGCGACAACTAAGAAGTGTCTCGAGCACCTGACCATGGTGCACTACAACAATAGTCCTAAAGATGTCCCTTGTTACTGAAATTATGACATTCTATAGGTTGTCTCATACAATTTCACTTTATGTGGTCAAGAGAACAACATTGAAAACAACCTTCTTTTCTCTGGGTTCATGGATAAAGGATTACTGATCTAGCATTCTAGTTCGGATTTACACTTGCACCTTGGAAATAGGTTTCCCTTTTCCTCTTTTTCCCAGTGGTTGAGTTCCCTTCATTTCCTTAAAATATCATCATGCCTCCTCCCATAGATCCCGAGATATGATATTCAACTATAGTCACTCTATTCACTATTTATCTATAATATGTAATACAAAGTACTGAAATCTTTGATCGAATCTCCTGTCAGACCTCAGATTCAAAGATGTGTCCCTTCAAAGAGGTACTTGCCACAAATTCTGGTGAAAATCATTCTATGATCATGAAACTAGATGCATACTCTATGACTGAGATTGTCTCTTGTTTCTAGATGATGAAGTTCGTCATTTTCATTATTTTTAATGTGTGGGGATAGAATTGTTTGTTTAAAAATTCCTCAAAATCCTACCATGTAAGTCCTTCATCCAATTTAGCTTCCACATCTAAATCCCACCACTCACATGCATGATCCTCAACCATATACGTCTCTAGTTTGACCTTTTTCACTACTGGTGTGATGATGAAATCAATGATACGATTAATCCTACATAGCCACACCTCCACCTTCTCATCTTCAGAATTACCCCAGAAATTAGGTGGATTCTGCTTCATGAAGTGGATGATATGATCCTCATGTCATGGCTCCTTCATCTGGTTCCCTATGTCCACAGCTTGAAAATCTTGGACAATAATCTGAACCAGCTATGGGTTCACATGTGTTTCAGGTGCAACCACATTCTCTGCAGCTTCATTGGGTTGGTTTTGACGATGCCTAACAGGTGCCATTTTCTAAACTAACAATAAAATCCATTACTCTCACTCTCTAGAAACTATTGTCATAGAATTTAAAATTCTATCACATCAACTATCACAACATTGTTTTCCAAAAAAAACATTTTCCCATGTTTAATATTATTTAAACACTTCACATGCTTTTGAAAATTAAACCATTTTCAAAATACGATAGGTATTCTCTTTTTCAAAATAATTCATTTGAAAACAAATTCCAATCATTTTCAAAAATTAACACTTCATTCACAACACGAATAATTCCTCAAAATGATGTGTTCAGTCATAGTGTGATGTAATTCCTCTACAATGCATGTCATGATCATATAATTGACTAAACCCATGACAGTGTGATTTCAAAATCCAAGAAGTGTCTCAGAACACTTATTTACCCAACTCCCTGGTAAATTGATGTTCAGAATAAAAGGGCTAGCTAAATCCTTTTATGATATTCATTTAATGTTCTAATAATCCTACTTGTTTCTAATATTTCTTCTCAAGGAATATACATGAAGATATTTCATCTCCAAAACAAGGAACATCGATGGCTACTTGTTAGGAAAGGACCGAACAAGCAGATACCATTGGTAATGACCCCCCAATTCCCAGAGGCTTGAGAGTACAAAGAGTCATTACTATGCCTTAGGAGACATTTCCAAGACTCTAATGGCTGGAAAAAAATGCCGAAGGGTTTCAAATAAAAGTGGGGGAAAATTTACCCTTTATTAAATAAACCAATAAACCTACCAACCAAAACCAATCATTCACTATATGATGCGTGAACAAATGGAAGACAACTCAAAAAATTCATGAATCTAAAAATCACATCAAAGTAAGCAATAATAGAAGAATAACCAAGTATCAAAGTACACAGCATATAGACTACACAAGACACTCCAAAGACATCAAGACTACATGCTCCATAAGCTCCAAGCTCCAAAATATCCAAACAGCCCAAACATCATGAGGTTGTGCTAAACATGTGTGAAACATTACCTTTTCCCTTGTCCTAAAATATTACATCTGCAAAAGCACCAAAGTGCCAAACCGGGGGTGAGTATAAAACTCAGTAGGATTTCCCAAATGACTTCCCTACTCACACCACTATAATTGAAGAGTTACCAATAATTATATGAAATATTTTTTATATAAAAAATTTCTCAAAAGTAGTTTATAACTAAATATTAATATGTTTTGAAAACCATTCATTACCAAAAGGACACAAGTTCAATTAAAACCAATTTTCCCAGCAAAATATTATTCCAGAAAAATAACTAAACAATCTTCACAACCATTTCACAATATCCCTTTATCAGCATACCAAAATATTCCTCAAACCCCTGAAACCAACCATGAATGATATGTTATGATAGTTCCATACTCATGAGCGGTTCCTTGACGATCTACCAAGTCATCATAAGGTAATTGTTTTCCATCTTCCCTTAACCCTTTGGAACCGAGCACAAGGTCATATTTCAACCGATCCCCATGTATGAAATTCCCATGTTCCATTAAACATTTGGCATTGATAACAAGGTTATATTTCAACCAAGACCCACATATCAAACTTGAAAACACACCACATATTCCCAACGATCATGCCAAAACAACCCATTCAATAATACCACCTTTTTATTGAAAACCATTTCTGTCAAAACCATTTCAATGCCAAACCATTTCAATTCCAACCCATTTCAATAAAAATACATTTTTATTGAAAACCATTTATATTGAAAATATATTTTTCATTAACAATTTAGTAATTCTAGAAAATCCATAATTGAAAATCTTCATTTTAAATTCATGAAACTAAACCCCCTTTTGCACAATTATTTACCAAGATCACGAAATTTCACAGAAACCATAAATCATAACAAATGAAGATTTTTCAATGCATTTCAAAATTAATTAACTAATTTGAATCTATGAAAATCAATCATAGTAATAGGAGACGATAGTAAAGCCACCTACCTTGAAGGTTTTGGTGAACCTTTGACAACATACGAAGAATGCACTAGAAAGAGGGTTGATTCTCTAAGAACAGCCTTAGTTATCTTATCCTAGGAAGACCATGACTAAACATTGAATTATTTGGCATCCAAAAACATAAATCTCACCTCTATAGGTTCAGATCTAAGAAAGAATGGAGATAAGAGAAGTAGGTCTAAGCGGATCTAAGAAAACACGACAAATCCAGAAATAATGCTGACATACCCTAAGAATCAGACTCGAAATCACAAAGGAAAGGATCTTGTTTGGCTCTAACTCATGTAGAGAGGGTTCTCCATCCCTCTAGGGAGAGAAATCTAGAAATAGGGGCGTTTTGAAGACAAAACGAAATATATAGAGAAAAAAAGAGTAAGCTACTAGAATATAGGATCAATATTGGGCCTCCTGCACATGGTTTGACATTACTTTTTGGGCCAACCATGCAAGGATCGTGCGACCTTCCTTTTTGTCCCATCACATCATACAAAACCCCCAAAATCTCCCATACATCACCTTTACCATTTTTATGGAAACACTTTTTAAAGGAAACTTCCCACATTATGGAAACACCCCACTTTGAGGAAACAAGCCACTTTATGAACACCCCACATTATAGAGACACCCCATTTTATGCAAACAACCCACTTTATGGAAACAATCCACTTTATGGAAACAACCAACATCATGGAAACACCCTACTTTATGGAAACTCTATATTAAAGAAATAGTAATTAAAAAACGTGAGGAATGTGGTTATATACCCAAAACATGGGGTACTAAATTCTACCCATCATTGGTCATTCCATCCTCAGAAATTAGAAAACCCTCACTAGAAAAAAGAGTTCTAACCACTGCTCTTTCATTTCCTTATCATGCTCCCAAGTCTCTTACTAAATCTTACCATGTTTCCATAAAGCCCACACTAGTCATATTCCTTTCTCATGCAAGACATTTTCTTTTCTATCCATGATCCACAATGGGATATGTATTATTGATGCATCCAGTTCTAGCTCAACGTGATCCCATCTGATCACATGGTTAGGATCCGAGTGAAACTTTTTCAACTGGGATACATGGAACACGTTATTCACCAAACTAAACCATGGTGGTAATACCAACTGATATGCCACCACTCTAACCCATTCCAGTATCTCAAAAGGGCCAATGTATCTAAAATATAATTAGGCAAAATTCACAAAGCGATGATGTATAATCCTTGAAGAGATCCTCAAGAAGATATGATCACCCACATAGAACGAAAATGGTTCTCAATGGTGATCTGCACAAAATGTCTAACACCTCTAAGCCCTCTCCATCCTATTTCTAATCAACTATATCTTCTATGTTGTTTCTCAGGCAAGGCTTGGAACGACAAGTGATGTTTCACCCATTTCCACCCAACATATAGGAGAATGACATGGAAACCCATACAACACTTCAAACGGAGCCATGTGTATCAAGGATTGATAGTTTTTATTGTATGAGAAGTCCATTAAAGAAATTTTATGCTCCAATGAGCCACCAGAATCCATTACACAATCTTGCAACATGTCTTCCAACATCTTTATCATTCGCTCGGATTGTCTATCCATCTGTGGATGATATGCCTTGCTCATAGTCAACTGAGTCCTCAGATCTTACTGTAAGGATTTGTAGAAATGAGATGTGAACCTCTTATCTCTATATGAGACTATTGACACTAGTACACCATGCCTAATTACCACTTCATGGAAATATATTTTTGAAAGATCTTCCACCGTATGAGTTTCACGAATAGGTATGAAATGGGACGACTTGGTTAGATGATCCAATATCACCCAAATGGAATCGTGTTTTGGGAACATTCTAGGAAGACTAGTAACCAAATACATTGCTATCTGATCCCATTTCTACACTGGGTTGGGCAGTGATTGTTACATACCAGATGGTCTCGGATTCTCTACATTAACCTGATGACAAGTTAGGCATCGCAAGATGAACTCAACCGCCTTCCATTTCTTATAGCTCCCCCAAAACTGTTCCTTCAACACCTTATACATCATTTATATACCTGGATGTACAGACAATCTCAAATAGTGTTAAGCATGAAGTATTTGTTCCTAACAAACCATAGGCACTACCATCTGATCCATGAAATACAAAACTAAACCCCATCAAGTTTCCATCACTCAATGGTCTCACCACCATTGAGTTTTGAACTTACAACCAGACATCCAACTTCAGATGTTTGTGCCTATTTGATCATTTTTACTAAATCTGGAACAACCATAGCTAAAAATAAAACCACAACATCACCTCAGTCTTCACATTCCACATGAATTTCAGCTAATACCGACATCAACTACCATTCATCTTAATCTCATTTCTCTAACTGAGCTTATAAATTTCTACTTAATGCATCCGCCATAGAATTTACTTTCCCCAACGTGAACATGAATTCAATGACAAACATTTGTAGATACTCCATCCATCTCCCTTTCCTCATATTCAAATCTCGCTATGAGAAAACGTGTTTCAAGATTTTGTGATAAATAAAGACAGTAAATTTATCACCAAAGAAATAATGTCTCCATGTATTCAAATCATGAACGACTGCATCATAGTAAAAATCATGTGTTGGGTAATTATTTTCATACACCCACAACTACCTTGAACCATAAGCAACCACATGATCCCTTTGCATGAGAACATAGCCCAACACTAATCCTAAAACATCACAATACACCACACACCCCCATCTGGATTCTAGAAAGATCAATATAGGTGCCAATGTAAGATAAACATTCAGTTCATAGAAAGACTTCAAAAATTCCTCCATCCATTGGAATAGAGCATTATTCTTTATCAGAGTTATCATTTGTAAATCTAGTCATGATAAATCATGCACAAAGAATCAGTATTAACCACCTAGACTAAGAAATCTATGTATCTTGAAAACATTCTTCAGTGGTTACCAAGAGATAACAACTTATATCTTTTTTGGATCAATGAAAAATCCATTCTCATAAATTATGTGGCGAAGAAAACTTAAATCTTGTATCCAAAAATAAAATATTGATAATTTGGAATAGAAATGATGATATCTCAAAATTTGTAACATTGTTTCTAGGTTCAACTGGTGATTGGACCTTGTCTTTGAATAATGTAAAATTTCATAAAAAACACCACAAAAAAAGAATCTAGATATTGTTGAAATATCTAATTCATCAATTCCATGAAGACCGCTGGTGTATTCGTTAGATCGGAAGGTATGACTATATATTCATACTGTCCATATCTACTTTGGAAAGCTATATTTGGAGTATCCTCTTTCTGATATCTCAATTGGAGATATCCATATCACAAGTCAATCCTGGAGAAACACAGAGCTCTCCTTAATTGATCGATTAAATCATCAATTCATAGAGGTAGATATCTATTATTTATGCTAACTTCATAAAGCTTACGATAATCAATACACAGCCGAAGAGTACCATCTTTCATCTTCACGAACAAAACATGTGCTTCCCTTGGAGACGTACATGGTCGATTAAAACCCTTTCTTTCTAGTTCCTATTGTAACCCTCTGACCCCGGATACCTAGATTCAGTGCATTATTAATAACATTGGCATGATCACAAGAAAGATAAAATCTCGAAAGACTGATTAGTTTAGTAGCCTTAGAAACACTAGATATATTCACAAGTTTAACATTACATCATAAAAAAAAACTACAAAAACATAGAATCCATAGTCTACACTCTTATCCCCTCATACTATCCCTGCAGGTCATTCATAATTTACTTCTTCATATCCTGGGAAAATAAAACATAGAAAAGGGGTGAGCTCAAATGCCCAGTAAGGATAACGATATAGCGGAAACATTCATAAATAAGAATAAACATTTTTGGCAATGTATACCTAAAACAAAAGCCTTTTAAACATGAACTTAAACATATGATGGAAAACATAAAATGAAATAACACCATTTACTTATTCACATGGATATTCTACTAATCGAATAATCGCATGCAATATCAATAACAACTTTCATAATGATGGAATGCATAATGCCAGACTATCATAAACACGTAGCCAAGGCCTCGTGCCAAGAATACAAATAAGATTTTCCA
This sequence comes from Viscum album, assembly GCA_963277665.1. Classification (NCBI taxonomy): domain Eukaryota; kingdom Viridiplantae; phylum Streptophyta; class Magnoliopsida; order Santalales; family Viscaceae; genus Viscum; species Viscum album. The sequence goes on from OY728145.1 coordinate 516,806,903, forward strand.
AGGCCTTGTGCCAAGACACTAGTTTGTCTCATGAGACCTACCGATTCATCGGGAGCTATAGCGGGCTCCACCCATCACATATTAAGTTCAATGCATTCCCATATGAAAATGTTTAAACATAACATAAAACTTCATATTAAAACTAGCAAACGAAATGTAAATACATCATCCATAAACCATGAATGGTATAAAAATAACACATCCACTATCAAACGTATCACAAAACCTTCAATACAATATAGATGTTTTTTATCATAATAAATCAACTTAAAATAAGCTTAAAATCCATCAAAGGATGTTGACATAGATGAAATCAAAACTCTTTTCAGAGAAATATGTCTTTCTATTTTGAAATCATTTAAGAGTCATATATTTATAAAATAAAAAATTTTCTTTGAAAATATTCTTATAAGCTTGTAAGGGAAGTTTCAACGATTTTATAATGGCGGAAAATAGCCGCACCCGCAGTATAAGTTAAAAAAAACATTCTTACCTTAATTCTGTCGAAAAGGTTAAAAGGCACCTTGTTTGGAAAACTACGGAATGATTCCTTTATAAACCTCTTATAAAAAGTCAAACAAGGGTATAAATGTATTTAAACCGTATTCTTGTAAATAGTAAAAATGTTTTGAAATACATTTTTAAGAAACATGGATGTGGATGATAATGAAATCCAGGTAGATTATTTTGTATAAACAACCTCGGATAATGAAGAGATTGCGAAATAAACCCTTACCATGTACTTTTCCTTGGTTGGGGGTATGTTAACCTCCTGTATAATGGTGAAATAGTTTTTATTAAATTATACACAAATCGTGTACATTAATATGATATCATATATGATCTTTTAAAACTGATTTGTTAATAATATCTTAGTATTATCATTTTTTCGGGTGTTAACTTACTCATTTTCTTTTATATGTTATGTTACGTAAGCCATGTTTGTCATGGATAGGTTGTATCTTAATCATATCCAGAATGATATCAAGCCCTTAGATACTATTATTAATTATCAAATGAGAATTATACTTGAATGGATACGATGGAGAATGAATCTCATCGTGTTCGTGGAGACGGTAGTCCGTACGTACGCACGAGCGACAATATCATCCTTTTGATATTAAAATAATATATAGTTGGATGTTATATCATGTATACAGAATCATTACCATGTAATATTTATTATTTAAATGAATTACACATCATCATTATACCGATCCAAATAATAATTTATTGAATAACAATTACACCACGATGTGGAGACGGTAATCCGTACGTACCCACATATGGTGACATGTCATTCAAATGATGGATAAAATATGGAATATGGTTTTATAATATTTATAATAACATCACAGTATATAGGAGATACTAGAGTTATTATTTTAGAGTGGTAATAACAAAGAAAGAAGAAATTGAAGAAGAAATGAACTTGAAAAGGGGTGGTGAAATCATTACCTCTTCTTCGGGTTCTTCCTTTTGATTTGATCAAAATGGCTCCTTAGGTTGGATTAATGATCAAACTAAGGCCTCTTGTTTGTAGTGAGGGATGTTTAGAGTGTATTCGGGCAGAGTTTGGCAGAGCCAAATGGATTTAAAGGTGTGAGTTAATGAGAAGGGGGAGTGCCCCTTTATAAGAGGGGTGTGGGGCACCTTTGTAAAATCTAGAAATATTATTTAATAATAAATCCCTATTCGGTTTCTAATGGCTCTAAAGTGTATTATTTAAATGTTAAAGTGGGGATAGGTCGAAAACCACTCAACCAGTATAATTTAGACAGGATTGGGTTACTATATTAACTTTATAATTAAGTATTAACTCTTAGTTAATTAGTTTCACTTTTACAATGTCTCTTTGTATTTTTATATTATATTTTTAATAAACATACTATATACATCCAAGAGACCCCCATGTGGTCCATTAATGATACACCAATCAGGATATAAGTCTCTTGGCCGAACCGTAGATTTTTAGAAATTTAATATCAATTAATAATATAATATTTGTTTTAAAAACTCTTTTATGTAAATTTTGACACTATTCAATAATTGATTTTTGGAAAAATCATAACAGAATGATTACATCAAAAAAGTTAATTAAATCATTCCTAACATGTCATATTAATTTATAAAATTATTGGTATATATAAAAAGTCTCAAATTACATTTAATTGGGTATTTATAATATCAATTATTCTAATTTTTCACTATTATGGTAATTACTACATCATCCTTGTGTCATAAATAAATTAAATTATTTAATTTCTAAAAATAATAAATAAAATATAATTATGTAGGAAAAAATTTTAGATTTCTAATTAATATTTACAATCGAATTTATCTTATTTTTAACCCTATATTAAAAATGTTTTAGTAAATAAACCTTTATTTTAACTCTTTTAACTCTTCTTTAAATGAAATAAAAATAAATGTCCTAATCTAATCCAAGTAGACCTAAATGATAATATTTTATTCCTAAGGTTGTTTTTGGTCGAATTAAACTTATCAAATAGAATTAGGACATGTTTTAGGGTAATATTGATACATTTTTACACTTAATTACTCTATTTACATTTAACCGTGGTAAATAAAAGTAAAAAGTTACTATTCACCAAAAATTATTTTCATCTCAATGAATCACATTATATTACTTGATATTAACCGTGTCTCTTGGATTTTTGAAATTCCACTCACAGAAGCGGTAAAATTATGTTTTATAAAAAATTCAATTTTTTAACTACCACTTAGTGGTTTCACTTTTCATCAAAATATGAAGTTTTTTAGAAAAATACCAAAAATTCACTCTAGGCTAATTTTGATATTCAAAATCCAAAAATGAAGTACATTTTGAAAAATAAAATTTATAAATTTCAAAATGTGGGTATTACTATTTATAACGACTAGTTTTATTGGTTGTGGTGAGTTAGAACTCGATGTTGCATACAACACACGCTATTGCATTATTCAAAGAGAAGCATAACATAGAAGCATGGGGTGTTACATTCTCCCATCCTTCAAATAATTTCATCCTCGAAATTTCTAGAATACTACCACATGAAAAGACTCGGGTGGTTCTTCGTCATAACTTCCTCGGGTTCTCACGTTTCATCTTCCATCTTATGGTTTTTCCACAAGACTTTTACCAGACGAGTCATCTGGTTTCTAGGTACTTATTCTCTCATATCAATAATCTTGATGGGCTCTTCTCAATAAGACAGATCGGGTTCCAGTTCTAATTCCTCATAGGTGAGTACATGCGTTGGGTCAGGCATGTATTTCTTCAACAGAGATATGTGGAACACATCGTGAACTTTGGAGAGACTTGGCGGCATTGCCAACCGGTAAGCTACAACCCCAATTCGTTCTAGAATTTCAAAAGGTCCGTTGTACCTGGGACACAATTTACCTTTCTTACCAAAACATATGACTCCCTTCCATGGAGATATCTTAAGGAAAACATGATCACTGACTTGAAAATCCAAATACTTACTTCGATTATCAGCATTGCTCTTCTGCCAACATTGAGCTTCTCTGATATGATTTTGGATTACCTTCACCTTTTCTATTGTTTCTTCCTCCTGTTCTGGGCCTACAAGTTTTCCATCACCAACGTCATCCCAATAGGTTGGTGTGCGACATCTCTTTCCGTATAACGCTTCATATGGTGCCATATGAATACTCGAATGGAATCTATTGTTATAGGAAAATTCTACCTGAGGTAAATGTTGATCCCACATACCCTGAAATTCAAGTGAGTAGGATCTCAACATGTATTCTAAGCTTTGAATAGTTCTTACTGATTGTCCATCTGTTTGAGGGTGGTAGGCAGTGCTCAAATAAAGATTAGTATCCAAGGCTTTCTGAAGACTTTTCCAGAATCTTGAAGTAAAACGGGGATCACGATCAGAAACAATCTATAGGGGTACTCCATTAAGTCTCACAACTTCATTAATATATAGTCTTGCTTGTCGTTCAAGTGGTAAATCATCTCTTATTGCAATAAAATGTGATGACTTTGTAAGAAAATAAATAATGACCCATATTGAATCGTTCCTTCTAGGAGTCTTTGGTAGCCCCATGACAAAGTCCATCGTAATATTGTCCCATTTCCACTCCGGTATGGGAAGAGGTTGCATGACTCCTCCAGGCTGTTTCCTTCCAGATTTCACTTGTTGACAAACCATACATCTTGACACAAAATCAACAATCTCCCTATTCATGTTGTACCACCAAAAATGTTCCCTCAAATCTCCATACATTTTGGTGCTCCCAGGGTGTATAGAGAAATTGGAACTATAAGCATCATCCAGCAATTCCCTTTTTAGATCCTGTATATCGGGAACACAAAGCCTCTTCTCGAATTTCAAAATTCCTTCTTCATACACAAAGTCTCTCAATCTCCCATCATTCACAACATTAATCTTCTTTTTAAATTCATCATCATCGGTCTGAGAACTCTTAATACTTTCTAGTAAATATGGTTTGGAAACCATTTGGAAAAGCATTGATGTTTCAACTTCCTTGATTATTCCCATGTCCATCTTCACTAGATCCATGAAAATTGGATCCCTTTCAATTCTCATATTGTTCAAAATTCAATGGTCTTTTCTGCTCAAACCATCTTCCCCCTTGTTTGCTTTCCCTGGGTGGTAGTGTATCCTACAATCATAATCCTTGAGTAATTCAATCCATCTCCTTTACCTCATGTTGAGTTCTTTTTGTGAGAAAACATATTTCAAACACTTTTGATCAGTATAAATCTCACATTTTTCACCATAGAGGTAGTGCCTCTATATCTTCAAAGAAAATATCACAGCTTTTAATTCGAGATCATAAGTAGGATAGTTTTGTTCAGGAAATTTCAATTGTCGTGATGCATAGGCAATTACCCTATCATTCTGTATATGGACACAACCAAGTCCTTTCTTCGATGCATCACTATAAATAATGACCCCATCATTCCCCGATGGTAGAGTCAATATAGGAGAATTAACTAATATTCTCTTCAGTTCTTCGAAACATTCTTCACACTCTTTTTTCCAAAGAAATTTACCCCCTTTACGTGTGAGCTTCATTAATGGGTTAGCCAATTGGGCAAAATTCTAGATGAAATGTCGATAACAACCGGCCAATCCAGTAAAACTGCGTACCTCAGTTATACTCGGAGGTGCTGGCCATTCATGGATTTCCATGGTCTTAGAAGGATCAAAAGAGATTCCATCTTTAGAGACAATATGTCCAAGAAAAGAAATCTCATGATGCCAGAATTCACACTTCCTAAAAATCCCTTATAATTCATGTATTTTCAGAGTCATCAGGATAATACACAAGTGATTTTCATAGTCTTTATAGATTTTGGAGTATACCAATATATCATCAATAAATAACACCACAAATTCATCAAGATATTCCTTGAAAACTATATTAATCAGATCTATGAATACAGAGAGTGCATTAGTCAATCCAAAAGGCATTACTATAAGCTCATAATGCCCGTAACTAGATCGAAATGCTTTCTTCAGAATGTCTTCCATATTCAAACACAACTGATGGTATCCAGATCGAAGGTCAATCTTTGAAAAGTATTGAGCTCCATGTAGTTGGTGAAATAAATCATCAATGCGTGGTAGGGGATACTTGTTCTTTATTGTTATATAATTGATCTCCCTATAGTCAATACATAACCTCATAGATCCATCTTTCTTTTTAACAAAAAGAAAAGGGGCTCCCCATGGAGAAACTCTAGGGAAAATAAATCCCTTATTACTCAATTACTCTAGTTGTTTCTTTAGATCGACTAATTCTACAGTGGCCATTCTATAAGGGGTATTCGATATAGGCCTTGATCCAGGAATTAAATCAATGGAAAACTCAACTTCTCATTCTAGAGGATGTCCATGTAAATCTTTCAGAAACACATCTACATATTCTTTCACAACAGGTACATCCTCTATTTGAACATTCCTTTCCTCACCAACAGTCGTTTCATCCTCTTCCTCCCCAATAATTGAATTTAGTTGAGCTACTGGGGATGGATCTAGATAAGAATTAGGTGGTGACGATTCTGCTCTAATGATAAGGTGTTCCTTATCATCATCATCAAAAATATTAACCCCATTCTTCTTATAATAAATCTTCACATCATGGTTTGAAATCCAATCCATACTGAGGATTATATCAAACTCAATCCTAGGTATGCCGATGAGATCAGCAGATAAAGAACATTTATGTGCTCTAATGAGGACTGATTCACAAAACTTTGTTGCAATGATACTTCCCTTAGGAGATTTAACTGACAACTCTCTTGTTAAATAAAACTGGAAATATCTAATTTTCATAGAAAACTAGGAAGATATGAAACAATGCGATGATCCAGAATCAAATAATGCATTTTCTAAACTTGAGGAAACCATTAAATTACCTGCCACCATGTCTTTTAGAGCTTCTACCTCAGCAGTAGTGATAACATAAGCCTGGCCTAGATCACTTGGCCTTTTCTGAGGTATGTTCCCCTGACACATAAGACATTCATTTGCATAATGTCCCATCTCCCTACAATTATATCACTGAACATCGGTAGCTTCCTTCTTCCCATTGCAATCAAGAGCTTGGTGGCCTTTTTCACCACACTTGTTACAGACTCCTGTTCTATTTAAGCAAGTACCAGGGTGTTTCTTCCCATATTTACTACAGGATGGATATTCAAATTTTCCCTTCTTCCCTTTATTTCCATTCCTAGATTGATCAGCATATCTCTTCTTCTCTTGCTTTGATTTAATGTCATAAGACATTGATAATTCTTTCTCTGTCTTGATAGCACATGAGACAATGTCTTCATAAGACGAGAAGGATTGTGAGACTAATTCTCGATGGAGAAATGGTTTAAACCCATAAAAGAAATGCTCAATCTTACTTCTTGGGTTACATATATAATCTCCAGGATACCTTGCTAAAATTGTTAAGTTAGACTCATACTTTGTGACATTCTCATCCTCCTTTTGTCTCAGACTCAGAAATTGTCTTTCCATATCTGCTCGATAGTCACGAGAAAAGTATCTTTCTAAAAATAGATCTTTGAACTCCATCCATTCCATATTTGATACTTCATCATCTTACTTCGTGTTTTGTATCAATGACCACCATTGATCAACATCTCCAGTGTGGCGGTAAACTGCCATGATAACTTTTTCCCTTTCACTACTTCCCAATGCCTGAAATATTTTCTCTAAGGAACTTATCCATTGCTCAGATACTAATGGATTTGTACTCCCATTGAATGTTGGTGGTTGCTGCCTCATGAAGAGATCTAACATTGATCCTCCACGCTATGGATCAGGGTGCTCCATACGGGTAAGGTTATTATTCATAACCTGAGTGAGTTGTCCCAGTATGGTGATTAGTTGATCGGCACAAGTTGCATCACCAGCTCCACTATAATTATCTTGAGCAGGAGGTAAATCCCTATATGGAGTGCATGCATTGATACAGATTCCATTTCTTCCACTATGCGAAATTTCTAAACAATGTCATAAACTAGATTAGTTTATGAATCAAAATACATAATTCTGTACTTATAAAACACTTAACATAAATTGACCTATTTATGGATATAATCCATAATCATAAAATTGTTTTCTTTGAAGATTTATATACTAATAAACCCTTCATAATGATTTGTAATGAAAATGAGAGTTATCCTAAGCATATCCCCCAGGAGTGTCGTAACCAAGAGTGCATCAGGGCCCGTTGTCATGCACCAGTTCCTGTTCGAGTCTAGATCAAAGTGGTTTTTTTGGGTTTTACCCCTAGGTTCATCTGTTCCAAAGCCGCCTCTACCTGCTCGTATCCAGATAGGGATGTATTGCTCGGAAAACTCACAAAATCTCTACAATACCAAAATTCTAGGAAGTTCTTCTATACTAATCCTCAATGTCCATCTTAAATATATGTTCTCTAGTCAGATTTTATCAAAATCTAGCTTTCAATGTTTGTACTAAAATTCCTCTGATACTAACTATAATGCCCATACCCCAGTTACCTAGATTTGGTGCATTATTACATAACATTGGCATGATCACAAGAAAGATCAAATCTCGAAAGACCGATTAGTTTAGTAGCCTTGGAAACACTAGATATATTGATAAGTTTTACATTACATCATTAAAATGAAAACTAAAACAACATAGTCTCCATAGTATACACTCTTATCCCCTCATTCTATCCTTACAGGTCATTCATAATTTTCTTCTTCACATCCTGGGAAAATAAAACATAGAAAAGGGGTGAGCTCAAATGCCCAGTAAGGATAACGATATAGCAGATACTTTCATAAAAAAGAATAAACATTTAAGGCAATGTATAACAATAACAAAAGCCTTTTAAACTTGAAATTCAACAAAGTATGGCAAAAATAAAATAAAATAATTCAATTGACTTATTCACATGGATATTGTACTAATCGAATAATCACATGAAATATCAATAACCACTAAATAATGATGGAATGCATAATTCCAAACTATCATAACCACATAGCCAAGGCCTCGTTCCATGACTAAAAATAAGATTTTTCCAAGGCCTTGTGCCAAGACACTAGTTTTTATCATGAGACATACCTATGCACCGAGGAGCTAAAGAGGGATCCACCTGTCACGTATTATGTCCAATGCATTCCCATATGAAAAGCTTTAAACATAACATAAACATTCGTTTTAAAACTATCATATGAAATGTAAATACTTCATCCATAAATCATGATTGGTATAAAAAAAAAATATCCACAGTCAAACATATCACAAAACCTTCAATACAATATACAAGTTTTGTATCATAATAAATCAACTTCAAATAAGCGTAAAATCCATCAAAGGTTGTTGACATAGATGAAATCAAAACTCTTTTTAAAGAAACATCTCTTTATATTTTGAAATCATTTAAAAGTCATATATTTATAAAATAAAACATTTTCTTTGAAAATATTCTTATAAGCATGTAAGGGAAGATTCGGCAATTTTATAACGGAGAAAAATAGCTGCACCCGCCGTATAAGTTAAAAAAAACATTCTTACCTTAATTCTGTTGAAAATGTTAAAAATCGCCTTGTTTGGAAAACGACGGAAAGATTCCTTTATAAACCTCTTATAAAAAAGTCAAAAAGGGTATAAATGTCTTTAACCCATATTCTGATAAATAGTAAATATGTTTTTAAATACATTCTTATGAAACATGGATATGGATGACAATGAAATCCCAGTAGATTATTACGTATAAACAAACTCGGATAATGAAGAGATTGCGAAATAAACCCTTAACATGTACTTTTCCTTGGTTGGGGGTAGGTTAACCTCCTGTATAATGGTGAAATAATTTTTATTAAATTATAAAAGAATCATATACATTAATATGATATCATATATGATCTTTTAACATTGATTTGTTAATAATATCTTAGTATTATCGTTGTTTCGGGTGTTAACATACTCGTTTTCTTTGATATGTTTTGTTACGTGAGCCGTGTTTGTCATAGATAGGTTGTATCTTAATCATATCCAGAATTATATCAAATCCTTATATAATATTAGTAATCATCAAATGATAATTAGACTTTAATGGATACGATGGAGAATGAATCTCATCGCGTTTGTGGAGACGGTAGTCCGTACATACGCACGAGCGACAATATCATCCTTTTGATATTAAAATAATATATAGTTGGATGTTATATCATATATATAGAATCATTATCATGTTATATTTATTATTTACATGAATTACACATCATCATTATAACCATCCAAATAATAATTTATTGAATAACAATTACACCACGTCGTGGAGACGGTAAGCCGTACATACGCACGTATGGTGACATGTCATTCAAAGGATGGATAGAATATTGAATATGGTTTTATCATATTTATAATAACATCATAGTCTGTAGGAGATACTGTAGTTATTATTTTTGAATGGGAATAACAATGAAAGAATAAGTTGAAGAATAAATGAACTTGAAAAGGGGTGGTGAAATCATTACCTCTTCTTCGGGTTCTTCCTTTGGATTTGATCAAAAGGGATCCATAAGTTGGATTTCGGATAACAATAAGGACTCTAGGTTGTATTGAGGGAAGTTTATAGAGTATTGGGGAAGAGTTTGGCCGATCCAAATGGCTTTGAAGGTGTGAATTAATGATAAGGGGGAGTTCACTTTTATAAGAGGGGTGAGGGGCTCCTTTGGAAAAGCTAGAAATAATATTTTTAAAAAAATTCATATTCGGTTTCTAATGGCTCCAAAGTGGATTATTTAAATTTTAAGGTGGTTATAGGTCTAAAAAAACTCAACCAATAGAATTTAGACAGGTTTGGGTTACTATATTAACCTTATCATTAAGTATTAACTCTTAGTTAATTAGTCTCACTTTTACAATGTGTCTTTGTATTTTTATATTATATGGTTAATAAACATACTATACACATCCAAGAGACACCCAAGTGGTAAATTAATGGCACATATATCATTATATAAGTATCTTGACCTAACCTTATATTTTCATAAATTTAATATAAATTAATAATATAATATTTGTTTTAAAAACCCTTTTTTGTTAATATTGACACTATTCAATAATTGATTTTTGTAAAACTAATAACCGCATGGTTACTTAGAAAAAAGTTAATTAAATCATTCCTAACATGTCATATTTACCTATAAATTTATTTTTATTTATAAAAAGTCTCAAATTACATTTATTTGTGTATTTATAATATCAATTATTCTAATTTTTCACTATTATGGTAATTACTGCATCATCATTGTGTCATCAATAATTTAAATTATGTGACGTCTAAAAATAATAAATAAAATATAATTATGTATGAAATATTTTTATATTTCTAATGAATATTTACAATCGAATTTATCTTATGTTTATCCCTATATTAAAAACGTTTTAGTAAATAAACGTTGATTTTAACTCTTTTAACTCTTCTTTGAATTAAATAATAAGAAATGTCCTAATCTAATCCAAGTGGACCTAAATGATAATATATTATTCATAATGATGTTTTTGGTCGAATTGATCTTATCCAATAGAATTAGGACAAGTGTTAGAGTAATATTAATATCATTTGTACCTTTAATTACCCAATTTACTTTTAACCGTGGTAAATAAAAGTAAAAAGTTACTAGTCACCAAAAATTATTTTCATTTCAATGAACCACATTTTAGTCCTTGATATTAACCGTGTCTCTCGGATTTTAGAAATTACACTCACAGAAGCAGTAAAATTATGTTTTATGAAAAGTTCAGTTTTTTAACTACCACTTAGTGGTTTCACTATTCATCAAAAAATGATGTTTTTCAGAAAAATACCAAAAATTCACCCAAGGATAATTTCGATATTACGAATCCAAAAATGAAGTCCATTTTGAAAAATAAAATTTATAAATTTCAAAAAGTGGGTATTAATATTCATAACTACTAGTCTGATTGGTTGTGGTATCTTAGAACTCGATGTTGTGTACAACACGTGCTATTGCATTATTCAAAGAGAAGCGTACCGTAGAAGCATGGAGTGTTACACCTACAAATAAAAATTCAATTCTTGTAACTCTGTTGGTTCTATCCTATAAGATGGAAGGGAGATAGGACTGGTCCCTGGAAGGAGATCAATCATAAACACCACTTCCCTTAGAAGTGGTAACCCATAGATTTTCTTGGGAAAAGCATTTGGAAATTGATCCACAACACCTAGAAAACCAATTTACTCAATCTCTTACATTTATTTAAAAGTCAATGCTTTTAATTGGTAAGAGATAATTCCCACCATTGGTTCCAACAAGCCCTTTTCACCATTTTTTAAAATCTTCTCTCATCTAAAGAGATGCTCGATGTTGTCCTCAGTCATGAAACTAATTTTTCTCCTATAACAATAAATTTTGGCCTCGAAAATTCTCATACAACACATACCCATGATGAAATTATAAAAATCCATAACCAACATCTAGAAGTCCCATTCTATTTCATATCCAACAATAGTTATATCACATTCTCTACACACAAAGGATTGACATTAGCTTTCACTGAGAGGAGTTTGCAATTCCAAAATAGATGGCATCATTTCCGATTCTAAACATAGCAAGTCAAAAACATGGGAAGAAATGAGGGAATGTGATTCTCCTATATCAAACAACACTTTCACATAGGTAGGATCCAAACGAATCATACCTATCATTGTAGATGGTACAGCCTGATCATCACCAATCATCTGCTCAGATCCATAAAATTTCTTCTTTGCTACACTCTTCTTCTTGGTTCCTTGATGACGTTTCTCTGGTTGAGGAGTCATGGTATTTATATAATCACCATGGATATCTCTTCTCTACTAACAAGACTGAATCTTCTATCCTCCTCTAATCGAATAATAAGATGCTTGTGAGACCTAAGAAGTTTCTCGAGCACCTAACCTTGGAGCACTACAATAATAGCGCTAAAGATGTCCCGTGTTGTTGCAATTATGACATTCTCTAGGTTGTGTCATACAATCTCATTTTAGGTGTTCAAGCGAACCACATTAAAAACAACCTTCTTTGCTCTGGGGTCCTAGAAGAAGGATTACTGATCCGGCTGTTTGGTTTTGATTTCCACATGCTCTTTGGGAATAGGTGTCCCTTTTCTACTTGTTAACAGAGGTAGAGTTCCCACCATTTCATGTAGGTATCATCATGCCTCCTCCCTTTGATCTCGATATATCACATTCATCCATAGTCGCTCTGTTCACCATCTCTATATAATCTGTAATACAAGGTACTCTATTCATTGATTGAATCTCCTATCATCGCCCAGTTTCGAAGATGTGTGCCTTCAAAGAGGCACATGATGCAAATTACGATGTAAAGCGTACTAAGTTCAGGAACTGCACAACATACTCTGTGATAGAGAGACTCTTTTGTTTCAGGATGAAGAAGTCTGTTGCTTTCTGGATCTATAATGTGTGGGGATTGAATTTTTTGTTGAACAATTCCTCAAAATCCTCCCATGTATGTTCTTCATCCAATTTAGTGTGCACCGCTAAATCCAACCACTGACAAGCAGTATCCTCAAAAATATATGTCACCTATTGGATATTCAGCTCTACAAATGTGCCGATGTAGTCAAACATACGATTCATCTTTCATAGCCACACTTCCACCCTCTCATGTTCAGAATCACAGCAGAAATTATGTGGATTTTGTTTCATGAACTTGATGGTATGATCCACATGACATTGCTCATTCCTCCGGTCTCCTGTGTCCATACCTTGAAAATCATTGACAATAATCTGAACCAACTCTTACTTTCCATGTGGTTCAGGTGAAACCACATTTTCTCCAGCTTCTTTGTGTTGGTTTTGATGGCACCTAGTAGGTTCCTTTTTCTAAACTAACAAAAAACTCTAGTAATCTCACTCTCTTGAAACTATTGGCTTAGTATATTAAATTATATCACATAATCTATCACAACATTGTTTTCCAAAACAACCTTTTTCCCATGTTCAACCATTTTTGAAAACACTTCACCTTATTTGGAAAATTAATCCATTTTCAAAATACGATAAGAATTTGATTTTTCAAAATCATTCATTTGAAAACAAATTCCATACTTTTTAAAAAAATTACACTTTTTTTCACAACATGAATCATTCCTTGAAATGATTTATGCACTCCTAGTGGGATGTCATTCCTCTACAATGCATTTTATGCTCATCTCATTGGCTAAACCCATGACAATGAGATTTCAAAATCCAAGAAGTGTCTCTAAACATTTATTTACCCAAATCACTTCTAGCTTTAAGTTCATCATAAAATGGTTAATTGTCACACTCCAAGCATCCATGGTACGTTTCCATTTAAATAATGTTATAACTTGTATTGTATGTAACATTGAGATTCTAACACACCACGGCCAATCAAACTAGTAGTTATGAATAGTAATACCAGCTTTTTGAAATTTTATAAATTTTATATTTCAAAATGGACTTCATTTTTTTTATTTGGAATATCAAAATTAAAATAGGGTGAGTTTTTGGTATTTTTTTGAAAACATTCAATTTTTTACGAATAGTGAAAAAGCACAGCGTTATTGGTTAAAACCAAGTTTTTATTTAAATAATTATTTATTTTATTATAATCTATTTTAGGTAAAAATAGATAAATAATACGTATATATTCTCAACGTAATTCATTGACGTCATTTTATAATAATTTGAGATATATAAAACTTTATCGAACTATTAATCTTATTTTTCCCACCTTTTAGAAGCATTTTAAAATTTGTTTAAAACATAATTTTACCGCTTCTGTGAGTTGAATGTCAATAATCCTAGAGACATTTATAATATCAGTAAGTACAATATGTTTCAATAAGATGGAAATAATTTTTGGTGAATAGTAAATTTTTTACTTTTATTTACCATGGTAAAATGTATATAGGGGAATTAAGGGTAAAAATGATATTATAATTACCCTAACACATGTCCTAATTCTATTGGATACATTTAATTAGACCAAAAAGAAACATATGAATAAAATATGATCCCCTTCGGTCCACTTGGATTAGATTATGACATTTATTATTATTTTATTTACAGAAGATTTACAAGAGTTAAAATCAATGTTTAATAACTAAACCATTTTTAATATAGGGTTATTCATATGATAAATTAAACTATAAATATTCATTAGAAATATACAAATATTTTCTACATAAAGGTTATTTAATTATAATATTTATTCATTATTATTGAAAGATTAAAATAATTGATATTATAAATATCCACATAAATATAATTTGATACTTTTAATGAATTAAATTAATTTTCAGGGTTAATATGACAATGATGGTGTTGACGAAATGTATTTTTGATAAGTAATAATGATGTTATTTATTTAACAAAAACAAAATACCAAATATTTACAAAATTTACATAAAAGAGTTTTTTAAACAAATATTATATTATTAATTGGTATTCTATTCATAAAAATATAAGGTTTGGTCAAAGGGTATAAATAATATTTTATATGTAATTAATCAAACACTTGAGGTGTGATTGTAAGTTCGTAGTATGTTTATGAACCATATAATATAAAAATACAAAGACACGTTATAAATGCCAAACTATTTAACTAAGAGTTAAATCTAAAAGATAAGGATAATATGATGACATAATCCTATATAAAACCTATTGGTTGAATGGTTTTTTACCCATCCCAACCTTAGCCTTTAATTAATTCATTTTTTATCCATTAAAACCGAAATTTATTGTACTATAAAATAATATTTCAAGCTTTTCCTAAAGTGACCCTCACCTCTCATATAAAAGGCCACGTCCCCTTCTCTAAAATTCTCACCTTGAAAGAAATTTTTCTAGGAAAAACCTTCCCAAAATAATCTCTCAATTTTCTTAAATTCATCCTAGAGGCCTTCCGTTAGTCCGAAAGACAACCTAAGCAGCACTTTTGGTCAATTCAAGAGGAAGAACACGAAGAAGAGGTATATATTATATCACCTCTTTCAAGTTTTTTTCTTCTTCGACATCCACTTTCTTTGTTGTTTCCATTATAAAATAATAACCATAGGTTATTCTATATACTGTTATGTTTTTAAAGAAATGGTACAACCATATTCATTATCCTATACATCCTATAAATGACAATGTCAACATACGTGCGTTCGTACGGATTACCGTCTCCACATCATGGTGTAGTTCGTTATTCAAATACTTCATCATTTGGATGGGTATAATAATGAGTACAAATTATGTATATAATAAATATAACATTATAATTATTTTTATATATGATATACCATCCAATTATATACCATTTTTATATAAAAATAATGATATTGTCGCTCGTGCATACGTTCAGATTATCGTCTCCACGAACACGATTAGATTCATTCCCCATCACAATCATTCAAAAATAAATTTCATTTTGTGATTAAAAATTATTTTTATGAACATAACATCAATCTTTATATGAATTAAATACATTCTATCCATAATAAACAAGGCATAGATAACCAAGTATATAAAGGAAAACGAATCAGTTAACTCCCGAAACTATGATACTACTAAAATATCATTAACAAAGCAATATTAAAAGATCATATATGATATCATATTAATTTATATGGTTAATGTATAATTTAATAACAATTATTTCACCATTATACACGAGGTTAACCTACCCTTTACCACGGAAAAGTACAAGGTAAGGGTTAATTTCCCAATCTCTTTATTATCTGAGGTTGTTTTTACGTGAGTATCTAATGGGACCTATTTATCATCCACATCCATGTTTCTTTAAAATGTATTAAAAAATTTTTACTAGACTATGTTTTAAATCCATTTATACCCCTGTTTGACTTTTTATAAAATGGGTTGAAAATAATCTTTACATCATTTTCCAAACATGGTACCTTATGACCTTTTCGATAAAATTAAGTTAAGAATGTTTTTTTAACTTATATGGCGGGTGAGGATATTTCCACTCTTATAACATCGTCGAAGTTTACCTTACAATATTATAATAATATTTTCAAAATATTTTTTTTCTTTTTTAATTTAATTTATTTTAAATTATTTCAAAATAGAAATAGTTATTTCTCTAAAAAATCTTTGATTTCATCTATGTAAACATTCTTTGATGGATTGTGTGATTTTTTGAAGTTGATTTATTATGATACAAAACTTCCATATTGTATTGAAGGTTTTGTGATTTGTTTTATTGTGTATGTGTTATTTTTGACACCATTCATGTTTTATGGATAATGTATTGACATTTTGTATGGTATTTTTAATACTAATGTATATTTATGTTAAAACCTTTTCATATGAGGAATGCATTGGACTTCGTAAGTAATGGGTGGAGCCCGCTATAGCTCCTCGATGAATCGGTAGGTCTCATGAGACAAACAAGTGTCTTGGAACAAGGCTTTGACAAAATGTTATTTTTAGTCGTCGCATAAGGTGTTGACTATGTGGTTATGAATTCTGGCATTATACATTTCATCATTATGAATGTTTCTATTGATATTACATGCGATTATTCTACTAGTATAATATCTATGTGAATTTGTAAATGGAATTATTTGATTTTATCTTTTCTATATTATTCTAAATTTCATGTTTAAAAGGGTTTTGTTTTATTCTTCCATTGCCTTAAATTATTATTCTTATTTATGAATGTTTCCCCTATATTGTTATCCTTGTTGAGGATCTGAGCTCACCCCATTATATGTTTTCTTTTTCCTAGGATGCGAAGAAGAATATTATGACTGACTTGTAGGGATAGTATAAGGTATATGAGTGTGGCCTATGGAGGCTATGTTGTTGTATTTTTTCATTTTATAATGTAATGTAAAACTTATGAATGTCTCTAGTATTTCCAAGGATACTAAACTAATCAGTATTTCGATACATGATATTTTAAGATCATGACAATATCATGTAATAAATCACCGACTCTGGGTATCTAGGGTCATGGAATTAAAATTTTTATCAGATTAAGTTTATTACAAACCATGGAAGCTAGATTTAGAAAACCTCGGATTAGAGAACATTACCCTAAGATAGACATTGAGAATTAGTATAAAAGAACTTCCTAGAATTATGGTACTATAGAGATTTTGTGATTGTTCCAAGAAATAAATCCATGTCTCTATATGAGCAGGTAGAGGAAGCTCTAGCACAAATGTACCTAGGGGTAATACCCAAAAACACCGCTTTGAGCTAGAATCGAATGGGAACTAGTGCATGATGACATGCCTTGTTGCACTCTTGGTTACGACACTCCCGGGGGATATGCTTTCGATAATTATCATTTTCTTTACAAACAATTATGAAGGGTTTATGAGTATATAATTCCTCAAAGAAAACATTTTTATGATTATGTACTCTATCCATAAACTGTTCAATTTCTGTTATGTGTTTGACATGTTTGGAGTTATGTATTTCGATTCATAAACTAATCTAGTGTATTCAATTGTTTATAAATGGTGCATGGTGGAAGGAATTGAAACCATATCAACGCTCATAATCCATGAAGGAATTTCCCTCCTACTAAATAAAATTATAGTTAAGATGGTGAAGAGACTGGTGTTGATTATCTTATCACCATTCTGGGACAACTCACTCAGGTTACGAATAATAACCTTACCCATATGGAGCACCATGATCCAAAATGTAAGGTATTAACATTAAACCACTTCATGAGGAAACAACCACAAATATTCAATGGGAGTAAAAATCCATTACAATCAGAGAAATGGATAAATTTCTTAGAAAAAATATTTTATTCTTTGGGGAGTAATGAAAGAGGAAAAGTTTTCATGGTAGTTTATCGCCTTACGGGAGATGCAGATCAATGGTGGTCATTGATTAAAACACAAAGTAAGATGATTAAGTATCATATATGGATTAGAGGGAGTTTAAAGATCATTTAGTAGAAAAATACTTTCCTCATGAACATTGAGTGGATATGAAAGGAAAATTTCTATGTATGAGAAAAAAAGAGGATGAGAATGTCACAAAATATGAGGCTAACTTTACAAGTTTTGCAAGGCATGCCACAAATTATACACATAACCCAAAGAGTAATATTGTTTGATTATTTGATGGGTTAAATCAATTTAGTCATCTAGCATTAGTCTCACAATCCATCTCATTATATGAATATATTGTCTCATGTTCTATCGAGATAGAAAAATAATACTCTAAGTTATACGACTTTAATGGAAAGCAGGAGAAGAAGAGAACTACTGAACACTCTGGAAATGGAAATAAGGGGAAGAAGGGAAAAGTTGAATGTCCATTCTGTAGTAATTGTGTGAAAAAAAACACCCTGGTACTTTCCGGAAGGGAATGAGAGTCTGTTATAAGTGTGGTGAAAAAGGCCACTAAGCTCTTATTAGCAAGGGGAGGAAAGAGGTTTTCAATGTTGAATGCTACAATCGTAAATAAAAGGGGAATTATACAAATGAATGTCCTAAGTGCCAAAGGAACTTACCTCAAAAAATCCCAAGGGAGAAAGTCCAAGCTTATGTGATCACTACTGTTGAGGTTGAAGCTCCGAAAGACGTGGTGGTAGGTAATTTAATGATTTCCTCAAGTTTATCCAATTCTTTATTCGATTCAGGATCATTTCATTATTTCATATCATCCCAGTTTACTAAGAAAATTAGATATTTTCAATTTGACTTAACAATGGTGGTGTCAGCGAAAACACCTAAGGGAAGTATCATCGCATCCAAGTTGTCTGAATCAGTTCCCATTAGGGCATATAAATTTTCTTTATCTTCTGAACTCATCATCATACCCATGATTGAATTTGACATAATTCTAGATATGTATTCTATTTCGGACCATGATGCAAAAATTTATTATAAGAAGAAAGAGGTTTCAATTTTTGATGATGATAAAGAGTACTTTATCACTAGAGAAGAAGTGTCGCCACCTGATTCTTATCTGGATCCATCCCCAGTAGATCTACTAAATTCAATTATTGGGGAGTATGAGAATGAAATAATTATGGTAGAGGAAAATAATTCTAGAATAGAGGATGTACCTATTGTGCAAGAATATGTTTATGAGTTTCCATAGGATTTACCTGGACATCCTCCAGAACGAGAAATTGTGTTTTCTATTGATTTAATTCTTCGTCCAAGGCCCATATGAAAGACCCCTTATAGAATGGCCATTGTGTAATTAGTGGAACTAATGAAAAAACTAGAGGAACTAAGTAAAAAGTTATTTATTCTTCATAGTTTTTCTTCATGGGGAGCCCATGTCCTTTTTGTTAATAAGAAAGACGGTTCTATGAGGTTATGCATTGACCACCAAGAGATCAATGCTATACCAATAATGAAAAATTATCCCCTACCTCTCATTGAATATTTATTCAACCAACTTAATAGAGCTCAATATTTTTCAAAAATTAAACATTGATCTGGATATCATCAGTTGTGTGTGAAGAAGGAAGTCATTCTAAAAACATAATTTCGAACCAGGTATGGGCATTACAAGTTTACAATAAGGCCTTTTGGGATGACTAATGCACCCTCCGTTTTCATGGATCTAATGAACAAAGTTTTCAAATAATATCTTGATGACTTTTTAGTGGTATTTATTGATGATATTCGGGTATACTCCACAATCTATGAAGATTGTGAATATCACTTGCACACGATTCTGAAATCCCTCAAAAGAAATGAATTATATGGGATGTTTAGAAAGTGTGAATTTTGGCAACAAGATATTTCTTTTCTTTGACATATTTTCACTAAGAATGGAATATCTGTTGATCCTTAAAATAACAAGGCAATCCAAGAATGGCCAGCACCGCCGAGTATAACAGAGATACACAGTTTTATTTGATTATCAGGTTATTATCGGCGTTTTGTACAGAATTTTTCCTGATTGGCTAACCCATTAACCAAGCTCACACATAAAGGGTTTAAATTTGTTTGGAAAAAGGATTGTGAATAATGTTTTGAATAATTGAATAAAAGATTATCCAATTCTATTATATTTACTCTACCATCTGGGAATGACAGGTTTGTTATTTATAGTGATGTTTCAAAGAAAGGACTTGGTTGTGTCTTTATTCAGAATGATACAGTTATTTCCTATGAATAAAGACATCTAAAAATTCATGAAAAAAACAATTTCACTCATGATCTTGAGTTATTATTTGTAATCATTTCGTTGATGATATGGAGACACTATCTCTACAGTGAAAAATGTGACATTTATACTGATCACAAGAGTTTGAATTATATTTTCTCACAAAAAGTACTCAAAATGAGGAAAAGGATATGGCTTGAACTAATAAAGGATTATGATTGCACAATACACTACTACCCTGGGTTGGAAAATAAGGTGGAAGATGCTTTGAGAAAAAAGGATCATGTATTTTTGAACAAGATGAGAGTCGAAAGGGATCATATTTTCATGGATCAAGAGAAAATGTATATGGGAATAATAATGGAAGGTGAAACATCAAGACTTTTTCCAATGGTTTCCAAACCCTCTCTACAATAAAGTATAATACTTTCTCAGGCTGATGATGAGGAGATTCAAAAGAAGATTAAAGCTGTGAATGATGGGAGATTGATCGACTTCATATATGAAGATGGGATTTTAAAATTTGGGAAGAGAATTTATGTTCACGATATACCGTATCTAAAAAGGTAATCGTTAGATGGTACTCATAGATCCAATTTCACTATACACCCTGGTAGCCCCAAGATTTATAGAGATTTGAAGGATCATTTTTGGTTGGACAACATGAAGAGGGAGATTGTTGATTTTGTGTCAAGAAGTATGGTTTGTCAACAAGTGAAAGCTGGAAGGCAATAGCCTAGAGGAGTCATGCAACCTCTACCCATACTTGATTGGAAAAGGGATAATATTATGATGGACTTTGTCAGGGGGCTACCAAAGACTCTTAGAAGGAATGAAGCAATATGGGTCATTGTTGATCATCTTACCTAGTTAGCACATTTTCTTACTATAAGAGAAGATTTACCACTTAAATGTCTAGAAAGACTATATATTAAAGATGTTGTAAGACTTCATTGAGTACCCTTATCGATTGTTTCTGATTGTGATCCCCATTTTACATCAAGATTCAGGAAAATTCTTTAGATGGCCCTAGATACTGAACTTTGTTTGGGAAATTCCAACCTTCCTTAAACCGATGGACTAACAGAACAGACTATTCAAACCATAGAATACATGTAGAGATCTTTCTCCCTTGACTTTCATGGTATGTACGATCAATATTTACCACTGGTACAATTTTACTATAACAATAGCTTCCATTCAAGTATTCAAATGTCACCGTTTGAAGCGTTATATAGAAATAGATTTTGCACACCAACTTGTTGGGATGATGTTGGTGAAAGAAAACTCGTAGGCCTAGAACATTTTGAGGAAACAATGAAAAAGGTTAAGGTAATCCAAAACCACACCAAATAATCCCAAAGTAGGTAAAAGAGATATACTAATAACCAAATGAAGGATTTGGAATTTTAAGTAGGATACCATGTTTTCTTGAAGGTATCTCTATGGAAGAGTGTTATATGTTTTGTTAAGAAGGGTAAATTGAGTCCCAGGTACATTAGACCTTTCGAAATTCTAGAATGAATTAGAGATGTAGCATTTCATTTGGAAAATCCTCCAAGTATCTCCAAAGTTCATGATGTGTTCCACGTATCAATATTGAGAAAATACAAGCCTTACTCAACACATGTAATCAGCTATGAGGAAATTGAACTAGAACTTGATATGTTTTATTTTCAAGTGCCTATCAAAATTCATGATATAAGAGAACAAGTGCTGAGAAACTGGAAAACTCGTCTGGTAAAATTTCTATGGAGAAAACATAAGATGGAAGAGGCAACATGGGAACTATAAGAACATATGATGAAGAACCACTCGAATCATTTTATGAGGTATTATTATAGAAATTTTAAGGAAAATATTATTTGAATGAGGGAAGAATTCAACACCCCAATCTTCCACGGTACATTTCCCTTTGGATAACGAAATAGCTTGTATTGTACACAACTTCAAGATTCTAACACATCATTACCTATCAAACTAGCCATTATGAATAGTAATACCATATTTTCAGAATTTTAAAAATTTTATCAATCAAAATGGACTTCATTTTTGGATTCAGAATATCACAATTAGTTTAGGGTGATTTTTTTGTTTTTTTTGAAAACTTTCAATTTTTGATGACTAGTGAAAAAACCCTGCATTATTGGTTAAACCAGACTTTTTATTTAAATAATTAGTTATTTTATTTCAATTTATATTAGGTAAAAATAGATATATAATATAAAAATTTGTTCAAATTAATTCATAGGAGTCATATTATAATAATTTCAGATATATAAAATTTTATCGAACTATTTACTGTCTTTTACCCACCTCCTATGAGCATTTACAAATTTGTATAAAACAGAATTTTACCACTTTTGTGAGTAGAATTTAAAAAATCTGAGACACCTGGTTAACATTAGTAATTAAAATGTTGTTCAATAATATGAAAATAATATTTGGTGAATAGTAACTTTTTAATTTTTTTTACCATGGAAAAAAGTAAATATGGTAATTAAGGGTAAAAATGATATTACAATTAACCTAACACATGTACATATTCAATTGGATAAATGTAATTAGACAAAAAACAACCTTTAGAATAAAATATGATCCTCTTTGGTCCCCTTATATTAGATTATGACATTTATCATTATTTTATATAAAGAAGGGTTAAAAGAGTTAAAAACAAAGTTTAATTACTAAACCATTTTTAATAGATATTTATACATAAGATAAATTAGACTATAAATATTCATGATAAATATAAAAATATTTTCTATATAATTGTATTTTATTTATAATTTTTTGAAATTAAATAATTAAATTTATTTATGACATAATGATGAGGTTGTAATTACATTATTAATGAAAGATTAAAATAATTGATATTATAAATATCCAAATAAAACTAATTTGAAACATTTAATGAATTAAATTAATTTTATATTTTACTATGACGTGTTAGAGTTTATTAAATGAATTTTTTTCAAAGTAATAATGTATTTATGAATTTAACAAAAACAAAATTCCAAATAGTTTCAGAATTCACATAAAAGAGTTTTTGAAAAAAATATATTATATTATTAATTGGTATTCTACTCCTGAAAATATGATGTTTAGAAATAGGGATTGAATAATATTATATATGTCATTAATGAACCAATTTAGGTTTGATAGGAAGTTTATTGTAAGTTTATTAACCATATAATATATAAATACAAAGAGACATGGTAAATGTAAAACTAGTTAACTAAGAGTTAAATCTAGAAGATAAGGTTCATATGATGACCTAAACCTGTATAAAACCTATTGGTTGAGAATTGTTCGACCCATCCCCACATTATCCTTTAAATAATTCATTTTGGATCCATTATAAATCGAAAATTATTTTATATCAAAATAATATTTCATGCTTTTCCTAAAGTGACCCTAGCCTCTCTTATTAATGGGAACCTCCCCTTCTTTCAAATTCACACCTTCAGAGCCATTTTTCTCAGACAACCCATTACCAAATATCATCTCAACTGTCCACTATTAATCTTATAGGCCTTACTTTAGTCATAAAGACAACCTAAAGAGACCTTTTCATTAAATGAAAAGGAAGAACCCGAAGAAGAGGTAAATATTTCATCACCCCTTTCAAATTCTTTTCTTTTCTACATCATCTATCTTCGTTGTTTCAATTAGAAAATAATAACTCCAGTATATTAAATATACTATGATTTTTTATAAAAATGGGACAACCATATTCATTATTCTATCCATCATATAAATGACAACGTAACCATTCTTGCGTACGTACAGATGACCATCTCCTCGTCGTGGGGTTGTTTGTTATTCAAACACATCATCATTTGGATGTGAATAATAATGTGTATAAATGATTCAAATAATAAATATATCCTGATAATGATTTATTATATATGATATAACTCCAATTATATAAGAATTTAATATCAAAAGAATGATATTGTCGCTCACGCGTATGTTCGGATTACCATTTATACGAACGCGATGAGATTCATTCCCCATCATAATCATTCAAGAATAATTTTAATTTTATGATTAAAAATAATGTTTATAAACATAATATCATTCTTTATATGAATCAAATACATCCTATCCATAACAAACATGGCATACATAAGAAACCATATAAAGGAAAATGAATCAGTTAACACCTGAAACGATTATACTAATGAAATATCATTAACACATAAATATTAGAAGATCATATATGATATCATATTAATGTATATGGTTATTAAGTAATTTAAAAACTATTATTTAACCATTATACATTAGTTTAACCTACCCTCAACCAAGGAAAAGTACAAGTTAATGGTTAATTTCACAATCTCTTTATTATCTGATAATGTTTTTATGTTAGTATATATTGGGACCTCTTTATCATCCACATCCATGTTTCTTAATAATGTATTCCAAAACATTTTACTATACTATGGGTAAAATTCATTTATACCCTTGTTTGAATTTTTATAAAATGGTTTTAAAATTATCTTTCCGTTGTTTTCCAAACAAGGTACCTTATGACCTTTTCGGAAAAATTATGTTTATAATGTTTTTTTAACATATACGGAAAGTGTGACTATTTTCCGCTGTTATAAAATTATGGAAGTTTCGCTTACAAGATTTTAAAAATATTTTCAAAATATTTTTTCTCTTTTATAAATATATTACATTTAAATGATTTCAAAATAGAAAGATATATTTCTCTAAAAGATGATTTGATTTCATCTATGTCAATATCATTTAATGGATTTTGAGATTATATGAAGTTGATTTATTATGATACAATAATACTATATTTTATTTTAGGTTTTGTGATATGTTTGATAGTGGATGTTTTATTTTTATACCTTTCATGGTTCATGGATAAAGTATTGACTTATAGAATGCTAGTATTAATACCAATGTTTATGTTATGTTTAAACCTTTTCATATGAGGAATGCATTGGACTTAGTAAATGACATGTGGAACCTTCTATATTTCCTCAATGCATCGGTGGGTATAATGAGACAAACTAGTGTCTTGGCATAAGGCCTTGACAAAATCTTATTTGATGTCTTGGAATAAGGCCTTGACCATGTGGTTATAAAGTCTGGCATTATGCATTCCATCATTATGAAAGTGGATATTGATATTACGTGTTATTATTCGACTAGTAGAATATCCATGTGAATAAGTAAATTGAATTATTTGATTTTATCTTTTAAATATTATGCTAAATTTCATGTTTAAAATGATTTTGTTTTAGTCTTACATTACCTTAAATTCTTATTCTTACTTATAAAATTTTCTACAACATTTTTATCCTTACTAAGCATCTGATCCCACCCCTTTCTATGTTATATTTTTTCCAATATGTGAATATGTATATTATGACTGGCCTACAGGGATAGTATAAGGGATATGAGTGTGGCCTAGAGAGACTTTTTTGTTGTAGTTTTTTCATTTTATAATGTAATATAAAACTTATGGATGTATTTAATATTTTCAATGCTACTAAACTAATCGGTCTTTCGAGACTTGATCTTTTGTGATCATGCCAATGTTATATAGTAATCCATCGACTCTGGATAAATAGGGTCAAGTCATTACAATAGATACCTCCTTTGATTCTATACATTTCAATTTCTGACAATCCTACTCCTTTCTATGATTCCTGCCCAAGGAATAGACAATAATGGATTTCATCTCCAATACAAGGATCACCGATGACTACTTGTCAGGCGAGGACCATAAAAGTTGATACAATTTGTAATGAACCACAAATTCTCATTGACATGTGAGTACAACGAGTCATTACTAGGCCTTAAGCGGCATCCCCAAGACTGCAATGGCTTGAAATAAATTCCTAAGGGTTTCAAATAAAAGTGGGGGATGATTTAACATTTTTGAAATAAACCAATAAACCTACCAACCAAAACCAAAAATTCACTATATGATGAATGAATAAATGGAGGAAAACTCAAAAACATCATGAATTTCAAAATCACATGGAAGTAAGAATCTTCATAAGAATAACCAAGTATCAAAGTACACAATGAATAGGCTACAAAAGACACTCCAAAGACCTAAATACTCAATACTCCAGAAGCTCGAAGCTCCAAAATCTTCTAACATCCCAAACATCATGAGGTACTTCTAAACACGTGTGAAAAATTACCTTTTCACTTGTCTCGGAAGATAGCATCTGAAAAAGAACCAAAGTTCCAAAGCAGGGGTGACTATAAAACTGTGAACATTTTCTACAATGACTTCCCTACTCACGCCATAAGAGTAGAAGAGTTAGAAACAATTATTTAAACAATTTTTATAAATTGTTTTCTCAAAAAACAGTATAGAACTAAATATAAACACATTTCCAAAACCATTCATTACCAAAATCAGACAAGTGAAATTGAAACCAATTTTCCCAGCAAGATATTTTTTCACAAAAATAACTAATTAATCTTTACAACCATTTCACAATATCCTGTTACCAGCATACCCAAACATTCCTCAAACTGATGAAGCCAACCATGATTGCAATGTTATTACAGTTACATACTCATGATTGGTTTATCATTGATATACCAATTAGTCATAAGGTAATTGTTTCCCATGTTCCATTAACACATTGGAACAGAGCACAAGGTCATATTTCAACCAAGCCCCTTGTATGAAATTCCCATGTTCCATTAAACATTTGACATAGAGCACATGGTCTTATTTCAACTACGTTCCATATATAAAACATGAACTCACACCACATATTCCCAACGATCATTCCCAAACTACCCATTCAATAAAAACAACTTTTTATTGAAAACAATTCCCTTCGAAACCGTATCAATGCCAAACCATTTCAATTCCAAACCATTTCAATGAGACTTCATTTTTAATTAAAACCATTTCTATTGAAAATATATTTTTCATCAACCATTTATAAATTCCATAAATTCCATAATTTAAAATCATCATTTTAAATTCATGTAACAAAACTCCCTTTAGCACAATTATGCACCAAGATCACGCAATTTTACAAAAACCATAAATCAACCCAAATGATGTTTTTTCATGCATTTCACAATAAATATACCAATTTGAATCTAAGGAAATATATTCTGGAAATATGAGATGAGATTGAATCAACCTACCGTGAAGTTTTTGATGAAACTTTGACTACAGACGAAGAATTCACAAGAAAGTGGGTCTATTCTCCATGAACAGACTTAGTTTTCTTATCCTAGCAAGATCATGACCCAAAATTGGGTTATTTGGCATAAAAAACGTATATCTAGCCAATATTGGTTCATATTTGATAAATAATGGAGATTAGAGAATTATATCTAAGTAGATCTAAGAAAACATGACAAATCTGGAAAGAATGGTGACATTCCCCAATAACCTGACTCGAAATCACCAAGGGAAGGATCTGTGTTGGTTCCAACTTGTGTGGAGAGGGTTCTCCATCCTTCTATGGAGAGTAATCTAAAAATAGAAGCATTTTGAATCCAAAACTAAATGTATAGGGAAAAAATAAGTAAACTCTTTGAAAATATGATCTAGATTTGTCCTCTTGTGCATGGTTTGACCACATTGTTTGGGCCAACCATGTATGGATCACGCAACCTTCATTTTTGTTCCAAAACTCTTTATAAAACCTGAAAACTATCCCATCCTTCATATTTACTCTTTTTATGGAAACTATTTTTTTATGGAAACATCCCACTTTATTGAAACACCCCACTTTATAGAAACAACCCAATTTATGGAAACACCCCACTTTATGGAAACACTCCACTTTATGGAGACAACCCATTTTATAGAAACAACCCTCTTATTGGAAACAAAAAGCATTGTGGAAACACCCTACTTTATGGAAACTATCTATTTAATGGATGATCTCAATTAACGACACACCAATTAAGAAATGAGAGGAAATTGGTTATGTACCCTAAACTGGGGGGTACTAAATTCTATCAATCGTTGGTCTTTATGTCCTTGGAATATAGAAAACCCTAACTATTCAAAAATAGTTTATTCCACTGGTCTTTCGTTTCCTTCTCACATTCCCAAGACACTTCCGGAATCTAGCCATTTTTTCATAAAACATGCACTAGGTCGATGATTTTCCCACACAATACATTCTCTAGTCTATCCATGATCTGCATTGGGATATGTATCAATGATGCATCCAGTAATATCTCAACGTGATCCAATCTAATCACATGGTTAGGATTAGTGTGATACTCTTTCAACTGGGATACAAGGAAAACATTATGCATCGATCTAAACCATGGTGGAAATGCCAACCAATATTCCTCCTCAGGAAAACATTTTACTATCTCAAAAGATCCAATGTCTCTAGGAGATAAAAATATGTTCATCCCAAAATGATGATGTCCAAGCCTTGGAGTGATCCTCAAGAAGACATGATCACCCATAGGGAATGACAACTGTCTTTGATGGTGATCTGCATAAGATTTCTAACACCTACAAGCCGTCTCCTTCCTCTTTATAATAAACTAGATCTTATCTGTTGTTTCTTGGACAAGGCTTGGCCCGACTAGTGAAGATTTACATGTCTCCAAGCAGTATAGTGGAGAACGAAAAGGATGCCCATACAATGCTTCAAATAGGGCTATGTTTATGAAATCTTGATAGCTATTATTGTATGATAACTCCAATAAGGGTATTTTCTCCACTAATGATCCACCAAAAGCCTTCACACAATACCGAAACATGTCTTCAAACATCGGTATTGTCCTATCAGATTGTCAATTTATCTGAGGATGATATGTTGTGCTCCTAGTCAACTGAGTCCTAAGGGATTTCTATAAGGATTTCCAGAAATGATATGTAAACCTTAGATCTCTACCTGAGACTGTTGACACCAGTACACCATTCCTCTTTACCACTTCTCATATATAGTTTTTTGAAAGATCATCCTCCATATGAGTTTCACTAATAGGTATGAAATGGGATGAGTTTGTTAGATGATCCACTGTCACCCAAATGACATCGTGTTTATGGACAATTCATGGAAGATCTATAATAAAATACATTGTTATATGATATAATTTCCACACTAGGATGGGAAAATATTATAACATTCTAGTTGGTCTCCGATGCTCTGCTTTAACCTGATGACATGTTAGGCACTGCAAGAAGAACATGGCAATCTTTCTTTTCATGCTACTGCTCCAAAATTGCACCTTCAATGCCTTATACATGTTCTGTGTACCTGGACATAAAACCATCTAGAATAGTGGTAAGCATGAAGCATTTGTTCCTCACAAATATAGGTACAACCATCTGATCCCTGAAACACAAAACTGAAACCCCATTATGTTTCATTCCCTCAATGGTATCCCCACCATTGAGTTATGAACTTAAAAAAAGACATCCTACATTAGATGTTTGTTCCTATTTGATAATATTAACTAAATCAGGAAAAGAATAACTGAAAATAAAAATACAACATCACCTCGGTCTTCACATTCCACATGCATATCGGCTATGACCGACATCAAATACCATTCATCTAAAGTTCCTTTCAGCAACTAAGAATATGAATTTCTACTTAATGAATCCGCCAAAAAAATTTATTTCCCCGGTGTGTACATCAACTAAATGAAAAACATTTGTAGATGATTCATCCACATCATTTTCCTCAGATTCAAATCTTGTAGTGAGAAAATGTGTTTCGACTTTTGTGATCTGTAAAAACAAAAAATTTCTCACCAAAAAGATAATGTCTCCATGTTTTCAAAGCATGGACGACCACAACTAACTCCAAATCATATGGTTGGTAATTATTCCCATTCACCCTCCACTACCTTAAACCATAAGCAACCACATTATCTCTTTGCATAAGAACGCATCCCAACAATGATCCTCAAGCATCACAATACACCACATACCACTGTCCTAATATTAAAAAGATCAAGATAGGGGCCGATGTAATATGAACATTAATTTCCTAGAAAGACTTCTAAATTTTCTATATTAATTGGAATAGAGCATTATTTTGAGTCAGAGTTTTAATTGGTGAAGATAGTCATGTGAAATCATGCATAATGCGTATGTAGTAACCAGCTGGACCAAGAAAAATTCATATCTCGAAAACATTATTTGGTGGTTGCAAAGAGATAGTGGTTTCTATCTTTTTTAGATCAATAGAAACGCCTTTCTATGAAATTACATGGCTATGAAAATGTACTTCCTATATAAAAAAATCACACCTTAATAATTTGGAATACAAACGATGATCTCTCAAGAATTGTAACAATGTTTCAAGGTGAACCTCATGGTCAGCTCTTGTCCTTGAATAAAATAAAATTTCATCCACAAACACCAAAAAAAAAATATAGATATTTTTGAAATATTGGATTCATCAATACCATGAGGTTTACTGGTGTATTCGTTAGATTGAAAATAATTACTATATATTCATATTTTCCATATCTAGTTCTGAAATATATCTTTGGAATATCCTCTTTCTGAACTCTTAATTGGTGATATCTTGATCGAAATTCAATCTTGCGGAAGAACTGAGCTCTCCTTAATTGATTGAACATATCATCAATGTTTGGAAGTGGATATTTTTCCTTTATCGTAACTTGGTTATGCTTGCGATAATTAACACATAGCCCAGGAGTTCCGTCTTCCATATTTGCAAAAAAAATTGGTGCTGCCCATGGAGATGCACTTGGTCAAATGAAACCCGTTATTTCCAGCTCCTCTAACTACACATTCAATTCTCGTAACTCTTTCGGTGCCATTCTATAAGGCAATAGGGATGTCGGGCTAGTTCTATAAAGGAGATCAATCATAAACTTCACTTCCCTTTGAGGTGGTAACTCTGAGAAGTTCTTGGAAAATTCATCGGGAAATTGATCTGTAATATCTAGAAAAATATTTTCATCAATCTATTCAATTGATTCCAAAGTAAATTCTTCTAATTGGTAAGATATCTTTCCAACCATTGGTTCCAACAAGCTCTTTTCACCCTTATTTAAAATCCTCTCTACTCTAAGGAGATTCTTGATGTCGTCCTCAGTCCTGAAACTAATTTTTCTCCTACAACAGTCGATTTGATCCTTGAACATTATCATCCAATCAATATTTAGGATTACATCATAGAAATCCATATCCAACATCGAGAAGTTTAATTCTAGCTCACCTCCCTCAATAGTTATATCACATGCTCTACACACAAAGGCTTGATATTATCTTTCACCAAGAGGAGTTTGTAGTTTCAAAATAGATGGTATCATTTCCAGTTTTAAACATAGCTAGTCAACAGCATGAGAAGAAATAAAAGAATGTGATGCACCAGTTTCAAACAACACTTGTACTAAGGTAGAATTCAAAATAATTGTACCTCTCACTGTAGATGGTCCAGCCTAATCATCAACATTAATCTTCTCATCCCCATACAATTGCTTCTTTGCTACATTGTTCTCCTTGTTTCCATGATGAGGTTTCCCTGGTTGAGGAGTCATGGTATTTCTAGAATCACCATGTCCATCTCTGCTCTACTGACGAGACTGATTCTACTATCCTTTTCTAGTAAAACCATATGATGCTTATGGATCCTGAGAAGTGTCTCAAGCACCTAACCATGAAGCACTTCAATAATAGTACCAAAGGTGTCCCATCTTGTTGCAATTATCTGATGATCTAGGTTGTGTTGCTCTATTCACCATATTTTTATAATCTGTAATAAAAAGTACTAAAACCATTGATTGAATATCATGTCGTAGCTCGGATTCGAAGATTCATTCCTTCAAAGAGGCACTTGCCACAACTTTTGGTGAAATGTGTACTAAGATCATGAACTTAGCTGCATAATCTGTGATAGAGAGACTCTCTTGTTTCAGGATGAAGATGTCTGTCATTTTCTAGATCTTGAATGTGTGAAGATAGAATTGTTTGTTGAACAATTCTTCAAAATCCTCCCATGTAAGTCCTTCATCCAACTTAGTGTGCTCTACTAAATCCCACCACAAACGTGCAAGATCCTCAAGCATATATGTCTCCAGTTTGACCATTAGCTCTACTAGTTTGCTGATGAAGACGAAGATACAATTCATCCTACATAGCCACACCTCTGTGTTCTCAGGTTCATAATCTCCCTAGAAATTAGGTGGATTTTTCGTCATGAATTGGATGGTATGATGTACATGTCATGGATCATTCCTCTGGTTCCCTATGTCCACAGCTTGAAAAGATTAAACAATACTATGATCCAGATCTTTGTTCAAATGTGGTTAAGGTGTAACCACATGCTCTGCAGTTTCTTCGGGTTAGTTTCAATGACGCCTACGAGGTTCCATTTTCTAAAATAATAACAAACTCTGTTAATATCACTCTCAATAAAATGGTGACTTATCATTTCAAATTCTATCACATAAACTATCACAACAATGTTTTCCAAAACAACCTTTTTCCCATGTTCAACAATCTTTTAAAAAAATTCACATGCTTTGGAAAATTAAACCATTTTTAAAATACGATAAGCATTCACTTTTTCACAATCTTTCATTTTAAAACCAGTTCCATAATTTTTAAAAAATTAACTCTTTTTTCACACCATGATACATTCATAGAAATGATGTATGTAATCCAAGTGGGAAGTCATTCCTCTACAAGGCATTTAGTGCTCCTCTCATTGGCTAAACCCAGGAAAATGATATTTCCAAATCCCAAAGTGCCTCCAAATAATTATTTACCCGACTCCTTGGTAACATGAAGTTCAACATAAAAGGGTTAGATACATCATTTTATGATATACATTTCATGTTCCGACAATCCTACTTCTTTCTAAGATTCCCGCCCAAGGAATAGGCAAGAAGTGGTTTCATCTCCAAAACAAGGAACATCGATGACTACTTGTTAGGAAAATACCGAAAAGGATGATACCACTTGAAATGACCTTCTAGTTCTCATTGGATTGTGAGTATAATGAGTCATTACTTGTCCCTAAGCAACATCCCGAAGACTTCAAAGCCATGAAATAAATGCCTAAGGTTTTCAAATACAAGTGGGGGATGATTTACCCTTTATAAAATAAACCAATAAACCTACCAACCATAACCAAACATTCACTATATGATTCATGAACAAATGGAAGGCAACTCAACAACATCATGTATCTCAAAATCACATCAAAGTAAGAAACAAAAGAAGAATAACCTTGTATCAAAGTACAAAATGGCTAGAATATACAAGACTCTCTAAAGACATCAACACTCCATGACCCACAAGATTCAAGCTCCAAAATCCTTGAATGGCCCAAACATCAAGAGGTAGTGCTGAACACGTGTGAAACATTACCTTTTCCTTTATCCCGAAAGATAGCATCCACAAAAGCACCTAAGTGCCAATGCAGGGGTGAGTATAAAACTCAGTATGTTTCCCCAATGACTTCTCTACTCACTCCTCTATGATTGAAGAGTTAGAAACAATTATATTAAATAATTTATATAAAAAAATTTCATAAAAACAGTATATAACTAAATATTAACATGTTTCTAAAACCATTCATTACCAAAAGAATACAGGTGAAATTGAAACCAAATTTCCTAGCAAAATAGTTTTCCAGAAAAATAACTAAACAATATTTACTACCATTTCACAATATCCCTTTATCAGCATACCCAATCATTCCTAAAACTAATAAAACAAATCATGCATGATATGTTATGATAGTTCCATACCCCTGAATGATTTCTCATCAAACTACCAAGTCATCACAAGTTAATTGTTTACCATGTGCTATTAACCCTTTGGCACTAATCAAAAGGCCATTTTCCAACCAACACCCATGTATGAAATACCCATGTGCCATTAAAACTTTGGCAACGAGCACAAGGTTAAATTTTAACCAAACCCCATTTATGCAATATGAACACACACCACATATTTCCAATGATCATTCCAAAAAACCCATTCAATAAAAACACCTTTTTATTGAAAACCATTTCCATCATAACCATTTCAATGCCAAACCATTTCAATTCCAAACCATTTCAATACAACACCATTTTTATTGAAAAAAATTCTCATGGAAATATCTTTTTTCATCAACCATTTAGCAGTTCCAAAAAATCCATAATTTAAAATCATTATTTTAAATTCATGAAACAAAACGCCCTTTGCACTATTATTCACCAAGATCATGCAATTTCACAAAACCATAAATCATCACAAATGATGAATTTTACATGCATTTCACAATCTATAATGCAATTTGAATATAATACAATCAATTGTAGCAATAAGAGATGATATTAAAGCAACCTAACTTGATAGTTTTATCAAAACATTGACAACAGATGAAGAATGCACAAGAAATCGGATTGATTCCCCAAAAATGGCATAGTTCTCTTATCCTAGCAAGATCAAGACTCAACATTGAATAATTTGGAATCAAAAAACGTAGATCTACCAACTATAGGTTCAGATCGGATAAATAATGGAGATTAGAGAAGTAGAGATAAGCAGATCCGAGAAAAGATGACTAATCTGGAAAGAATAGTGACATACCTCAAGAATCGGACTCGAGATCACCATAGGATGGCTCTTGGTTGGATCCAACTCTTTTGGGGAGGGTTGTATATCCTTTTAGGGAGATTAATCTAGAAATAGGTTTGTTTTGAATCTAAAAAGAAATATATAGAGCCAAAACAAGTAAGATCCTAAAAAATATGATCTAGATTTGACCTCTTGCACATGTTTTGACCACACAGTTTGGGCCAACCGTGTATAGATTGTGTGACCTTCCATTTAGTCCCGAAACTCCATATAAAACCCCCCAAACTCTCTTATCCTTCCCCTTTACCCTTTTCATGGAAACATATTTTTTATGGAAACATACCATATTATGGAAACACCCCACTATATGGAAAAAACCCACTTTATGGAAACACCCCACATTATGGAAACACCCCACATTATGGTAACAACAAACTTTATTGAAACAACCCACTTTATAGAAACAACCAACATTATGGAAACACCCAAATTTATAGAAACTTTCTATTTTATGGAGACTCTCTATTTTGTGGACACTCTTGATTAAAGACACCAATTAATAAACATGAGGAAAGGGGTTATATACCCAAAACAGGGGGTACTACAGGACATCTAGTAATCTTCCATGTAACTCATATATTTATTAAAAAATGAGTTTAGAAGAAAGGAAAGATGGAATCGATCTTCATCATAACATTTTAGATCATAGAGGGTGTTGAGCTAATTTTATAATTGATTGATCATCCTTGGTTGTTTAGGGATAAATAATTATGTCATATATTTTTCTCATTGTAGATATTATTACTCCAACCCTTCACATGTATTTGATTCAGATTAAGTTGATTTATATAAAAATTCATCTTTTTTAGGAGTTTTTAGTTACTATCATCGTTCATATAAAGAAGGCAATATATGGTAAGATAGTTCCTCCAGTTGGTGTTCTATGGTAGCACGATTGTGTATAGTATGATACGTGGGATGGTAATCCAATACACATGTGCAGTTGCTATAAAATGTCTCAGATGAAACCTAAAAACCCTTAATAGGGGAACTTGAGAATGAGTTTCCATGTGGATAGGATGTTGTAAGCTCACTGGTTTTTCTGGGTAGGAACCCTTTAATGTTCTTTCAAAACACATGGTTTTCTCTAAATATTAGTTTCCATGAAATAAATGTAGGTTGCAGGAGCATTCAATAAGTATTAGGGTATGGAGATAAGGATGAAGAACATGATTAGTAATTGCTTTAGATAATTGTGCACACCAACCCTAAAATCCAAAAATAATATTATAAATTGTGTAATATGGGAATTTAAACATTGAAACCACTTCAATTTGTTGTAGGATCACTAGGATTTATTTTTTCATTTGTTTTCTAACTATAACATTAGAAAATTCATGGTGTATTACTCTTATATAGAAGGGATGAACTATTGGTGCATTGTTTATACAACCATGAGGTGAAACTATACACTCTATTAAATTTTTTATAAATTAATTTTTTAAATTCTCATTCATTACTGTATATTCTTTCCTATACCTTTTTATTATTCAAAAAATAGTCTAAAATAAATCCCTTATTCATCTATCCAAATCATTTGGTGGAACATTATCAACCAGCCTCTGATTCCATTACTAATGGTCTCATTGGAAGCCCCTAGGTAAGGTTAACACTATATTACATTCTTTTCTCAGGATTCAATTCAAAATTTTCACTTTCACCATGTAAAAATTTTGTACCCAATTGTCTTGTATTTTTTACATGTTCATGATATCTCTATTATTTTCCTAATATTATAGCTAATAATATATGAGGAGTCTTCTATAGTTTCTATATATTTTGTCTACATATTTTCCTTAAATTTATAAATTTTTTTAACTTGTTCCTTTATTTCACATGGTGGACATTCCAGGTATATAAAATAAAGTGTGAAAATACATTAATTATTATCATAGACATTAAAATAAATTATGAATGATACCCTTCAACAAAATTATTTGTTAGTAACCTAAACATTAACCACCTCTTTTGGTGTGATTGTTTAAATTTTCTTGAAAAAAATCATTGTTTTTACCAAAAACATTCTCTCATATTTGTCGTTTATATTTAACTTATAAATGGAATGATCAAATTAACTTAATTGACTTATTAAATATTATGGATGATTCACAAGGAATAATTGTCAGAAAAAATGTTATGATCTTTCTATTATTATTGTAACACCCTAATAGGTTATGAAATATTTTTTTAATAATATAATTTATTAAATTTTTTACATTATAGGAAATATAATGTTGTGATGAACCATAGAAATATATTTCTATAATTATATAAACATGACTCTTATAACTTATCCATGAATATTAGAGGTATAAATTCCAATATCAACATTTTAAAAAACATCTCTAATGTTTTTATTAAAATAAAACATATTTATAAAATGTACTTTATTATTAGTGGCGTTTTTATATGTTTTGAAAATTATATTTCTATGAAAAAAATAAATTTGTGAAAAATAATAAAATAATTTTTTCGCAATTTTAAAAAATATATTTGAAAAATAAAAATCACTTCTAAAATATAAATTTTAAAATTATATTTGAGTGATTTTTTTATAATATTCTACAAATATTAATATTTCACTGATTAATGAAAAGTACTTATTTTTATTTAAAAACGAATTTTTGTTTAAATAATTTAAATCAAAAAAAGTTGTTTAAAATTTTTTAAAAATAAAATTATCATAGTAATTTTATTATGAATCTAATTTAGTTTATTTGAATAAAACTAATTATGATTTTTTATATTAAATTTTTTATATTTGGGAAACCATTCTCTTTAGAAAACATATTTTTAATCGCGTTAGAATGATTAATTGAAAATTAAATATTTTCAAATATGTGAAAGTAATTTGGAAAATGGATTAAATTTTTGGAATAATCATATTTTATGTTCTATATTCATTTCAATGGTTAAGGTTACAAATTTATTATCAAGGGATAATATAAAGGACCTGGGGTTAAATGATAGAATAAATATTTATATATCAAATTGGATGGATGTATATAGATCTTATATCATCTAAGTATCAATAATGTGTAATTTTATATCCTTTTGTAATGTTAAAAATATGGGTACACCTTTGTATTTTCAAGAATTTCAAATGCATCCTCTTGAAAAATTATAAAATAGATCCTCTTCCATATACTCTATACAATTCCAAACCCCATTGGTTTGGAAATTATCTAACAAAATAAATCATTTACTTACCTACACAAATTTTAGAGGCTTTATTGGATTATTAAATCCTCTTATCAAGGAAATAGGTGTAAGCATAATAGAGTTCTCCAAAAAAGGTCTATTGTAACACCCCAAGATTTCATAGTATTTTATCTAATTAAAGTTATTCAATAGCTTGCGCTACATGCAACACTGAGTTCGAGCGCACCACAACTTACCAAACTAGCTGTTCAAAAAGTGATTATTAATATTATTTACTTCATTTTGAATCTTATATACTATATATAATTTTAACATCCATATTATGTGTTTCTTAGACATAATATAAGAACAAATTCATTTTTTTAGTTAAAAGAATTATTTTTCAACAAATGAAATTTTTACCTCCTTTAATGGAGAACCCTCTTTAAATCCTATATTTGACACTCTTATATAATAAGTTTAAATAAATTAAATTCTTATTTACAAGTGGGACATAAAAATTTAGTTTAGATAAATTTTTGGTACTTTTCTGATAACTTTCATATGTTGACCAATAGTGAAAAAATAATATGTTTTAATAGAAAACAACTTTTTTACTCGAAATAATTTATAGTGATAATTTTTTCATTTAGAATGTTTTTAAGTATAATTATATTATATTTTTATCATTTAATAAAATGTAGGTCATTATAAGTAATTTCACATTTAAATTTGACAATAACACATGTCAATCATTTGTTAGTTTTTACATTTTAAAAACCCTCTATTTTTGGTTTGGACAACAGGAATTAATTTTAAATTAATATATTCAACTTCTATGATTTTAATTTGGTAAAATGGAATTAATTTTTGAATTCCTAATATCAAAATTATATTAGGGTAATGTTTTGGTATTTTTCTGAAAACATTCATTTTTTGATGAATAATGAAAAACACTGCGTTATTATTTTAAAACAACTTTTTATTTTAAAATTTATTTATTTTATTTTCATTTATTTTAATTCAAAATTGAAATATAATTCTAATATATGTTCAATTTAATTCATTTGTGTAATTTTATAATAAAATTATATGTATTGAATTTTATTGAACTTCTTATCGTTTTTACCCACACCTTCTAAGAGCATTTGCAAATTTGCATAAAACATAATATTGCCATTTCTGTGTGTTGGATTTCAAAAATTCAAGAGACACGGTTGAAATTAGTATGTAAAATGTGGTTCAATAAGATTAAAATAATTTTGTTGAATAGTAACTTTTGATTTTTTTTATAGCGGTTAAAAGTAAATAGGGTGATTAAGGGTAAAAATGATATTATAATTTCCCTAAAACAAGTCTTAATTCTATTGGATAAGTTTAATTTGACTAAAAAAAATCATTGGAATAAAATAGGATCTTATTGGGTCCACTTATATTATATTAGGACATTTTTTATTATTTTATTTAACGAATGGTTAAAAGTGTTAAATTCAAAGTTTATTAACTACAACATTATTAATATATGGATCTACATAAGATAAATTCGACTATAAATAATAATTATAAAGAGAAAAATATTTCCGACCTATTGGTATTTTATTTATAATTTTTAGACATTAAATAATTTAATTTATTTATGACACAATGATGATGCAGTAATTACCTTATTAAAGGAAGAATCAAATAAATGGTATTATAAATAATAAAATACATTTAATTTCAATGTTTTTATGAAATCATCAAATATCATAGGTTAATATGTCATGTTAGGGTTATTTATATGTATTTTATAGAAGTAATCATGCTATTATGACTTTCACAAAGAAAAATACCAAATAGTGTCAAAATTGATATAAATGAGATTTTAAAACAAATAATATATAATTAAATTATATAATAGTCCTCAAAATATAAGGATGTGACAAAAGAATATTATAATGATATATATTTCATTAATTAATCACTTGGGGTTATCTAGGAATTTTTGTTTTTTTACAAACAATATAATATAAAAATACAAGAAGACACGGTAAAAGTTAAACTATTTAACTAAGAGTTAAATTCAAAAGACAATGTTAAAATGGTAAAATAAACTTGTATAAAACCTATCGGTTGAGATTATTTTGACCCAGAACCACCTAGGTCTCGAAATAAATTCATTCGGAACCATTATAAACCAAATATTATTGTATAATAAATTAATATTTAAATCTATTCCTAAAGTGACCCTCACCTCTCTTATAAAACGGAACTTCCCCTTATCTCAAAATCACACCTCCAATGCAATTTGTCTCAGCCAAACCCTACCAAAATATCCTCTAAGATTCCCTCAAATCATATAAGAGTCCTTACATTGATCATAAATCCAACCTAAGGATCCCTTTTGATCAACTCAAAAGGAAACACCCGAAAAGGTAATAATTTCACCACCCTCTTTCTAGTTCTTTTCTTCTTCCACTTACTCTTTCTTTTTTTTCAAACCAAAATAATAACTAAAGTACCTCCTACATACTATTATGTTATTATAAATAGGTTAAAACCATATTTGTTATTCTATCCATACTATAAATGTCAAAGTCACCATACATGTGTACGTATGGATTATCGTCTCCACGTCGTGGTGTTGTTTGTTAATCATAC
Organism: Viscum album; assembly: GCA_963277665.1. Classification (NCBI taxonomy): domain Eukaryota; kingdom Viridiplantae; phylum Streptophyta; class Magnoliopsida; order Santalales; family Viscaceae; genus Viscum; species Viscum album. The sequence continues at coordinate 516,847,944 of OY728145.1, forward strand.
ACATTATTATTTGGATGGGTATAATAATGAGTATAACTGATCTCAATAATAAATATAACATTTTAATTATTCTATATATATGATATAACATCCAATTACATAATATTTAACCATCAATTCAATGATATTGTTGTTCGTGCATGCGTACGAATTACCGTCTCCACGACTCGATGAGATTCATTTCCATATTCACCATTCAATGATGATTATAAAAATATATATTATTAATAAGTATATAAATTATTACATAATAATTTTACTTAATATATATATATATATATATGTATGTATGTACTTACATATATCTTATTTACTTACTTCTATTAAATACGATATGAAAGCGGAAACAACGTTTATGCATACGTACGGCATACCATCTCTATAAATGGTGTTTTCTATTTTATATATCTATCTGTTATACATATTTTTATTCTAGGTATATATTATATAAAAATCTTGTGTTATATTTTTTAATTATTTCAATTATGATCTAAATGATAAGATCACGAATAACAAGTTAAAACATGTACGATAAAGAAAGCAATTATTTCCTAAAATGTATATTTAACAAGGAAATCATTATAAAATGGGTAGTATAAAGTCATAAATTAATCATGTATGATATAATAAATATTACTATGGTTCTAGTATAATTTAATAACACACTATTTTCATTATACATGAGGTTAAACGTACCCTCTAACAAAGTAAAGTGAAAGGTAAGGGGTAATTATACAATCTCATCATTATCCGAGGTTGTTTTTAAGTGAGTATCTACTGGAAACTCTTTATCATCCACATCTATTTTTCATAAAAAAAATTTCAAAAGGAATATTTTATGTTTTTATATAAGGTAATCTTTAACTAGATCATTATTTATAACGGATTAAATATTTATTCTTATACACCATTTTCATTGATGCTCATGTTTTCAAAATGAATTTTAAGGATTTATTTATATAGACATGAATGTTTTTAAAATGTTAATTCCCTTAAAAATTTTCAATGTTGTATAAGATAATTTTATTCAAAAATTAAATGAAATTTCTTCCTTTCTAAATTGGGTGACTTTGAAATGTTTAAATGAAAAAGGGATATTTCTCTCAAAGAGTTTTACAAATCATTTTCATCTATGTCAACATCATTTGATGAATTTTTAAACATGTTTGAAGTTTATTTATTATAATACAATTCTTACATATTATATTAAAGGTTTTGTGATTTTTTTGACTATGGATGTGTTATTTTTATACCATTCATACTTTATGGTTAAACTATTGACATCTCATATGATGTTTCTAATATGAATGATTATGTTATATTTTAACCTCTTCATATGAAGAATGTATTGGACATAGTTATTGATGGTTGGGGCCCGATATAGCTCCTCAATGCATCGGTAGGTCACATGAGACAATTATAAGTGGAATTTGATGAGGCCTTTCCCAATTTTATATATGGTTTTGGTCTAGGCCTTAATCATTTTTAGAGGTCTTGGTCGAGGCCTTGACAAAATGTTTCAGAATGTCTGGAATTATACATTCCCTCATTATGAAAATAATATTAATGGTTCATGTGGTTATTCTACTAGTAGAATACCCATGACTATGTTTTATTATGGCCTTATTTACTCATCTCATATTTCCTCCATTAAGTGTTCAAGTTTATTATTAGTAAAGGCATGTGTTTTAAATTATTCACCATGCCGATAGTTTATGTTATCTTCTGCTTAATTTTTTACCCTTACATAGCATATGATCTCATCCCATTATTATGTTTTATTTTCCTAGGATTTCCTAGAAGTGTATTATGATTGATATGTAGGGTTATGTTAGAAGGGAATAATGGGGTTCGAAAAAAAATATATGCTGTATTTTATGTTTGAAATTGTAATGTGAAGTTGATGTATGTAATCTATTTCCAAGACTGTTAAACTGATCGCCCATTCGGGACATGATTTCCTTGTATCATTCCACTGTATTAAAATAATTTATCGGCTCTGGGATTCTGGGGTCGGGGCAATATATTTGGTATCATAGGAAGTTTACTACATAAATTTTAAACTAGATTTATAAAATCATTGATTAGAGAACATTACCCTATGATTGAATTTGAGGATTAGTATAGTAGAACATCCAAAAATTTTGGTAATGTAGCTATTATTTGGATTTTCCAAGAAATAAATCTCTGTTTGAATACGAGAAGGTAGATTCAGCTCTAGCACAAATGTTCCTAGGAGTGAAAACTCTGACATGGAGTTTCGAGCTTGACCAGGTGTATCCTGGTACACGACAACGGCCCTTGTTCCCCTCTTGGTTATGATACTCCTCGGAGATATTCTCAGGATAATTCACAATTTATTTTCAAACCATTATAAAGGATATATGAGTAAATATTCCAACAAAGAAACCATTTTTATGATTGTGAGACTAAATTTGTGAAACTGTTCAATTAATGTTGATAATGTTTCTAGTTTTTAGATTATACAGTATGATATGATCTAACCTATTGTGTGTCATCATTTATAAATGGTTCTCAGTCGAATAAATACGAACTCCAGCAATATGCATGATCCAATGGGTAGGAATGATCATAACTTTCATATTCTTACTCAATCATTTAGAAGAAAAATATCCTCTCATGTATTCTCATCATATAAATAAATAGTATTAGTTGTTAATAAGATACGTGAAAAATTACCTAAGTCCTACGGCTTTGAAGGGAAGCAAGAGATTAAAAGGATTGTATAGAGAAGGATGGATAAAGGGAAGAGGGGAAATAAGGATTTTACCATATGTGATAACAGTGGAAAGAATCACCTTGGTTAATGCTAGAAAAGAATGAGAATTTTTTATAAGTGTGGACAAAAAAGGACACCATGTACATGATTTCAAAAATAAGAAAAGTTTCAAATGTACAATTCTTCATTCTTAAGGAGTTGTGACACTACATGATTCGATTTCAAAATCATCAGAGTATACCCTAAATGCTGCTATTAGATAATAATCAAGTTATGATACTAATGAAGATGAAGAGGAATGATTAGAGTTCATATGTGGTTATTAATGTATTATGTCATTGGAGTATTGTATTAATGATTTACATGTTATAATAATTATAGAGTATATAAGGAATATACTACAGTAATATTTAATTATGGACTTGAGATTGTATGGAACCATGAAAAGTGACTCAATAACAGGTTATTTTTTTTTGGAAAATATATTTTTTTGAGAAATATAAATAATAATATAGTTCTAATACTGAGGTAGTGATTTTGTAATAATATATGATTGATTTGAATAAATTATATTATATATTATTGATTACCTTGAAACTAATTAATGATTTGTATATTCCATCATTGATAGAGCTTACAAACATTTTTGGATATAAGAAGTATATCCAATATTCTATAAGGAATAATGGGAGCATGAATGTTATCAATATGTTTTTATTGTAATTCGGGGTGTTACAAGGTTTTTAAAGAATACATGATAAAGGTATTCACATGCTATTACATGAAAAAAAGATCACCAATGTCTTTTCCATTCTTATAAATTTTGGACTGTGAGTTTGGAAATTAGTATTTTGGATATGTATAATGTTTTAATTGATTAATTTTAACATTGGATACTATTTTTATGGTTAAATATTTTCTTGAGATTATTTTTGGATTGTCATAAAAATGACAAACCGGAGGTCGGGCGACAACCCATCGCGTGCGGCAAGACCGCGAGACTTGAACCTGCAAACAAATAGGAACAAGGGTGCATCACCTACCACTAGCCTATGTGATGTCCTGGTTGGTATTATGTAGGTGTTTTAAATGGTTTTATGGATAAATTATAAATTCATTTTTTGGAACCCTATACGATTATGATAAATAGAATAGTTTTTAATTCTATTATCTTTTGGAGTCAAGGATGAGTTTGTGGTAGGAATTAGTTGATGGATTGAACTCTAGTTATCCAGTATTATTTTTTCTACTTATTAATTCTTAAAAATATGGTAAAGAATCTTAATACCAAAAATGTATTTTCCTAATACATTATGTTCTGTTGAACTGATGATATTTTACATCTTATTAGAATCATGGATTTGAGGCCCTCAATTTTACAATTATTTGTGATTAAGGACCTCAATAACACCCTATAAATATTTAATTTATCCTCCAATTATGTGTCTCTAATTTCCACCAATGTCCTCTTAATCGATATCATAATTTTGTGGGGACGTTTTTATTCCCTTTCCCTCTTATTAAGACTAAATTTTATTAACTCAATTTCCGATATGGGTTTTCTAGAAAGGTATTTTTTCTATTTTTAATCTTTCATTTTCAAAGAACAAATTCAAATTGTGATGAAGTAATTTATTAAAGGAGGGTAGAATGTGACACCACCAAATTTCATCGTACATTATCTCATTAAAGTAATTCAATAGCTTCCACTACATGCAACACCGAGTTCGATCCCACCACATCTTACCAAACTAGCCATTCAAAAAGAGGTTGTTAATTGTATAAACTTCATTTCAAATCTTATATACTATATATAATTTTAACATCCGTATTATGTGTTTCTTAGACATAATATATGAACAAATTGATTTTTTTCGATAAAAGAAGTATTTTTTAAAAAATGCAATTTTACAGCCTTTTAATGGAGATCCCTTTTTAAAAACAATATCTAAAACTTTTATATATTAAATTTAATGAAATTAAATTCTTATTTAGAATTAGGACATAAAAATTTAGTTTGTATAAATTTTTGGTACTTTTCTGATAACTTTCACATTTGGACGAATAGTGAAAAATAATATGTTTTAATTGAAAACAAAATTTTTATTCGAAATACTTTATAGTGTTATATTATGAATATGAAAGGTTTTTAAGTATAATTATATTATATTTTTATCATTTAATACAATGTATTTCATTATATGAAATTTTACATTTAAATTTGACATAAACACATGTCAATCATTTGATAGTTTTTACTTTTTAAAAACCAGTTTTTTGGATTGGACAACGAAATTTAATTTTAAATTAATAAATGATAAATATATGTCTTTAATTTGGTAAAAAAGAATTTATTTTTTAATTTGGAATATCAACATTACCTCTGGGTAAATTTTTGGTATTTTTCTGAAAACATTCAATTTTTGATGATTAGTGTAAACAATGCGTTATTATTTAAAACTGACTTTTTATTTAAATAATTATTTATTTTATGTTAAAATAGATATAATACCTATATATATTCAATTTTATTCCTTTGAGTCATTTTCTAATAAAATTATATGTATAAAATTTATTGAAATTTTTAATGTTTTTTACCCACACTCTAAGAGCATTTACAAATTTGCATAAATCATAATTTTATTGCTTATGTGAGTTGAATTTCAAAACATCTAGAGACATGGTTGAAATCGTTTTGTAAAATTCAGTTCAATAAGATAAAAATAATTTTTGGTGAATAGTTACTTTTTCCTTTTTTACAGCGGATAAAAATAAATAGGTTGACTAAGGGTAAAAATGATATTATAATTACCATAACATAAGTCCTAATTCTATTTGATATGTGTAATTTGACTAATAAAATATTAGGAATAAAATATGATCCTCTTTTGTACACTTATATTAGATTAGGATATTTATTATTATTTTATTTAAAAAAAAGTTAAAAGTGTTAAATTCAATGTTTATTAACTAAACCAATTTTAACATAAGGTTCTACATAAGATACATTCATTAATAAAAATTCATTATAAAGATAAAATGATTACCTAAATAATCGTATTTTATTTATAGTTTTTATAAATTAAATATTTAATTTATTTATGATACAATGATGATGTATTAATTACCTTATTAATGATAGAATATAATAAATGGTATTATAAATATTAAAATAAATACAATTTCAAAGTTTTTATGATATCCTAGAATTTTATAGGTGAATATGAAATTTTAGGGTTGATTCAATGAATTTATTTATAAGTAATCATGATGTTATGACTTTCAAAAAAACAAAATACCAAATATTGTCAAAATAGACATAATTGAGTTTTTAAAACAAATACTATATCATTAAATTATATAATAATCCTAAAATACTTTGGTTTGGGAAAGGGACTATTATAATGATATATATGTCATTAATTAATCACTTGGTGTTCTATTATAATTTTATTGTATTTTTATTAACCATATAATATAAAAATACAAGAAGACACGGTAAAAGTTAAACAATTTAATTAAGAGTTAAATATAAATGATAAGGTTAACAAGGTAACCTAAACTTGTATAAAACCCATCAGTTGATATTATTTCTACTTATAACCACCTAGGTATTTAAATAAATTCATTTTGAGACATTATAAACCGAATATTATTGTATGGTAAATTAATATTTTAATCTTTTCTTAAAGTGACCCTGTCCCCTCTAATAAAAGGTCACTTCCCCTTCTATCAAAATCACACCTTTAAATCCATTTTGATCTGTCACAACCTTCCGAAATATCCTTTAAACTTTTCCCACATAAACCTAGAGTCCTTACTTTGATCAGAAATCCATCCAAAGGAGCCCTTTTGATCAACTCAAAAGGAAATATCCGAAGAAGAGGTAATAATTTCACCACCCTCTTTCATGTTATTGTCTTCTTCAACTTCAACATTATTTGTTGTTTCCATACCAAATAATAACTAAATTACCTACTAACAAATGTTATGTTATTATAAATATGGTACAACCATATTAGTTATAAAATCCATCCTCTAAATGACAAATTTCACTATACGTGCGTATGTACATCTTACCGTCTCCATGTCGTGGTGTAGTTTTTTATTCAAACACTTCACTATTTGGATGGGTATAATAATGAGTATAACTAATGTAAATAATTAATATAACATGTTAATTATTCGGTATATATTATATACCATCCAATTACATAATATTTAACCATCAATATAATGATATTGCTGCTCGTGCGTGTGTACGGATTATTCTCTCCACGATGCGATGAGATTCATTTCCATATTCAACATTCAACGATGATTATAAAAATATATATTATTAATAAGTCTGTAATATATGAAATAATAATGCTACATAATAGATATATATTTATGTGTGTGTGTGTGTTTTTGTGTGTGTGTGTGCGTGTACTTCCATATATCTTTTTCACTTACTTCCATTCAATACGATATGAAAAAAGAAACATCATTTATTCGTATGTAGGTTCTACCGTCTCCATAAACGGTGTTTTCCATTTCATGTATGTATCTATTATATATATATTTATATTCTTGATATATATGATATATAAATAATGTGTTATGTTCTGGAATTATGTATATCATGATCTGAATGATACGATCTTGATTAACAAATTAGAACATGTACGATAAAGAAAGCGATCATTACATGAAATATTAATTTTACATGGAAATCATTATAAAATGGGTATTATAAAGTCATAAATGAATCATGTCTTATATAATAAATGTTAATATGGTTTTGTTAATATTTAATAACTTATTATGGTCATTATACAGAAGGTTAAACGTACCATTGACCAAAGGAAAGTTCAAGATAGGGGTTAATTCTACAATCTCTTCATTATCCGAGGTTTTTTTATGTTAGTATCTACTGACAACTCTTTGTCATCCACATCCATGTTTCATAAAAATATTTTCAAAAGGAATATTTTAAGGTTTTATGGAAGGTACTCTTTAACTAGATCATCATTTTAAATGGTTTAAATATTTATTTTTCAAATTTATTCTCATTAATGTCCATGTTTTCAAAATGGATTTTAAGGATGTTTTTATATGGGAATGAATGTTTTTAAAATGTTAATTCCTTTCAAAAGATTCAAATTGTTATGGTAAACTTTTATTTAAAAATTCCATTAAGTGTATTTATTTTTAAATTGTATGACTTATAAATGTTTTAATGAAAAATGGATATTTCACTCAAAGAGTTTAACAAATCATTTTCTTCTATGTCAACATCCTTTGATGGATTTTATACTTGTTTGAAGTTGATTTATTATGATACAAATACTCCATATTGTAATGATGGTTTTTTGATATTTTTTACATGGATGTGTTATTTTTATAAAATTCATATTTTATGGTTAATATATTGACATTTCGTATGCTAGTTCAAATATGATTGTTTATGTTATGTTTCAACCCTTTCATATGAGGAAAGTATTGGACATAATAAATGACGGGTGGAGCCCGCTATAGCTCCTCGATGCATAGGTAGGTCTCCTGAAACAATTAGATGTGTAATTGGTCATTCCCTTTCCCAATTTGATATATGGGTTTGGCCGAGGCCTTAATCATTTTTAGACATCTTGTCCAAGGCCCTGAATTTTTTTTTTCAGAATGTCTGGAATTTTAAATTCCCTCATTATAAAAAATGTATTGATATTTCATGTGGTTGTTCGACTAGTAGAATACCAATGACTATGTTTTATTATGTCATCATTTACTCAGGTCATATTTATTCCATTAAGTGTTCATGTTTATTATTTGTAAAGGTATGTGTTTTCAATTATTAACCATGCCTATGGTTTATGTTATCTTTTGCTAAATTGTTTACCCTTACTGAGAATTTGAGCTCATCCCTTTCTTATGTTTTATTTTCCCAGGATTTCCTAGAAGTGTATTATGATTTATATGTAGGGTTAAGTTAAAAGCGAATAATGGAATACTCAAAGAACTCTTTATGTTGTATTTTATGTTTGAAATTGTAATATGAAGTTGATGTATGTAATCTATTTCCAAGACTGCTAAACTGACCGGTCATTCGGGACATTATTTCCTTGTATCATGCCAATGTATTATAATAATTCACCGGCTCTGGGCTTCTAGGGTAGGGGCATTACATATATTCCATATCCATGTGTTTTCATATTATTTATTCTTATATGTACAAATAATATAATCGAATCGTGATGATTTAAAAACATCACTATTTACCATATAATAATTTATTATAATTGTAATGTTATGAACTATATATATCTCCTCTTCCATCAATTGGGAAATGAATCCATTGATTATGTGTATAGAAGATTATAACCCCATTAGACGATGAAATTCGTTTTCTATCACCACCTATCATGGATGGATATAATGATTCTCTGATATAAAATATGATATTAATGAAATAATCATACTTAACTAATTATAATATCACTTACACATTCTTATATTCTATTATATGGTAATATGATAATGTCAGTCATGTTTATTATGGGCTACCACCTAACAAAGCGATATGATTCTGGTTTCACATATGATTTAAATGGAATGTAACAATGATAAATTTAATGAATTTATGTGATATATATTATATAATAATTACTCTATAGTGGTGATATTTTATTTATATTCTTTTAGTGTCATCAAATGGGAAAAATGAATCAATGTTAATGCTTAAATACTTCATAACATCTCCGTGAATGGTGTTATGCATTTTCTATATCTATATTTATTAGATAACTATAAATTCATATATATAAAATATATATGATTCTTATATTTTGTTTGAAATTATATATGTTTTTTAACCATGATAAAAATAAAATGAAGAAAATTACCTAAAAATGTATATATAAAAAATCTTATTACCCGAAGCATGATTTTAATAATGAATTGCTAATAAATGGGTTTTCAAAGTTCAAAATTAAATAATAAATCATATTATATATAATTTATTTTTCAAATAAATATATATTTTCATTTGATATTTATTATATAGGAGCTTTATGTGCATATGAAATAAATAAAGACTTAAGGTTAGGGAATTTTGTGTCAAATTATAGTCTTTGGGACATATGTTATATTATGCACAAATATTTATTAATGTGGTCTATAAAAAACCCCATTTACAGGATACATATGGAATTTAATTATTCTCATTATTTTTAATTTTTCATTTAAATATATTACATAATGAGAATTATGATTCAAATGATACCAAATCATGTAATAGATTTTTGTCACGCATGTATTTCCCATGAGACACATGTCATATCACCACTGGTTTATTTTCTGATTTGTATTAATATTTACCATTACATTATTTTTTGATTCACTATATGAATATAGTTGATATAAATATCCATATATAGTTCTTTCATTTATGTGTTTCATGATTCCAATGTTACAGATGCATGTTTCATTTTTTGATTTTAGTATTGAATTTATTCATATTGGTTTTTGATTTTTTTATCATGTAGATAGTTCCGAAGTTTATTTTTGATACTTGGGAACTTTTTTCAGCTAGTGTGGATTAGGAACGACCCTCGGGCCTTGCTGTGGACCAAGTTGGGAACTAGGTTAGATGGAAACTCGGCTTGGTTCGTGACATAGTATATTGGTACAATCCATAAGGGATAATTCCCACTACTAATATATCCCTTGTAGACCTATAGGATTTAGTTACCCACTAACAGTACCCCACCCAAGGGCCACATAGGTAGAAACCCCTCCCAATTCCAATAGTGAATAGCTTCAAAATCCCCTCCCCATATATATTCTATTACATTATCACCTACAATAAGGATATTGAGGATGCCTAATTCACCATGGATACAACTACTTACTGGGACCCACCAAAATGGGCTCCAACCAGGCCTCATCAGTTCTAGTAATGGCTATTCCCTGAGGTCGAAGAATGGATATAATTTAATCATACTACACTATCCATGGTCTATACCACCAGAAGTAAATATTAGGTACAATACACTTAGAGTTCCCAAAGGGGTAATAATCATCACTGGATCTAGTGGACCCTTCCACGGAAATACCATTACACCAAATTTCTGTGATAGATGAGTATAGATCCATTCATTATTATTTTGGATCAAGAGCTCAACCACCTTTAGGTTGGCAGGGTTTTCTCTATAAATATCAAGCACAACTAAAATATATTATTGTTATACCCTTGATGATGATTTTCAATGATGAAGTCCTCCTAATGACATCACTAACCCAAGAGGTGGTCCTCCCTAGTCCCACAATTAGCATGAATGTCTTCTTCATTACATTCCCTGTTTAAGCAGTGATCCCCCTCTCTTCAACAAACATTATGGATTTTATCCATGTGCCGCAACCACCTATCAATAAAGAGTTCATCCTCATATCACAACTAATCCACATAATGGTCCTACTCACACCATTTGTATCTCAAGAAGAGTTCCTCCCTGACACATAATCTGTATAATTTATTCCCCCCCACATCTTTAGAAATCAGTATAGAGGCCCTCCCTGTTCTATCACCATTAACCAACATGAATGTCCTCTTTATTCCAAAACCAATTAGAGTGTAGGTCCTCCCCACTCTATAAATATTCAACATGGGGACCTCCCCATGTTCCAATAAACCAAATAATAGGTCCTCCAAACACATTCAACAACTAGTATGGAGGTATTATACATATTCCATCTCCTGAACATGGAGTTCCTCCATGTGTCTACTTTGGCTAGTGTGATGGCCAAACTCATGCTTCAACTCAATAGTACAGAGGTACTCCCTATGCCATTAGTAATTGTCAGTATTGAAGTCATCCTCATGTCCCCATCGACCAATGTAGAGGTGTTCCCACTTCATCAACAAGAAGTAATCATGTCATAACCAACCCTAAAATAGTCAAAGTGGAGGTCCTCCTAGATATAAAAATAATAATTTAGATGGCCTCCATGCATGAAAACATATCAAATATGAGGTCCTCCCAATTCTATCACCCACCATCATACAGTTCCACACTATTATAAATAATTAACCTATCCCGATGAACCATCCCATGGTACAAGGAAGAACCTGCACCACCGAAGAAAAAGTCCTTGGAATCCCCAAGTCATTGTCAATCAAGTTTTCCTCTCAGATTATGAGGGGGAATGTGATTAAATAATGGAACCTTCACCCTTGTTTTTAGAATCAATGTTTGGGGAAGAAGTCATGAAGGTGAGGCATATTATCCTAGAAGGTCCGTCTCACAGGATCACTAAATCCCCCTATAGGTACATGTATGTGGAGGAAGTAATGTCCACCCTTCTGGTATCATGGTGAAACCATCTCATTCATTGCTATTCTCCGTCTCCACCACTATCGAATATCGTGGATATTTTTTTGGTATGGGTTGACTCCATTAGAAGGGGAGCTACATGAAGAACTTATTATGTGGGTATCCTACCATTCAATTGAGGCAGTAGAAAAAACATAGTCTTATAAATGTGTGATTATGCAATTGCTTCCACCCTTGATAGGAGACCTAGTGTGAAGTGAATAGTTGACACACATAGTGACTCCTCCAATTTTTATTCCACCTGTCCACATTAGTATCGCTTTAAATATATGGGAAATCACCAATCAAAATCTAGGATGATTCAGTGTAGGGACCCACTTCTATGTTAGAATAATTTTTGGAGACTCTTGTTGTCGTTCAGATCTTTATCGTGGTGTGGTATAATGAAACTCTCATCATTGACATTCTAGTTTCCCTCACCAAGGTCCAAGCCCCATGTTCCCAATAGAACATCCGGTATATGATTTATTTATAGCATGACCATCATTTGTTATATCCAGGAAGCCATAAGCACTTTGACAACATTCATCAGTAGTGTCAAATGGTTTAGTTAGCAGTGCTCCCATTAGCTCAGCACCCTGTGTCACTCCACTACCACAAAACACTCCGACAAAGATGTATCAAGACACTCATAGTGATACACATAATCATGGAAGATTTGTCAATGTATTTAATTGTCTAGGGACTTGATAGTTCACTTCACACCTCTCTAGCCCTATCTTGCGACAACCTATCCTACATGTTGAAATTGAGGACATTCTTCAATGTACCATTATGGTAAACATAGTTTTTCCGGATCTGTCCAGTAATAGAGAAATAAATGCATTTTTTCACAAAGGAAAACCAACCCCTATGGTTGCATAGTATCAGGTAGACCCTCACATAGGTGGATTCACTCACCTAAAAAGTCAAACACTCAGCCAATGAGATCCCTCCACATCATTTCCAGTTGGTTGGAACATCAATAAGTGAAAGGTAAATCATGGTCACTTTTCTCTATCAATTATTACCCCGAAGAAAGAGGTTGATCCCGTGATTTAAACCATTCTCTAGTAGGTTTTTGATCCAAAATGGATCATCAAATATCTCATTGATAAGAAGTGCTCATATTATTGAATTCCCTAATAGGATCATATTCCTCCTCCATTCGGGAAATACAAAGTCCAACATGGAAAGTTGATCCTAGTAAACCCCAATGACCTAACACATCTAAACAATAAATAGGTGTATTTTTATGTCACATGACAAAGATATTAGTCAAATAATCCACCTATGTAGTGTGATAATCTTCCTTGGGGACAGATTTATCCACTCCATGATCCATTGTGCTTGCATACTTAGTTGATGAGCCTGTCAACACGTTGGTGGTTAGGAATCATCATCTAGACATGGACCCTCACCAAGAAGATTTGAGAACATCTCCACCTATCACCTTGAATCCATTGAAATATGAAAAGTTGAAATCCCACATGATGGAAAGCTATTCATGTCCTTGGGTCATGGTCTACGAGCACCCTCATGTTTTGGGAACCCCATAGTTTCACTATTAAATAGGATGGGTGACCATATACAACATTTTACCCACTTCATATCAGGGTGTGGGCCAGTTTTGGTAACCCCATAGAAGTATGTGGTCACCGATCTTGGATTTTCATGCATATACTTGAAGGAAAAACTTCAACTAGAACCACTAGTTTCCCATTGGGTATATCACTAGATGTGAAGATCTTCATTGTCACTTACCCTTATTTTATTATTCCACCACTCTTTACACAGATATTTATAAACTCTTTAATTGAAATAAATTCTCTTATGTGTGTGTTTTACATCTTTTTTCCTCGATGAAACGTCAATACATATTCACTTGATATGCCACTAACTCAATAACAACTATTGATGATGTCCATGGGGAATTTTAAGATTGAGTTTCCCCTATCGTTATCATTCCCAATGTCCTAGGTGGGGTTCAAGAGTTCTATTAAAAGGTTCAATTCCTGGAATATTACTTCCAGAATGCTAATAATGTGCTCTAATTTCTCCTCTCTCTCTTGGGAAAGGGATACCAAATATGAGACTATTTCCATGATATAGGTAGAGCCCCAGAATTCCCGAGTTATTTCCCAATTTTCTAGTAGAGATTCGACGAGTACAGTAAAATAATCATGCTCATCCTCACCATGTGCATAATGGAAATTCACTACAATTTCATGTATAACATAATATATGGAATAATATTCCTCCATACCCTTTTTAGGAACTCGAATATCATCCAAGATAGGATCCCAGGGTTCCCTTCCCATATAGGAGGAACTGGACCTATTCTTTTAATGAGGAAAGGGATATTGGTTATTTTCTCAATGCCATATAATAGAGGTTCATAACATTGTCACCATTCAATAATCCTAATCAAGCTGAGTGTACTGGTTCCCCAAACTATTTCCCATAAAATATGATCCTTGGAAAAACCATAAAACTATTCTACTTTTTCGAGTATTGGATTTAGGACTAATTTTATAATGGTATTCTCATGTTGGGAAATGTGCGGTCAATGGTGTCACACATATCTGACGATCCTAATTGTGGCATTGAAGGTGAATCATGTCTGGTTTCCAACTGTGTGATTCATATTTATGTCATGTTATTGGCTCATTATTCATTTTACTGCACCCATGGTGTGATCCTTGCCCTCATAGGTTGGCCTCAATATCATGAATTCCATGTGTCTCATCTGACTGATGTTTCTACATCTAAATCACAAATCATAGAATATCATAATAGTAGGGATATACTATGTAAGAGAAATAAATTCCCATTTCTGATGCCAAATTCTTTTCATATCCATAGTAATATCATTATTACAGATATTGGGCTCACACCCACGGTCCCCCCATAAATTTAAGACTCCTATAATAATGAAAATGAGTCTCTATCCATGATTATCATAGAGTTATTAGATCTATTGACTCATCCAAATAATGACCAGCACCATGAAATCCACCATTGTACATCGGGTCGACACCATAGAATAAATTATTAAATTCATGGAAGATGAAAGGATTTTTAGGTTAATTCCTCATGCCAAGCAATGTATTCTACCAATACTAGACAACTAGTCCTACACATTGCTCAATAGGCATAGTCCTCCCATCCTGGTCTTTTAGACACACTTCCAAAATAGCATGTGCAAACTGAAATTGTGTAAAAGCTATTGTTAAATCATAATCATCCATTTATATCTAATATTAGTCCCTAACTAGATGACATTCATCCAATAGTATATTTTTTTTAGTTATATGATGAGTAGCATGATATTTCCTACACCAACCAGAATCTAGTGGTATAACTAGTAGCACCCATTATGCCTCCAGCCAAATAGTAACCCATTTCAAGAAGAAAAGTGCATCTAGAATACATGTATTAGTTTATATAGAACCTCATCCACACTACTATGAAGATCTCTATCTTACAGGACCTAAATATACTCGATTATATGTATGAATATCTCCCATAATCCTTGATAATCCCCCTCAAGTATGATGTTGATGTAGCTACCATAGTGGGAATCAATTTAGAGTAGCTGGAGAAAGAATAATTTGATGTCCTAATTTCATTATCTATAGAATGTTAGGGATACCTCATATATGGGAACATTTGTCCGATGTACATCACAGTAAAATAAGATTTCATGGATTTTCACCTCTACCTGGTGGAAAGAGGTTCTAGGATTAATATCTTCCCATGATAAATACTCTATAAGATGGGACTAACTAAAGAATATTTGAGCCACTCAAAACTAAATATCATGGGTTATGATATGACCGAACAATGGTAGTACGGAACAATCCATTTAAATACCATGTTCTGTGTCTTGGTATCAAGTGATAAATTCACTATTGTCTGAAAAGAAAATGCATATAACACATTGATGGGTAATCCCGAGCTTCATCAACAAGAAATAGTTCCCTACGCGTGTAAAAAAAATCTTCATCTACTCCCTCAATGGTTGAGTAGGAATCGTTTAGGGTGATGCATCTTTTTTTATTCCTTTTAATATCACTACCTAGATGTTGGCTATTAAATGATTAAGGGTATGTAAGATTAGGAAAATGAGGTAGAGTTCCCAACCATTATAGCTAGTCCATGGGATGAAATTGATTATTATTTTGTCCTCCCAATATTCTGGCTAGAATCGACAGTAAAAGACATGGAAACCTTCTTTGACATTTTTAAGAGGAAAGGGAACCACATCCCTAATAATATTGAATGTTAGAGGATTACGTCAAACTGCTACACATTCTAGGCCTAAGTGATACCATAATCCCCTACCCTATGAGATACTATGATCTTCTTCCATTGGATACCATTGTATATCCTACCCAACTCTTTTTTTGAGATTATATTAATCAAAATAATCCAACCCACCATTATTTCTCTTATATCAATAATGGACCCCAATTTCAAAGGCCTGATGGAATTGGATCAACAACATCTTTCACCATATACTAAATATAGATAGATTCCCCCAAAAATGATTTTGTTTCAGCCAATGAAGGCACTCGCGTTCCCCCTAATTCAATCATCTTGGATGAACTGTCTTCTCCCACTAATTCCCCTTACTGAAATAAAAAAGATGGTTTGGAAGATAGTCATATATTTTGAATCGGGTTTCTCCATCACTAATGATGAGTTTATTCATTTGATATTTAGTAAAGACACATATCCAATGACAATGCTGACTAGTGCAATCATTCTTCCACATATTCATAAAATGTATGTAGAATTATTGAAGCAACATCATGATACATGTAACTAGATCTATAAAGGTATTCATGGAATAGACCCTAGGGTTTCTTTCCACTATCATGGTATCCCAACAAGTCATCCTCATTTCAAGAAGCCTCAAAAAAAATTCACTCTTCTCATGGTGCCATGGTTGAGGACGGTGTTGATATTATAATCAAAGATAACATCTTCATGGTATTACAATAACCCATGTGGCTGGCCAACATATTTCCTATAAAACTATGAATGGGAAAATCATATTCTATAAGGACTTTTGGAATATAATCCAACAATGTTCGATGGATGGTCGTACCATTCCTATGTTGGACATATTGATCAATGCAGCATTTGGGTACAAGTATCTCTCCTTCATGGATGATATTCAGTGTGGAATTAGATCTGGAAATCCCCTAAAGAGGTCAATTCATCCACCTTAATAGATCTAAGAGGAATTTTTTTTATTAGATAATTTCTTTCATTATAAATAATGAAGTATCCACTTATTAAGTATCCATGCACCACATTTTAAAACTGATCCATGAGATAGTAGTGAAATTATACGTGGGAGATTTTTTTCTCAAATACCACCAAACTCAAGAACATAGCAATGATCTTGAGAATGTGTTTGGATTTTTCCTCTCATAGAATATAATGATGAACCCATTAATGTTTTCATTCTGGGTTACCTCATGAATGTTTTTTGGATTTGTCCTCAGATATAATGGAATAGATATCGATCTAGATAAGATCATGGATATTATCTTGATGCCTCCTCTGAGCATCCTCAAATAGCTTCAAATAATTCAATCCTATATATTATTACTCATCGTAAACATTAAAAGAAAATACAAATGTTTTTCAAGGATCTTGAAGAAAGGTACCATCTACCAATGGGAGGAAGAGTTCCAAACTGCCTTTGAGAAAATAAAGCATTACCCCCACCCGTATCCAAAAACCCTCTAGTATTCTACCTACTAACACTAGAATAGTACCTTGGTGACCATATCACTCAAATAAACAATTAATGAAGAGGGAATCATTTATACTATCTCAATAATGTGCTCCTTGAAATAGACTCCAGCTACTCTCTGGATAAGAAAATTATCCTCATAGATGTTTATATAGTGTATATGTTGAAACATTATTTAAAGAATCATGAGTTATATATAGTATCCCAATTAGACCTAAAAAAGTATACATTTAATCTCTAGATGTTGAAAACTTGTATGGCATGCTAGGAAGTTGTCCTTCAGCAGTTCGATATCATATTTTTCTCATAGAAAGATTTCAATGGTTAGGCATTGGCCAAATTTTTGTCCACCCATTCAATTCCTGTGGAATTACATCCCAATATCAATTTCCCAGATAAGGAAATAATCTCAGAATATTAGGTTATTCTGTGTTGGAAGATTCATTTTGATGGTTCCTCTTGTAGTCCATCCAATTGTGGGATCAATGATCCCAATCTCAAAGGAGTTGGCATGGGGATTGTCTTCATCACCCACACACATTCTATTCTTCCATATAATTTCCTTTTATTAGAATGTTGGACTAATAATGATGTACAGTATTAGGATATCATTACAAGTCTTGATATGGAACTCATTATTGATTTTCCACACATCCATTTGAAGGGAAACATATGAGTTTGAAATCAAACAGATCAATGGTGATTACATCATCAGATAGTCGGAGCTTGTTCCCCAAATAGATAATACTCTCCTATTATGCCTTCACCGAATTAATTGGTTTTATCATTTAAATGGTGTATTATATTGGCTATTGATAATTAATGATAATACACATATGAAAGATTTTTTGTAGGATCATCATTTTAGTGGCCTAAAATGATTATATTCTCACGCTTTTACTAGTGAAACACCAATATTTTGTGACTTTTTTGAATTTATTTAATATTTTCATATTTTTCATTTAATACAATACAAAAAATAGTTTTTTATTCAATCACTATATCCAACATTCTTTTCACACAGAACCAACTTAGCATGTGGTACATGCCACACCATCTTGGCATACGTCACACACTGCATCGAGTTTTTACAAAGGATCATTTAATTGTTATAAAAATTTAATGAGCTAATTGTACTCATGTCATTAAACATAGTATTATTAATAATAATAATTTATTTTTAAGTAATTTTTATTAGTTTTTCATATAAATATAATAGTTTTATAATATAAAAATCAATTTTATGTAAAATTATTATATATTTAAAAATATTATATTAATGTCCTTATATGAAAAAACAAAAATAATTTTAGACACATTTAGAAATTTAATTAGATATAATAAAATTTATTTATAAATTTATAATTATAAAATTACCTTATGTATTTTTTGGGTATTTTTTTGAGAAATAACATTTTTTTGAATAGTGAAAAATACCGAGTTTTATTTTAAAATTCTGTTTTCTTCTAATTTATTTATAAGGTCAAATGATATTTTAATTTGTTTTAAAAGATAAATTATATCATATTTTTATAAATTAATCCAATTTCGCTAATCATAATAAATTTCACATTGAATTTGGGTATAAAAAACTCTGTAATATTTGGATGTGTTTACATTAAAAACCCGAAGTGTCGTCATGTCAGTGGGATTAATTTTAAATTAATTTCTGGGTGTTTTTTATTATAAATTGAAATAATGGATTCCAAATTTTTGAATATATTAATTTTTATTTTCTAATAATTTCAACATACTTTTTTAAGAAAAATATTAGTCAAAGTGATTAATATTAATTACAACAGTTTAGAGAAAAATAAGGTTAATAATGTACTAGACTCTAACTTTAAGACCCAAAATGACCTATAAACTTCACTAACACAACTTTTATGGAAATTATATTTCTATTAAACACATATTATTTAATTAGGTTTTTTTGGTATGACTTTTTCAATGTAAATACGTGGGTACACATAATATTGTACCAAAAATTCAAGGTGTCTCCTTTCCATTCTCTATAAAAGTCCGCTACTCATTACTCTTATCATCACCTCTTAGACCACATATAATTGTTCACTATCTACCAAATCCACTTCCAAAAATCCCAAAATACCTCTTATAAAGCTACCCTTGGGAGTAAATTAATACAAGGAAGGTTTTTGGCACAAACCAAAAAGATGTACCCAATGAAGTGGTAACATCTTCTCTCATACTTCTTTATTTTATTTTTTTTATCCACCCACTCCAATATATTTTTTAATTTTTTTTTATAAAAAATAGTATCATTAATATAAAATAATTTTTTTATCCTAATGGTTTTACATACACTGACACACACCTCCAGCTAATGGGTAATAGGCATACTGTTTATGTGTTCGGAGAACTATCGCCTCACTAAATGATGCTTGTTCAGTTTTTCTTTTCCACCCCTGATAGAAAAATTATGACGGACACTCTATTCATATTTTTTATATTTTATATTTGTTACTTCATTGCTCTTATTTAATCTTATTAAATTAATATCATTATACTATTCACTTCGTGAAAAACGATAATTTTATTTGAGGATGTGTGGACAAAGCGATGTGATTCGTTCACACACTACATGGAATGTATTAAGTGTAAGTTTAATAAAAATATATGATATATATAAAATAATAATTATATTTTAATTATAATATATATCGATATATATGTCATTTTGTTTCTTTGTTTTAATAAGAAAATAAAATCAGAAATAGCGTTCATGCATATGTATGACTTACCATCTCCATTAACGGTGTATTCCATCTCTTATATCTATATTATATAGATTATTATAATGAAAATATAATAAATTTAAATGATATTTATATCATTTTATAATTTATATAATTATTTATTGAAGTATATGTACCATAGATATAACAAATTAATACACATGCGAAGAACAAAGTGAATATTACCTAAAGTGAAACCATAACATTGGAATGATAACAAGTGGATAATATATGGTCATAATAAAAACCCAAATTATATTTTATATATGAATATTTTTATTTAAAATTTTTATAATAAATTTTTATTTATTATAAATTTTGTTTTAATTAGTACAATTAGATATAAGACACAATGTTAAAGAATTTTTTATCACTTTTTATTTACATGAGATAAATGATTTAATCACCGCCCATTTATTTTGTGTAGTGTGTATATATCCCATGGATGTATTATACGATGATTATACTTACATTTATGTATATTTAAATATCCATTTTAGGATATTTCTCTCATGGTGTTTAATTTTCCAATGTTAACAAATTAGTAAAGTAATTATTTTATAGTTTTCCTTCCTTATGTCAAAATCCATGTTATGCACCAATATTTTTTCTATGAGATGTATATAAATACTTTGAAAATTTATACCATAAATAATATTGTTTTCATGATATTTTAGTATTCATTTAATTTCATTTTCTTACATATTTAGTATTATCTAAAGTTACCTACTCATAAGAATTTATTAAATAATCTAATAACTTTTTAGATTGTTTATGATTATGATTCCTTGAAAAATCATAAGATCCATCTCTTAATTACACTAAGAAATTTATTTATTATATTTTAAATAATTATATACTCTTGTATTTGTACCATTTTCCTCTTTTTATTACGTAATATAGTAAATAATGAGTTTTTAAAAAATCCCAAAATTACCATATCCTCAGTCAGAAATAAGGGTTTCCAAGAATATTATAGTATTATTATAAAATATTTAAATTACATCATTACATTTTTTTCTCTTACAAATTTATTTAGTTAAATATTTTTTTATTTCTAAACAATTAATTTTTCTTATTTTTTTATTATGGAAAAATAATGTTCTTTTTCCTTTATACGACACATACAGATTTAACTGATGTCAATTATTTAAATATTATATTAATTTTTAAAAGGTTATTTTTTATGAAAATGATCTTAAAATATATTTTCAATGAAATTTTTTTCTAAATGTTATCATGATTATTTTATATGATTTTTAAGGAAAATTGTTTTCACAAGGTTTTATGTTTTAGAGATACTTTTTGAAAGATGAAAGGATATTTACCTCAAGAAATGATTTTAAAATATCATTCCAAGTTATTTTCCTTATAATATAATATACATTGATATTACTCATGGCCTTATAGGAAATGATCCAATGTTTCAATTCATATTATTTCATGAATGTTTTATGATTAGATGGAATGATGCTGAAGACACCCATTTCCATTCCATAAGATTTATGGTTTTCAAGAATAATTATTTTCATGTTTTATGATTTAATGAAGAGATTATGAATCCTATATATTTTCATAGTTATGGTTTCATGACATGATAATGGTACCCATTTCATTTGATTGGTTAATATTTTATTTTTATAAAACCTCTCCCTTTTACGGTTCATGATATGATGAATGTTTTATTATCTTATAGCACATAGATTAATGATTTTATTAAGAGATAGGTAGAAACTATATCACTGGATAATTAATTAGGAAATGGAATGTTTTATATGAGTTCAGTGGTTACACAGGTTGTATCCCATGACTAAAAACAGTAAGGATTATAGGTTATATCCCAAGACCAAAAACAAGAATCAATTAGAGTAGTAGCCCAAGCACGAAAACAAGAATGTACTAGGGTTGCTGCCC
The DNA here is from genome assembly GCA_963277665.1 of Viscum album. Lineage (NCBI taxonomy): Eukaryota > Viridiplantae > Streptophyta > Magnoliopsida > Santalales > Viscaceae > Viscum > Viscum album. The sequence continues at coordinate 516,870,477 of OY728145.1, forward strand.
AAGAATAAAAGTAATTGGCTACACAGGTTGTTATCCCATGAAAAATGTAGTTACAAGGGTTTTATCCCAATCTTAACATTTTATAAAGGTATTGGTAGGTAGCCTTGTCATAATATTTTCTATTCCTTTATGCATTCCATAAATTCTAGGTACTATTCATCAGTTATGATTTCATGGATCAGGATGTTTATTTCATTATGATTCATTTCTTATGAACTACCATAATTTATCACATTACTAATATTTCTGATCATTTATTTTCATTTTATGATCTTCTAATGTTCTTATCACATTTTAATACCCTCTGTTCATGTCCATGATTACATGCCTCCCTTGTTTACACTTACTGGGAATCTAAGATCATCCCTTTTTTATTTTTAATACCTATATTATGAATATATATTTCATGAATTATATGTCTTAGAGGGGTTTTAGTTATGAAGAAACTAGTGGTTAAAATGGTATCTCTCTTATATATCAGTATTTACATTTCCATAATTCCAACGAAACTAAACTAATACAGTATTTGGGAATCCGTTTGAAAATTGTTTTTAAATATTTCTTAAAAGTTATGTGATATTAATGTACTAAAGTAAAGGGTTGTAATAGTTTGAATTAAAAAATGTATTAGTTAACCATTAAAGTGTAGGATGAGAATACCTTAGTGATAACCCTAAGTGCATTTCTAAGGACACGTATAAGGATAAGTAAATGTATAGGAATATTTCTTGTAATTTTAGTAAATGACAAAGTGAGTGGTTTCCTATAAATATATCACATTATAGATACTAAAAGTGGATGGTGCTCTGAAATAGAAGTACCTAGGGTTAAAATCTATGAAAATATGTTTTGGCCACACCCAGTGTAATCTAGTATCCAATAATGGGACTTATGGAACTTATGGTTTTACCCTCCCATGTGATATTCTATGTGATTTCAAAAACACTTCATGAACTATCATGGGGGATTTAAATAGATGTTTTTTATTAATAACCTGGGATAAACCTAAGAATTCATTGATTAAGTATGATGTCAAAATTTAAATATTATATAAGTGACTTTTTATAGTTATGTGGTTCTTTTCTATGATAATTGTTTCTTACTCAATGATTTTTAAATTTAATCAATTTATATAGCATGAAGGAACCACATTAATGGTGACTGTGAAGGAAAATGAAAATTTCATTGTACCGAGGATCCAAATTCTATTGGATCTATAATGAAAACAAAATTCAATGATCACACAACATTATCATGCTCTGAATCATGATGATCATACCAATGATCAATTGAGGTGACAACATTCTGTTATGTCCTTTATAAGGTAACAACTACCTTCCTTCAATGGTTATTCTAATCCAATTGTTTGTGAACACTGGATTAGTAAAACAGAAAAGTTATTATATGTTCTTTAGTGTTTAGATCATAAGATTTTCATTATAGATATTTATTGGTTTTATGGTAAAGTAATGTATAGTTGGAATATAATCAAGAATATAAGGAATCATGCTGAAATTTAATCCATATATTAGGATGAGTTAATGGAATTATTATTTAATAATAAATTCCCACATTTTCTTCATATGAATATGTAAAAATAGTTTCCTATGTTGAATAAAAAGGATAATGAATCTTTCAGTTCCTACAAGTATAATTTCACAGGACATGTGAGGTACACTTTTGTATTTATCATCCTTCCAAAATGTATGGTTGATATGTTATTTAGTGTCTTAAATCCATGTCTCAGAATGGTATTTCCCATAATAAAAATTTGTAGATAATAATATATTTTGAATTTTGAAATAAAATTTTAAATGGAGATTGGAGTTATGTATCAATATCAATTATTTCACAATAAGAGGAATATGTAGTTCAAAATACAATAAATAGACCATAGAGATACGAATTTGATCCTTACGTTTTTCTCTAAGTGGGTAGAGAACCATGGTGGAAAATATCTTATTAGGTCTTGTAAAAATTTTATGTTTGAAAGAGAAGGAAATCGAGTGGTTGAATGCATAAGCGATTGAAGAAAGTTATTTAATAATAAAAATAATGATAAAACAATATAGGATGAAACTCCCACACATCAGTATTTCAATTGCTCGGAGTTTTGTAATTTCTTCCAAATAGTGACAAATCAAAGGGTTAATAATGGTGATCAATTGCAACAACCTCTAATGAAAAATTTCAATGTGAAAATATAAGAAATCACAATGTATGAAGTGAACCATGATAATGGGTGAACTCGATTATGGCGAATATCATATTGTATTTTTATAAAAAGAATATTTATGAAAATCTTGTTGATCATTTAGTGGAACTTATTTTGAGTGTTATGATTTATTATATTTCTATAAATGTATTTTGAATTAATAATATCATGTTGATTTCCTTAATTTACAAGGATGGACAGATGCTTCTAATATAATGGTTTTTTATGATTATAGCATATTTAAGGAATAAAGTGTAAATTATCTTTTCGAAAAATATTTGTTTTCAAAAAGGAATAATTGAAATTCAGATTATGAACATGTTTTAAAATGAATATATGATGAAGTTATGCGCATGTTTTTTATGTGATGGAAAATGGGGGATCAATGTTAAACTGATTTCATGACAATATTTGTATTGTTTTGGATTTTTTCACTCAGAAGGATTATATGTATAACCATTCATGAAATGTATATGTTAATCTTTGGTTGGAATATTTATGTATTAAGGTTGTATTGAATGTATTAGAGAATAATATATTTAGTTATTATACTTATTTTAATGATTTCCATCATATTTTGAAATTTTTGTTATTTTTTCTTTAGAGAAGGACATCTTGTATGTCGGGTGACATACAGTCATGTCCGGAAAGGCCATGGGTCTTGAATCCATGACTGAAAGATGATATGTGTTTCTCACATACCACTAGTCTATGTGATGTCCGGGTAAATGAATAATTATTTCCTAGGAATATTTATTTATGCTCGTACAGTGTTGTTTTATTTTATGTTTATAAGATTAATGTATAAACCATATTTATTTTTAAAAATAGTTATTAACTAAATAGTTATACTTTTTATTCATTCATGGACCATATGATATATTAAAAGTGTATGTAAGCACTTTTGGAATCAATGTTTTCTTTCTGTACATCCGTTACATGAAGTAATGGATGAATTAGAAATTGATAAAATAATAACTGAATAATGTAAATTTTTTATATAAATATATCAATTAATTATATTTTCTTATATTTCAAGTCTATAAAATACCCAATCAACCTTATGAAAATGATCAAAATAAATTGTGTTGTCCAAATACCTTAATTTTGTCGAAAAAATGACATTTCAAATCACCACAGATTGAGGAATTTTATCCCCTCAATGTTTCTTTTATTCAATTTTTTTTATTGATGACATCAATCACTCCCTTTAAATTTTTATCCTTTTCATCCACGTACAATATTTACAACAATCCCGTGTTCTTCTGTGTGGAAACATGGTTATTTGATACATTGGGTAACAATTATGGTTCCAACATTCCCATTTTAATGTATGTATTAGAATCCACATTTTTTATGTGGGTTTCTATGAATTAAACTTCCATGTATTTAACCTTTGATAACCATGATGAATTTTGGGGGATAAATTCATTTTCATGGGGGGTAGATTGTAACACCCCATGATGTAGTGAGTTATTTTTTTTATTAATTTTAATATTTTGATATTTTGATATTTCATGCAACACATAAAATAATTGTTTTTATTATTATACCACTAATTCAAAAATTCATTTCAAATGGAACTAACATGGCTTTCTCTACACACAACACTGACTTAGCATTCCTTACACGCAACATCGAGTTTCTATGAAGCATCCTTTTATTATTATAATTATTTTGATGTTATAATTGTAACCGATCTATTAAACACTTTAACATGAATACTAATAAAAACTTTACAAATATGTTTCATAATTTATTTATATAAATAAAACATATTGATAAATGAAATAATTTTTTGTAAAGTTCTAATGTGTTTTAAAATACTATTTTAATGTCACTCTACGAAAGTCAATAAAATTAATTTTAGACACATTTTGAAATTAAATATGATAAAATAAAATAAATTTTTTTATTTATATTAATAAAATTAACTTATGGAGAATTATTGGGATTTTACTAAAAATAATCATTTTTTAATGAATAGTGAAAAATTCCTGATTTTAATTCAAAAATATTTTTCATCTAATTTTTAAAAAAGTTGAAATATATTCTAATTTGATTTAAATTTATAATTTTATTTAATTTCTATAAATTAATTTAATTTATTTTAGTAAAATTAATTTCTCATTCAAATTGGTTATAAAGAACATACAAAAAGTATCCACATTTTACTTTTAAAACTAGTCATGTAGTCCCTTAGATAAGATTAATTTTAAATTAATTTATATAACATATATGGTTGTTATTTGAAAAAATGGATTCCATATTTTAAATCATCATACTTTTTAATATCTAAGAAGATCACCTTTTTCCCAAAAAATAATTGTGAATGTGATTAACATTAATTACAATTATTAAGAGAAAAATTTGGATAATAATGTTCTTAACCATAAATTTAAGACTCAAAAGACCTATTTCATTTTCAAAATACCATTGGATGGACATTATTCATCCATTACCCTTACATATTTTTTTTGTTATTAATTTTTATGGTAAAAAAGTTGGTAATCCTATCTTGTTTCTAAAAAACAAAGTGTATGCTTTCCCTTCCCTAAAAAGGTATCCACCTTACCCTCTTATTCACACCTCTAAGACAAATTAGGGTCATAATATCACTTCTCAAAACCCGAATAAATTACCTAAATTAATTTTATAATCTTACCCTTGGGAAAACATTATTCGAAAGAATATTTTATATCACAAAATAAAAGGAGTTACCTGATTAAGAGGTAATGTCTTATCTCAAGATCCTTTATTTTATTTTATCTCTACACCAATATAATATATTTATTACATTAATTTATAAAATCACTTTTATCATAAATATAATAATGTTATTTTACTCTATGGTTTTTACCTACAGTTACACACACACTCGTTAATGTGTAATGAACATACTGTTTACATGTATAATGAACAACCACCTCACAAAATGATGATTGTACACTTTCCTTTAACTGCATCTCACAGTGGAAATTAAGATAGAAAATATGTTTATATATGTTTTATATTATATTTATTATGTATTTAATCTTATTTAATCCTATTAAAAAGTATATTTATACTTTGAACTTGGTGTATATACGCTAATTTCATTTGAGGAAGTGTGGACTACCACCCCCTTAAAGTGATGTAATTCATTGACACACTACATTGATTGTATTAAGGATGATTTTTATGAATCTATATGATATATATGAAATAATAATTATACAATAATTATTATTTTTACACACACACGTATATATATATATATATATATCATTTTAATTCTTTTGTTTAATAAAAAAAAGAAATATTGTTCATGCGTACTGACGGCTTACCGTCTCCAGGATTGGTGTATTCAGTTTTAGAATTATATATTATATAAATTATTATAATAAAAATATAATAAATATTAACTATATTTATAATATTTTATAAATTCTTTAAATCATGATTTAAGTATAAAGATCAATGATATAACAAATTAAGACACATGTGAGGAATAAAGAGAATATTAACCGAAGTGTAAACATAACATATGATTGTTAACAAGAGTGTCATATAAGGCCATAAACATACAATAAATAGTATTAGATATAAAATTAATTTTCTATAAATGATTTATAATAGATTTATACTTATTATACAATTGGTTTGAATGAGTACTTTAGAGTCACTATATAAGGTATGGTAAATTTATCTCACTTCTTATTTCTATGAGATACATGCTTCACTCACCTCCCATTCATATTTAGTGGTGTGTATACTTCCCCTGGATGTAATATATGATTAATATATATACATATATGGGTATTTACATTTCTATTTTATGATATTTCTATCATGGGGTTTATGTTTCAAAATTTACCAAATCGGTAAAGTAATTTTCTCATAATTTTCCTTCCACGATTCTCATTCCATTTTATGAAAATACATTTTTCCATGAGGTGTATATACTTAAACTGAAATTTATTATCATGAATCTTCATATATTAAAGATATTTTTTTCATCATGTAATTTGAATTTATTAAATACATATTATAGTCCAATGATACAATGTGGTAAGAGTTTATTGAAATATTCTCATCACTTCTCAAGATTTTTTATGTTTATGCTTCATTTGATGAAATCTTATGATCTATCTATTATGAACAGTCATGAATTTTTTTAAACTATTATTTATTCTTGATAAATTCATTTTTTATTACCATTTTCACTCTTTGATACATAATATAGTTAAGAAATATTTTTTAATAAAGCATGACTTTACCCTCTCCTCAGTTGTAAATCTATGATCCATAAAAAAAGTTTTCTAAAAAGGGTTTCCAATAATATTATACTATTCTAAAAAAATATTTAGAATATAATTTCATCCGAGTATATTTGACAATTTTTTCAAAGAAATATTATTGTCTATTTTTGAATGAGTTATTTTTATAATGTTTTTACCTTGAAAAACAATGTTCTTTTTACCACTTATGATATTGACAGATTTACCCACTGTGAATTGTTTTAATATTTCTATTAATATATAAACAAATACTTATTATAGATTATTTTTGGAATTATATTTTTCACGGAAATATTTTTCAAAATGATTTCAAGATTCTTTTATTTTTTTTATGTAAAATGGTTTTCAAAAGTTATTATGTTTTTAAGTTTCCTTTTCAAAATAGAAAAACTATATACCTAAAAAAAATTTGAAAATATATTTTAAAGATATTTTCCATCTAAAATGAAATCTAATTAATTTAATAATTACATTATAATAATTGGTCTAAATCTTCTATTAATATTTATTTTAAATGGTTTATGTTTTGATGGAATGATTCTTAAGATACTCATTTCACATCCACTAGTTTTCGGCTTTTGAAACCCACTTATATTCATCGGTTATTATTACCTAAAGTGATTACGAATCGAATATATTTTCACAGTTTATGATGTGATGTAATTTTAATGATACCCATTTAATTTAATGTGTAATAATTTGATGTTTATAAAATCTATCTCTTTTTATGGGTCATGACATGTTAAAAGTTTTATTATCTTGTGGCACATGTATAAGTGATTTTATTATGAGATATATGGGACATATAACATCATCTAATGCATTGGGGAATCAAATGATTTATATTTTATCAAAGTGTAGTATTTATTTAGACATATCCTGAAAATAATAAGGTATGTGAGTTGTAGCCAAATCTCAAAAAGAAGAATGTGTGTTAGTTTTATCCCAAGCCCAAAAACAAGAAGGTACACAGGTTGTCCCCCAAGCCAAAAGTAAAAGGGTAGACAGGTTGTTAGACAATTCCCAAAGAAGATACATAGGTTGTATCCCCTGCCTAACAAGTTATAAAGTTATTGGTTTGTATCCTTGACGTAAGATTTTATATTCTTATATCTAGGCCCCAAATTCTATTTCTTATTCTTCAGTTATGATTTAATGGATCATGATATTTATTCCCTTGTGATTAATGTCTTCTGAACAACCATGATTTTTCCCATAAATCATGTTTATGATCTTTTATATTCAGGGTATGATATTCAAATGTTATGATGACATTATCATACCACTATGTTCATGTTTATGCTTATATGTCTCCCTTGTTTTATCTTACTAAGAATACTATGTCACCGATTTTTATGTTTACTTACAAAGGTTATGAAGAGATATTCCTTGTATGATACGTATGATATGGGTTCATGTACTGAAGAACCTAGTGGGAGAAAATATTTATCTCTTATTTAAATATGCTGACATTTCCATGTTTTAAGACACTAAACTAATATGGTCTTTGGGAATCCACTTGAAAACTCTTTTTAAGCATTCCAAACAATTTATGTAATATTAATGTATAAAAAGTTAGGGTTTCTATAGTTAATTCAAGATAGTGTGTTTCTTGACCATATTTCATCTTTTATAGTTGATAAAAAATTAATGATGGATTGGGTTGAGTCCCAGATTTAAAGGATTAAATGTAGTTGCATGGGTGGATTCTTATGTTCAGGATATAACATCTAATTTGTGTCTAGAAACATAGTATTTTATCTCTATTAGTGTTAGTCATAGATTAATGTATATTAATTTCAATTTCCTTTGTGTAATCATATATTTATGTATAACATTATAGGTGATGAGCGTTGTATGTAATAAAAATATGTTCATCCATTTATTGAATTTCATTTTTTACAATAGCATGTTTTATTTTAGATTAATTATTTCATCCCCACTCTATTGATTTACTCTTTTAGATGTTATCTAGGTATTTTTTTCTACTCAGATATTAGGTCCTTTTCTATCCACATACACATCATAGGTCCTCACTGCTAGTCAGATTACCTAGTGTATATAATGGAACATTTGAGGCCATATTGAAAATCAACGTGGAGCAACGGTTTTTTTGGAATTCATGGCAAGGTATTAAAATATACCAAAAATTCCACGGATGAACACATATAATGCAACATAATTAATTAATTTTAATTCCATGTGGAACAAAATTGTTGGATTTGGTCTTTTTTTACTCTGTTGATTAACCAAGAATAGTGCGACAAATTTTTCATCATTTGTTGAAGTATTATAAATATTTGGATGATATCCCAATATTTGGGTTGAGTTCCTCAAAAATGTAATGTCAAATGTTATATCATTTAATTAAAATTAGGTATATCTTTAGAATAATGTGGGCATTCTTGTCAAGAAGATATAAAATAATGGAATTCCAAGTGTTTATCCCTTAGATGGAATTGAAACTTAAATATAAAAACATAATGGTTGATCCCAATGAGTTGGCCCAACTTCCAAAGTCATTAAATATAGGGGTATTCTCTGGATCTATTATGATCCTTATAATAGGAATCATTAGCTATTAATATCATGTACACTGATTAATTAATGGATTATATGATCAAAGGCATCCGATATAGATCTAAGCAGGTAGTGTCAGTGGGGTATCCAAGGCAGAACCCTATCCTAAAAAGGATTCTACTTATTTATCACTTTTACTTATTATACATCCACACAGTTACATCATATATTCACGTAAAAGATTTAAATAATAAATATGTAATGGTATCAAATGAATACATACCCACCCCATGTTTGGTCCACCATTTGGAATCCTGGATGACTAAATGTTTCTCGGTAAGGATAGTTTTAAGTTCCCTTTAATTTGTTGTATATATCTTTTAGATATGTTATCATGGAAAAGGTGGACTAAGTCAACAGTCGGGATACCGAAGATTCTATTTGTTTTTTATACTTTTGGTTCATTTTGGATATAATATACTATTTGTATGAATTGTTTAATGTCATCATGTTTCACATTTTTATTCTCATTAAATCAACCATACTTAGTATTAACAACTAATTATGAAATAACCCAAACTATTTTTTAATAAAATTCACCTTTTTAATTAAAATAAATTTAGATGGTTATAGAAAGTAAATAAAATTATTTGGTTTTATATTATCTATTTTAAAATAATGATAAATGAATATTATAGTTTATAATATATCCATTTAACAGTGATCACATGTTTAATATAAATATAGGGTTTTAACAGATCCAATTGAAGACGAAAAAGGAAGTGATGGCCTCAAGTAGAAGGATCATACCCTATGAGGCCCATTTATCTAAGAATTTGAGTGCCATAGAATCTATTGGATTTTCCCTTGACCAAAACCAATATGAGATCAATAAACTTAAGCATGAGTAAACCATTTACAAGGGAAATTAAATCTCATCAAAATCATGGCCCAAACCATCTACGATGAACCACCTTGTGAATGTCTCACTGTCGCACATCATACTCTTAGGGAGTTTGCAAGTATGTTAAATGTATATATACCATGACACTAGAAATATTTTTATGTAAATAATTTTATAAATTAAAATGAATATATTTTAGTCCAATTATTGTCACTTTATATATTATTTCTATTTTTATAGAATAAAACACAGATAGTATTTTTTTAATATTTAAATTCATTTAAGGAATTTATTTTGATTAATAAAAAGATATTTGGAATAATAAATATTTTAATAAATTATTATTATTAAATATTATTTTTTAAATATAAATGATCATATAATTTTTATGAATAAAAATATAATTTTTATAAGGGTTCAAAAACTGTTATTGTCAAAAAACAAAGAATTATCAATAAAGGTATATTATGATAATAAACATTTAAATTTAGATATTTATAAAATTATTTATATTAAATTAAAATTATTTTGTTATTATAAAATTTAAATTATCAAATGGTGGGATTTTCAAAATTTTTTGAGATTGTCAAATTTTTGGGTAACAAATAAATATCATATAAATATTGTTTGTGTATTATGACATCATAATCACCAAAATGTGATGAAATAAAAACTATATAAGTTATTAAACATAATATAAATGTTTTAAATTCAATATAATTTGATTTTATTTTTATTTGATTAATTTTTTACATCCTTTATGAATCAACAAAAACCATTATAATATTTCATGGTTTGAAAATCATTTTATTGGGAGTATGAATCACCTCCACATAAAAAAGACAATTATTTTATTATGTTTGGAACTTTTCCTTTTAAAATAATTTAATAAACTACCATTTTGTAGAATTTAGGGTCAAAAATCAGGGTATGGTTTGTTTATTTGTTATTTTATTTTCCGGAAACCTATGTTTGAGGAATAATAAATAATTCCCCACTTATTTCCTCTATAAATCTACCCATGATTCCATTTTTGTTCACTAAAGATCATTATATCACATACATAATCATACCTACCCACCCTATTTTTATCCAAAGGAACCCCCAATCACTCTGTAATCCCCTCTAAAGCATCCAGAGTCACACACTGATGTAAAGGATTTTTTCATTTATATAATTTATTCTAGTATCTTGCTTAACACATGTCTTTTATCTTTATATCCATATGAAGGGATATGTTATTAAATATCCCATTTATTATAAAATTTACTCTCAAATGGTAAGATACATATTTCTGCCTTATCATCCCATTTTATGAAATTTAAGCGACGACATTATGCTATTAAAATTTCACCATTGGTTTTCAAGCCAAAACAATTTTATACCAATTTACTATATTTCATTTTCACCATTATAATTTTATAACTATTTGAATTGGAAGAAAAAATTATATATTCCACACTCCTTGATGTTGGAATAAATCATAATAATGAATTAATCTATTTTTTATATTCTATATGGAATAAATAAACATGATAATGAAATAAGCGTGACAGGTGCCCCAAAAATTATATAGTGATCAAATGCATTGGGAAATGTTTAGTCTAATGAGATGTAATTTTGTTATAGTTAATGAGCTTTATTAATTTATAGTACTTTTTCCATCATGATGTCTTTTTCGATATCCATGTAATATATTTATGATGCAGTTTTCTATGATGTTTCTACATTTCCCATGTTGACATTTTGGTGTCATGTAATATCATGTATTATTGTTCATTTTTATGATACCAATTACTTCTTTCCTTAGTGATATTATTATTTTCTAACATCTATGAAATTATTCATGTTATTCCATGTTTATCCCCTTATCAAAATTTATATCTCTCCTCATTCTTGTTTATTACTTCCTTCATGTCATTCAATGTTTATTCCCTTATCAAACTTTATAGCTCCCACCCTTCTTATGTATTTCCCCATGTTATCCCAATTAGTTTTATGTGAAATCATGTTAAATAGTTTTTCAATAAAGGTGATGATATTCATATTTTAAAATTATTATGTAAGGTACATAATTCCCAATGTACGAGACTTATTGATCTTACAGGTTGTATTAATTTTAATATTATGTAATAAATCATGTGTCAATGTTTTGTAAATAGAATGGTTTTTTAGTTGGTACCAATGAAAAATTTAGCTTATTTTTTGAATAGGTTTAGAATAGACTATATAACTACATAGGAATAAGACTCTTTATAAGAAAAAATTCCTAGATTTTCGAATGTATAGAGTATGTTTTTTTTCAAACAAGTACATCCCAATATAAATACTTCAAGTGGGTATAGTTCTAGCCTAGATGATCCTAGGGTTAACAACCCTAAAAATATGTGTCGGTCCCGACTCCTCATAACTCGGTACCTGAAAAAGAGCCTTACTGCACAAATGGTCTGATAGTATTAGGGGATATTAATTGGTAAATTTACAATCTCATTAAAACCCATTTGGGAACAAAAAAATTCAAAAAGAGCATATGTTAGGAAATATATCATAAATAACATAGATCGAAGATATGAAATTAATAAGTTTAGAAAATACCTGTAATTTATAAGTTATTCCTTTAAATGAATTTGATTCCCCTTTGTGTTTTTAATAGGTAATAAAATATCCATCCCAAATTTTCCTTTTATTATAGTTAATGGCTAGAAATAGGAATAACTTGGTAAATAATAAATGTGAAGGAAATGTGATGACTACCCCCAATGAGATTCCAAGCCTGATGGGAGAATGAATCATGAACATCATCATGACACACTCTCTACTAAATTACTATATGAATAGAAACATAAATCATCTGAAGCATCCGAATACCCCTAAGAGAGAACAAGTTTTTATTGATTACTTTATATGATAAAGGCCTCCGACATTTAATGGATCATATTTTCCCTTAATCATGGAACTTTGGATCAACTCCATTGGGATGATCTTATCCATACTTCAATGTTATTAATAAGAAAAGGTTATGCGGGATGTTTATCATATGGAGGGAGAATTTTATATGTGGTGATCATTGATTAAGAATACAAAGCTTGTGAGATAGATTGAAGAGATGCATTAGAAGGAATTTGATAAAACGTTTTTTGATAAATATTTTCCTCACAATCTACATATTAAAATGGAAAGTAATTTCCTTGAACTAAAGAAAAAAGCTGAAAAATATACGAGATCACATGATTAAAACATCACAAGGCATGCATGATATGCATATGTATTTTTCATTATTTCTTAATGTGATCTTGACAGCTTCTTTGGTGTGCTAAAACCAAGTCAATAAAAATCATTGTAGATCTGATACATTGATAGGAATGATGAAATTTAATTAGTAGACCACATAGTCAAAATGGCTATTGACGAATCTCAAGGGTATCATGGGGAAATGAAGCAGAAAGTGGAGTTTGATTTTGGAGGTCTGATGGAGAAATCTATCACTTTCAAGAAATTTCAACAAACCACTTGGAAAATGTTCAAAAATAATCACCTTATAAATTCCCCAAGGGTGGTAAGGAAATACTTTCAATGTTCTATAGAAGGACACTTTGGTAGTAGTTTCTGATAGAAAAAACTCACTAATTCGATAGAGGAAAATAATTCTCTTTTCAAACCTCAGGGAATTGTTCGGTGCTTCAAATAATAGTAATTGAGGAATTTTTTAAAAAAAATCTATATTCCATGGGTTTTCAGAGACAACCAAAAACCTTAAAGGAAACAAGGGTGAAGTTTTTCCATCACAACTTTTGAGGTGGATCTAGATAAAGAAGTGGTGACTTGTAAGCTAGTTATTTTTTAAATAAAAGTGAATGTACTTTTTTATTATGGTTCAACATATTCTATAATATCACGAATATTTAGTAAACCAGTTCAAAAACTTCCACAAATCATTTAAGTAGAGATATTAGTGAAAATTAAAAATGGTAAAATTAATTCATCTTATGTACATAACTCCTCGCTTATCAAAATTTGTGGTATGAACATTCCAAATTATCTTTTCATACATCCTTTTGTAGAATTTGATTAAATTATAGTCAGGGGTTATAGTTCTATGTATATATAATGTATAAATTTACAAGAGATGAAAATCAATCTCTATATAGAGAATTGTCCTTGGATTCTATATAAGTACAATGATGAGGATAAATCTTCTTTAACACTATCCTTTTAAACCAGTATATTATTTTCCTATGAGAAACCATATCTAGATAAAATGATTGAGTATACATAAATAACTATATATGAATACATTCCTACTATGAGGGAATATGATTATGTTTTTCCCATGGAATGTTTTGGTGTACCTCATTGGAATGAGGTTTAACTTTCAATCAATATTATTACTAGGTAGTTTCCATTATCCAATAATGTGTATAGAATTGATGTTGATTAACTTGATGAGCTGAAGAAACCACTAAAATATAATCCTGATAAAGGTTTCATATTCCCATGTGCTTCACGATGGGGTGCACCAGTCCTCATCTTCATGAAGAAGGTGGGGGAAATGCACCTTTTCATTGATTATCATGAGATCACCAAGATCACGATAAGCAAAAAGTGTCATCGTAAAAGGATTAATTAATTGTTCAAAAAGCTATGTGGAGAACAATACTTCTCCAAGGTGGATCTGTGTTCTGGATATTATCTTGTTGAGGTGAATAAGGAAGTTATCTCTAGGGCATATTTTCTTATAAGTTACAGGAACCATGAGTTCATAGTTGTTACAGTTGGACTCACAAATTCTCCATCAATATATACGAACAGAATGAATAATTCCTTTATATTTTACCTGGAAATATTTTTTATTGCAATTATAGATGATATTTCAAAATTATCCAAAATCAATGGGGAGCATTATACGCATCTGAGTACTATGATAAAGACATTACAAAGGGAGAATCTTTATAAAAGTGATAAAAATATATGTTCTAGTTGAAGGAAGTCTCATTCTTGGGAAATATCATTATAAGAAAAGTGATATCTATGGAACCTTCAAAAAAAATATTTATGTATGGGCATCGCCAACATATGTGACATATATGATTAATTTCTTTGAATTATCTTCGTATTATCTTTGTTTAGTGAGAAATTAATCAGAATTGTCAAAACCTATATCCAAAATAACCCAAAAGGGAGTCTTGTTTTCCTAGAGTGATGAATGTACAGAGAGATTCATGGAGATGAAAATGAGGCTTATCACAGTACAAATTCTCACAATAAACACAAGTGGATATCTTTTCATGTTGTTAAATGATGCGTTGAATAATTTATTGGGCTATATGTTAATATAGAATGGGAAAGTCATTTCTTATGCTTTAAGGTAGTAGAAAATTCACTAAAATAACTACTAAAAACATGATCATAAGTTTTCTATAGTGATCATCACATTGAATGTAGAGTAACATTATATCTTTGGGAAAGGTTTAATGTATTCAAATATCAAAAAATACTCAAGTATATATTCACATAGAAGGATTTTGATTTGTTCCATCAAACATGGTTAGAACAAATTAAGGATTATGAGAACTCAATCCACAACCTTATTAATAATGAAAATAAATTGAAGGATTATCTAATAGAAATGTTCCAAAAATTTAGTCATTGGTCATTGTTGAGAAGGATCAGATCTCTATATACTTGAAGAGGATAAACATGTGAATCATAAACAAAGGAACATAATAAATCCTTACAAAAATGATTTCCCAACCATCTATTTTGGAAGATATTATGGATTCCCAAAGTGATGATGTGGGAATTCAGAAGAAAATAAAAACTATGTGAAGATGGAAATCCTAAAATTTCAATTTTAATTAAGAATTAGATGTAATATTTTTTCCACGACTATGTGTACCATTAAATCTTCAGTTTAATATGGAATTTTTGGATGATTCACATAATATAACATTCTCCATCAATCCGAGAAGCAAAAAAGATTAATCAAGCTCTTTGAGAGAGCTATTGGTGGGACAATATGATGATGGAGATCGTAGAGTATATCTCATGATATATAGTTTTTTAACAAGTGAAGGATGATAGGAAAAAAATTGAATGGTATGATGAATCCATTACCCATACCTACATGATAATGGGAAAAATCACCATTTAATTTTTCATATGACATCTGAATAGATAGAGGAAATAATTCCATATGGGTTTTTGTGGATTATATTACAATGATATCACAATTAATTTCAATTTTAGAGGACTTATCACTGGATCAACTTTCATTGATATTCATTAGAGATTTGGTGAGGCTTTATGGAGAACCATTAACGATTGTATACTTTCAATATCTCACATGCACCACCGTGTAGTATAAAATTCCTCAACAATAACTAAATATTTAGTTAACCTTCAACATGGCCTATCACCTTCAAACTGTTGGTCAATCTGAGTAGACTATCTAGACACCAAAGAGAATATTTAGTGCATGCTCAATTAACCTCAAAGAAGCATATGATTTACATCTTCCTTTGGTAAAGATCCAATTCTATATTAGTTTACAATCATGAATCAAAATGTATTACTATAAATACATTTATGGGAAGAGGTGGAGAACACCTGCATATTGGGATGAGGATGGGGGACACCAACTCATAGGTCCTAAAATGTTTAAGGAAATTCTGTAAAAGGTTAAGACCATTCCACAAAACATCAAGGAAGGATATAGTCGATAGAATAAATATGATTACAATCACAGATGATACCTATATTTTGATCTTGGATACATAATATTCCACTTAATATCTCCAAGTAAGAATATGATGAGATTCAGGTAGATGGTAAAGCATAGTACAATATATGTTGGCACCATTGAGATCCTTGATCGCATCGGAATGGTGGCCTACCGAATTTTGCGGCCACCTAACTTATCTTAAGTACATGATTTATTCCATGTATCCACCTAGAGAAATTTTATACTAGACCCCTAACACGTACTCAATACCTAGGTGGTACCATTGGGGAATGATCATTCATAACTGGAGAAGCTAGTGGTGATCTTAAATCATATATAAAATGTTCTGGGGAATAAATCAATGAACCCTGTAAAAGTGATGTTGAGAAACCACATGTTTAAAGAACCAATGTCAGAAACTAAATAAGTGAAGAAACAAAGTTACCCTCTTCTATTTTTTTGTGGGAAATGAAAATTTTGAGGGAATCATTTCTTAAGGTGGGAATATTCTAACAAACCTAACTTTTATAAAAAAATTACCTTATTGATTTAAAATAAATAAATATGGTTATAAAATACCCATGCACTTATTTGGTTTTATTTTATCAGTTTTAAAAGACTATTAAACAATCATTGCCATTGATTATATATTTATTTAAGAGTGATCACAAGATTATTATATATATTGTGTTTTAACAAATCCACCTGACATAGAAAAATGATGTTATGACCTCAACCAGTATGATCATACCCTATGAATACCATTTATCAGAGACTCTATGGGATATATAATCTTTGTTCTTTCCCTTGGAAAATCCCATCATGAGATCCAGCATCTTCTGTATGAGTGAAACAATTTTTGGGAAAAGTTCAAGATCATTCAGATCAAATTGCAAACCATATACACTGAACTATCCCTGAATGTCTAACTATCATGAAACTTACTCTTAATTTATTTTATTCTGTATTAAAGGTATTTGTATCAATACCCAATAAATATGAATTTTGTACATTATTTTTTATATAATAATTACTATATTTTATGCCTATTATTTTTACCTTATAAACATTTTTTATTTTGATACATTAAAACACCAATAGTATTTTTAATTATTGTACAAATTAAATTAAACAATTTATTTTTATTAATTATTTTATTTTTTAAATAAATAATATATTCATGAAGTGAAATGTTGTTTTTATATGGTTAAGAAGAATTATTGTCAAAAAACACATCATTTGTCAATAAATGATGATTATTCTTTTAAAAGTGTAAATTAACATATGTAGATAATTATTTTTATAAAATCAATATTTTATCTAATCCAAACCTAAAAATTATCTAATGGTTATTTTTTCATAATTTTATGAGAAAATATAATTTTTTGGAAAATATTAAATACCATATACATATACTTTGTGTATTATGACATCATAATGACCCAAAATGATGTAATAAATACTAAATATGGTTTCCATGGACGAATATTTTTTTTTCATTTATAATAATGTGATTTTATGTTTATTTGATTAATTTAATAAAGCCATTGTGAATCCTTCAAAACTATTATAATATTTTCTGTTTTAAAAATCATTTTATTAAGAGTGTAACTCACCATCACATAATTAATGGATTTCTTTTATTATGTTCGGACCGTGGAATCATAAAATAATAGAATCCACTATAATTTGGTAGAATACATTTTTAAAACCCATGGGGTGGTTTGTGGTTTTGATTATTATGTTACACAAAAACCTAAGTTTCGTAAATATCAAAGAATTCCACAATAATTTCCAATATAATCACACCCAATTGCCAATTTATTTCCTCTAAAAACACTTTTATAATTCAATTACTCTTAGATACCTTCCCCAAAGTACTTATATGTTTCCCCATGTTCTCAATAATCCCTGACCATTTATTTGAAATCACACACTCAAGTAAGGTATCTTTTATTATCTCCTCTTTATTCAATTAACAAAATTTCCTTATGTATTGCATCTTTATATACATATTATGGGATATATAATTTCATACCCCCTTAATATCACGTTAATGCTTAAATGGTGGGAGATGCCTTTCTCTCTTATCAACCCATTTGATGATTTTTTAGGCAACATCATTAAGATGCAGAAATTTAATCATTGTTTCTTTGCTAAAAAACTTTTGTAGGGAGAACTATACCCATTTATTATAAAGGGTGTCCAACTTTATTAAAATATACCTCATTTAAATTGGACTTATATGTATTTATTACACACTCCTTGATCATGAAAGAAAAATATGATGATGAATGAATCACTGTTGTATGATCGATGTGGCACACTTAAGAATAAGAATAAAATGAAAGCGATGGGTGAGAAAAAAAATTATGTAACTATCTGATGCATTAGGTTATGTTTGGTCTCATCATATTTCATTTTGGGATGTTTTGTGTACCTAATTTGATTATCTGAAATTTTTTATCTTGATTTATTGTAGGTTATCATTCACTTATGTTTATGATATAGTGTTTTATAATTTTTCCACATTTACCATTTTTCTTCCATGATCCCCATGTTATATCATGTATTATCATTTATGTTTATTATTTTAATTCATTTATTCCCCATATAAATGTATTTTGTTTTACATATATTAATTTATTCATTTTATTACATTTTTTCCCTTAATAGGCTTTATATATCACCCATTTCTTAAGTATGTCCACTGGTTATCCAATGCAGATTTAAATGCAATCATGTTAATAAAAAATTGAATAAAGATGATGTTTTTTCTGTTTTAAAATTGTTATGTAACATAAATTATCCCCAAATAAATGAGATCACTTCTATCTGTCATCCTGTAATGTATATTGAGCAATGATTAATGACTTATGGCTAACCAGACTGAACACTTACATTTGAACTAGGAACAAGAAAATTGAATGTGGTATCATAATGTCATTATCTATTGTTCTACTATTTTCAATTGAGATTATAGGAAGTGTTAAAACATAGTAATATGTCATCACTGGGAGAAGCTAAATTTTGTTCTCGAAAAATCCAAGTTATAAGAGGAAATATATTTTTTAGGATTTCTCTTATTATAGTTTTAATATTTTACCCATTGGGTGATGTTGATGCATAAGAAGATATGTATTACAGAATTATACCTTTGGTTTTGTAACGCCCCGACCCCAGTTACCCAGAGTCGGTGCATTATTGCGTAACATTGGCATGATCACAAAAGAACAGGTCTTGAAAGACCAATTAGTTTAGTAGCCTTGGAAACACTAGATACATTCATAAATGGTACATTACATCATAAATTGAAAAACTAAAATAACATATTCTCTTCATATCCCCTCATACTATCCCTGTGGGTCATTCATAATATACTTCTTCACATCCTGGAAAAATTAAAACATTGGAAGGGTTGAGCTCAAATGCTTAGTAAGGATAAAAATATTGCGGAAGCTTTTATAAATAAACATTCACAATTAATGCAATGTATAACTAAAACAAAAGCCCTTTAAACTTGAAATTCAGGATAACATGGAAAAATAATATGAAATAATTCCATTTACATATTCACATGGATATTCTACTGGTCAAATAATCAATGCAATATCAATAAACACTTTCATAATGATGGAATGCATAATTCCAGACTATCATAACCACGTATACAAGGCCTCGTGCCAAGAATAAAAATAATATTTTGTCAAGGCCTCATGCCAAGACACTAGTTTGTCTCATGAGACCTGCCGATGCATCGAGGAGCTATAGAGGGCTCCACCCGTTACTTATTAAGTCCAATGAATTCCTCATATGAACATGTTTAAACATATCATAAACCATAAAATAATCGTATCATATAAAACATAAATCAAGGAAACATAACAATTCCACATTTCAATCACAAGATATCAATACAACACATTGATATAAGAAAAACACTTTCAAATCCATTTTCAATACCAAAATAAAAGAAAATTAAATCTTGGTATTTATTTTTCATTTTAAAAAAATGTTATGGCTTGTAGAGGAAGCCGAAACTCAAATAATGGTCAAGGTGGAGGAGAAGTCGTTGTCGCTGCATACATACGACAAAAAAACATTCCCTTTTGTCATTTAGTAAAACAATTCGTATAAAAAAGATTCCTTTTGGATAAACGTAAAAGTCAAAGAGGTTTATACACCGTATAAAAGAAAATTGTGTATAAAACAAAATATGCCTCAATGAATGATGATTGAGATGAAGTCCCATACAAAGATAATTTTTTTAATATAAAATAGAACTATTATGTGTATTCACTATAAGTACACAAATAGAATGTACAAATATAAGATAGAACATAATAATATCATGACATAATTTGAAAGTAAGAGATTAACCCAAAGAATGAAAATTGGGTAAAGAAGTTCCCTTAAAAAGATTATTTTATAAAATAAAATAGATCTATTATGTGTATTCACTATAAGTAAACATAAACAAAGTACAAATACAAGAGAGGATATAATAATATCCTGACATAATTGTAAAGTAGGAGATTAACCCAAAGAATGGAAATTGGGTTAAGAAGTTCACTTGAAAAGATCATTTTTTAAATAAAATAGATCTATTTTGTCTATTCACTAGAAGTACACATAAAAATAAGTACAAATAAAAGATAGTACATAATAATATCATGACAAAATTTGAAAGTAGGAGATTGACCCAAAGAACAGAAATTGGGTTAAGAAGTTCCCTTATTTCATGTCCAACTTGACTCGACCTTTATTTAACCTCCTGAATAATAAAATAGAGTTATTTTATATTTTGTTAAGAAACTTTTTCAAGTTTATTATTCCTTTTATATCACTTATTACCATGTTATGAACATTATGTAATTATTTAAGTTAATAATGGTCGTTTTGTCGATCATTGGTACTTGAGTCAAAAATAAACTTCTTATGATTACAAGTTATTAATGTGGTAAAATAACTTTTAAATCCAGAATTATATTCATTATGTAGATATCATATTTATCATATATATCCAGTATATATATGCATTTATAATATTACATTACATTTAGAGTTAAGAAATGAAATGCACTGTTCATGGAGACGGTAAGCCGTATGTACGAATGAACACTACTTGCAATTATATTTCATATTTAATGGAATGAAATTATAATTATATAAAGGTATAATATAATTCCAGTACAATATAATGTATAATACCATTTAATCCATCCTTTATACATCCCACATATGGCATTAACGATTCACATCACTTTGAGGGGGCGTTAGTCCGCACTTCCTAAAATGAAATTATCGCGTTTACCCATAATTGATATCATAACGTTATTTCATAAATTAAAAATTCATAAGTATAAAGAAAACATAAAAATAATATATATATAATATATAGAAATAGTTTCATCATAATGGCCACCATGAGAGGTGTTAAAAGAAGATTGAACAATCATCATTTCGTGAGGCAGTAATTCGCCACCCACAGAAAAAGTATGTTCTTTAACCATTAGACAAAGGTGTGTGTAAGTGTAGCTAGAATAATTATCATAACAACATCCTGGTATATTAAAGATACTGTTCTGGTTACAAAAGAAAGGAATAAAAAGAGTTTAGTGGGTTGGAGAGGCAAAATAAAACAAAAGAACATAAAAGAAGACATTACCTTAAAATCAGGTAACTCTTTTTGATTTGTGCCAAAGGATTCTTTGTGAAGACGTCTGCCCAAATTGAGGCTTCTAGGAGTAATATCGGGAAGTTGGGAGAGTATTTCGGCAGAGGTTGACAGATCCAAATGGCTTGGAAGGTGTGAATAAGGTGGTAGAGGTGGGGGCCTTTTATAAGAGTAGAGGAGGGGCACTCTTGGAAAGATTGAAATGTCACTTTATTATGAAATGATTTTTGAATTCTAGAGTTCCCAAAATGATATATTTCAAGTATAAGGTGATAAGGGTTCGAAATATTCTCATCCAATAGGTTTTTGACAATTATAAGCCTTAATGTTTACATTATCATTTCATTTTATATAAATCAATAATTAATGAGTTAATCATTGCATCATAATAGTGTCAAAAAAAATTAATTTATATAATTTCTAAAAATTATAAAGAAGATATCATGATGTATGAAATCTTTTTAGTTTTTTAATTAATACTTATAGTTGAATAGATAACTTATATAGCCCCATGTAATAATTATTTTAGTAAAACAACACATGTTTGTGACAATTTTATTTTTACATTAAATAAAAAGTTATTTCTGTCATTTTATTACCCAAGTGGCTCCATGGGGTCCCCAAGTTGACCCATGGATTGTCTTTGTCGTAAATGACTCATAAAATATGCATAGGACAAGTGTAAGGGTATTTTGATATTTGTATAATATTAGTTTTACCTTAAATTTCACTAATTACCTTTAATCGCGATTAATTAAACATAAAAGTTAATGTTCACCAAAAAATTATTTTAATCCCATTGAACCAAATTTTACTTCCTAATGAAACCCATGTATGTCGGATTTTTTAAAATCATATCACAGAAGTGGTAATGTTTCATTTAAACAAAAAATCAGTATTTTAACTACCACTTAGTGGTTTCACTATTCATCAAAAATTGAAGTTTTTCAGAACAATGCCAAAATTTCACCGTAAGCTATAATTGATATTCCGAGTAAAAAAATGATGTCTATTTTACAAAATTACAAACATATAAATTTCATTAATTAATTTTATAATTAATTCCCATTGTCACAACAAATAGCGTGTTTTTAAGAAACAATATAGATCAGAAGATTGACAATTGTTTATGTCCAATATTAAAGTGAAATTAATTATAATGAACACCATTGGATAAAATGGTAAAAATATATTCTAATTATACTTTAAAACAACTCAATAGTATAATTTACCACTATAAATTATTTTGATTAAATAAGTTGTTTTTAAGTATTTTTCACTTTTCATAAAAAATTGGAAGTTCTCAGAAAAATACCAAAAATTGAACTTAGGATAATTATGATATTCTGAATCCAAAAATGAAGTCTATTTTGAAATATTAAATATATATAATTTCAAAAAGTGGGTATTACTATTCATAATGGCTATTCTGATTGGTCGTGGTGTGTTCGAATCTCAAACTTGCGTACAATGCAAGCTATTGCATTATTTAAAGAGAAGCGTATCGTGGATGCTCAGGGTGTTATATTCTCCCCTCCTTGAATAAATTTTGTCCTCATAATTTGAAATTTTTCTTTGCAAATAAATGGTTCAAAATAGAAAATACGTTTGTGGGATACCCACATCGGATATAAGGTTAATAAAAATATAACATTAAAAGAAAGAAAGAGAATTATAAAGGTCACCCAAGATAGCCAATACTAGGATTCTATGAAAACCGGGATATGGAGGAAAAAAACAATCAAGGTCTGATGGAGAGTTGTATAAAATAGGATTAGAATAAAGCTTAACTACAAGAAAATCACAATCATGTGATTGGTTAAACGATCATTGATTCCCCAGTAAAAAAATTTAACCGACAACGTTTTTGTTTTACGTTACCTTTCATATTTTTGAGGAATATTTTTAAGAGATTTACTAAGAACGTAAGGAAATATAATTAATTGTCATATAGAGTTTAATTATTTAATAAATGTTTACCACAAACCCATCATTCACTCCAAATGGTAACAGAACTGAAAAATATTCTATTTATCCTAATTGTATAAGGTTACAAATATTACAACATACCATTTAGATTAGGAAAACTATTTTGTAATAACTAGGGACTTCTTGTAGGATAATGGTAGGTACTAAAGGCCTGTCACACTATGGTTGTGGGTTCGATTCCTACAGCTTTGTCCAACGCGACGGGTTATCCCCTGACCTAATGGTTGTCTTTTTTCTAAAACTATTGCATTATAATATTCAAAAAATAATATTCAGAAATGTTTTAACCTTAAAAAATACTATCCAAGGTTCAACTTAATCCATTCCATCCTTTATAGTTATTCAAAATACTTCTGTCCAACTCACGGTCCAAATTTTATATGGAACATAAACATAATGAAGATCCTTTTTTTCCATTTAACAACATGTGAACACCTTCATCATGTATTCTTTTAAAACACTTCAATATCCCGAATTACCATAAATCATTATTGATTACATTCATGATACCTTATTCCTTATAGAATACTAGATATACTCCTTCTATCCAAAAATTAATACAAATCATTTTTCAGTTTCAAGTATGTTAAAAATATCAAATATAATTTATCCAAATTATTCATGTATTATTCCAAAATCACTATCTCGTTATTAGAACCATATTATGGTTTATATTTCTCTCAACCATATATTTTCCAAAAATTTAACCTGTTGTGGAGTCACATTTCGTGGTTCCACACTATCTCAAGTCCTTGTTGAAATAGTACTGCAGTATAATCCTTATATACTCCATAATTATTATAACTAGTATATCATTGATACAACACTCAAATGTCAAAATTATTTAATAACAACATAAAAACTCTAGTCATTCCTCCTCATCTGTGGTAGTATCATAACATGATTGTTATCCAATAACATCATTTGGGGCATACTCTGACGATTTGGACATTGTTTTGCGTAGTGTCCCCACTCCTTGCAGATGAAGCATTTTAAATTTGAAAACATATTCTTACCCTTGCAGTCATGAACTTGGTGTCCTTTTTGTCCACACTTATAACAAACTCCCATTCCCTTCAAGCAAGTTCCAAGGGGTTTCTTCCCACAATTATCACATATTGGAAAATTATTCTTTTCCTTTGTCCCTTTATCCATCATTCTCTCTTCCATCCTTTTATTCTCTTTCTTCCCTTCAAATCCATAAGACTCAGATAATTTTTTAATTATATTATTAACACATGATACTATTTCTTCATATGTTGAGAACACATGGGAGATTATTTCCCTTCTAAATGTTGGAATAATACCGTAAAAGATATGATCCTTCTTACTCTTTGGATCATACGTATTGTTGGAGTTCACATTCCTTCCACTAGGAACCATTTCTATAAAATGGCATAAACTAGGTTAGTTTATGAATTGTAATGAATAATTTCAAACTTGTAAAATACTTAATGTAAATTTAATGGTTTATAGATATAATCCATAATCATAAAAAATAATTTCTTTGAGGAAGTATATACTCATAAACTTTTCATAATGGTTTGTAAAAAATGAGAATTATCCTAAGAATATCCCCTAGGAGTGTTGTAACCAGGAGTGCAGCAAGGCCCGTTGTCGTGCACCATTTCCCGTTCGAGTCTACCTCAAAGCGGTGTTTTCAGGTTTTACCCCTTTTTACATATATGCCAAAGCCGCCTCTACCTACTCGTATCTAGACAGGGATGTATTGCTCGGAAAACTCACAAAATCTCTATAATACCAAAATTCTCGGAAGTTCTTCTATACTAATCCAAAAAGTCTATCTTTGGGCTATGTGCTCTAATCAGAGTTTTTATAAATCTTGATTCCAAGATTAGTACTAAACTGCCTCTAATACCAACTGTAATGCCCCAACCCCAGTTACTCAGAGTCGGTGCATTATTGTGTAACATTGGCATGATCTCAAAATATCAAGACTTGAAAGACCGATTAGTTTAGTATCCTTGGAAACAGTAGATACATTCATAAATGGTACATTACATCATAATGTGAAAAACTATAATAACATCTTCTCTTCATATCCCCTCATACTATCTCAGCAGGTCATTCATAAAATACTTCTTCACATCCTGGAAAAATTAAAACATTGGAAGGGGTGAGCTCATATTCTTAGTAAGGATAACAATATAGCGTAAGCATTCATAAATAATCATTAACATTTAAGGCAATGTAAAACTAAAAAAAAAGAATTTTAAACTTGAACTTCATCATAACATGGAATAATAAAATGAAATAATGTCATTTACTTATTCACATAGATATTCTACTGGTTGTATAATCACATGCAATATCAATAACCACTTTCATAATGATGTAATGCATAATTCCATACTATCATAACCACGTAGACAAGGCCTCGTGCCAAGACTACAAATAATATTTTGTCAAGGCCTCGTGCCAAGACACTAGTTTGTCTCATGAGACCTGCCGATGCATCGAGGAGCTATAGCGAGCTCCACCCATCACTTATTAAGTCCAATGCATTCCTCATATGAACAAGTTTAAAAATATCATAAACCTTGACATAATCAAATCACATAAAACATGCATCAAGGAAACATAACAATTCCACATTTCAATCACAAGATATCAATATAATACATTGATATAATAAAAACTCTTTCAAAACCATTTTCAATACCAAAATAAAAGAAAATTTAATCTTGGAATTTATTTTTCATTTTAAAAAAATTATGGCGTGTAGAAGAAGCTGAAACTAAAATAATGGTCACGACGGCAGAGAAGTCATTGTCACCGCATACGTACGACAAAACAAACATTCCCTTTTGTCATTTAGTAAAATGTTTCATATAAAAAAGATTTCATTAGAATAAATGTAAAAGTTGAAGGGTTTTATACACCGTATAAAAGAAAATTGGGTATAAAACAAAATATGCCTCAATGAATGGTGATTGAGACCAAGTGCCCTACAAATATAATTTTTGTAAAATAAAATAGATCTATTTTGTGTATTTACTATAAGTACACAAAAAGAATGTACAAATATTAGAATGAACATAAAAATATCATGAAATAATTTTAAAGTAGGAGATTAACCAAAAGAACAAAAATTGGTTTAAGAAGTTCCCTTACAAAGATAATTTTTTAAATAAAACAGATCTATTGTGTGTATTCAATATAATTACACATAAAGAAAGTAAAAATACAAGATAGGACATAATAATATCATGACACAATTTTAAAGTAGGAGATTAACCCAAAGAATGGAAATTTTGTTAAGAAGATCCCTTTCAAAGATCATTTTTTAAAATAATATAGATCTATTATGTGTATTCACTATAATTACACATAAAAAAAGTAAAAATACAAGATAGGACATAATAATATCATGACAAAAGATGAAATTTGGATATTGACCCAAAGAACGGAAATTGGTTTAAGAAGTTCCCTTACCTCATGTACGACATGAATCGATCGTTCTTGAACCTCCTGAATAATAAACTAGAGTTTATTTCTACTTGCTTAAGAACATTTTTCTAGTTTAATATTCCTTTTATATCACTTATTACCATGTTATGAACATTATGTGATTATTTAAGTTAATAACGGTTGTTTTGTCGACCATTGGTACTTGAGTCAAAAATAAATATCTTATGATTACAAGTTCTTCATGTGGTAAAATATCCTTTATATCCAGAATTATATTCATGATGTAGATATAATATATATAATATATATCCATTATATATCTTCATTTATAATATTACATAACATTTAGAGTTAAGAAATGAAATGCACCGTTCATGGAGACGGTACGCCGTACGTACGCATGAACGCTACATTCAATTATATTTCTTGTTTAATGGAATGGAATTATAATTATATAAAGGTATACTATTATTCCAGTATAATATAATGTATAATACCAATTTCTCCATCCTTTATACATCACACATATGGCATTAACGATTCAAATCACTTTGAGGGGGCGGTAGTCCGCACTTCCTAAAATGAAATTATCGCGTTTACCCGTAATTGATATACTAAAGGTATTGCATAAATGAAAAATAAAGAAGTATAAGTAAAACATAAACATAATATATATAGTATATAGAAATATTTTCATCATAATGGCTAGTATGAGAGGTGTTAAAAGAAGATTGAACAATCATCGTTTCGTGAGACAGTAATTCGCCACCCACAGAAACAGTATGTTCTTTAACCATTAGATGAAGGTGTGTGTAATTGAAGCTCGAATCCTTATCATAAAAACATCCTAGTATATTTAGGATACTGTTTTTGTTACAAATGAAAGGAATAAAAAGAGTTTAGGGGGTTGGAGAAGAAAAATAAAACAAAAGAACATAAAAAAAGACAATACCTTAAAATCGGGTAACTCTTTTTGATTTGAACCAAAGGATTTCTTGGGAAGAAATCTGCCCAACGTGAGGCTTATAAGAGTAATATAGGTATTTTGGGAGAGTATTTAGGAAGATTTCGGCCAAGACAAATGGTTTGGAAGGTGTGAATAAGGTGGTATAGGTGGGGGCCTTTTATAAGAGGAGAGGAGGGGCACTCTTGGAATGATTGAAATGTTTCTTTATTATGAAATGATTTTCAGATTCTAAAGGTCCCAAAATGAAATATTTCGAGGATAAGGTGATAAGGGTTCCAAATATTCTCATAAAATATGTTTTTGACAAGTTTATTCCTTAGATGTTACATTATCATTTTATTTTATTTAAATCGTTAATTAATGAGGTAATCGCTGCATCATCATGGTGTCATAAAAAATTAATTTATTTAATGTCTAAAAATTATAAAAAAAATATCATGATGTAGGAAATAGATTTACCTTTATAATTAATATTTATAGTCTAAATGTTAACTTATAAACCCCATGTAATAATTGTTTTATAAAACAATACATGTTTGTGACAATTTTTTTTACTTTAAATAAAAAGTTATTAATGTCATTTTCTTACCCATGTGGCTCCATGGGGTCCCCAAGTTGACCCATGGATTTTATTGGTCGGCCATGACTCATACAATAATGTTAGGACAAGTTTAAGGGTATTTTCTTATTTTTATAATATCATTTTTACCTTAAATTTCACTAAATACCTTTAATAGCGATTAATTAAACTTAAATGTTACTATTCACCAAAATATTATTTTAATCTCATTGAACAACATTTTACTTCCTAATGACAACCATGTATGTCAGATTTTTGAAAATCAAATCACATAAGTGGTAATGTTTCATTTAAACGAAAAATCACTTTTTTAACTACCACTTAGTTGTTTCACTATTCATCAAAAATTGACGTTTTTCAGAACAATGCCAAAATTTCACCCTAAGATATAATTGATATTATGAGTTCAAAAATGATTTCTATTTTACAAAATTCCAAACATATAAGTTTGATTAATTAATTTTATAATTAATTCTCGTTGTCACAACAAATAGCTTGTTTTTAAGAAACAATATAGATCAAAAGATTGACAGTTGTTTATGTCCAATTTCAAAGTTAAATTAATTATAATGAACACCGTCGGATAAAATGGTAAAATTATATTCTAATTATACTTTAAAACTACTCAATAGTATAATTTATCACTATAAATTATTTTGATTAAAAATGTTGTTTTCACGTACTTTTCACTATTCATAAAAAATTTGAAGTTCTCAGAAAAATACAAAAAATTCAACTTAGGATAATTTCGATATTCCAAATCCAAAAATGAAGTCCATTTCGAAATATAAAATATATATAATTTGAAAAGGTGGGTATTACTATTCATAATGGCTATTTTTATTGGTCGCGGTGTGTTAGAATCTCGAACTTGCGTACAATGCAAGCTATTTCATTATTGAAAGAGAAGCGTATCGTGGAAGCTCAGGGTGTTACAGGTTGGTACGGTAAAGGAGTATTATTTCATGCATTATTATATACATATATTAGATAATATTTCATAATTATCTCATGCAATATATATTTAATTCCTTGTTATTATTTTATTTATTGTGTATATATTGTTTTATGTGATATAATTACAAACATTTATTGTAAGGAAAAAAGGATGAAAAATTGGGTATTTAAAACTACTACATCAACATAAATGGTGATTTCAATCATAAAATATTTATGTAACCATATTTTACATACAAAAACATAGTTTCATCCTTCTATCCTTGATGAAATGAGATGAAACTTTTAGATATTTGTATTTATATGGAATTCCATCTATAAATTTTATAGTTTTTCATATAAAAATTAAGTATGATAATATGTATAACTCAACCATCATCAACAGATTTATAATATTTTATAAACAAATGTAGAATGTGATTTTTAGTTAAATGGTGTTTTACATTATAATATTGAGTTGAAATCATATATAGAGTATCTATTAAGACTAAAACATGAACTTTTTACTTTTAACCATACATTGGAATCATGAAGTTATGTTTTTGTATCTCTAGTAGTGAATAATTGTTAAATATAATCATTTATACCTTGTATATAATTTTTTAATAATTTTCTTGTGGCAATAGATATATTCACTAGGACAACCTCGGGTTGATCACTTAGAGGGTGGTTACAAACAATATCTCATGGTATCGGTTCCTAAACCAAACATAGTTCCACCGAAAGAACCTCAAATGTTACCACATATTGTTAAAAAACTAGGAATTGACACTAATATTATAAAGGGTTTGTCACATTTATTAGATTCCATGGTGGGATACCCATGGGAGGCAATGGAAAATTGAAAATTCCTTACGGAGTTCCAGAATCATAACCAACCCACCTTTTTAGGGGTACGTAGTCCCCAACATTATAATATTTTTTATAGTGTATTCTTATGAAATTTGAGAATCAGGATATCCGTCAAAGTGAAGGTGAATAGAGTGTCATATATTATTCAGGGATCTCTCACATATTGGTAGAATGTTCTAACATAGGAATATCATAATTGGGGCATGGTATGGATGGAATTTCAGTCAACTATCTATCAATAATCTTTTCCTAGAATTGAAGATAGACAACCAAACAAGGGAGCTGATGTCTCTCGAATAGGATATGTTATCTATCATGGATTAGTCATCTCATTTAATGGGACTACAATTCTTTTCACCCCATAATTATGGGGATTAAAACTCCAGGGATTTAAATTGATGGTCTTAGTTATACTATCTGATCATAGGTGAAAATATTTT
Source organism: Viscum album (assembly GCA_963277665.1). Classification (NCBI taxonomy): domain Eukaryota; kingdom Viridiplantae; phylum Streptophyta; class Magnoliopsida; order Santalales; family Viscaceae; genus Viscum; species Viscum album. The sequence continues at coordinate 516,902,011 of OY728145.1, forward strand.
GAATAACTATCTTATATAACATAGTGAGTTTTGATCTTATCTCCTGTAATAATCAAAGGGAAGTTGAAGGTATAAGGTTATTTCGGTTCAATAGAGAGGTAGAAAAGTTTTCCATCCATTGGAAGGAAGCATTAAATTGAGATTTGTCTTGAGGGTAGGGGCATTCAGAGTGTATTAACTGGTGAGAAATTTGTATACTATATGTATGGAATGTAGGGTCACAAGAATACAAATAGAAGATAAGTTAATGTAGAATGTTTTTACTTTAGAAAAGTGGTCTATCCCTAGATATTTTGAAGTACCATTCCAATTTTAGGGAGTATTAGGGGATCTGCATCAGATACTAATTATAGAGTGGGATATATGGAACCAACCTAGGTAAAAAATGGAGTACTACTGAATGTTTAGGATATGGAGGTTTCTGAGGAAGAAGTATACAAATATAGGTTGTGCAGTGCCAATAGAGTGGAACTACTATGGGATGTCAGGTAGTAACTTAGGGTTGTAGATATGGGAAATTACATGATGTTCATCGCACATATTATATATATAGAATCAAACAATCTATATTTTGAGGTATATTATTAGTATCCATGACGTTAGTTTATTATTTCTTTGACATTGGTGATTCATGTACCATTATAATTAAATATTTACTTGTAAGTCATAGACTCATGATTTAATACTTCTTTAGGGTGATGTATATTGACACACATTTGGGAATAAGGACAAAGAGTTTTCATCGATTCAAGGAGTTTACTCTCGAGAAAGGTGAAAAACATTTATTTTGGAACTATTTCCTCCTTGAGATTATAGGATTGGACATTATTCTAAGAATGGACTGGTTAGTGACTTTTAGAACACATATTTTTTTCATCTGAGGGTTTCTTTCTCATTACATTATAGTTGTAGCTATGTTCATAAGTTATAGAGGGACTTATAGGAATCTTGAGTTTGGTCTTAAGATCATGGGTTAGGTTGAGTTTCTTCCATGATGTCAAACCAATATTTTGATGAACATGTATTGCATCATACTACCCTCCTCTAGAAGCAAATTATTTAGAGATATATTACCTAAATGTAATCATGGGATAAATTTTGAGAGAGAGGTTGATTAATTCATTGAGATTGTTCTATGATATGAACACGTATTTATTCTTCTATATAGGATGGATCCCACTAAGATTCAGGAACATGTAATTTAGATAGAAGAAGTGGGAGCCGAAGTGTTTATTTGAACCAGTATTTTCCACATGGCTTCACCTAAACTGTTTTTCTATAATTTGGATGATAACTTATATCTATATTTACATTATATATAGTTGATTAATCTTATAGTTAAAAACTAGTTCACACATCAATGTATATACAATCTATTTGACTAACTCTATGGACAAATTTTCTTCTCAAATATTGATATCTGATTAGGCTACCATCAGGTGATGGTAAAAACCTTAGAAATACCATATATATATATATATATATATCCTATATGGATATTGAATTTTCATATATTTGGTTATTCTATTTGATCTAATGAAACTAACTTGAATTTTTATTACATTGATGAATCACATTTTTCACCCATTCCTAGATCCATTTGTGGTCATTTAAATGGATGATATCATAATGTGCGTTAAAATTAGACTTGATCATTCCAAATTAAGTGAAATTTTATGGGTAATATTAAGATATCTTGGGAAATATTCCAATCTCACTAAATTATACTTTTGGTTCAACAAATTAAGCTTCAAGGGTAACACTGTATCATAATAGGGGAAATATTTTGATTGAGATAATTTGAGGGTTATTATTTTGTGGGAGTATCTGAGTAATGATTTTTAGATTCAAGGATTCATGATACAATATGGTTACTATCCGAAAATCATAATGAATTTCAATCCCATTTCATAATTCATAAAATATTCAAAAAGAATGGTGTAAATTGACATTGGATAAAGATTGTGAGTAGGTTATTCAATATTTTAAAGTAAGGATGACCTCAATACTGATCGTAGTCTTTTGGGGTAATAGTAAATTTAACACAGTTTATCATAATGCATCAGAAGGTACTATGAAAATGACTCATGCAGATGTCTTTCATTTTTTGGGATCTTGGGAAATTAAATTTTCTTGTTTGGAGTTTGATTATATATATTCATTCAAGTGACCGTAATGATGGAACATTAAAAGTAACCCTTTTGTAGGAAACAATATTAATTCCAATGATGGTTCTTGGTAGGATATGTAGTGATACCGGAACATAATCATTTTTAGGAAACATTGGGGAAGGTACAAATAATCAAAAAATGAAAGCCTACATCTTATTCTAAGTAGAATTTTCATACAGATAATCATCATTGTCTTCTATAGTTTGAGGTTGGAGATCATTTCTTCTTCCAATTAGCACCTATATTAATTCATCAATGAATTTTTATGAAAGGTAAGATGGAAACGAGAATCATTAGACCTTTTCAATTCAGATAGCGGGTTGGGATTATTTTATTTTAGATGTATCTTCCTCAGTGGAATAATGATATTTAAGATTTCAACTATTTTTCTCATCTTAGACACTATTACTCTAACACATCGCATGTATTTTATTCTAATAAAGTTAATATCGAGGTTAATTATTATTTTTATGAGTGTATATTTACTATTTTAGATCATAAATATAATATAGTCTATGTTAGTATAGTTATGTAACTTTGTATACTACGGTAGCAATAACATGTATAGTATGATATATGATAATGGGAGTTCAATACACATTTTTAGTTGATGTATTTGTTCTAAGATACAACTAAACAACCCTCCGAAGGGAAACATTGGAATGAGTTTCCTTATGAAGGTCATGTCGTATGATACACTATTTTATTTACGGTAGTAACCCTTTCTTGTTCTTTAAAACCACTTTGTTTTCTCTAAATTATAGTCCTCAATTAGTAATAGTAGGTTCTAGGAGTGTTCACAAAGTATCAGGCCATGGATATAGGGTTTTTATAGAGGAGGGATAATGCGCATGATTATCATATGGTTTGGATAATTGTGCACTTCAATAGTTCAAACTAAAAATAAATGGATCATGGTTTCATAAATTCTATGAAGGGGACATGAAAAAATTGAACCCACTACAATTTTTGTAGTTTTACTAGGTAACGTTTGTGCATTTCATGTATAACTAAGAAACTCGACCATGCAACTTTTAGTCCTCATAGATAGTAGGGAAAAACTATTAGTGCATACTTTGGATAACCATAAGTCAAACTATACACCATATTATAAAAATTAAATGACTATTTCTTTATTTAATTAATGTACATTCTTCTTTTAACTTATCATATTATGCACAATAGTAAAACATAGATCTCTATTCTTCTCTTCATATCATTTTGAGGAACACCCTCATCCCACCTCTAATTCAACTATAGTTGATCAATTTGGAACACCCTTAGTATGGTTAACACTCATTTAACATTTGTCCCCTCTATTACATTAAATCTAATCACTTCCACTATGCGTAAATTTTATATAGAATATTCTAGCATTCTCTATGGATTATGATACCTATATTCCTAGCCTAACTCTATGGCTGATATCATATGAATAGTCTTATATAGTTTTTACAGATTTTTTCTACTCCTTCACCAAAAAATTATTGGTTATTGTAACTTGTTCCATTTTTCCGCATGCTAGACATTTCTTTCATATCATCTAAATAGTGAAAATTCTTTAACTGGTTCAATAGACATTGAATCAAATTATGTATGATCCCCATTGAACTCCTTAGTGATTAGAGACCTAAACATTTAACACACCTGATTGTGTGAATGTTTATATTTTTTTGAAAACCAGTCCTTATTTTTATCTAAAAAATCCTCCATGTGTGTTTTAATTTTCACGTATAAATGTAATGATCAAATTGACTTAATTAAATTATTATATGATATGGATCCTTCAAATAAAATAATTATCAGTAAAAATTTTATACATTTTATAATATTATTATAACCAAAAAATATTTTATGAAATATTTTTTTCTAAAATCTCATTTTTTTGATAGCGTACGCTATACGCAATAATGAATTTTTACCCACCATAGGATACTATTACTATAATTATTTAAACTTTACTATTATAACCTAGCTAGGATAATTAGATGTGTATATAAGAATAAAAACATTTTAAAAATTACTTATAATGGATTTATATAAATAATCCATATTTTTAAAATGTACATATTTTTTGTATTGTTTTTATATGTTTCAAAAATATAGTTATCTATAAAAAAAATTATTACAGTTTGTGAACAAATAATATGATTTAGTTTTTTAAACTTTTTGAAAATAAATTTCAAAAATTAATATCATTTTTTAAATATATATTTCATAATTACAATTCAGTGAATATTTAAAAATATTCTACATAGATTAATTTTTCACTGAATAATGAAAAATACATATTCAAATAAAATGAGATTTTCTGATGAAATAATTTAAAATGACACAACATGATTAAAATGTTTTAAAAATAATATTAGATTAATAATTTTATTTTCAAAATAATAATTTTTATTGGAATCAATCTCATTCAGACTTCTAATATTAAAACATCTTATTGTTACGAAACCATTCTCTACAGATAAGCACTTTAACCTATTTAATTTGAAATTTACTTTTTCCACATATGTGAATGGAATTTAAAAATCCATTAAATATTTTTAATAATCATTATTAATTTTATATAGTAAATGTAATATTATTTTCCTGGAAAAAAAGATTAGTAATAAAATCTAAATTATAATGCTAAAGGATAAAAAAAATTATGGGGTTAGTCTAAAAAGATATTGCATCAAATTAAATAAAAAATTGTCTAAATCACATTTTTGGACGTGTTTAGATCTTATATCAGGTAAGGATCAATAATGTGACGTTTTATATCCTTTAAGAATGTTAAAAATATGGGTACACATTTTTATTTTCAATCATTACAAGTGTGTCCTCTTCATATCTTATAAAAGGGATCCCCCATTCCTATACTCTATACACATCCAAAACTATTTGGTTTAGAAAATACCTTCCCAAATAAGTTTCTAAATTCCCTACACAAATTATAGAATCTCAGTTTTTTATTAAACCCTCTTATTAGTTATTTTGGTGTAAACCTGAGGATATTTCCAAAAATGTATATTTCTTCACCATGTTCTCTCGTTTTATTTATTCTTATAACTAAATAAAATATTCATCAACAATTATCATATTAAAAATAAATATTTAACATATTATAATTATTATTAAGTAAATTTAATTAACTACATCTATCTCGAACTCCATCAAATGGGAAATGAATCCATTGATTATGTATATAAAACATTAGTACCGTGTGGGATGATGTAGTTTTTTTCCATCAGTGCCTATAATATCTATATATAATGTTATATTTAAAATAAAATATTATATTAAATAAATAATTATAATTATTTAATTATAATTTCACATATACCCTCATACACTCCACTCTATAGTAATCTGATAACACTGATCATGTGTATGGTGGGCTACCGCCTCACCAAATGATTTGATTATGATTTCACATTTGATTTACATGGAATGTGAAAATGAAAAATTCAATGAATATAAGTTATATATATGAAATAATAAGTAATATATATTTGTGATATATTATTTATATTCCTTTCATGTCATGAATCGAGAAAAATGAAATAATGTTTCTATTTACATACGACATACTGTTTCCATGAATGGTGTAATGCATTTTTTATACCAAGAATTATTCGATAGCTCTAGTTAACTATATAATTAATATATATATATATATGTGTGTGTGTGGTTTTTATATTTTTTTGAAAAGTCAATATATGAATAAACCATGATCAATGTAAAATTTCCAAAATTAATAAATAAATCGTATATGAAAAACATATTTGTTATTACCTGAAAGATTATTTTTACAAGGAATTATTAAAAAATGTGTAATAAATTTTCATAAATAAAGAATATATTTTATTATATATAATTTTTTATATTATATATATATATATATATTAAACCAATAATAATTATATAGGAGATTTAGATGTGTACGAAAAAAGTAAAGACATAAGTAAAGTGATTATTTCTCAAATTGTTTCTTTGGGACATAAGTTATATTATGAACCTATTTTTTTATATGGTAAAGGTAAAGAAACATTCAAATTTTATATAAGGAATATAATAATTCTAATTATATTTAGTTTTTAATTTAAATAAATTATTTCACAGGAATTATGATTCAAATGATACAAAATCATGTAATGGATTTTCAAGTTAAATTTATTTCTCATAAAACACTTAACAGATTCACTAATTATTTATTTTCTAATTTATATATCTACTTACAAAAAATTTTATTATTATTCACATTATACAATAATGGGATACACATATAAAAATATATTTCTTTCATTCATGGGTTTTACGATTCCAAAGCTATTGATGTGGTGAAATTTCTATGTAAAAAAATCATTGTTTATACATATTATTTATGAATAATTTTACAAGGATGAAATATTATTGTCTAAGTCAAAAGAAAGTAATTTATTTCATAATTATATATAAATTTAATGAATTTACATGTTTTCACAACATTTTCCACTCTCAACAGATTAATGATTCCAAATGTTTTTAAAAATATTGATCTCATTCCCCTCTTCGGTTGAAAATATTTTTCTTCAATGTACATTTAAAAAAAATTAAAGAATGTTTTAAAAAGTATCCGATGTTTTTTAGAGACTTATATACCCATTTAATAGTTTTTAAAAATAGTTTATAATTAATATTATTTTTGGTTTTATGAGGAAGAATTTCTTGAATATTAACAAAAAAGTAAAAGGAATCATAATTTTATTATTAATAGCATCTATTGTATTTTTTTTTGTCCTGACTAATCAATTTTTTAAGAAACATTTGAATGTTTCCAAGGTTATTTTGAAAAGAAACTCTAATATTTGAAACAATTTAATATTTTAAAGAGGTGTTTTCAAAATGGAAATGATATTTTATCACGAAAATTTTAATGATTTTTAGGGAATTTATATTCATAAATGACAACATCCATAATTTTTATATATGTTTTAAAATGAATATGATCTAATGTTACAATATTAATTATTTTATGTATGGTTTATATTTATTATTATAATGAAATGTTTTTATATACCTAGTTCTTTCACATAGGTTATTCAATGATGAAATGTTAATGAAACCCATTTTCTTTTTATGGGATATGATGTAATAAAATTTAATGATATTTTGGAATATAAAAGTATATATTATGTTATGAGTGAGACCTATATCTTCCTAAACTGAATTAATTAATTATTAATGTTCAATAACATAAAATGGTAGACTAAAGGTTATACCAACCATAAAAATGATGGTATATGAGAGGATATAATAATCCCAAAACAAGAGGGTACACTAGATGTTATCCCAAGACCAAAATAAGAGGGTAAAATAGAGGTTACACCATGTAGAAAAGAGGGTACACAGGTGGTCATACCAATATCATAGTTGGTACATGTGTGCGATCCAAATTCTATTAGGATATGAATTTCTTTTTCACTATCCCATACATAATAATTTATTAGTTTTTTTTTGAATTCCACAAACCTATTTATTATGTACTTATTATTCTCTCATGGATAGTTTTCATTTATTCCTTTAAATTCCATGCCTTATGAATTGGAATTTTTTCTGTTATGAATCATATTTATGATCTATAATATGTAGGGTAGGCTTTTAAAATGTTATTATCATGTTTTGATAACCATATACTCTCATTTTGTTGATATCTCTATTTTTTACTCTTACTAAGCATATGAGATCACACAATTTTATTTTTTTATTTACCCAGATCATGAATGAAGGTATAATTTATAATACTTATATGAAGTGTTTTTTAAGAACGTAGTGAGAGATCTGGTAGTTTAGTTGTGAATAAGTAGTTCATGTATACTAGTTTCGAAATATACTAATTCAATTTGGTAAATAGCCATGATTTTGTGTAATGTAATTAATATTAATATTTAATGACTTAATATATATGTGTTTAACTCCTGGATCTCCATAGTTGGTATAAATGGAATATTTTAATTACCCATTGGAAACTAGTATGAAAAAACATTAGTGAGAAATATATGGAAATGTCTATGTATAAGAAAATATCCTCGAAATATGATGAAGGATATAGTTATTGGTTCCTAAGATATAAAATACATATCAAGAAAATATATGTGGTTGTGGCTCTAGAGTAGTTTTACATGGTGGAAAAAACTCCATAATGGGAATGTTGATGTTGAATCGATTGTCACATAGTGCATAATAATTTTCACTATTTCACTCCTTATCTATCACTCCTATGGTATGTTCATTTGAAATTAATAAACACCATATGCATCATCATGAAAATTTTTAATATATGAACATGAATATATTCAGTTAGAACATAATGTGTGATTTATAGTAATTGAGATTTCATGAATTAGAAATCTTATTAATGAATGTTCACTCATGTAAAGTATGTTTGTTGATATTTGATGGAATCGGCATACATTCCATATGTATAATTGTGGAAAACACTCTATGTTTGGAGCCTATCCAATGTAAAATGGAAGAAAACCCCTCTAATGAAGTCTGTATCGCAAATCCATACCTTTTTGCAAACATATATAGCTCATAGAAATTCCATTCAAGAAGTTTTTAACGATTGGTGGTCTTCCATTTAGAGTCTGATAAATCCAAAACCATTCGTGAGGCCAAGAGATTATTCATGAAGCTTATAAAATTTTCATGAAACCCATTTTCAATAAATACTCGTCGTCTGAGCTATTTTGATTAGGAATACCCCAAAAAATTATCTTTCAATCTTCTCCCAATTTCCGAACCTCCAGTACATCATAATCCAAAAAAAATGGTTCATACAAGGTAATAGAGATTTTTGAAACCACATTTAATGTGTTCATGAATGTTAACACCCTAGGTGGGGATTCCTCTCACGATGTTTTATTCCCTTAATGAAGGAATGAGGAATTATGAGGTGTTTCAGGAATTGTGGATCATTCATCATTCACAAATCACACCTCTGATGAACTTGGACTCCATATTTAGGCAAGGCCTCCATGCTTCACTAAGCCTATTCCTTCATGAATCCTTTGGCCTCCACAAATCACCAATTATTCTCAAATCAAATCTATATGTTGTCTTAATATTTATGAATCCTCTCTCCAAGGAATATCCATGTTGCCTCCCATCTATTGATACCTCTTAATGAATGTTTATTTTCCACATCACCCACACCCATCCATTATTTGTTCCACCTCACCTCGTGTCCCTATATAACATGTTCCGCCCATTCATATAGCCCACTCCACATAATGTGCAGCCTGGTAACCCCACCTAAAATTTTATTCTCTGAAAATATACCCTAATGCCTGTTAATTATAAACATAGGCATTCTAATGTAGCCAAATTGATTGAACACCCATCCCTATAGTCAAAAAAATGATTTTATAAATAAATTTCCCCCCAAATGTGAATGATCTATGGTCATGTGAGCCTATGGGGTGAGGAGTGAGTCCCCATGTCTAATATACATGAGGTAAAACTAACTAGTCCCAACATCCTCGACATATGATGTTAAAATGTGAACATACCCTATGTAGTTAGAATAAGATACTCCATGAGTGAGTTCCATGGGATGGTATCCACACCACTTACCCTCAAAGGGATTGAGATCCTCCTCGCATAGAATGAGATCATCAACACTCATAATGATATCAACCTTGGGTAGCTTCAATGTGTAATCCCAGTGTCATCTTTTGTTGGTGATTCATTTACAACATGATAATTTTCTCTACTAGTTCCTCTTTTTTCTCACAGAAAGAATGAATTTTGGGGGCTTAAATGTTATAATTGATCATGAAATACACCAAATTAGTAATAAGGGCCTTCTTTATAGATATAATCCCCAAACTACAATCTAATGGGAATCCATTCTATACAAGACCCTATAACATCAATAGTCACCATATGTGTAGATTTCATGCATAAGACCTAGATAAATGCTTCTATGGGAATCCTCCATATTAATAATCCCCATCATGTTCAAAACTACATGGGATATGATTCCCAAAAAACTGGGATATGTATGATGCCACCCTGAGGTCCATACCCAACATCCACCTAGATATCATCAAGTCACAACCCTACTAATATAATTCCCCTCATCTGGGAGACCACATCTCCTCCAGGACTCTTACGAAGATTCCACGCTAATTTCCCACACAATCCCTCTTCGTCTCTCTATTTGAAATATGATAATCCTTTCATATTTGATGTTAAATTTCATGGACCCGTCTTGTCACAAGATTATAAACTCGGGAATCAAACTACATTGGGTTTTATCCTTGTCTTCTAAGTAGGTCACATAAGATTTATCTCTGAAGTTCAATCCCAACCACTTGTAAACCAATGTGTTGCCTCCTAGGTACATACATACCAAATCATCCTAAATGGGTACATTCTGATCTACTCTTCTCCATGGTTTGACATACTCCATTTATAGGACACACCTCCTAGGACCACATCTAAAGGGAGTTTTGATCAATCCATAGGTAAAATTCTTGGGGAAACATCTTCCCTCCAAATGATTCACCTTATTTACTAGCCTCCATGGGGTGTCCTGATTAATCAAATAATCTCAAAAAGATGTAAATATGTTCCTCAATCCATTACTGTAAGACATTAAAAATATGACCCCATAAAAATACCTCATAAAAAATGTGATTCAATAGGTGAATTCCTTGGGTGATATGTGCCTATGGAATCATCTACATCATGAATAACATGGGATGCCTAAGGCGAAATCTATATAATATATTCTCTATTGGTGTTATATACCTCGTGATCTACATTTTTTGACTTGGGTTATGTTCCAAAGTTGGCTCCATGATATTCCCTCATAAGATGAATAATACAAGTGGCCAATGTTCCTAGCGTCAAGAAATGCCAATGATTCCCAACATTACTACTCTCTTGACCGAAGGTTTTTCCCTCTCAAGACACATTGGAATATCCAGATATACTCAGTGTAAATAATCAGAATCCTTAAAGATATGGAATCATTAATGATATCCATGAACACGAATTATCTCTAAAAGGGAGACCTGGACTATAAAACAAGTTCTAATGAGATATTTATGGATGTATGAACCAATATCCCATTAACCCTTTTGATCATAGAGACAAAAATAAACATTAAATATGATAAAATCTTCCCAGATTTATAATGAAGGAACTTAGGGGGATAAGAATATCATCTCACATTAACATATAGGGGATGACCGCAACAAAAATGTTTGACAAAGAAATGGTGAAACTAACATGAAAATATTCTCCTTAAAATGGGGACTAGTATGATTCGAGACATCAGAAGATTTTAAGGTCACCAAATCCAGCAATTCATCATCATGATGCACCAAGGAAAACATGGGACCTCTATGGAACTCACCCAAAAATAGGATAATTAAACATTGGGAACTCTAGTTTGCATCATTTTTAGCGTGTATCTCTCCCAACCTCTATATTCATAGAATATTGGACGTTGTTAGAGAACTGTAAATTTATTTCCATGTATTCATACTAAAAACTACATTTTCATTATTTGTGGAACTATTATTTAGGAAACCATCCACCAACATCCATAGATACAGGGGTGGGAGAAATGTTAGTGTATCAATCCCACATTAAACCACATCTCCTACAAATTATACCAAAAATACAAATAATGGGGTCCCATGCCCCTTATAAACCTTGGAAATCATCAATAGGAGGTTGATAGAACCCCTAATAAGTTGTTACCATTATGGGGGTCACTCCCACAGGTGATATGGATTACCAGGACCTAGAAGATTCAGCTCCCCACTAACATTGCCTCCTCCCAAAAGACTGTGTATGAAAAAATTCCTCCATGATAAAATATTTGAGAGCATTAGGGGCCTCTTCTTGGATCAGTGATATGAATATCTACCATATACTGAAGAGGTTGGGGATGATAGAGTCACCCTAAATACGAAAACTTCATAGGACCCTCCATTAAGGGATCTCAGAATTCCCCTTCATTTCTTGAAATAGTTGGTCCCTCGAGTCGAAGAAAAGGTGTACTATAAACCATATCCACCAACATTGACCTGAAAAACCTGATGTCAATGTTAGGTGAATGAATTTGAGAATTATAGACATGGGGAATCATCTTCCACTGATCCAGTGGCCCCTCACACAAATAGAAAATTCTTCCATATTCCTGTGATAGACAAGTAGGGATACATTTATAATAGGATGGGATCAAGACCAAAACCACCCCACCGAAAGGCTGGTTTGAATCTATCAATTTCTATCACTACCAAAAACTATTATCGGTCAACCTAAGATAAATATTTTTAGTGTGGAGGACATCCATGATTCATCATGAACCCATGATTATGTCCTCCTCACTCTTAAACTCAGTATGAAGGTCATCCTAATGCCATTCACAGTTCAATTGGAGGTCCTACCCTCTTCAAAAAATAGTACGGTCGTCCTTCCCATTCCACAACCACTTTTCAACATGGATTCACTCCATGTTTTACTTTAAATTATAGTGAAGTTCCTCCTCACACTCTTCCAAGATCAAGTAGAGTTCATCCGAACTCCAAAATTGATCAAAGAAAAGTTACTCAACCATTCATTTAAAATCAATATAAAGGTCCTCCCCATGCTACCACCAATATAAAAAATGCGGTTCCTTTTTAATCCAAAACCAATCAGAGTGGAGTTCCTCTCCACTCCTTCATCAATCAAAACAGGTTCCTCCCCATGTTCTCACCTATCAAAGAAAAGTTCCTCCCAAAACATTAATAAACTAGTATGGAGGTCTTCTCTATATTCCAACTCCACAACAGGGAGGTCCTCCTCAAAACCCTTATGATCAATGTAATGGTCCTCATTATTCATCAACTTTCTAGTACAGAGGTCCTATGTGTATCATTACTATCATTTAGTATTGATGTCCTCCACTTGTCCACATAGACCAATGTAGAGGTGTTCCCCACCTAATGAACAACTAGAGTTGAGGTCCTCTACACTCCTTCCAGAGTCAATTTTTAGTTCCTCCCTACATTGGTAAAAAACAATTCAGGGTCCCTCCTTATATCTCAAATAATCAATGAGGAGATCTTCCCTATTCTACTACCCAACAGCACGGAGTGTTAGGATCGACTTGTGTTTTGGTTGTATTTTTTTCAATCAATTACTATATTAAAGAAAAAATTTATGTTTAGAAATATGATGGTACTGATCATATTTTTCAAAATAATTGGGATTATGATTTAAAGACAATCTAACTAAACATAGGTCTGTAGTGAGAAAAGATCATAGTGAGGAATTGACTGTAATAAGATATTCACTAAGTCCAAAATGAAAGGATTTACCACATTAAGAATACATATTTCTGAATTAAAGGACATCAGATTCAGTTGAAATACAATATAATAAATGTGATGGTATTTATGTTGAATCGGAGTATGCATGACTATAATTAATTTAAATTTAATGATGCTTTTCTATTTTGTAATTCTCATATATCATAAGTTTGTGGTAAAACAGATGATCAAATCTTGATGAAAGATAGGGGAGTGAATGTGATGCTTTTAACATGATCATATTTGAGTAGAAAGAAAAACTGTATACTAAATAAATCAAACCTAAAATGATCAAACCCAGATTAATCATATTCGAGTGAAAGAGAATAAATAGATGCTTCTAATAAAATGGAATCAAACATAGTATGATTGTCTATCAGTGGAAGTGAATAGAGAGATGTTGATGAATGAAAAGGAATCATACACTAAATAGTTATATTCATTCGTAAGTAAATAAAGTGTTTGTTGAATATAATACATAGAAAATGTCATACCCTAAAAAATTGTTCTTAGTATCATGTCAAAAAAACCATACATAGAATGATCATATCCAAATTTCTCAGGCCTAGAAATGATCATATCTAGGACAAAAGTACTCAAGATGATCATATCCAGGTCAATTATATTCATTGAAGATCATACTTGGTCTAAGAAGAATTGAATGAAGCAAGAATGAAAGGAATGTTATGATACTTTCTAATTTATGTTTGAAGATGTCGAGGGTATTCTAAAATTAATTTAAATTCATGAATAAAGTCCTGATACAAGCACAAGATTTTGAATGATGGTTTTTTATGAAGTTAAATTATGATTTTTTCACATTTAATCATTAATTGGGTCAAGATTTGAAACGATTTTATTAATTTTGATGTCAATTTACAACTATGTTAAGAGAAATAAATGAATAACATGATGTTTATTTAATTTCTGTCAAGAGAATAGGTGAATAATTAAAAGTGGTTTAAAGAGTAGAGATGGAAGAGTTTACTGAATGTTCTATCAAGGGGTATATTGTAATTAAAAATAATGATTTTATTTAGTATTCAACGTGGTATCAATTTATTCATATTTTTACTTATTAAACTGATATAACTATGTGTATTGAATTAATTGGATTTAGAAAGTAAGTCTCCTGAATTTTCATCAAAAAGGAAATTGAAAATTAAATTCTGATAAAGAAGTGAAACTGTAGAATATTCGATAGGAATCAAGAATCATTGACGAAGTCAAAATGCACATAAGATTTAAGGGTAAATCATGGTTTGAGTGAATTTTATTGAGTAAAAAATATTTTTGGGATTCCCACTAAAATATTTTTTTTTAAAATATAAAAGATGATGTGTACTTTTCACTCTTTTTGGATGATGTATTATTCACTGTAGAATAGAGAGAAGGTCTGGGTTTTAGAGATAAGAATAAGTATTTGTATTCAATTGTATTGAAGAAGTTTTGAATGAGAGTTTAAAGAGAAGAAATATGATTTGAATGTTGAATTTAGATGCCCATCATACTCAGTGACTATCATACTCATCTGATTACAAAATGCGACTTGTCAATTGTATTCATATGATCATCATATTGGGATGGATTAATCAAATCATGGATTTTCATTCTGAGATTCCTGGACTAAGGAAGAATTGTACATAGATAATCGTACAAAGATTTATGTACTCAAAATTGATGTGGGGAAGATTAATATTTACCATATTTTATTAAATTCATTTTTTTCATACCAGGGAGAATAGTACAAGGAGTAGTCATACTCAGAAGAATCGTACTTAGATGAATAGGAATGATAAAAACATACTGGAAAATTGGACATGGTTTTTCCATAACAAATTCAAAGTAGTTCTTACCATCTTCTGGGTAGGAAATTGAAGATGTGTTTTCAATTGAATAGTCATGTTAAATTAAAAATAAGTATAGGTAACAAGAGTTTTTACATAATCATTGTGTTACCTA
This sequence comes from Viscum album, assembly GCA_963277665.1. Lineage (NCBI taxonomy): Eukaryota > Viridiplantae > Streptophyta > Magnoliopsida > Santalales > Viscaceae > Viscum > Viscum album. The sequence continues at coordinate 516,917,489 of OY728145.1, forward strand.
ATTTGTTCTAAGAGGGTACACACATAGTTTTGGATTTTCTTCAAAGAACCATATGATTGAAAGGGTATATCCTACTCATTATAATCTAATGATTGTTTTCTAGTGGATTTTTTGGTATCAGATTAATTCCAATCCATTTCAATGATGTAGCTATTCTTATTGACTAGTAAACCATCTAAATTCTTGTATTCTTATATATGTGTGTTTGATTTTTTTACCAGGGAATTGAAATCATAAAACGATGGTGATTTTTGATTCAATTGTAAGGAATCATAAAAGAAAAAGTATCATTGATTCACCTATACCCCTCTTATTGATAAAATTATCCTCAATGGGAATATTCCGGTGGTATTAGAGGGTAGGATATATTTGGTTATTCTTTTCTAATGTTTTGAAGAGAAGATGGTGGGGAATTTGAATTGTTTAAATATTAATGGTATGCTAGTTTTTGATGGATAGAATTATGGTATTCAGAATGTTAGAATGTTTCCTTGTTTTATGTCTTTCAAATATGATATTCTGGAATCCACAACTAATGGGATTCCTCTTATTTATTATCTAACTCCATATACATCCATTGAAAACAAGTGTCTTGAGAATGATGGAAGGGACATGAATTATATATTATAGTCACATTCTAAAAGTGAATTTTTATTTTTGGATGGGGTTTTCTATAGACAATGATGTATGGGATAAATTGAAAAACATATATAAAGATAACACAAAAGTTAAAAAGGAAGATATCATATTTGGAGTCTAAAGTATGAAGATTTGTAGATGTGTGAGTACAAATCTATTGAGGAACTATTTACATGGTTAAATTAAATTATTTGTACTATCAGATATCTTGGTGAAAATTTAGATTATTATAAAGTTGTTCGAAATATATTGGGAATACTTCCCCAAATATTTTGTGTAAAAGTCTTTTCATTTGAAGTCATAGATCCATACACATTTTATCTATATGATTTGAACAATACTATCATTAATTGTAAAATGAGTATGTGGAATTCTATGAAATGGAGGACTAATGTTGATAGAGAATCTATTTCATGACATCTAAGAAATAAAATAATATTCTTGAATAAGATGAAGTTGTATATTATGATTCTAAAAATGAAGTACACAAAAATATTAATGATATGTAATCATTTGTTTCTAAATTGTGAAAATATGTATAAAAATTAATAAAGGGAAACATGACATTAATTTTTTGGATGTGGATCCATAGAGAATTTGATCCAAATTTTCCTCAAATATGAAATGAATAATAATGTGATGAAGAAGAATGTGATGATCAATAAATATGACCAATAATATCTTGAATGAAAATATGTGACATGGAAAAGTCTATTCCAAGAAGGAAGATAAGAAGTTACACAAATACAAAAGGATTAATTTTTTGGATATGGATGATGATAGTGACTATGTTACAAATTATGTTGAAGAGAACACATTTATTTTAATAGTTAATGAGGAATGTTCTTCTTACAGTGAATGTAGCTGTTCAGAAGAATAAATAACTGAAGTTGAATTGGGAAAATATAATAAGTATTTTGCTAAAAATGAACTTATTGAATAAATTATTGATGAATAATTTTTAATTAGTATTTTTCATGTATAAGAAACTAAACTTTAAATTAATATTATAGAAGTGTTTAATGAAATATAGAGAAATATCAGAAGACTTAAAAATAAAAACATGAAGTTGAAGATAAATATTCTTTAAAAAAATCATGAGTATATTAGACATGGGAAATAATATATGGAAAATAATATTGATTATTTGAATAAACCTCTTGAAAAATAAATTAATCGTAATGATTATCTGGAGGTGAATCTAATGGAAAAAAGGGAACGAGTTGGAATTTATCCTTCAAAAACATTCAAAAGCTGAATAAAGAAAGAAATGATTCCAAAACACTATCTCTAATGTTGGTGAATATTCTAAAAAAGACAAACCAAATAAGGATAAAAAAATTATCGTTAATTGTTTAAAATAATGATGGAATTATTTCAAAAAATAATAAATTTATGACTGTTATGTATCTGTCCATGACCATCGAAATGGAGAATACATAAATATTAAATAACCCTTAGTCGTAATTTTTTTTGAATAAATATAGATCCAAAAAAATTTCAAATAATTCTCATTATGATAAATAATAAAATAAAAGGAAGACACTAATTGATAATAGAATGGTTTTTGTCTTAGAATAGAAATTATAGAAGGCAGATGAGAATAGTTTCCACAATTCTAGCTAGTACAAATGATTCATAGCCAAATAATCATTTTATGGCTCTTTATGGTACTATGATGGATTCATACATATGGCTAATATTTTTTGGATTAACCAACAACATTTCTATTATTACATGGGTTATTAATGACAAGAATTGAGGGAGAGATAATTCCCTGAAAATAAGAAGTCTGAGAAGATTGTTATGGAGAAAAATGAAAAGGATGGAATAACGATTAAAAAGAGGTTACAAACTCTAAAAATTATTTCTAAAAGATGTGAAAATCCTAGAAAACATGAAAAATGATTCCTTTATTTATTACTAATGTAATAAATGTTTATTAACAATTATCATAAGCTAGGTGTTTTAGAAGTAAAGAAAAATAGATCTGTTGAGTCCAGAAATAAGGGGTCCAGAGTTATCTGTCCACAACACATTAACATGGATCGAAAATTAGTGTGTCACCTAAAAAGGTTGAAGTGAAATTTTTACTTTTTTGGAAAACATATTTTTTACCACATAAGAGAGAGAAACTTTGGGTTTTAGAGAGAAGAATGAGTTTCTATATTCACTTTTATTGAAGATGTTTTGACATAGAAGTGAGAGAGAAGAAGAAATAACACAACATTGTATTCAACTGACCATCATACATAGTGATTACAGTACTCACATAATTACCATGCCTGGATTTTCAATCGTATTCAGATGATCATCATATCTGGATGGATTAATCAGATTGTGGATTTCCATACCGAGATTTCTATAATAAATAAGAATCATGTAGGGAGAATCATATTGAGTTTTCCATACAAAGAATTTAAGTGGTGCTAATTTTTCTTTATTGTATTCTTTCAAATTCATGTTATTCATATTTGGTAGAATCATTCAATTATTAATCATATTATGAATAATTGTACTAAGAGGAATCAGACTTGGAAAAACATACAAGATTTTTCCATAACTAATTCCATGATGTTCGTACCATCATTTGGGAAATAAATTGAATATGTTTTTTCAAATGAAATCAGTTGTGAAGTTGAAAATAAGAATAGGTAACATGATTTGTTACAAAATCATTTTATTATCTAGTTTTTTCTAAGAGGGTATACACATACGTTTGGATTTTCTTCCAAGTACCACAAGAGTCAAAGGGTATATCCTACTCATTTTAATCCAAGATTGTTTTTTCTAGTTGATTATATGGTATTGAATTATTTCTAATACCTTCCTTATACATAGATATTCTTATTGAATATTGAACCTTGTAAATTCTTATGTTCATATGGATGTGTGTTTGATTTGTTTTCCACTGGGAATTTAAATTTTTAACTGGAGGTAAAGGTTGTTTAAATTTCATTTAGTCATAAAATAATAATTATCACTGATTCACCCCCATTCACCCCTCAATGATAAAATTATACAGACATTGAACTTTCGAAGAGGTCCCCCTTATGATGAAAAGTTACCCTGTCCCAATGAACCACCCATGGGTATAAGGAAGAAATGAATCCACAAAAGTCAAAATCCATTGAAGTTCCATGTCATCATCAATGCCATTTTCCTCTTAGATTATGAGGGGGAATGTGATTCAATGATTTATCTGTCACCCTAGCATTTAGCAACCGAGTTTGGGAAAGGATCTCAGAATGTGAAGTTCTTCATCCCTAAAGGTAAGATTCATAAGATATCCAAATCCCTCTATTGTTACATGTAGGTGGAGGAATTCATGACTCCCTTTCAGGGTCTCATTATGGGACTATCTCTTCCATCACCAGTACCCCCACCACCACTACCAATGATAATGTAGAGCTATTTTTGTCTTGGTTGACTCCTTAAGATGGTGGGATACCTAAAGAACCACTGATGATTTCTACTGACAATGTATATGTAGAAGTTGAGAACACTAAGTCCTTAAAGATGTGATGATTCTGTTGGTACCTCCCTCGAGAGGTGACACGGTGTCTAGTGAATAGTTAACTTAGGTAGTGAATCATCCACCTTCGAGCTAAAAACACCATTGGTCCACATCATTACTTACACTAATATCTCAGAATGATCCAATAAAATTTTGGATAGACCCAAATTCATTTCATACTTCTAATTAAGAATGAGTATGGTAGACTCTAGATACAAATCATCTATCCATCATGGCCTAGATTAATTTTACTTCCATCTTTGACATTCTAGGGTCCCTTACTGAGCTCCAGACCATGTGTATCAACTGTAATATTTTGATGATGCTTCATTACATCCATGAACATCATTTGTTCTATCCTAGAATCTAGGATCTCTTCAATGATATTGTTCCAAATTGTCGAATGGTTGAGTTAATGGTGCTCCCTGTGGCTCAGCACCCTATGCCGATCAGCTACTACTGAAGGATCAAACAAAGATGCATTAAGGTCCTCATAGTTCTCACAGAATCATGGAAGATTCGTATCTATTTGTGATTATCTAGAGATTTAAATAGTTTTTTTCTCTTAATTTTATCCATATCTTATGATAGTCTGGACTACATGTTGATATTGAGAATTTTCCTTTAGGTGTTGTTATGGTAAGCATGGTTATTAACATGTTTTCTAATTATAAGGGCTCAAATGCAAGATTCGACAAAGAAAACCCACCCCCTAAGGTAGAAAAATGTTAGGTAGACCATTATACAGGTTTCTACAATGACCTAAAAAGGCATAATCTCATACTATGAGATCCCTCCACATCATTTCCCACTAAAGGGAACATCAACAATGAAATTGTACATCTTTAAAACTCATATCTTTCTAATATTAAAATGAATATTGTGAATGACGCCATTATTTCCAACTTTCTTTAGTATGTCATTGATACAAAATGGATCATCAAAATGTTTCTTGGTGATTGGTGGTCAAATTATGGAATTTTTTTGACAGGATTCAATTCCTCCTCTATCAAGGTAGCACTTGGTGCTTCTTAGCTAGTTTCTCCTAGTCAACCTTGATGATCATGCATATCTATACATTGAAATTTAGAGAGTTTATATCATAAAATTAACATATGTGTCAAAAAAACATCCTATATATTGTGATAACCTTCCTCGAGAATCGGATCTAGCCACTCAATGATCCATTGATCCTACTTGGTGAGCCGATGATCTTGTCAATTTATTGGTTGTTAGGAATCCTCATCAATATATGGTCTCTTTATGAAGCATTTGTATAGTTTTTATCACCATTCTCCTTGATGACATTGAGAAATGATATGTGGATGTCCTGTAATGAACCAATGTTTTTCAATGGGAATTCCCTTATTATAAATATGTCATAAAATCACATGAAAACACATCATAATAAACTACTATGTACTAAGTGAGCTTTAAACATATGTTTTTCAGTTATTTGTTTTGAATTTCAAACATCGAACATACACGGTTGCATTCAAGATGATTTATGGAGTCTAATGAAACAAAAATAATTTTCAGTGAATAGTAACAGACCCTTATGAAGAGTAACCTACACTTATGAATAGTAACATACCCTTATGAATAGTAATATGACCCCTTATGAATATTAAATCATCCAAAATAAGAGTAAACATACCCATGAATAATTAAATAATATTTAGACATCTTAGAAAATGACAATTTGACCTTAGTAAACGTTTTGGTATTTTGAAAGTCATAAAAAATTAATTATAATTCATTAATTCATTTAAAAGAAAAATTATTTTCCTAAAATTTTTTCATTAATTATCCAATCAATGTCTTATAATTTTTAGATAATTTTATATGGACCTACGTAATTTTTTAAAGCACTATAAAATCAATTTTAATTTTAAAAACCAATTTTTTAAAGTAAATTTTTATTTTAATTAGATATTAAATTGATAATATTTAGAGAATTACTTTTGAAAAATGGACATAATATTCTTGATTCTACATGTTGAAAAATGGTTGGGGTGAATTTTTTGGATTTTTCTGAGATACGTGAATTTTTTATTAATAGTGAAATACCATAATTTACAAAATAAGGTAAATAAGATAAATATAGAGTCATGTGTGACGTTATGATGATGTAAGACCACTTGGTTCGGGATCACATGATAAAATTACTATCATTAGTCATTTAATACTCATTAGTCCTTGTCTATGGGGAAATTAATAAACTAATGAATTTTATATTAAGGAAACCCCTCTCCCCCCCACTATAAAAACCACCCTTCACACCCTCATTTCCTCACAACTCTCAAGGTCCCAGACTTCTATAAAATCTTCCCAAAAAACGTCCCTATCCCCTCTCCCACGTTCAAGAGATTTTGGTCTCATAAAAAGACCAATCCTATCTTCTTTAAGGAGGATCTCAAGAGGAAGATTTAAGAGGTAATTTCTATCCCTCTTCTCCTTTAATTTCCTTTCAAGTTCAAGTTCATTTATTGATCTCTCCACATATATCATCATCCAAATGGATTTTTAACTCCAGTATTATAAATTTATTGGAATTTTATGATTCAAATAGTATATTATAGCATCCAACCCCCTTTCCCTCTTCCTTTTATTTTATTAAGGAGAACGTAGTTCGTGAGGTGTTAATTTATCACCTTCAAGAACGATAAGTATTCTTCTTCCATTTATACCATCAGATCTGGTCATGAAACTATTTTTATAGGTTAACCAGAACATTTTATATTTATTATCTCCTATTTAAAGTTATGTAACTATCTTATGACCACATTTCTAGTGATAAAATAAAACAAGTTCATTATGATCGAGAAATCACTCAAATTAACCCAAACAATCATCATTTAATTCTTATCGAATGATACATCCAAATGGATCTAATATAATTTACTATAAGATCATTCAAACATCTGTAATATCATTTATAACATGAAATATTAGTTCTGTATGTTTACCCATGTTTTACCCAAACTTCAATTTAAGAATACAAGTGAACCACTCAAGAAAACAATAAAAACAAACATTCCCAAACAATTATTTTTTTAAAACTCTATAACTCATCCAAAGGCACATAAAATCACTTAATAAAACTATAATTAACCATATTAATGTACATAAGGTTCTTGGATTTCTAATTATTAATATAATGTCATTATACATGACATTAAAGAGAAAGAAGCATTCAGATACAAGGTTAGGGTAAATTCTCGAACCCAACTTTCATCCTTAGGGTTCTCCCTCTTTCACTCCATTTTTTTGATATGGTTACTCCTTAATGAAAATTTCTTCATCATTGCCTCTCCTTTTTTAGTATATTAATGTTTTTCACTGGTGTTTATTTCAAACAAATTGTTTTCCAAAATAACTTCTCTTTTAAGAACACACCTTTTACTTCTCTCTCAAAGTGGACTGTTCTTGTAACATGTATGTTAATCCCTCTTTCTTTTGGGAACCCAAATCTTATGAATGAATTCTTATGATATGAAACCAATTCCTTTACATGGGTTATTTATGTATACTTTTGATATAAGTTCCATGTGGCAAGCATGATAATGATAATTTTATGATGTGATGGGTGCGCCTAGAATTATATAGCCCAATATGAATGTTTGAATGTGACAGGTGCACCCGGAATTATATAACGCTCCAATGCATTGTGTAAAGTGATGAATCTCATGAGTAAATATGAAATTATGTGTGAACAAGAAGTTATCTTGGCTCACAAGAATGTGTGGTATTTAACCACTAATATATGATGTTTAATTTTTATGCATTGCCACATTTCAAGTCTTTTATTTATGCTCCTATCATGTTCATGATCTTTTTCTTATGTCATGATTATGCTCACCCAATGCTATATTCTTATTCTCTATCCTCTTACTAGGATTTCATATCCCCGCTTTTGATGTATATCCTCAGGTGGATACATGTACTATGGGGAGTAAAAGTGCCAAAGAGAATCTTGAGAATAATAAGTTAAATAAATGTTTATGCTTAATGTTGTAATAGTTATGTACTGTCCTAGTTTTCCCAGGACCCTAAACCTTGGGATTTTCTATGTGTAATACTATTATGTTCTTTATCTTTAAAATTATGTAATAGTAATGTAGGAAAAGGATGGGACACTATATATCCCACATGATGTAAAGTTATACCTTTCATGGGTATATGGCTTGTGATCACCCACATATTTTCTGAACCCCATCATTGCCCCTTTTTATATGATGGGTGACCTTATACAATATTTTTCTGAATTCTTCTCTAGGTGTTATCCCATGTTTTCAACCCCTTAGAGGTTGGATGCTATGTAGCTCAAATGTTTTGAATTGATTCTGGGAATTTCTGTTGTATAGCCAGATTCCCAATGGGTTAATCACTTGATGGGAATACCTTTAAAAGTATTTCATCTAGTATTTCACCTCTACCACAGGAATGGTAGAAATTGAACAACTCTTCAAGTGAAATAAACTTCCGGATTAGTGCGTCGTATATTTTTTTGCTCAATGGAATGTCCTCACATATTCATTTGATATTTTTCTGACTCAAGAAAAACATCAGATGATGTGTGTGGGGAATGTCAAGATTTAGTTAGTACCTACCCTCACCACTCATAACATCTCACATGGGTTTTAGGATTTCTCTCAAAAGGCCCAACACATGGAGGAAAACTTTTAGTAGGCTAGAAAAAGATTCCCTTTTTCCTCTAGTTTATATGATAAGGTATTCCAAAGATGAGACTACTGTCACTATATAGGTAGAGGCTCCAGAGCTGCTAGAGTTTTCCTACATTTTCCTATAAATCAACACTGACTACATCATCCTCGTCAAGATCATCTGGTATTAGTGAATAATCGGAGCGCACCACCCTTCCAAGTAAAAAATCATATATGAAAAAGTGGTTCTAGACCCATGTGAGGATATAGAATCTCATCCATTCTAGGCACCAAAATTTCACTTCTAGATATGGAGGTACATGAATTTTTATTTCAATGTTGCAATGGTTCCTGGTTATTCTCTTACTTCCATTAAATAAGGGATCCTAAGGCTGCATGAGCCCAAGAATCCCAATGAATCTAAACATACTAATCACCATAACTACTCCCTTACCATTGGATATTTGTAAATACCATCAAATAATTAAATGTGATTATGGATTTGATGTAGGACCAATTAGATACTTGTATAGTCAATCAGGGAAATATACAAACACTAGTTTCACACATCTCAAATGAGCCAAATAATGAAATCGAAGGATGATTGAATTAGGTTTCCAACCATGGGATTCATATGTCGGAAAATATTTCGTATCATATATGATTTTAACACACCCATGGTGTCATTCTCTTTTGCATAGGCCTGCGTGAGAAACCTGAATTCGATGCATGTCCTCTAGTTATTGTTTCAGAATCCAAATAATAACCTTATAAATAGAATTAGTGTATCCATTGACGATTAAAGGAAAATAAAATTTTATATGTGGTACCAAATCCATCTCATACCATTTGATATTTCATGCCTCCAGATATTTGGGTTTCCCTAGCGTCCAACCAATATTAGAATACCACTATGATGATGAACACGAATATGAATTACTGAATTCCATTAAGTTATGATATCAATTCACACTTAAAAATGATGAGTGGCACTATAAATTTCCATAGGGAACCTCTGTTTGACACTATGAAAGAAATGGTCAGTGTAATATTTTCCAAATTGATATTTAAGTGAGTTCCTTGAGTGGAGCCATGCATGATACTAGGACCAGGCAATTGTTCCTATGTAGAGAACAGTAGGCATAGTCCACCCATCATAATATAATAGACAAACAATCATATATTGCAACACTAACTGACATTGTGTAACATCTATAGACACACCGTGATCGACCATGTGTAGCTAATTCTAGGCCCAAACAAGCATATAGTCATCCAATAATGGTTTTAGGTGAGTTAATTAATGAGAATCATGATATTTCCTGTACAATATATGATCCATTGGTACTACTTGTAACCCCAATTATGCCTCCTGCCAATGAGTGGCCACAAGAAAGTAGAAATGTGCATCTATCATGGAAATGAGATGTTCTGAAGCACCTCCTCAACATTCCTACAAATCTCTCTATCTTACAGGCCCTCCTCCTATGAGAAGCAATGTGAGATTCTTTCCCATTTTACTCAAATAGACCATAATATTTTAAATTATATATAGATATTGTAGTGTCCTAATATGCAGACTAGGATTGGATAGTAGAATTACAATCCCTCATATCATTCTCTAGGGAAGATAAGGGATCCATCATAAATGATCACATCCGTCCGCTCCACATCACATGCTATAAAAATGGTGTGGATCTACACCTCTTCATGGTGGAAATAGTTTCAGAGATCATTTTTATCTCGACATGGACACTCAAAACAATAGTACGGACTAAATAAGATTTCATTCCCTTTGAATTGATGATCCGGGGTTATAATATGATTGAACTATTTGAATGTGGTAGAATCTGTTTGAAGAACCTACTTGGAGGCTCAATAGAATGTGATTAATTTATGTCTATATCACTAGATATGACCTATAATATGTTAATGGATACTCCATGGCTTCATCCACATGCATTAATCCCCTCCAAAAATCAAAAATTCTTCATGTACTCCCACAATGATTGAGTATGAATTCATCAGGGTGAGGCAAATCTGTTTTATTCTATTGAATCTCACTACATGGATGTTGGATATTAAAATAGATAGAGGATGAAAGATTAAATGAATGAGTTTTAGTGCACATCCATCTCAACCATCCAATGTGAATATTTTGACAAAGCTTTCATCCTCGCAATTCATTAGCTAGAAGCTAAAATTCAAGACATGGGATGTTTCACTGTCATTTCCGAGAGGAATGGGAACCCCATCTCTAAGATAAAGGAACACTATAGAATTACCTCATAATAAAATGCATCACAGAATATGGTGATACTATCATCCCCTACCATTGTGGGATACCTCTGTTTTACCCCAATAGATACCCTTATATGTCATTCCCACCTATCATTTTGATCTATGTTGAATCAATAGAAGACAACCCACCACCACTTCTTTGATATAAATCATGGACCCTATGGTGAAAAGAATAATGGGATTGGATTGACATCCTAAGTCATTATGGTTTCAGCAAAGATGGAGTCCCCTTTTAAGGATAATGTATCCACCCAAGAAGGCATCCACGTTCAACTAAAACCAGTCATCAAGGATGAACTATCTCTTCCCATTAATTCCACTACTGAAAATGGAAAAGTCTATTTGGAATATGATCCTCTTATATTTGAAGAGGGTTATTATTAAATTTTTGATGAGTTGATTCAGGTTAACATTTGGACTCAGATAGATCAAAGTCCAATGTTAATCATTCAAATCGTTCCTCCAGAGATACATCAGTAGTATGTGTCTCTCCTAAAAACATCATGATTTATTCACATGATGTTTTGAAAATATTACATGACTATAACCACATGTTTTTCCAACATCTTGGTAGCCCATTGATTCATTTATCGTTCAAGAAGCCTCATCATATAATGAATTCTTACCATGGATCTGTTTTCGAGGCAGATTTCGATAATTTTATCAACGTCAACTTCATAAAGGAGGTAAAATCACCTAAGTGGATAGCTAACATCATCTATTTTAGAAAGAATAGTTAGAAAATTAGATTCTTTATAGAAATTTAGTATCCCAACCACAATTGTCTAAAGGATGATTTTACCCTTAAAGTGATAGATCTATTGGTCGATTCCACATATGGGTTCAATGATCTCTCCTTCATGGATGATATCCAGGGTATAATCAGATCCAAATGTCCCATCGATAGGATTGTTATACATCCTTCAGAGTGTATAAATGTACCTTTTTCTATCATCTAATTCCTTTATGTTTGATGAATAAAGGACCCAATTATCAGAACCACATGAACCACCTTTTCACACTCATCATTGGGATGTTATTATAATACTATGTGGATGATTTGGTGGTCATATCCAGCTAGAATTAAGAATATCTCAACGATCATGACAAATTGTTCAGCCTCTTATTCTCGTAGAATTGGAAGATGATCCCATTTAAGTGTGAATTTGGTTTTACTCAGGAACATTTCTCATATTTAACAATAGTTATAGATCCATTAATATTGAAATAGAGAAGATCAATTCCATAATCCAGATGCCTCCTCTACGGAACATCTAAGAACATAGAGGCCTTCAATCCTATATATTCTAATTCATGAAAAACATGTATGGAAAGTATAAAAAATTTTCCATACACATGAAGAACCATATCGTATCCAATGGGATAAAGAGTAACAGAATGCCTTTGAGGAAATTAATAATTATCTGCTATAACCTCTATTTTTGCTGACACCCATCTCTACGAAGCCTCAGGACCTCTACATGACCACAATGGAATGGACCCTAGATGACCATATAAATCATAAGAAGAATGTTGGTAGAGAAAATAGTTTGTACTATCTCAATTTCATTCACCTTGATAGGGAGACTGTCTACTCTCTGATCAAGATAATATTCCTCAAATAAGTTTTCACAATGAAGAAGTTGATAAATTAATTGAAACATCATGACATATAGATGGGGTCCCGAGTAGACATGCTAAATTATATCATAAATTTCCCATTGTTTATAGGTTAGCTGGAATGGAGGAAAATGATCCTTCAGTATCTTGATATCTAAAATGTCTCGTAGAAAGACTTCAAGGGTTAGAAATTGCCGAAATTTCTGGTCACCCATCCATCTCCTAAAGAATCACCTCTGGATTCCAATTTCTCATATGATACAATATTCTATGTATATTTTTTTATACTATGTTGGGAGATGTATTTTGATGTTTCCTATCATAGTCCAACTGGTACAAGTCTCAACGATCCCATGCTCAATAGAGTTATCATTTGGATTGCATGTGTTTTGTCTACACATGTTGTTATGTCATATGCTTCCCAATTTTTATAAGGCTCCACTTATAATGATGTAGATAATGGATCTCTCATTATTTTTCCTTATATAGACCGTTATATTAATGTCTCCCTTTCATGTGAAGGTATACTCCACGTTAGTTATCTAAATAATCTATAGTGATTAAATCAATATAAATTCATTCATTGTTAACATATCAAAGATCACACACTAGCTGATTGATTACATCCCTTCGTAGATAGAGGTGAATCATATTCCTAAATTGCAGAATAGTTAGGAGGAATCAACGCTTAGTTCATCTACCTATCTTGAAGATCATGACTAAGATGATATTGAAATTCATGTAGCTCATTGAAGAATCATTCCTCCCATTATTCTAGATGGTGATGAAATCTAGTAGGTAAACCAGCTAGCCACCAATGCTTCTACATCAAGACCCCAGACCCCCACCCCCCATAACAAAAGAAACCTTTTATTAGAAAACCTCTTTTATCTAGTATCTACATTATAGTGATCTCCCCTATATAGAGTTGAATATGAAAGAGTTAGTAGGAAAACAATACAATTCACTGTCCAAACTAGTCCTAACATTGAGAATACTTTTTACCTTCATTTATTTTATGGAATTATCAACCATTTTATCAATGGAGGTGAAATTACATAGTTTATATAGGAATTTCATGCTAACTATTGAGGTTCTCAACAAGGATGGATGAATATCTCTTTCTAGAACTGGATTTTGTGATATATCTATCCCACCATGGTCCACCACTATATCTAGTATTCCAAAAGATTTCATATGCGTTAGATCCATTCCAACAATATTAATCAACCATTAGATATCCTCTTCACTACAAATTATTTTTTTCCCTTTGCAGTATATACACATGACGTTATGTGGACATACCCAACAGCAACAGCGTGCTAGTGCAGGTTCATCCTTACCACACTGAATTTATTTAACAAATAGGGGTAAATGATTCTTATCAAGGAATTCATGTCCCAATCCATGACTGAAATTGTGAGCTTCCCAATCATCAACTGATTCAATGTATCCTACACCATTCTCACTGATAAAGGTTCAATTTGATGGGCTGTTGAGGTAAAAAATATTTACAAAATGTACAAAATTTATTCAAATTATACATCCCACTTCCATGAATAGGAAAAAACATGTTGAGGTGTTCAATAAAATTATCTACATAATTCTTTAGAAGATAGTGTTATATAAAAAGATGTGTTGGGTGAATAATCTTTCCAACACCCTCTAGGACTATCAGATGATGAATCATAATTCAACCCATGTTACTCCATATTCCATAGTGTTTACAGTAGAGGAAGTCCTTCCCATTGAGATTCAGTTGACAAAACTCTTAATAAATGTCTATAACTAACAGATTCCAGATAGAATGGATGATCTCTATCTTGATGAGTCAAAATACCTTGAGGATAAAATTCTCTCAGATTTTCATAATCTAAAGAGTCACTTGTATACGATACAAATAGCATTCATAAAGAATGTTTTCATATAACCCATTCTCCAAGGTGATATGGTACGTGACCTTAGAACACCAATGATTCCTAAAAAGTATCCACCAAAGAGTGTTCCCAAGTGTGAAGGAACTTAAATAATTCACATGGTCTATTCCAATGGTGTATACTCCATTATCACTATAGATAGATATCCTATTACTCAAACCAGTTCCATGTTTCTCGAGTAGTACTTCACTTGAAGAGATTCCCACATCCCATCCACTTAATGATAAGATGCAAAGTTATGGTGTCCTATTTTAATTATGTTATACTATGTAACAACTATATTCCTTAATGTGTGATGTTAAACCACATATCCACATCCTAAAACATCAAATTAAATGGTTTACTAAGTCAAAAATATATTTCCTTAAACTAAGAGACTTTGTCTCATACAACATGACCATAAACTATTTTCAAAATATACGACTTACATTATAGTAAACTAGGAATACTAATCCAAGTAGAAGTACATCAAAATATATGCTCTCTTTTATCAAGATATTTCAGGTTGATATGGGAATATTTAGCCATTTTTCTTGTAGGGTTTGTTACTCAACCACCCTACGTGTATTCCTAGAAAAAAAGTCCCCTCATTAGTCTAAACACTATGACCTTAAACAAAGATCCTAGAGTTGAATAATCATGACACTAAACTATACAAAATCCCTCTTTAGAATATGTATTGTAATGTTGATCATCATAGTCCCTCATTCATGTATTATTTCTCACACTACCATACCCCACATTCCCATTTTAGAGGACCCATTTCATCAGCCAAAACTAAATCACTTTAAACAATAGCCTATGGGATAAGCAACACAACCGTAAACTATTTACAACAATTCAATGTATCATGAATTTGAAATGTATGAGGGATTCTCTTAAATCTATGTTGTGTTGTAGTATGCCTCCTTTATTCCATTCCCATTAGGATTTTAATTACACTTCATGAACATATCCTCTTGATGTAACCCCCGTCTATTTTTTTGAGAATACATGACATTAAAATAAGATTATATTTTCCAAGATAAATGACATTAAACTATTTTTTTATACGTCCACAAATTATGACCATAAATTATTTTCATCCTCTATAGTCCGATTTTTATTGATTTAAACGAAAAATACGGATTTCCTGAATGCACGACATCAATGTAAGATTGTAACATATTAAAAAATGGGTTTTATCTTAAGTATGAGATGATTTTTAAACCATTTTCAATCAATATTACTCCTATTATATTTTTTGGATTATTAAAAAATGTCACCCCATGGCTTGAACATGGGATTCCCCATAATAACCACAGGATGCCTGAAAATACCTCATTATAGTATATCACACAAATCAATGTTTTTATTCTTCCATGAAATGTTCTATAACTATCCGGGGTTTATTCCCATACTTATGGTAAAATATAAATGCTCATACATCTCATCTTTTTTCCTGGATACAAATTCATTTATTTGTTGGCCCTTTGTACCCTATTGTAGCCTATGAATTTTGACCTCAAACCATATATAGCTCACCTTTATGTATTTATGTGTAAAAGAGCCTTATTATCATTATTAACATCAGGTTTAAGATTTTTTATTCCATATGAATGTACATAGAAAAAATATTCCCCCTATAGTTCAAGTAACATGACTCTTGACTATTTTTCATGGTCTAGATAGTATGACCTTAAAATATACATATCACCATTTTAGAACTTCATTTCTCTTGATTCCAATAATTACAAGAAACATAGCACCACCCAGACATATCATCTTCAGACCCAGCCAACAAAAATCATCCAATTCTCTATCCCTTTTTCCCTATTGTGGTACAATAATTATCCCCTTAAAGTGTGGGCATGTAATCATGGGTATGTAGTGTGTGGATTTATCCCTCCATGGCCCTTATTCACATCAGGATTGAAACTCTATTATACTAATCCTACCCATTTTATGTTCACTTCTAGTTAATTAAATTTTACATTAAACTATTTTCAATACCTTGGATCAATTCATACATTCTAATGAACCTATTTAGTGTACTTTAATTTATTGAGGTGTGGAACCTAGAATGATGAATCAAACATGGAAATTTTCAAAATCCATATTGATACGTGATGTATTTTCTTTGTTTAGAATTATATAATATTTTAAATAAATATATCCCCCCTAACAGTGATGTAGTTTGGACAAGTATCTCCTACCATCCCATGTCAATTCCCTAATATATTTTTTCTATCAAAGAACAAATCTCATGTTTCTAACATAGTTAATGATCGATCATTAATTTTCTCTCCCCAGTACTAACTAGTTTATTTGAGGTCATTTTGTTTATAATTTGGTCAATTTTTGATCCCACCCTCTCATTAGCCTCTTATCCAGATCTTAGGAGTCACATCTTACCACATTTTCACTTCTCTATATCTTAGTGTAATTTAAACACCCTCGGTTTCACCCCTCTGTGCATTATTATGTTTCAAGTAGGAGGGTCAGGGTCATTGGGAAATTATCATCCCATGTATCAAATCACCCCTAATATATGATACAATATATCGGTAATACCCTCTTGACATTCAATGTTTTCCACACCATGCATGAATCACATGTTATTAAGAGTTTCGGTGGGGTGTGTACTATTTTCGTCAAGTCGTACAAAGAAGACCATGCTCCAAACCCTATGACCATAAACTAAGAGTCCATGTATAAGTATCTTGAATCTAAAATGTTTTATAATACTCTCTTCAAATCATGGTGTGGAATGGGACTCCTTGGTTATCATTCATGTCAAGCTATATCTATCTCTCCATGCCTATCCCTTTCAAAATGCATCCCCATCATCACAATTGTTTAACATAAAACTTGAAAATGAAACCTAGAACCTCACATAAGAGGTCATATCCTCTATTTTTATTCATCTACCACTTCTTTATAATTTCATATGTCAATTGAAATCCGATATTATGCTCTAATGGAATTTGGGTTCGATATTTTTTCTCACCCATATGTATTCAACAATGTGCTCTATGCCACAATGGTGTAATTCCAAGAGGGTTGGAATCCATTCAATAATTTCATATCTTCATTTCTATGATTCTATTACCCACAATTTAGACTCTCATCTTCCAACACATTTTAATAGAACCCCCGAATTGAATAGTTTCATGCCTCAATGGGTCAACTACCATCACAGGCCAATGCCGTAGAAGATATTGGATGACTTCATGAGACTTGTTTGGTCATTCAAACATGTTTTGTTGTAAACTATAATTTTTCATCACCATTAATGGATAAATATATGGATTATAAATTTAGATCATGTTTCGAATCATTCCTATATCTCCATGCCTCTATTTTTATGTTTTAGATATTGGGAATTGGGATTCACACTTCCCACTCCCCTTTGTTTGAGTAGAATTCATCACCCAAAGTGTAATCTCGCTTGTGCACTAGAGTGTGTTGGAAATGGAAGTTAGTTATTATAAGGGCCTATCCATTATATTTATCCATTCACATTACAAACAAAATTAGTGGAAAGAGAACAATAGAAGAACCTAAGTGCTTGATGATTTTATAACACTCTTGTATAAAGAGAAATCACAAGGTCAAGCATTATTTATCACAAAGGAAATAACCTACATAATCCAAGGGATTGGTTGTTATTTTTATTAAAATTATGATTGATGAAATTTAGTAAAAATGTAAATATGTTTGAGAATAAAAATTATGGATTCCAATGTTTCATAGGGTCATCCACTTATTGGAGAATCTCCACTATAAAAAATCTCATTTATAGTTATGCTTTAGAAATTGAGCATTTAATATTTGAAATAATTTTCTTGGAGGCCACTAAGATTATATATATTTCCCATTATGTCTTATCCCTACATATAGGAATCTGAAAAACCATATATGATCCAAATTTTATTCTAGTCCTTCTCAACAAGGCACACAACCTCAGAAAACTTGGCCTATACCTATTCATCCTTATCCATTTCCAATTAAATCCTCAGAAATTTAATGATATATAAACACATTATAGTGATGGTGATATGCACCTGTTCTATACCCTTTAGATGATAAATTTCTAATTCAACTTTATAGAACACTTATGAGCTCTAAGAGTTGTGCATCTTCTAGGTTAGATCAAGTTCCTTCCATTCTGATTGTGCCCAATCGATGAGGAAATCCCTTTTTATTGTATGATAGTTTTTTCATTTCACCACACTGGACCACAAATTGAAAAAAAACAACTGTGGATATATCCTTAATTTTTTGGAAGTTCAACTCTCTATATGTAGGTGATAACCTTCCACACGTTCCTCAACACCTTGTGACGAAAAATTGGTTATCCAATGAAATATATGGGCAAGAATTTTCAAAATATACAAGAAGTTCACATTCATAATGAGGGATGATCACCAACATGGTATCAGAGAGATCTTTCATGTAGTTATTCTCAGGTGTGAATGGTTAGAGAACTGTCTCTGGGCGCACTCCTCATCAGCCTTTGTTACTCTTTATGGCATCACAGAGGTGGACGTTTTCATTCCAACATCATTGGATACCACTAAGGGTGGTGAAACCTCATTTTATTCTCTATTTTCCACTTTTGGTGATAATTTTAGGGAAATCGCACACAATGGAGCCTCCCTATTCACCTCAACCAATAACATCATCTATGCTTACACTATCACAATTTCACCTTTAGTAGCCACCTTTAGTGGCACCTCTATAGACAGATAAACCTCCACAGTTCTTTCATATATCCATGTTGTGGCCTCTATCTCAATTCCCAATATTGAATTTGTGGTCTCAAAATCTAAAAAAATGATACACTACCTACTATTGAATCTTCATCCATCTCTGTTGGGAGATCAGAATACTCTATCACCTCTTCAGCCACAAGCACATATAATGTGAGTTTTATAATTGATAGTTGAATCCCATGCATTTTTTGAACAAGAATTAAAAATATGTGTGGAATTAATTTCAAGGGAAATGCTGGAATCCATGAGTTGTAATATTGAAGGGACTTTTATGGATTTTATACTCTAGCGAGGTGTTCATGAAGGATCATAAGTATCTCCATGGGTAGGGTCATCCTATAGCCTCTATCCAAGTTATTGGAATCGATGCATGACTACATGTTGATGCAACATCATTATGGTACCCATCATTTTTCCCTTCATGGGTTGGGGTCCCCTTGAAATATTTTTTTAGGTTCTTCTCAGACCTCTCTCACCACCATTCTAGATTCCTGATCAAGTGGAAAGAATATCCTGAAATCGTTTTTATAGAACATGTAATATATGTGGTACATTATATTTGGTTATTTACCCGTTAAATAGTGGAACTTCCTTTGATAAGATACCTAAATAATTGTTTCTTCCACAAGACATTCCTAACTCCTTGGGAAAGGTTCATGCATATTTAAGCCATTTGTTTATAGTTTCGAGGGAGTGGTTTATTTAGGAAGACATTCACATGGTCTGTCAACAGATACAATATGACTCAAGAATGCATCATGTCTACCATATATGGCATATATTACATCCCATCATCCCATGAATATAGGAAACTATATAATATATAACTGATTTTCTTGAGGTACATCCCATGCTTATTGAGATGCATCTACATTACATGAGTGTTGGTAAAAAACATCTATGTATCCTATTTGTCCCATTCTTTAGGAAATAAAGAACCACTTTCAATATCCACAAAATTTATCCTTTTCATAGGATGCTATAAAAATTCCCTATTAGCCTCCCGAGATGACTCATATTTCCCATGGTTTTACATTTTCAAGGATGTTGGGTGTTGTACTACTATTCATGTCCCTTATCCTATTTCATTTCAAGGCTCATGAACTACTGGACTCACTGCTGATGTCATATCCAATGGTCTGGCTCAACTATTAAGGAACCCAATGAACACTAGTAATCCTCATCCATATTGTTCAAAGACCATCCCTTTTTTATCTCATGTACCTCACTACCTCAGTGTAACCCTTATATACAAACTCTCCCAAATTTTTTTGCAATTTTGAGTAACCCCATACATGGAAGTTAATGGTTACAAATCATTCCAAATATTACCATATTAACACATGAAAAAGAGAAAAATATTCTCTATTATCAATGGATTAAACTCTTGACACACATATAAGTACTCCTACAGAGTCAATCTTAGTAGACATCAAAATGTACTTGCAGACCAGTATGAATTTTATAGCTCACAGTTGATCCATGCTCCATGTACACCACCTCAAAATGCCAAATTGTACGATCATTGCTTCAAGATCCATTCTCCACTGATAGTCACTGCACCCGTCGGTAGGGGGAACTGATGAAATATGAAGTGCCCTACCAACCTGACCTTATTTATCACTTCCATTATTCATAAAATGAATGGTCGAATTCCTGTGATATTTGGAATGATCAGCCAAAATTCAACTGTGGGAGGGGAAATAGGGATCATGTATTCATATCATCCCATATGTGAAACCACCCAACTGTACATAAAGTTTAATGTTTTTTATACATGCATATTAATCTTCCACTCACTAATGTGTTGAAGTACCTTGTAAAATTTATCTAACATTAGAATGACCAAATTAACACATTTCTACATCACCAGAATCTCTATAATTATGAATGCTCTTGGTCTTACCCCCATGTGTAAATCCATCATAGTGAGTATCCATCCACAAATGAGAAGCACAACGAATCCTACCACCCTGACTATGGGTTACTCCTCAGTATTGTCATTGTATCCATTCATCTTCCATTGGCTCGCATCCAAAATGCACATTTATGAGACCTTATTACCCCATTGATATCCCACTTTAAATGTGTAGGTCCTAGTAGATAACTTCTATACTATATTATATCCACTAACAAATTTGGTCACAATTTCATTCAAGTGGAATATGAAGCACTACTTGAAGGGAATGTATGTCATCCCTGAATTCTCTTCACTAGTTCCTTGCATTAGATCTGTCTTGTCCTTCTCAAAAGTTGGTATCTTCTTTTCATCTCACCATACATTCTCTACAGGGAGGACTTCCTAATACATCTCCCCCAAGATTGGTATATTAATGATTCAATGAAGGAAAAATGTTGAAATTGAAATCTACATGATGAATATGGATTGTATTAGCCCACATTGAACTTATCTTCAATAGCTCATGCCTGATTTCTTCTGGCTAGTAAACATGGAACTATGAAACTCATACCACATAAAAAACTCCTACTTACATCAACTCTATATTTAATTCAACGGAAAACATGTATGACCATCAATCCAAATCCCATACATCTTTGATGTTTCTTCATTGGAACAGATCATAACTATCGTTACATCCCCTGATAGGATCCCTAAAAACCACCTTGAGAATATTCGGATGCAGAAATGGGGATTCTTTATCCTCCAACATATCCTCTTTGATTTTTTTGATATTCCTGTAGAAAAGTTTCACTGCCAGTGAAAAATAGTTATTCCAAACATAGACATCCCCACCCTTCTTCCACTAGTATTTCTTTTGTATATCATTGAATTAGTTTTATGGATCGTCTCTTCTCCCCTCAATAATGAAAACATCATCCCACAAACCAAATCCATAAAGTATAATTTTATTTCACACAATATATCTATTTTGAGACTCCAATTGTAGCGGTGATAATTATTTCTCGGTCTAAGGAAATTTATATAAAGTCCTTGATAACAAGGTTGTTCTCCATTTCAACCATCTTATAATCATCTATACTAACAACCTAATCATATATTGGATTTAGTACCTAAATTTCTCTAATTCTAGTTCATGAAGGACATTCCCGACACTTGTTCTCCATGTTCGATTCGTGAATCTACATCTCACATAGCTCTCCTCATAGAGATGTGGTTCATGGAGTCTGGTTCCCTAAGAAGTGTTTGCAGATATATGGTTCACAAGTCTAATTTTTTAAAATTTAATTCACTATGAATGATCAGAGAGATGAATATATTCAAAAAAATAGAGAAATATATTTTCTTTTCGTGAAGGTGAAATTCATTTTTGGGTCCCCAATCCTCCATTTATGGGCGCACACCCACCAGGGTTTTGTGATGTCCTCTATGTTAGTGTTCATAATGCAATAGTAATTAGAGTGATCATAATGAATGTTCATTTCAATAGGGAGGGGATTTCCAAAATTTTTTCATTTCTCCCTCAGAATCTGAACCTCTTTTTCCCATCAAATCCCATTCTCTTGGAGGAATTTTTTGGTGCTGAGATACATTTCAGGGGAAATTTTATGAAATAAATGTTCATTTTTTATCCAATATAAGAAAGAAATCCAAAAATACTATCAAGGAGTCTATTTAATGATTCCCTTATACTTCACAAACAATTAGATCTTGTGGAACTCCCAGATGATAAGTCCACTTCATGAATGTGTGTTACAGGGTTGGTGTTCCTCTATGAGTATCACAAGGCTTCGTGAAGACTTTAACTACTGATGGTATTCCTTCACGAGTCATATAATGCACCACCCATTTGTGAAGAAAAAAAATACTGACAAAATACTTCTAATATTATAGAAAAACATTCTTTATAAATACTCCATCAGTTTTCTCTTTTGAAGACAGTTACCCTAATCTTTCATCTTTTGAATTTCTCCTAATTCAAAAAGTTCTTGAGTAACATCTACAAAAAATTGATTTTCCAAGGTACTTGTTCTTCACAAAATTTTTGTTAATGTTTCCTAGAAAGTCTCCTTGCATAGGTAGAGATGTATTTTTCTATGTCATATTCCCTTAATTAAGAAAGGTTATTTTATGAGGATCTTTAGGAGTTGTGAAGCATTTATCCTTCATGAAGTGGTAATCTCATGAATTAGGACTTCATTTTAAGGAAGGGTCACCATGATTTTCTAATATTACTCATTTTATAATACCCAGACATATAAAAAGCTGCAAAGCTTCATGGATGACCCTTATGTGAGGCTATATACTTCACAAAACCACAGTTCTAGGCCTCTCTATGTTTCCTTACTTCTGTTGATACCTATTTATTAATTTTGATTGCCCAGATCCACCAAAACCATCATATATTGGTTCAGATGCACCGTGAGTCCTAATATGACATGTTCCACCCACTCATATGTTCCACTATACTGTTTGTGTGTCTTGTGACTCCCAACTACATTTTCTTCAATGAATAGGTACAAAAATACCTATTTCTTCTATTAATAGGCATGGGAACGTGTTCCTCATGATTGACCACACTTCCCCATAATCAAACAGTAACATTTCTAAATCCATAACCCTCCTAGAGGTGCATGAACTATGGTCAGGTAATCCCAAGGTATGAGGAGTGAGTTCCCCATGTTTGAGTTACATGACATAAAACTGTGTAGTCCTAACATATTCAACACATGATGTTAAACTATAACATTACCCCATGCCATATAAACATGTTTCTCTATGTTTCAGTGGAATTGGATAGTGCCCACAATGTATACACTCATAGGGAATGATATGTTCTTTACATGGAATTTGATCCTCCCTACATGGAATGAAAAAATCCATATTCATCTTGAATGTGTTAGCACCACACAATCTCTCATTTCTACTTCATTCACTACCTATGCATCAGGTCTACTTATTCTTCTTATTTCAGATAAAGTGAATAGCTCACATGGTCAGACAGGTCAGTAGAAAACATTACATCCACTCAATCACTAGTACATGACTAATATATAGATATAATACAGAGACTCCACTATATTGATTTTATCTTATTCATAATCCCTAACACCATATATAATCTTTATATAGACCGCTTTCATGAATAATCCCCAAAAAATTCTCCTATGTGCCTGCTGCTTAGGTATAAGCCCAATCCCAATCTGAACAGTGTGGGCTTTGATTCCCAACAAACTAAGATACCTTGAAATAAATCTAATGGTTGAAACCCAGCATCCATCCATATTTCTCTGGGTCACATCCCTAGAATGTTCATTTCCCTCACATAGGAGACCAAATCTCCTCTGGGTCTCTTGGGTAGCATCCACGCATAAGCCTGAATCCATTCCTCCTGAGTTCTCCCTTTAAGATGTGGGTTTCATTACAACATGACACTAAACTGCAAGGATTAGTCATATCACATGTCCATAAACTATTTCATAGAGCTATATGGGTTTCGATAATAGTATTCTAAGAAGGGTATATAGGAAACCTCCCTGGTGTTAAATCCCAATCAATAGTAAAAAAGTTACTCCTTCCTAGGGAAGTACCTCCTAAATCCTCCTCCCCATGGTGTTTGGATCTATCCATCTTCATGGTGTGACATCTTTACTTTATGGTACACACCTCATGGTTCAACCTCCATTGTGTTTTATAATCCATCCATTGGTAAATATTTATGTTTCAAGTCTTCCCTAATTTGGATGTACCTCCTTCATCCTTCTCTATGGTGTGTCTTTATCAATCAACTATATCTCCACATGTATCTAAACATGTTTCTAGTTCTGTCTCACAAAGAGGATAATCTTTTGAACCCATATAAAAAACTAATGAAAATCATGAGATGAATGAGGTGAAATCCTTGGAATTTATACACCTTTGGAATCACATACCTAAGGAAAAATATGGTATTTTAAGCGGATAAATATGTAATATAATCCCCATCATTGTTAGATACCTCATGACCAAGAAAGGGATGCCTTGGGATAGGTTCCAAATATGCCTTCACGAGATTACCTCCAAAGAAGAATAATACTTGTGACCAATGTTCCTAGTGTATAGACATGCCAGTAATTCCCAACATGACTACCTTCCTAACCAAATGTCGCATCCCTATTAAGAACCACTATAATTTCTAGACTAAAGCACTATAATTAACTTGTATCCACAATGATATGTCATGAGGAATTAGTTCCATGAACATGAATAAACATTATGAAGGAGACCTATACTGGGATATGATCTCTGATGAGTAATTGATGCAATGTGGAACTAAAATCCCATGATCTTATTTCAATCACGGAGTTTAAATTTTCAATTAAATTAATGAAATATGCACTCCTTCAGAAACTGAATGCAAGGTGACAAGACCACCAATGCAAATTAACACACAGGAGTTAGCCCCAATGAAATCCTCATAAATATTCATGATGACCATTTTGGTTTTATTATGAGTCTGATGATAGAATGTATAATTATGTGTGGTTATAG
The DNA here is from genome assembly GCA_963277665.1 of Viscum album. Classification (NCBI taxonomy): domain Eukaryota; kingdom Viridiplantae; phylum Streptophyta; class Magnoliopsida; order Santalales; family Viscaceae; genus Viscum; species Viscum album. Next base: position 516,943,378 of record OY728145.1, read on the forward strand.
GTATGATTAAATAATGAAATATCTTTTTTCTAAAAGTTATTTTTTATTGATTGATTTTGAAAAGGTACAAACCAAAAACACTTCATGAAGGGAGAAAATGGTAGAGAACAAGTGAATCCCCTTGTAAAAAACTCTTAAACTCATTGGGAAGAAAGGCTAAACTAGTATAAATTTGATGATTCTCATTCTTCCTACCGAAACATTACAGCGAATCTATCGAGAAGTTATCATCCCTCAAACTATTTTTTATCATCCACACCTGATTGGTTTCCACCATACATCTACAAATAGAATAAGTCATCTCCCAAGGTATCACATGATGTCCTTGTATATCATTTATGAGTATATCTAAATTAGATTCAATTTCAGCCACCTATAATCCCTGCATCCTGTAAATCCTTAGCCAAGAAATAACGGCCCAAAAATCCACACCCAAGGAGTTTCCCATAACATAAAAAGCATGGGACCCCAAGTGAATCGGGCCCCAAAAATCCTGAATAACCCCACTACCCCTCATGGCTCCTTCCATATATGAACCATCCACATTAAGTTTCATTTATCTACTAGGGGGTTTCTATCTAACCCACTGGCCACTCTCCTTGCTCTATATGTGAGTTTGGTTGAGGAGATTGCCTAATGTAACTGAGTTGAGACCCCCATTCATTAACGGAACTAGATCATAAATAAAAGACCTAAACCATATTTTTATGAATATTAATGAGTGGCTGGAGCTCAGCTGGACATGGTTGCGAGCCTCCCATAAAGTCCAGAATATAGATACAAGAATGATATCACTTTCTTTATGCTCCATAATTCGGTTCTCAGACTCATGAAACTAAATAGATAAGAATCATTGTATAGACATGTTCTCGCTATCAATGAATGGATGAAGGAACATGAGCCACATCCCAGTTGGTGAGGTATCCTTAAGTGCATCCACGAGACCCAGGTTCAAAACCAGGTAGAGGCATATCTCTAGGGTTATTGTAGCAGCACTGTAGCAGATACTGTAGCAGAACTATCTACTATATGGTACTATATCGGGTAATGTAGAAGGTACTGTACAATACTATAGTAGGTGGGACTTTTCACCTTGGTCCATCTATTTAGTCATGGAGTCCATAAGGCTTTTGGGCCACCCATGCCTTTGGGTTAGTAGGGATTTCAAGCCACCTTCAAGGCCTTCGGGACACCTCAAGGCCTTTGGGCCACATGCAGTTTCCCGAGATAGAATCTACAAAAATGGAATGACCCTAGAAGAAGATTCAGAGTAGGTGCACTCACTAGAGTAGAACCAAATGGATTTTCAGAATGAGAGGGTATGTCTATTCCATCAGGGCCAGCCTGTGCTTTGCACGGGAAGCCTAGCCAGACAGTCATGCAAAGGTGGAGAGGTAATATCATGATGCAGATGCTGGGGAAGGAAGTTCCTTGTAGATAGTCTCGTTGAATTCTCTAATACCTTTGGGTCATGTAATATCCTAAGCCTATTGAGCTTGTAATCTCTCAGCCTAAATTCCATGTATGGTTTCCCCCTCATTCCTTGAAAGGGGGTTTTCAGAAATCAATAAAAAAAGAAGGCCTTTGGGCCATTCGGGCAATTCATGGATGAGGGGTGATGAAGGAACAAAGGTAGGTGGCACAGTTACTATGAAAAAAATAGTGAAACGTTGACTCCTTCCTCCAATTCACAAAACAGATGCATATAGAAACCATGGAGATTCCCTTCTATTGAATGTTCTCTTTTGTTGGAACTGCCTTTTTTTCTGACGCGCCACACCAAGAATTTCATTCCCGTGGGAATCTCATTGCACCATACCAATAGCACCCACTCATCCGAGGAAACCTCTGTGTGAAGGAGAATCCTATAATCCTAGTTTCTGTACTTTCTCATGCTTGACATAGTGAAGAAGCATCTGTCGAGTTCGTCATTCATAAAATTATTTTCAATGACCATCAACTGACTCAGATTCAGCACTGCCTGAATGAGATAATATTGAACACTTGCTTCACTATAGGTAATATTCAGGAAGGAACAACCTAGGTATACGTGTGTTTCCCTGGACCAGTTGGATTCCTAGATATTAACATCTCCTTGACTGATGACCCCCTGTGTGAAGCCATATAGGCCCTCAAAGTGGGAGAACATGTTATACACCTGCCCCGATTCACCCCGATGACAAGGTGTCTCCCAGTGTGAGTCGTAGCATGCCTTGATTAACCTCGCCCACATAGACACCCCAACAACAATCTCCAATGCTATAGATCCCTGAATTCCCATGACATTTTTCTTGATGACTCAGATGCAAATTCCCCCTTCGACCACCATCATTATCAATCGATTCCAAGATTCCCAATGACAGTGCCCAACCTTGTTTGTGTCCCATAGAAAAGAGTTTAGAATTGTTTCCATTTTCTCAAACACACCTTTAGGGGGTTTAATGATGGAGAATATGTGCATCAGGATAGAAGTTAAGATTCTATTTATTAACATATCCTTCCCTCCAACCAACAACAACTTGTTCTTACAACTAATGATCCCTCCCAACACCTGCTCAAGAATATCTTCAAACTGACATTTCCTGATGTGTCCGCATGAAACTGGAACACCATGATAAAATATTTCGTAAGTAATTATGATGTAAATCGAGGATATCATGGATGTATTTACATCACCTTGAGGCATGGGAGAGCCTTTGTTCCCAACAATAATCTCCCTGCCAAATAACCCGTACTAATGTGAAGTTACCAAATAATCCCCTTAAAAGAAACAGATAACCATAGTGGGGGTAACATCTAAAAAAGAGGTATAAAAACTACTCCTAGAACCCAAACCTCATCATTACAATAATTATGAAACTCTATGTGACATTATTTTAGGACTTATTTATATCAACTTGAATAATGACATTGGATCCCACATATCGTCTATTGAGATCATGCACAAGTTCACTAGAAATTACGACCTATCCTTATCTTCTTTGACCGTGGAGGAACCCATGTTGCTCCTTAGACATGATATTTGGTAAGTTCCCACTAATTATTCTGGTGATGATGATGGAAATAATCTTGTAGGATAAGTTACAGTGTAAAATAGGCTGATAATGGATAATGAGTTTGGGATTTTTGGTCTTTGGAATAATCACCTCCTTCTAAGAATATATTCTCCTATTCAATGTGATGCCACCAATAAAATCTTGCATAGATTTCACAATCAATGGGACAACCACATCCCAAGATTCCACTTAATAATAGACCAGAAAGACATATGGTATGTGTGCACAGTCATGAAATATTCCCATAACTGATTCTTTAATCTCACTCTCTAGTCACAATGCAGTAAGAGAGGTATTATCAGGCTCCCTCAGAAGATGTGAAAGAAAACTCAAGAATTTCTCATCATCTGTTTCATCACAATCAATATTGGAGGTGGCCTCCCCAGAAAAAGAAGTCTTCAAAGTGCGCCAAATCCATTCTTCCAGCAACTTCTACATATGAAAAGAAAACCCCATTGTTGAGGCTTAGGTGGATCTTCATGCTCCTCCTCTCATATATGCATGCCTGAAAAAAAAAAGCATTGTTGTGACCTCATTCCCATTACTATCTGTCATGGGAGCATTGTTTATAAAAACGTTTGACATCTATGAGATTTTCAATAATAACATCATTCCGGTCACATAGGGTAATAAAGATGATTTCATCCCAGATATTAGGAAGATATTCCTCAAACCTGTCAACCTTGAGCTAGATATTTCCCACCCGACCACATTTTCTAATATACTCACTATCCAAACATTAATTTCTTGATTCATAAGTTTGAGATGGTTCAACAGGATACCCATGGACCATCTGGTATTCTTCTATTTTCAGTAATCCTTCAGCAGCTACATAAAAGAGGCATCTCGGAGCGAGGTGCTGGAATAGCTAAAGACTGTACTAATCACCATATCACACTTGATATCCACAAGAAGTGGAGTGTGATATAAGAGGGATCATTTGAGATGGGTAACATATTCCTTAGACAAAAGATCCACCCCCTGAATGTTTGCAATATATCTATCCAAGAAGATCCCGATGTGAATCCCTCCCCTTTGATTATTGCACCAAGTGAACCTAGAGCATGAGAACCCCAAATCCATAAGCCCCATGGATTCCATGAAACCCCAGAAATCATGCATGCTTCATTGACACATGGAAGATCCTCCTCTCTTCTCTGATAAATCTAATATAGAGTAAAATTCTCCACCAAGAAATCATGGGGGATCTTGGGTGGAAGGCCTCTAGGTGACTCCCTAGATCTAGCCTCCCACGTGAGTCAGTACATGCATAGACAAAGTAAAACAGGAACTCAAACCCACTGTAGGAAATCCTCATATTTATTTACTATGACATGAGAATCACAACTTCAACCAATAAATTCTTCAAACAAATCCAAATCTGATAATGATTAGGGAATTCATGCAGAGAATTCGAGAGACCCATTTTCATAGCCGAACATGATACATTACAAGAGTTCTGTTTGGCCTAAAAATTACCACAAGATAAGAATTGTGATTTATAGATCAGAAGAAACCAATTCTTGTTTGTCTTAGAAACCAATTAATTGTAAATTCCAAATGATAATTGAAAACATCATAGAGGAACCTTCTAAGCTTTGTGACTCTAAGAGAGAGAGAGAGAGAGAGAAATAGAGAGAGAGAGATGAGAGAACAGACCTAACTCCTTCGATCTGGAATTGGTATCTCGCCCTGATACTCTAGTAGCTTGGACATCTCACTTATGAGAAAGAATAAACTTCTTGAATGAACCATCAATGTATTACAAAAGAGGCCCCCTTATGGTTGGATTAGAACATGGAGAACATGGTCCCATATCGCCTTGCAACAAGGAAACCAATAGGAGATGTTGAGGGGATAGTCGAGAGGAAAGCAGCTCCCTCTCAACACCTTCATCCATTCGACCTGACTTCAACAACACTTAAACAGTGTGAGGCAGCCTACTAATGAGGGAGAATTAGAGGAAATCTAGAGAAAGCTGTGTTGAGAGAAAAAATGGTGGAAGAGAAGGAAAAAAATAATTGGTATGTCTCGGAAAAGGGAAGGACCGAATAGAACCTGACTCACAAGGAGCCATGGAGCCGACCTAGAGTGGTGTCACGTCTGAACCTTCCCGTCCTTGCGAGTCTGAACCATGCGACCAGACAATCAGGTCTGAGGGATCCAAAGGCAGAACCGACAAGTCTCTAGTGTAGTAGCAGGACCCCCCAAAATCACTCACACCAGCACATGACGGCCATCTGAAGAATTTTAAATTGAAAAAGGACTTCCAATGGTAACAACTTCTTCCAACATCCCCACTTTGTTAGGTGGTCCCTGAACCAAAATTCCATGATATAAAGAGATCGACAGACCTGCCTCATCCTTTCGCCTTCGATAGTTCACTTTTGTATGTCCATGAAAGCCACAGAGCACACAGAACATAGGTAGCCTATGGAAGGAAATTTATTTCCACCAACTGTTGCTTCTACTCAACCAGAATAGGACCCATGAGGGTGGCTTCATCGAGATATCATACTCCACACAAATGCGGGGATTGGCCACCACCTGGAGTCGCCTGGTGTTCTCATCCACACAAAAAAACGAACCTAACCAGCCCATATAGCCTTCAATATAGATAGGTTGTGAAATTTTTGGGGAAGCCCCGATAGAGAGAACTAAACCGCATCAGAGGAAGATTCACATTCAAAGTGGAAGTCCCACAATCACTGAGTAAGGGATATGTCCCATGAACCGCACGTCCTTTCCTCATGTGACCAAGCTGCCATGTGTCCTATCTAGAAGACAGATGAATACAAAAATCCACCATTTATAGTTCTGAAACTATCGTAGGTTGAAGAAAGAACCCATGAATCAAAAAAACTCCTAAAAAGCATAGATAAGGCTTATTGCGGCTGAAGCTAGACACCAGAGAAGGATCATGAATAGAATCTTCCTCCTAGAGCTCTTGAGCTGTCAGGTCCACCTTGACAAACCCATCCAACATCCTGGAGGCCCTTGGTTCCACCGCAATTAGAGGGATTCTTTCTAGGCTCACCGCGGGTGTAGCAGTTGGTCCCCCAATGAGAGTCGGGGACAACAACCCCCCACAGAGCACATCCTTGAAGAAGATTTCGAAGACTCCCTGCTTGGAGCCCAATCCCACTCCGCCCTCGGAAGGGTACAACACGCCAACACTGTGGAATAGGGGCCACTAGAAGCAGGAGAATCATATATCAGAGGGGGAGGAGTGACCAATGAGTAATCCATCATTAAATAACAAATTATATTATTTCACCTCCATTATATAAATATATATATATAATGGTTAGTATAAGGGAATGTTAATTTTATCTCTAATGATTAGATGGTTAATTATATGTGACATCACATAATGGTATGAAAATCACATTTCACTATTATAAGTTATATACGATTGATATTTATGAGAATTCTTTTCTTTATAATCATATTTTCCCCCTCTGTTTGAATTTGATGATATGTTAGGAATTGGTTAGTAATACCAGCATAAATCCCACATTAATTGTAATGGAATGGAATACCCATATGATATTCCAAACCAACCTTTGTTATTCTATAAATGTGATGAAAAATATTATAATCTAATATAAAATGAACTATTTTTTTTGTCTTGGTTCGTATTCAAAAGTGGTGTTTATTTACGTTGGTTAGGGAGAAACTCAAAATCAATGATATGACTTTTGGGAAAGAGTTTTTTATGACTTTCTCAAAGATTTTTCTAGTCTTCCACCAAATCATGAAGTTTAATTATCCAAATATATCATACCTAGTTCCACACATATTTTAAATATTACATATAGAATGCACCCGATTAAGTTTTGAGAAATTGAAGAAATAATCATAGAAAATATTTAAAAGGGTTTTATTAGGAGAACTACCTCACTTTGGTCTGTACCTTTCCTTTTTTAAGAATAACAATAGATTTTTGTTAATTTGTAATGATTAATGGGTACAGAACAAGATAATAATCAAGAAAAAGTATCATTAACCCAATATTTATGATTTTTTATCAACCGAGTGAAGATAAATAATCTTCTAAGATCTATATTCGTTATAGATATCCTCAATTAATGGTTATTAATGTGGTTATACAAAATAAAAAATTTCATATAAGGATTGTTAAGTATGAATAAATATTGATTCCATCTTGTATTACAAATTTCCCATAAATCCCCAAAGATTTTATCAATAGAGTATTTAAAGAATATCATGATTAGTTAGTGGTATCATTTTTGGATGATATTATTATATATTAAATGTGAAATGAAGATCATGAGGATAAATAAGTAATTGTTCTGAATATACTATAGAATGAGAAACTATACAAAAAAATTAGAATTGAAGAATTTTGGCTACCAATGATTTCATTTTTTGGTATTATAATCTTAATAGGGGGTATATTGGTCGATAAATCAAATATGGAGTATCATGAAAACTGCCCCAAACAAAAACAATTTATGGAGATCCAATGTTATCATGGATTTGGTAGATATTATTGATGTTTTGTGGAACATTTCCCATGTAAATCTAATACACTAAACATGTTAAATCTAAAGGGAGCCTAATTCCACTAGAAATATGAATGTAATAATAATGACAATTCATGAATAAAAAGATTAGTAATTACACATATGATAAAATTGACCATTAGTGGAGAAGGTAATGATGCCATAGGGATTCATCGAATAATGGATTGGGATTCATTCATATGTAAAACATTGTGGTGATTACAAATCCCTCTGAAAAATAGAATTTTTATGAGAAAAATTATAGATATAATGATTTGGAGATAGTTCTAGACTTTTTTCACTTAAAATATAGATGAATTATTTTTAAAGTTAATTTATATATATATAAACTTATCATAATAGTTTAAAGTAAAAATTCACACAAAAGGAGTTGCACATGCACCAAAGATGATGATAGGAGCTAACTAATTATTATAAAATCTCAATACATTACCACCATGGGAAAGTGGAAAAGGTGGGTGATTCATTGATTCAAAAGGATAATTCTATATTACCTGTGATGATGATCCCAAATGATCTATTAATTATTGATTTTGAAATGATTTATTCTCAAATCATGAGGGGAAGGGAGAAATATTATCTCTATCAAATGAGTAGTCAATCATCTATCAAAATAAATATTAAATAAGCACATAAGGAAGATGTGGATCTTGGTAATAAGGTCATAAAATATCCTATGTTTAACCAAGAATATGATTAATTGATAATTTTTATAAAACATGTATCTTGTTTATCTATTCCAAATTTAAAGAACTACATATTAGTGGATGCCCATGTTCGTTATTCTTTATTCATCTAGGTAGAAAGAAGATGTATAGAAATTTTAAAATGTATTTATTGTTTTATTACATGAAGAGAGATATTGAAAAATTATTATCATAGTTCTTTGTATGTTAGTTAGTTATGTATTATGGAAAAAAATATAAGGGTATTTTAAAACCAATCCCCATACACGATTGAAAATTTGAAAAACATCAGCATTGATTTTCCTGTCAGAATCGCAAAAACATATAAAGGTAATAATGTTATGTCTTACCCCCATAGATCATTAAGAAAGAAAATATAAAATTCTAGTATATATGACATAAAACTATAATAGTAATAGAGGCTTTTAAATAATAATTCTTTATGATATAATTATTTTTAAATAGATTTAATCTCATCGATAGCATATGTAACATGAAACCCCATGTCCAAATAAAATGTAATATAGTATAACATTATAACCTAGTTGTTCAGTTCCACGGGATGAATACTATTTTTTTTAAAATTATATTGTTTAATAATGTAAATACAAATTAATTTGTTATATAATTATTATAAATGAAATATGAATAATTTAAAAGAAAAAAAATTCTAAATAACTGTATATTTTTAAAAGATGTTTTAGTCATGATTTGGACACATAATTAGTATATATTGTTACCAATTTAGATTATTTTTCATAAAATTAAATTCAGTTTTAAAAATTACATATCAAAATTATCTTAGGGTGATTTGTTTCTATTTTTTTGAAAAGTTTCACTTTTTTATCAATAATGGTATGCATTGATTTTTATTGATAAATTCATTTTTTGATTAAACAATTTCCACAGTTAATTTATATTTTAAATTGATTCTAAACCAAAATTAGATCCTTTATATAAAAAAATCAGCTATTTTAGGTCATTATAAACAATTTTATATTGAATGTTTATATTTAAACTTAATATACTTTGGAGAATTTGATCCTTTGAAACTCATACTATAATGATGTATGTGGGTATAATTTTCCATTGGATTCTTCCAAATCAATAAAATTATTTTGAAAACAATTATTCAATATTTTTTATAAGAATAATTTTTATTGTATAATTATTTCACTTAAAATTTTTATAGTTAAAAATTGTAAATGTAGTAAAAATTATTTACCATGATTAAGGAAAAAACAAGTTTACCAGAGGGTTAATGTAATAAGTTCTGGGTTAAAAATGAAATAAATATGTCAAAATCCCATTTTTTTTCTATATAATTACCATATATAACTCTATGATTCTGGAATTATAAATTTTTAATATTTGGGGAATAATAAAAATTTGTTTTTTATTGATTTTTTTCATATATTTCATGCATGTCCTATCCATCGCGAAAAAAGTCAACCCCCTATACTTCCATATTTACGCATAAAAGTCATTGGGTTTATAAAATACCCAAAAAAACATTCATAATACCCTATTAGCATAATATATATATTTTTTAATAATAAATCAAACCTATAAAATATTTTGGTTCAAACCTAAAGAAGGTTTCAGAATAAGTGGTAATGTTCATAAATGTGTGTTTTTATTTTATTTCTTCTTCTGGATCCATAAAATATAATTGAAAATTGTTAATATAATGAATAAATTAAATTTAATTATACTTTATTATGATAAGGTAAGTATTAATATCTCTACCCACTACCATCTAATGGGAAATGAAAATCGTTCTTCAGGTGTACAATGGATTATCACCACGTAAAATGATGTAATTCATTTTCCATCACCGCCATTCAATGTTAGAAATAATTATGAATTTTAGACACATATATTATATTTAGGATATTTTTATTATTATTATTTTATAATATCACATATATGTTTTTATTCTTCATTACTTTTAAAATACTAGTACGTTTCATGGGTGTACGGTAGACTACCACATCATGAAGTGATGTTAATTTTTTTACATAAGCATAAAATAGAAATTAGTAAGGATATATATAATGAATATATTTGATATATATGAAATGATATTGATTCATGAATATTAATATATAACCCAATTACTAACCATTTTACCCATTAAGGGAATGATATCATCGCTTAAGCGTACGTATAACCTACCGTCTCCATGAAGCGATATGATTCATTTTCCATGTCCAGACTTCATAAAAAATTATAAAAATGTATATAATGTAACAAAATTGTATTTATAACCTTAATATAATACTTTATATGGTTTATTTATATCCGATGAAAAATAATGTACTAACCCCATCAACATTACATTGAGATGGTGTCTACATTATTACATTAAAATAAGATAAATGGAATCACATCTCTAAGGAAAGAATAGTTTAGCAGTATTGGTAATATTGACACATGCATGATACCCAAATTAAAATAGAATAATAAAATTAAAACATGATTTTTTTTTCAATTAACACAATGTTCCATCTACTGTACCACTTCATATCAGCCATAGCAACTTCATAAAATCTCGAGGAAAGGAAAGAAAATATGGATGTTCCCTAATTCTAAGTTAGGGTCAAGTACATTGGAAGATATAAAGATGAAATAAGTCTAATATATATGTAAAGATAAATAACTGAACACACATTCCACATAAACTAATAGATAAGGAATAATCAATATGTAATATTAAATAACTGAAAACAATTGTTGTGTAATAAATACACTGGTAATGAATTGCATCAAGAGATAATATAATGGTTTAAATATCATGGGAAATAATAACTAAAATATAATTTATGTAAATGATAAGTTAATTGAATTCATGTTTTATAGTAAAATTTTAACTTTACCATCAAGATTTCTATAAGATCAACTAGGACATAATGGGTAAAAACCAATCTGACTTGGCAAACTAAATTTCCTTATTAGGATACATCAAGTTTATTTCTATAAACTATACCAAAAAATTTTTATGTATCTCCAATGAATATCTAATATATCAAATAATCTATCGAACTCATAAAAATTTACCTCTTTATCAAGTATTTGTATTGATTATTTGATACATATTTATCAATATTTCCGTAGTAAATCAAGTATAATTCAAAGTAAACAGTATATTTATAACTGGTATACAGTTTGGGTACCAATAAAATCTATTATACTTGATTCTATATTTTTATGTTAAATTTAAATTTAAAATAAAAGTTTTTACAATGAAGTGATTGTTTCAATATAATTTTTACAATCATAAAATAATGTGGTATTGTAAAATAACATTTACCACAATGTAATTATCATGTATAATCTTTATGGATGAAATGATTCAAAGTGAAACATAAAATAGATTGAATTATCAGTGATTCATGATATCAAAAGTCAAAGGGGTAGTATATACATCACATAAAAGAAATTGTTTCCATAGTAAAAAATACGTTACAATGGAATGCAAATTAAGTCAAAATTCATTTCCTAACACTCAATTTTTCTTGAGTGTTATTTTAACTCTTGTATAGTGTCATTAAACAAGTTATTAACTTATAAAAAACATTTTAGTATTTAGGACATCTTATATTATCCTTTTATTATAGAAGCCTATATTTTTCTTACATAAATATTACATCATTTTAAATATAAAAAGCATAATAGTGAAAAACATTCGGGATACAAAGGTTTAGTGTCATGGAAAAATTAGGTTCATACAAAACTTTTTCATAAAAAACATAAACATTTAAATAATTTATTCTTTTATATCATTTTATTGGTTCTCATATTCTCCCCGATACAATTATTCCATTAAGGAAATACATAAAAATAACGGGTGAGAAAGAAGCCCAGTATGTGATTTAATAAGGGATATAAAACATGGGTGAGTATAATCATTATCACAAAATCACCTTCATAATCAGAACTAAAATCATAAGATAAAGGCGTTGAATGTGGAAAAGTATAAAAATGAAACATAACGTCTTAATGGTAAAATACAACACATAGTTGTGAAAAATAATAAATTCACATTAACACATATTTCACATTATCTCATGAGATACATCACATTACCCAATGCATTGGAGTGTTATATAATTTTTCTCACAAAAATAAAATCATAGCATCTGCATGAACTATATAATTTTGGGTTCACCCATCATATCAAAACATTTTAATAATAATGGATACCACAAAATATTTATATCAATCCATGAAATAAAATAAATAATGGAATTGAATGGGATTTATTTTATAAAGAATAAATAAATGAAAATAAGTTGATTTTCTATAAAAAATAATTATATAGGATTGATCAATATTTAGTGAAGAAGAAACAATCATTAGAGAAGTAAAACATGCGTTTTTAAAGAAGATTTATTTTGGAAAAATCATTGAATTTGGCATAAAATGATGTTGGAATCATGTATATCCTATAATAGAAAAGTGGTGAAAAGAAATGATATTTAGGGATCATTAATGGAACAACCATACTAAATTTTAAGTGAAATAGGGAATACCAAATGAAAGAGAGTTGGGTTCGAGAATCACCTTGCCTTATGTCTGAATTATTTCTTCATAAAAATATCTTAGATAATCAAATTAGATTAAATAATTTACAAGTCATAAAATTTTATTAATTTATTTCATTAATTAAAGTTTTATTAAGTTCTATTATATCCATTTTATGATTTATATTGTTCAATTTTCATCCTTTGAGATGGTTCGTTTCTTTGGTTTTATGATTGGATTACTTGTATACATGTATGGAAGATCGTGAAGAATGAGAATAATTGTCCAAAATTAAAATAATATGTTATTAATGAGCATAGAAAATATTAAATTATGATATTTATTATTTTTTTATAATTTATGAGGATGAATCCTTAGATAAATAGTTAATGATAATAAAATATATTAATTTTGGTGGTTTTTGATGACAAAAAACTCATTTTTTATTATTTTATATTATGTATATATGTTAGTTCTAAAACATGAATTTTTATATAAAAAAAATTACACTCAATTTCAAAAAAAAATCAATTGTTTTAGAAGCATCCTTGACGGTGGTAAGGTAAAATAAAAACTTCTCATCCAAGAATGAAATGAAATAACACCACATGCTGGATGATTCAATTTTTAGAAAGAAAGTGAGAGTAGAAGAGGATTGAAGATGGATAATTCCAATAAAAAAAATACAATTCCATAATATAAAATATATTGTAGTTATTAAGCCACATTGATAAGAAGAAAAAAATAAATGAAAAAAGAATGATGATTTTACCTCTTGATTTTCTCCACATTGAGAACCTCATTTGGGAAAAGGGTTTGAAATTTTGATGAGATAAGGGGATATTGGAAGTGGTGGAGATTTTTGGTAATATTTTCGGGAATGGCATGGAAAATCATAAAATCTATGATGTTGTTAGGAGAAGAGGAGTTGAGGGGTGATATTTGCAGGGGATGAGAGGGAGGTGTTGACTTTATTTTATTCATTAGATTATTATGTTTCCTCAATAACATAAATATATTGGACCACATAACTAAATATATTAAAATAATGAATTAATGTATTATATTTTGTAATTAAATCAACCTCACATCAACAATGACTCAAAAATTCACGTATTTAGCTGTGATCGTAAATTCTCTCAATTTACTATTCACCAAAAATCATATATTTTAGAAAAATTACAAAGATTTAACCTAACTATTTTTTGAAGTTTATAATTCCAAAATTAACTCCATTTTATTAAAATAAATTTATATGTATGATAAATTTAGTTTTAAAATAATATCATATTTTACATAGAAAATATTATTTCTAAAAATATAACTGATTTTATAACACTTTGAAAAAAAAATTAATGTTTCCTAAAATTATCTTATAATAATAAGGGAAAACATTATTTATGAATAAATTTTATGATAAATAATTTTATTTAAAAACATGATTTATTTATAAAATTTTAATTTAATATTTATAACATACCAAAAGAGAAACATTTAATTTATCATTTCTAAAAAACTTATTTACTTATACAATGAAATAAATATATCATATTTTTGTTCATAATATACCTAAATTTTATTTATACATGTATAGGTGTGGTTACTATTCCATTACCCAGATTTCTATTCTTAATGGTGAAATTACTACTCAAAAGCTCGTGTTACTATTCAATTGGTATAGGTTCCTTAACATATATAAATACCTCTTATTCCATTCATTTTTAATTTATAATGTGTATATTGTGTTATCTATGTGATTTTATTTTATTTATAATATATAGAATAATTAGAAGAAGGGAATTTCCTTTGATAAAATTATGATTTCTCACATTTTCCCCCCTTATGAAATTTAACCCTCAAAATTTCATTTTTCACTCTCTGTTGAAAATAGGTGAGTATACATAGCCTTAATTAATTCCTCTATTTCCCATTTTCGGTCTTAATCATTATGGATTATCTGTAGTACTATAACAAGGTGAGTAGTATTTTATCAAAGAACATTATCTCCATGGTTAAATATTTTCAATGGATTCTCCTTTAAAGATAGATAATTTTACAACTATACTAACTTTGGATTTACTATATGTGAGGGATCTAGTATGTACTTCTTCAATAGTGATACATGGAATACATCTTGTACATGAGACATGGTTGGTGGAAGAGCTAGTGGATAGTCCACATCAATAACATGAATAATAATCTCTAAGGTGCTGATGTACCTTGGACTCAACTGTATTTTCTTCCAAAATCTCATAATCATCTTTCATGGAGATAGGTGGAGGAATACCATGCCTGAAACCTCAAATTATATTTCTCTTTGATGATTTTCTACATAGATTTCCTATCAACATTGGGATACCTTGATCTGCTACTGAATGGTTTTCACATTTTTAACCACTTCATTGACCATTTCAGGTCCTTGCTACTTATGTTCACCAACCTCATCCAAACATGACAATTTTCTATATATTTTCACATAATGGAATTTATATGGAGGAATTTGAATGCTAGAGTAGAAACAATTTTTATCAGAGAATTCAACCAGAGGTAGATGTTCCTCTATCCTCCTTTGAAGTCCACATAATATTTCTAAAACATGTCTTTAATTTTTTAAATAATACACTTATATTAGACATCATTTTGAGGATGATAGCTATAATTATGTTTATCATATTGTTTAAATAATATTGGATACTTTTCCAAAACATCAAGGTAAATCTTGGATCTTTATCGGATACAACTGATAGTGGATCTCCATCAAGCCTTACCACTTCTATAATTTATATACATGATATATTATTTAATGATATTTAATCTCTAATTTTGATATAGTGATATTTCATTGAAATAAAATCTAAATCCCATATAGAATTGTTTCCTCCGGATGTCTTCATATGTCCAGTGACAAATACCTTGGCGATGTTTTCCCATTTCCAGGTTTTTATGTGTAATGGTTGTATAATCCCCTCAGACCTTTTCCTTTTGGACATCACATTATGACATACCATGAACAATTATGTATTTTTATAAATCTCTTTATTCATATTGTCCCACTAGTAGTTCTATCTTGGGTATCAGCAGATCATTGTGCTCCATGGTGAGAAGATATAGTTGAGCTATGTGCATTATTTAGAAGTTCCTTAATTATACTTTTATTAGAAGATACATATTATTGTGAAAAAAATCCTACAATTATTTCTTCGTCAAGTTTAAACTACAAGTGTTTCTCCTTTCTCAAATCTTTAATATTTATCTGAGTTTCCACATCATTTATTTGAGCATCCGTTATTTTCTCTATGAGGTATGATTGAGAAGTAATTTCAGAAATAATTGGTGATGTTACTTTTAAAATGATTCACATTTACATCCTTCTAAAATCAAAAAAATTGGATCCTTCTAAATTCTCATCATTGATAGTGTTTTAGGATTCTTTCTACTTAGAGAATCTACAACCATATTTGACTTACCTGGATGGTTGTGTATTGAGCAGTCATAATCCTTGATGATCTCTAACCATGTTCACAAGAACATATTAAGTGTCTTAAATGTGGATATATATATTTTAGGCTATTTTAATTAGTATATATCCAACACTTCTCCCCATAGAGATAATGTCTCCATATTTTCAACACAAAGACCACGAATGCCGACTTCAGATCATGTCTAGGGTAGTTTTTCTCATGAATTTTCAAATTCATTGATTCATGGGCTATTACATTATCATTTTTCATTAGTACCAAACTTATTCCATTATTATAATAATATTTGTATACTATAATGATTTCACCACTTCACACAATTCTTAGTACTACTATCATTATAATCCTATCTTTTAACACTTTGAATCAATATTCCAATTCACTTGTCTAGAAAAATTTTTCTCCCTTCCAAGTCATCTCCGATAGTAGGATTGAAAATCTTGAGAAGTTCATAAAAAATCACCAGAAATAACTAACTAGACCAAGGAAACAATGGTTCTCTATTATAGATGTTATTGTAGTCCCCTCATTGATTTTTTTTATATTAGAAGTGTCTAAAGATATTCTTTTTCTAGTGAAAACTTTCCCAAAGAATCATATTTCCTCTATCTAGAACTCACATTTACTATAATTCTCATAATGTTTCTCCTTTCACAATGTCATTATAATAGTATTCAAATGATCTTTATGTTTACCCTTGATATTGAATTATATCATTATATCATCTATAAATACAACTACAAAATTGTCGAGATAAAATCTAAAAACACTATCCAATGAGTCCATAAATATTTTTAGAGAATTAGTGAGCTTAATGGGAATCACTATGAACTCATAGTCTTCATACATCGTTCAAAATGAAATCTCGTGAATCTCTTCTTTATACTCCTTTAATTGGTAATATTCTGACTAAAGGTCCACTATAGAGAAATATTTATCCCTAATTAGTTGATCGAACACGTCATCTATCAATGGTAAGGGGACACTTGTTCTTTGTCATAATTTTTTTGAGCTCTCAATAATCAAAATAGAGGTGCATTGATCCATACTTCCTCTTGACGAAGAGGACTGGGGGACACCATAGTGAAGCTCTCAGGTACATAAAACCCTTGTCCAGATTCTCTCATAACATCTTTTTTACTTCTTCCAACTCAATGGTAGATGTTCTATAAAGTGAATTTTATATTATAAAAGATCCAAGAATCAGTTCAATTGTGATATCGAACACTCATTCCAAATGAAGAGGAATTAATTATTTATGAAACACATCACTATAGTCCCTCCAAATGGGCATGAATATGAGTATGATTATCTCATTTAACTCAATCATTTTAGCTAGATATTATTTATAAAAAAATTATATCTATTCGTGTGAT
This sequence comes from Viscum album, assembly GCA_963277665.1. Taxonomy (NCBI): domain Eukaryota; kingdom Viridiplantae; phylum Streptophyta; class Magnoliopsida; order Santalales; family Viscaceae; genus Viscum; species Viscum album. The sequence continues at coordinate 516,961,052 of OY728145.1, forward strand.
TATATATCCCAAGATGATTCATCCTCATCCTCAAAATTGTATAGAATCGGGGGACACCTTCGGATGTGAAGATTTATATCCCTTTCCAGACAATTGATTTTTTATTTGTATGAATATTTCCAATTGATTCCAAATATAGAATCAATTCTTCAACAATGTAAGTAAAACAATATTTTTTTATGTTTAGTCTATAAACATTGACTGCGGATGAGTAATATACTTTGGATGTGATAATTTTCCCATTTTATCTTCTCACAAATAACACAACCTTCATATTTTGTGGCGGTTCGGGAATAGTTCTACTTAACATGTATGATATGAATTAAAGTATAGAACAATAATAAAATAATATGTTCTCTATTATTGAATGCGTACTCAATAAAAATTTCACCCCATCATTATCGAGGTCCACCTTGAAATTTGTGATGGTATAATATTTCTTTTTATCCTTTATCTTTAGTGTATGCTGATTCTGATTTCCCTTACAGAGTTCATTTTTAGTGAACTATATTACATAATTTTATTACTCCCTATAGTTGAAGCAATGAACCAAGAGTTGTTAACTCCTTTCATATATCAAATTTTCTAGCTTCCTAGTGTATCATTAACACTCATGATCATTTTGTCCTTTTCTCCCAAACATTATGTAGTCACGCCATCCATTTTAGGCAATTCCCATGATGATTCTTCACATCGTTTTGGCACATTATTGATTGAGTTTTCTTTCCACCATTATCATTAGGTCCACCATATTGAAATTACATATTTAGTTTCTTATCTCCATATCAATGGGTCTATTCTATACATCTATATCCAATTCTAGTGAACATATAACAATTTATTCATAACACCCAATGTCTCTAATTTGAAGATGTTTTTTAATGTGTGGATTTAAACCACTATACTATCTATCTGGTTTTCTCACATTTTTAATACCAAAACCTGAATGTTAACTTTAAAGCCTTGTGAAATTATATATGTATACCAAGAATGTTTCATCTTCCTTTTTCATAAACTCTAATAATCCAATATCCATATTTTTATGAATAGATCAAGGGAAATACTTGCTATGAAATATTTTCATAAAGACATTACACTCCATCTCTACAATTTCATCCATTAGTTTGGTGGTATTAGTCAATTCCCCCCATTTATTGGACTTTCTATCTAAAGGTATACTCTCAGGGTCACCATCTCTATCTCATAATAGTAAAGAACATGAAATATTATTTTTGTTGGGATGATTCACTATTTTTTGACTAGTTGTCGGAAAGATCCAATAAATTTTATTGCTCATTACTGCATAAATGAGTAGATATCTAGTTTACCCCTCTTATTTGAAATAGTTTGTTCCACATTATTGAAGATAAAATTCCTGGCATGATATAACTGGGGAAGCATCACCATAAAATTTTGAACTCCACCTACCAAGGCATTGGGGATGTGAATCTGATAATTGCTATATTTTCCCTTGCATTGGTTGTTGATGTAGTTTCTCCTTGATCACAACATTTTATAAAATATGAAATGTTCTAAAAAAACTAAACAATTTAGGAATAAATAATTTTTTTATTCGTGAAATTAATTATAAAGGTATATAATGAAGGATATATTTTTAGATTTTTCTAAAACAAAGCTTATTTGGTGATTACATATACATTGTCTCATACTATGGTTTTTAACTATGGTTGTCTTACTATATTTACCAAGTTAGCTAAACCATGGTATGATGAAAACTATATAAACCCAAATCCTTCATACATAAATTTTATAAAATTTTAATGATAAAAAACAAAATAGTGATAAAAATTTAGGATCCAAAGGATTGGTGTCTTTTAAAAACAAGGACCATACACACTTTTACATAATAAAACATAAATATTTATTTAATTCCTTCTTCTATATCTTTTATTTATCCAACATTTTAATTATTTTATTTTTAATTTCAACGTTTTAACCCCACAATTTTATTATTTTAAAGTAAATTGTCACATTTTTTGGTCTTTGATACATTTGTTTCTCAATTGGAAAAATGTCCAATTAGGGATGTTAACTATTTTAGTTTTTTAAAAAATTATTGGCCATAATAATTTCTATAATAATCAAAATAGTGAAATAATTTATTTATTGGATTCTATAAATATTGGGATTCAATTCTTACTTGTGTACCCAAATATCATTCCATCATTTGTAGGCCCAAATCCGGCTCACACAGTCGACTATGAAATCTATGTACAGATCTAGAGAATTTAATTATTGGTCCAATATCTCATAAATGACCATTTGAAATAAGCTAAAACTCAAAAAGTAACTTTAAAAACTAGAGAAAAACTATTGTTACGGTGGACCCAGTTGATGTAGCTTTATTTAAGGTCATTAATGTGTGGAAAAGTGGAGAATCAGAATTTTAAGTGCCACTTATACCAAATTAATTTCTACGTTTAATTTTTCCATAAATCCTACATATAGTGGCCAATAAAGCAACGAAAATTTGGGTAGAAAGAGGCGAAAAAAATTTATGAAAGTAAATATTCTAAAAGTAGTCATTAAATGGAAAATCCACTAGAATACTATTATAGGATTCTTTAAGAGCCCACGTTTATCTCCCCTCCACCTATCAAAAGGTACCTTGTCTTATTTCGAAAGGGTTGCGAACATAGGTTTACCATTTTATGTAAAATTTTGTTTTATTATAAAATAATACAATTTTACTTCATTAATGTAGATTTTTCTTCTTATTCTCTTCTCTATCATTTTATATTTTTTGTTCCCCCATCATGATCCTTCTAATACCTATGAATGTGATGAACTAACTCTCATTGTTGATTGAGGGGAGGAGTGGTAGTTATTATGTTCTTTGTGATTAAATGTTTTTATTTATTTTATTCTGATAATTTTAATATTGGTAAAATGGGTTTGGAGTAGGTTTCCCTCCACTTTAAGTCATATTGATTTTTTCTATCATTTTTAATTATAACCCCATTCCTCGTTCTATTCATTTGAATCTTGGGTGGAGTAGAATTATAGTGATGATGTTATTGAGTGCTATCATTAAAGTAGAGGGATAGGGTGAGATAATTCAAATTCTTGTGAAATTGTTAATTTTTATTGATTTTCTAATCCTTGAGTAGAATATTAAAAATAAAAGTTTTTAATGAACCATGATTTCTTCACAATGATGTCTCAAAAATGACAATGATTATTCACTAACCTTTTTGTGTCTTATCTTATTTACTTTGAATTTGATTATTCTTTATCTATTTATTGAATTAATATATCCTTATATATATATATAGATATATTCTTTTCATGAATTTTAAGCCATTTTTTATATTATTTTACTAGTATATTATTTAGATTATAAATAACAATAATAGAAAAATCAGTCTGTGTAAGAAGCATCTGAGAGTGATTGACCCTAAAGTGATCACTATATTTTATTATTTTTTAACAATAATATATTATTGAGGTAATTAAGAAAAATAAATATCACCAATTTTTCATGATTTTAGAAATGGCCAATCACATTGAAACATTTTTTTGAAAAAAAGAGTAAAAAATCATAAATTTCAAAAACCAAAAAGATGAACATTATTATATACATTTATTTTATCAGTTCAAATATGTAATTTGAAGGTAATTTTTCATATGATTTCCATTTTTACAATATTTATGAGTTTATAGAACATGTATTTAAGAAGAAACTATTTAATGAGAACAAAAAAAATCATAGATGATTTGAGGAATCCCAGGGAATTTATTTTATCTTCCTCGAAGGAATTGGAATCTAAACCCAATGATTATGAAATAGGGGAATAAAATCGAATTTTTTAACAACATTCAATTAAAAATCTTTATGATAACAAAACTATAATGTAACTAGCTGAAAACATATCCAAAAAAATTTAGAGGAGGTTAACTAGGATGAATTTCAAGCTAATGCACATGTGGGAGATCAATGTGAATTGGATTAATATTGTATCGATTTTATAGAATATAAAAAGGTATGTGATTGTACCATTTTTAAAATTGAAAAATAATTTCATTTCCACATATGTATTTTATTAAAATATGAAAATAAAATTAAACTATTGAGATTGAGTTTCCAATAAAATTTTCTAAAGAGATCAATATCTCGGATGACGTACTTTGAAGGTGAAATTTTTTATTAATATATTATGTTTTAATCTTATTCAAGATAATTTGTTTTATAACTAATACTTTCATAAAATTTCCAACACAATAGAAACATATTAGGCCTTGGATGTTCTAGATTACACCACCCAAGTGGTGGTGGCCTTGAAAGATGAAGGGGTAGAGAATATTATGGTGGAACTGAATCCTCTACAACAAATTTCATACCATATAGAGGATGACACCATGGATGAAAATAGGGAGTAACCCTATTGAATTTTCCCTCCAAATATGGACCTAAAATTATATATTTATTCTCTCATATGGTTTGTAATTTTCTGATCTTTTGGGGGTTCTCCATTCATGGTGTCTACTCATGGATGATGGTAAAAGTCTCATGTGGTGGTTAGTCTCAAAGAAACCACACCCACCGTCTAATTTGAAATTGTTCCCTACAATTTCATTACTTAGGGTATTAAATTCCTAATAACTATATAGAGGAATAAACCAATCATTATCCCATTTCTGTCGACTATATTTTTGTTTTTCATTTTTGTTTTATTCCTTTTCATTTATTCAAAGTAGTTTTAATGTGGTACTATCTAAGGTAGTACCAAAACTATTCTAATGAAAAAATAAATTCAATTTTTATCCTTCTTTATATTTAGTTTTTGTACAATTATATTTTTTATATAAAATGATGGGTAGTAAATTATAAGCGTGTGGGGGGAGTGTTGAACTACTTAATTGTTTTATTTTTTCTTCTTCTAGTTTTTATTTTTTAAGAACCTAAAGCATCAATGAATAATCTTATAATTCTTTAAACATAAATTTATTTTGATAATATTTTAATTATTTTTGAAAACATTTATTTTAAGTGATTTTTGATGGGACACCTTTTTCATTGAATTGTATTATAATAATTTTTATGAGTTTGACCAACTTTTAAAATTCATGCACATGAATCACTGAATCAAAATATTTTTCCATGCATCTAAGTTATTTTAAAACATTTTTTAATATGTATTCCCGTACCCACAATTTCTTGATGGAAACATAGATTTTGTGTTAGAACCAAAAATTATGATTTCTATCATTCAAATCATTAGATTTAATGGAAATTTTTAACATGATTAAGCTAGTTGATTGGATAGCCAGATAGTTATCTTGAGACCCACCCTTACATCATTCTATCATTATCCCATGATTACATGAATTTATTTATAGGTTTAAGTAATACTAAATTTTCATTTTTCCATACATACCAGCACTCTTAGTATTATTGCATGGATATTTCAAATTTGAATGTGTGGGAAGGTCCTTTCATGTTTATTCTATTTGATTTGTTTAATTAATGGTAGGTGTTAGTTGTGTTTACTAATTTCTTGTAGTGTATAATAAGAAAATTGAGCATGAATAATCATTTAATTGTTAATTAATTGTTTCATCTGGTTCTCCTTAAAAAATTGTAAATTAAAAACATATATTAAAGAAAACGGATATAATCTAGAATTTATCATTGTAATTTCATTATGGACTCATGTACCTCTATAAAATAAATGAAATTAATTTTCGATAATTCATTTTATTCAATATTTAGTTAATCTTCCATGAAAAAATAAAAAAAAACTAATGTTGTGCCTTTCTTAAGATAAAAAATGTAAATAAATAGGAAAAACGGAGAACATAGATGACATTAATTATTTTAATCGAATCCTAACTCATGTAATATGCTATAAAAGTGGGTCGCAGTTGCGTATAAAAATGTTAAGGGGGATTTGGTGAAGAATTTTGTGTGGTTTCACATGATTATTCATGTATTATACTTAAGATTAAAACCTCCTCTTTCTGGATTTACTTTTTTTAATCATTTTCCTACCAACTATATACCATGGAATTCACTTAGAAAATGATTTCCTAACTGAAAATATTTTTATATCTCTTATTATATAGAAATTATAATTGTAAAAAACCTATGGTGACACCATAAAGTTAAAATTATGAGCATAAATCCTAATTTAATTTCTCGCGATTTATGTATGACATAATGTTCAATGAGAGGTAGGTTTTGATTGGGTCATGGATGAATTTCTATGTTTTGAAGAAATTTTAATGATAGGTATTAAAATGGATAGAAGGGATTTTTCAAAGATTATAGAAGATGAAATTCTATTTTTGAAAATGATAATGCTTCTTTTTGTCCCTCGTGTTATCCTTAGTATATGTATTCAAATGAGGATGTACATCAAAAGAATTGGTGAACTAAAATCACAACAAGTGGATTAATAGGAGAACCTAAAAATGGGTGATCATGATCCTCATAATAACATCATTATCATAATCATGAGTGGAATAAATACATAATGGAATTTAATATTATAATGTATAAAAATGAAACATAATATTATAGTGGTCAAATAGAACACACAGTTGTGAACAAATCTAGAATCATTTTCACACATAACATATGTTTATAACCATAACATAATCTTTATGTACAAATATTGAATCATTTTTACATATATTTAAAATTATCTCTAAAGAAACATCACCTTAAAATGAATTAGAAGGATATATATTTCTGGGTACACCTATCATATCATAACATTTACATATTCTATATGATTCTGGGAATACCCATCACAACATAACATTTACATAATCATGCATTCCACATAGAACATATAGAAATCTTGGACATAAAATAACTCAATTAAAGGAATTTTTCATTACCTAAATAATACATTCATGTATGAAATTTGATACTCCAAAAATGGGATAGCATACTAGTATTGGAATCATCAATCATGAGTGAATAGTAAACAATCTCAATATAAGGAAAACATGTGTTCTTTGAAGGAAGATATCATTTGGAAAAATCATTACATTTTTACATAATACATGGTTGGAATCATATATATTTGATAACATAAAATATATGAAAGAGAAATGATATTTATGTAACATTAATGGAACATACATACTAAAAATATAGTGAAACTAGGAAAATCAAAAGAAGAAGAGTTGGGTTCAAGATTCCCCTTAACATAAGTCTAAATACCTTTTGACTTTAATATATGGTTTAATCAAATTATATTAGTTAATTTAAAAATACATATACACTTAAACATTTATTTTATTATTATAATTTTATTATATTATTTTATAGCCATTTTAATGAGTTAAAATGTTTAACTTCACTATTTGAAAGTGTTTTTTATTGGTTTTCAAGATCTGTTCTCTTGTATACATTTATGTAATATCGAGTAAAAGGAGAATAATTTTCCAGAATTGAAATTATATGTTATTAATGAACAATAATATTATCATATGATAATATATTTCAATTTTAAATGGTATTAGGATGAATCATTATATAAATAGATAATGATAATTGTTTAGATTATGTTTTCTGGTTTTCGATCACAATAAACTCATCTTGTTTAATTATTTAATTATATATATATTGTTTCTATTATATAAAAAAGGTTATAAAAATGTTATAAACTTTTTCCTACAATTATAATGTTTTTAATACCGGCCTTTAATTTTTTTAATGTAATATGAAAACTTCTCATCCTTAAAGGTGATAAAACGATACCAAACAGATGGTGTTTCCATTTTTCAAATAAAAGGAAGAGGATAATAAGATTGATTATGGAATAATATATTATCATAACAATATTTATATATAAAAACACACTATAGTTATCATTATAGTGGGATAATTTGAGGTGAGGAGAGGATAATAAACGATACAAAATTGAAAAAAAATAAAAAGAAAGTGGATTTTATAGGTGGATTTTATCCTCTTGTGAACCAAATTAGGGAAAATTGTTTAGTATTTTGACGAGACCAAGTGATAATTAAAGTGGGTGATGTTATTGGGAAGACTATTTGTCATAACATGTAAAATATTAATGTCTTGGAATGTGTTTAGATAGCAGGTGTTGAGGGGTGGTATTTATAGGGGAGGAGAAGGGTTTTTCTCATTATTTTATTTATTAGTTTATTATTTTTGGCTCTAGACTATGAAAAGTTTGAAACCTATCACTTAATATATTAAAATAATAAATTAGTTTTAAAAAAATTCACACCTTATCATAACATGCACAATGACTCAAATATTTAAGTATTTAACTTATATAATATATAATCATATATTACTATTCATCAAAAATTTGATAATTTTATAAAAAATCTAATAAAATAACACTAACCATTTATTGAAATGTAGAAATAAAAACAAAAATCCATTTTATGAAAATTATTCTTTAATCCTAAGAAAATTATTATTTAAATAGAATCATCATTTATATAGAAAATGATGATTTTCAAATTATAAATAATTTTATATAACAGTAAAAACATAATTAAGGTCTAATAAAATTGTGTTAAAATAATAATAAAAAATTTAATTTATGAATAAATTTTTTGAAAATAATTTTTTTCTCAATAAATATATTAATTATGAAATTGTAATTAATTATTTATAACTTACAAAAATTGAACACATAATTTATCATTTCTAAACGTTTATTTATATAAACCATAAAATAAATTTACCATATTTTCATTCATAAAATACATATTTTTTATCAATTCATTCATAGGTGAAGTTTTTATACTTTTTCCATATTAAATTTAAAAATTCTCACATTTTTATTCAATGGTAAAATTAATATTCCATTGGTATATTATCCTAAACTTCAAGAAATAAATTATATTCCATTCATTTTTCATTTAAAATGTATATATTTTGTTATATATGTGATTTTATATGATCTATACTATAAGAAATAATTATAAGAAGGTAATTTCAATTGATAAAATTTTTTGTTGTTACTTTTATTACATCTCATCACCTATTCATTAAAAATATTCAATTAATTTCATTATTTGGGGTGCCAATTTCATTGTTTTCTCATTCCCACATTATTATGAATGATCTAGTTATTTTGAATATTTTTTAGTTCCAAAATATCAATTAAAAAAATCATGAAATTTATTTTAATATTTTTAAATAAATTTTATTTTAAAAAATAATCATCGTAGATGGTAATAAAAAATGAAATATGTCATCGTCCTGGGGATGGTATGTCATACATAAGGAAGAGTAGAAATTACATTTTTGAAGGATAATCATACAAATAAGATGAGTAAAATATTATCATTGCATAATGATAATTATATCATATATAATTTATTGTATAATTATATACATGATCCATGTGTTTTGGTGATAAGCGGACAGTCACATCGCTTCGTGATGCTGGTAGTCCACACATTTTAAAATAATGTTATAATCATAAAATGAGTTAAATGTTAAGAAATAAAGTCATATATAAAATTTGATGAATTATAAATATTTCATAAGTATGATAATTATTTCATACATATTATATATAATCTTTAAATTTATTCCTCTAACCATCATTTTGAATTATTAGTAAAAGAGGAATTATATCACCTCATGAAGTAGTAGTTCATCATATACACTATCTATGTTATTATTTCTAATTAGGAATATAATTTAGTAATATATATATATATATAATATATTTGTTATATAAATATAAATATGTATTAAATATAATATATACATGTTTGATCCATCATCATACCCAACCCTGAATGGTTGTATTAAAAAATGAAAGACATCAGTTTGTCAGGTGGTATCCCTTTGTACACATGAGCGATGATTTAATAACTCGGTTGATGGATGTGGAGATGTTCATAGATATTGTAAGGACTATAAAAACATCCCATTATATCTAATATTCTTATTTAATTATATTATAATGTCTTTTAGAAATTTATGGAGGCGGAGAAAGAAATAAAACAAAGATTCTTGTTGAAGAAAGATACCACTAATTTTGGTATCCAACTTACATTTGCACTATGTCCTTCCTAGGTTTTCTATATGCCTAAAATATGGTTCTATGAAGAATGTAGGTATATATAGATGATATTTGGGTATGTCATGGATGATTCATATATGTTTTAAGGAGTGAACAATAGAGGGGATTTAGTACATTTTATAGTTGAGGAGGAGATATTTTTTTTTAAATTCCCATAATTATTCACTAATTGGAGGTCAATGTTACCTATAGTTACTAAAAAATTTGATAATTAAATGTGTGAATATAAGATATGTTTTATAATAACCTCCAAAACACAATAAATTTCATTTTTATCTATATTTTTCCTTAACATATAATCTTACTACCTTTAACCATTTTAGTTTTTCATTAAGCTAACTTGTTTTCTAAACATGGAAATTTATCATTTAAGACTAAAATAAAGTAAGACAACTTTTAAAATTTGAAGACACCGATTATATATTTTAAATGATATTTATCAATTTTTAATCATATGTGTGATTATAATTTATCCAAACACAAATGCATGCATGTATAAAAACACAATTTTAACCTCAACTGTGCTCTGTGATTTTTTTTTCTTTTTAGGGGTCAATATAGTCACTATACAATAAGAAAAGGTCCATTAATGTAACATTGTTTATATTTATTGAAATTTTCAAATTATTTTTCTTAATATAGGTTATTTAAAATTTTAAATCGTTAAATAAAATATCATTTTTTATAAAATAACATTAAGGTTGATCTTAAATTGTTTCAATTAATTTAAATTTTAAAATATGAAGACAATAACATAATTTCAATATATTATGTTAAAAACAATTAGAAACAATATATTACTATAAAATAGTAAATTATTTCAGTAATTAATTCAATTGAATACTATTTTTATATTTTTTAGTACCAGTTATCTTAATTTTTATTAACTAAATAATTACTACATTGGCATTTCTTAAAAAAGTTTTTAAGAAATTATTTCATATATAAAAAGTATATATAAATTATTATGATGGAAAAATCATAATTAATGCAAAAAAATATTTATAAATTAACCAATTTTTTTTCCTCTGTCCTAAAGATTTATAGATATAAAAAAGGAATAAGGGTTCCTTTTTTCAATTTATTAACTAAATGAATTATATGGGTCACTTTCAAGGATATTTTTTCCTAATCTAGTAACAATATATCCTATGTTCATAACTGATAAAATATTGCTATTAAATTAGTAATTAAAATGTTATCAAGCCATTTATCCCTTATCTTGATAGATTAACCATTGGTAAATCGATTTTTACCTTTACTACACATACTGATTTTTAGTGTTTTAATTATTCAATTCGCTAAGAACTTATGATCAAATTATTTGAAATTATACATTATTATAATTTAAAATTTGGAACCTAATTATCCATATTCAATTAAATAATTGAAATTTTTTAATTTAAAATAAATCTCAATGGTGCAATGAGAAAACTAGTTTTTAAAGAGGAAATGTTCAAAGCATTACAATGCTTTTATATAAAAAGTAAAAAATATATAAATGATTCTAATGGAATAAATTGGATTAATTGATATAAAATAGATTGAAATTTACTTTTAAACTAACTAAAAATATAATTTATCATTAAAAATAATTTTAATGAAAATTATGTTTAAAATATTTTTTTTTACTATTCATAAAAAATTAATGTTCTCATAGAAAACCCACAATTTCACCTTTCGAGAATTTCGATATGATGATTTATAAAATTATTTTTCTTTTTTTATATAAACTTTATAAAAATAATAAAAATTAATGTTTAATGATGCGGGTAAAGTATGACAAAACCATCTTTCCGGAAAAAAAATTCGAAAACATTTATTTTTTATCTCAATTATTCTTGTTCTATTTCTAATAAGAAGGTATTTTTTATAATTTTACTTTTTATTATTATTACCTTATAATTTATGTCCTTGTTGATAACTTTTCATATTAAATATTCATATTTTAATAATATTTCAGGTTTCATTTAAACATATTCTTGTGTATAACTTAAGCTAAACTATATATTGTATGTATACGTAAGCTAAACATAGTGTCACAAGTAATATAGAATTCTTAAGAGATTTTATTTATATAAAAATATATTGTAATGTATCAAGTTATTATATTATCTTTTAATCATGGTGTTACATGTCACACATGTTGTAAAATATAATGATCTCCATTTAGAAATTCTTAGTGTTACATTCTAACAACATTAAATAAATCGTGTCCTCGTAATTTAAACTGAATCTCATTAAAAAATAGTTTTATATTTAAAAATTCATTTTTTTAAAAACCCAGATAGTATAAGGGTTAATAAAATAACCTTTTAATTATAGTTAAGGGGATGTAAAAATGTCATCTAGAATAATCACAGAACTAGGATTTTGAGTAGGAGAACATATGTAGAAATTGAAAACGTGGGAATAGAAGAGAAAACTAACAACAAAATAATAATGGAGAGTTATAGAAAATATTTATAAAAGGAAAGGGGAGATCCATAAAAGTTTAAATAACACTAAACCATAAACCAAATAGGTATCAAGAAGGTCATTAATATCATCCAAAATGATTCTAGTATGATATATTTTATTTCTAGATCCATTATCCTAATGTTGATAATTATTGTTCATTCTAGGAATATATGTAAATATACATAAAATGTATGATTCTATTTCTATTTATAATTTGATTCTTTGTTTGTTTTTCAATTCATCACTTAATCCATGAAAGGAATATGCAAAAATTATTATTTTTATCCCTGAAGAACTAAAATTTACTTTTAATGGATTGTAATATCCATAATAGAAAGATTAATCATTCCATAAATATCTAGTTAATATAATCACAAAAGACAAAACATTGGTTATACAATACACATAAATATTCATTTTTTTTGAAATAAATTATTTTCTACAATTTCATCCAATGTTCAATTTATATCATTTCTTTAATGGTTAGCCTTATAATCCATCCAAAAGATTATAATTCATAATTTAAGAAATATGGTCATTGAAATTACAAAATTGAATTCCTATTAATCTATCAAATAACATGAAGTATACTGTAGTTTCCTCATATAAATCATGGTAATAGATTCATCATGTATTCTATAAAAACATTTTAAATACTTAAATTAAAATAATACATTATTGAAACATGAATTAATCCTTATTCCTTACATGAAACATATATTTTTCAATATTTTAATTAAATCCAAAAATGTTTTAAAATCTATTAAGCATAATATAAATTTCCAACCAATAATTAATCGTTTTTGAGGTATTCAGAACAATCCAATTTAATTTATCAATATAAATTTATTTACCCCAACACCATTATTTCAACATCAAGTACATATCAAGCATAATATTTCCCTCAATCATATGTTTTATAAAAAGTTATACTTAGAACTGAGTCATTATTCATGGTAACATTAAACATACACTTTAAAATATTAAGATAAAATTATTGTAGTACAATCTATTTATATTTCAAAATATTAATATAAAGGGTATTGGTAATATAGTAATCAAATTAAATAGTTCATGGATCCAAGAAAAAGAACATGAATAGTTCATATTCATCTGTGGTAATATCATAAGATTTATAGTGATCCATTTTCTTCTCTTGAGGTAGATTACCCTGACACATGGAGAATTCATATGAGTAGTTCCCCATTTTCTTACGGATAAACCGTTGAACATTGGGAACCATTTTATAGCCCTCGAAACCATGATCATGGTGTAATTTTTTTCAGACATGAAGAAATATCTTTTTCATTCTATGCATTTTAATTTTTTTTTCATTTTTCATGTATCATATATTGGAAAATATCTCTTTATCTTCATCCCTTTATCTATATTTTTATTATTAGATCTTTTTTTTCTATGACGTTTCCTTCAAATAAATAATAATTAGTTAATTATTTATCATTATAGTAATCACATAATACTTTTTCCTTATATGATTAGAATTTTGGGAGGATTGTTCCCATGAAATTACTTACTTAATAATATAAATTATTTGATCATTCTTATTTTATGAAATCACATGAATTTGTAATGTCCACATTAATTATGTTATACACCATTTATAAAAGATAGGATACACTACATTAGATCATACCATTATGAAACATGATTTATTATCTCAAAACTACTTAAATACCTAAGAGAAATTTAAAAATTTATTCATAGGTAATCTCATAATAATAAATATGGTTTCAATGGGGATGCCATTAATTCAAAAAACTTCATAATGGTATGGAAATAAAATTTGATTTTTCCTATGCGTTACCCCATGAGGGTTAAACTAGGTGTGCATTACGAGTCATTATTGTGAACCAGGTAACGATTAAGTCAGTCCTGACAAAACATTTTCAGAGTTATTACACATATATAACTTTGATCCATAACCACATCCACATATACAATATAGATAATGATTTTTTTAGGAAAACCATGTAATTTACACTATAAAAATACTTTATCATCTTCTCATATAATTACCCAAAAATTATATCATTGGGCTATATTTTCTAAACAATGATTTCCTAAATCAGATTCTGAAGGGTTATTATAAACATAATTTTACCACAACTGTAGATACCCTGACCCAAGTAGCTTAGAGCTAGGTTCTATTTTATTAAATTTTTACAAGATACAAGGTTTGAAATCCCTAAGGACTGAATAATTTAGCAATCTTAGAAAATAGATACATAAATGATACCTAAATTACATTGGAATATTAAAAATAAAAAATAATTTATTTTTTCTGAATAATTTTATTCCATTTAGTGTATCCCTACATATCAGTCATAGTTACTCCATGGAAACTGGGAGGAAAACAACATAAGGGTGAGTTAAATTTATTAGAAAAGATAATGTAAAGTATAATTAATCATGATCTAATATGAAAAATAAATTTCGAAAGGTAAATAACATAAAAACATTCTACTAAAATAAAATTATAATGAATAATTAATATTAATTGGAATATAATTGATAATATATGAAATTTAAATAATAACACAATTATAAAATTCAGATAGAAAAAATATCATTTTGAAAATTTCATGGGTAATAATTAGTTAATTCTGTATTAATGAATTGATTAATTTTAAAACATCATGTTTCCTAAGTATATGATACCTTTACAATCAAGAACATTCTAGGATGGTTTTATACATAGTGGGTAAAAATCCATCTGAATTTCAAAACCGATTCATCTCATGTGACTACCAATGCATTGAGGGTATTTCTATTGAAGGTAACTAACCCATGTCATGTATTTCCAAATAAATCCACATAAATATAGTGATCAATTTAAAAAATAAATAATATTCATTATAATCAAGAGTCTATATTGAGTAAAGGATACATATTTATGAACACTTCCATAGTTAATAAAATAACTTCCAAAGTGAAAACCATAAGATAAACTAGAATAAAACCTAGAAAATTAAAAATATAGATTATAATTGAATATGTATATATATGTGAAATGTAATTTACAATGAAAATTTTTTACAAGGAATTGTTTTTAAGCGAATGTTAACATTCACAAAAGAAAGTGTGATTGTACAATAAATTTTACCACTAAGGTATTTTTCAAGACAAATCACGTTGAATGAATTCAATTAAATTGAAACATAAAATATAATTAATTATCAGTGAATCAAGATATTACACATCAAAGGGGAAGTATATACACCCTATATCTATGAATTTTTCCTTAATAACAAAAATGACATAATGGAATGTATATTGTGAAAAAATCTATTACCACACAATTTCTTTTCGTAAAACATTAGTAACATACTATATATGTGTTTAAAACATGTTATCAACTTATGAAATAAACATATTAGTATTTGTGATATCATTTATGATCCTTTTATAACACCTCATCACATATTCATTAAACAATTACATTATTTTCATTATTTCAGATGCTAATTGATTGGTTTTCTAATTCATGCATTATAATGAATGATCAATTTATTATAAATATTATATAGCTCCATCATATCCAAAATAATAATAATGAAATAATTGTCATTTTATACATCATTATTACATTTAAAACATGTCTTGAATGACGGTAATGAAAAATTAAGTATGCTATGATCATGGACTCGGTAAGCCGTACGTAATCATCAATAACGATTCAATTTTACAATGTTCAATATGGGAAGAATGTATTTAATATATAATATCACAAAAAATTTCATATTATCATATATATAATAGATCTTTTTTGGTGATGATAATAGTGTCACATCGCTTTGTGAAAGTGGCAGTCCACACATGCATGAGCAAAGTTATCATCATTATTTGAGTGAAATATTATGAAATAAAAATTTATATTCACATTGTTTGATGATTAATTTCTCATTAATATCATTATAATTTCATAGATTTCAAATAATCAATGAATTTATTCCCAACCATGATTTTTGGAAATGGAAGATTGAATTATATTGTTAACTAAGGTGGAAGTCCACTATGCACAAAATTGGCAATTTTTTATCCCATTTTATTGATATAGAAATGGTTTTATATCATTACCAAATTATATAAAACATCCAAGTATATGGAATATACTAAAGCTATAATATCAAAATAGTAAAATTGACATTTAAATAGGTTGAGAAATAATTAAAATAATGACAGTCCTTGAAAAACCTTACCTCCCTTTGGCAATCATAAATATATTTTCACTAACACCTTCCTAGGATAGATTAATTCCCAAAATAATTTTTATAGGGATAATTTATGGAGCTAGAGAAGTGATCCAGGTGGGTATTTTATGAACAAAATAGGTTTTAATGTGTTAATAAGAGAGAATATTGAGTTCACTCAGGTGGTCAAAAATTGATAATTATTGTTTTTAAGGGATGATATTTTCATTCCCCACGTTCACCACATAATATGAAAAAAGTTTTAAAAAAACATTCCCTAGATTCTAAGAGTCCATTCTAATACAATTTTAGATTTTATTATGGTAACTAGTTTAATGACCTAAGTAATTTATCCATTGAGCCTAAATTAATGTTATTATTATGTGATACATTGTATCCACTGATTATAAAATTGAAATCCAATTTATCAAAAAAAATCCAATATTTTTGGTATTTTATTTTAACATAAGTGCATGTATGTGGGAAAACACAATTTTAATCTTAGCTTCAGTAACATAGTTTTTTATATTTATAGGGAAATTTTTCATTATATAAGAATATTTGGTCCATTAATTGAAGATAGTAGATAATTATTTCCATTTAAAAGTCACTTGGAGGATTATAAGCTTTGTATTACTTTTAAATTGTTTAATAAAATATTATTCATTATAAAAAATTATTAATGAAAATTTTGATTTTATTTTATTAATTTTAATTTAAAAACATATATAAAATGGTCGAATACGAATATCATAGGCTTAATCCTATAAAAAATGATATATTAATAATAAAAATAAATTTAAGACAATAATTACTTCAAAAAAATTTCACATTTCACATATTATTTTTAGTTATATATTTTTATTCACTAAATAAATGTTTCCATGGAATTTCATAATAATTTGGAGTAATTATTTCATCTATTATAAATTATGATAAACTATAATGATAATAAAAACTCTAATATATTATAATAAATTTCTATAAATAAACCAATGATGTCATTTTCATATCCTAAATTATTGAAGATCTTAAAATTAATATAATATCTTTTTTGTATTTTTCATTACATGACATAATATATGGGTCACAATCATGGGTAAGTGGAAACAAAATCATAAGAATTGAGATAATGGTAATAGGGTCAAAAATAAGACCATTAAATTAGAGTTAGAAATTTTTTTATGTCATTTTAATCCATATCATCTTTGTTTAACTACCAGTAAATCATGTTTTCCATTAATCGTGATGATTAATTTTTACTGTTATCATTATTAATTTTGGATACAAAATATTTTTTTCCTTATTATAACTTATAAATAATTATTATTTCATATGTGGAATCAATTTTCTCAAATTAAATTCTTATATGTTGGAAAAACTATTTACTATTTATCCTTGAGACGCGATGTGAAAGTGGTTTTTAAAAGATAAAATGTCCAATATATTGCAATATTTTTATATCCAAATTAATTATGAAGACAATTACAATGAATTAAATAAAATAAGTTGATATAAAATTTAAATAATATTTTATTAAAACTAATTCAATATAATTTATCATTATAAATATTTTAAATAAAAAGAAACTGTTAAATTAAACTTCAGAATTTTTCTCAATTCATTAAAAAATGATATTTTTTAGAAAACTACAAAAGATTAACCTAAGATAATTTTTATATTCTTATTTAAAATATGAAGTTTATTTTTTCATATATATTTTCTAAAATTAATATAATATAATTTTGAATTATGTTCCCAATGTTCGACTAAACCGCCTTTCATAAAATAAAAAATAGTTTTCCATAAAACATTTGTTTTTTCTTTTAGGTGATTCTTATTAAATTATTAATCAATAGTTTATTGAAATTTTCATAATTTTGTTTTTACTATTCATACCCACCCATTTAATGGATATGTGATATCTTTTCATATTAAATATTTTTATTTTGATAATATGTTGTGTTTTGTTTTAATGTTGTGTTGTGTGTAACATAATCTAAACTCAACAATGTATGTAACACAATTGAAACTCTGTGTTGCGTGTAATGTAAGATTTTAAAGGTATTAATTTTATTTAAAAATATCTTTTAATGTACCAGGTTTTTTTGTTCTCTTAAAATCTTGGTGTTTCATTTCATACCCATTATAAATTAAAATTTCCTTAATCTAGAATTTTTATCTTTCACAAATAACTAGAACATAGATGAAAGGACACATAAGAGAAAATATGGAAATTTACACTGGTAACATTAAATGTAATGAAATATTATTATGTTTCTTTGGTAAAATGATATATAGGATCATATATGATATTATAAAATAAAAATTATTCTAGTAAAAACTAATAACATTTTAAAAATAATATTCATTAGACTAAATCATGTTCAACCAAAATGATGTGATAAGTAAGGAAATTTATCTCTAGTTTTTTTAATTGATGAATATTGTGATTTTATATTCCTAATTTCTTTTATATGGTGTATAAAATTATAATATTAAATTTAATATCATGATTAATTAATAATTTCGGGTATTTTATGTTTTAGCTTTAATTATTTCATCCAATGGGATTTAACACGAAAATTAAAAAATGGTAACAAATTTCATATCCCAATTTTTGTTTTATTGGTTAATATTAGTTGTTTGATTTGTTAGATATTCAATGATTATGAGTGAAATTAGTTTTTATTATAATACTTTTTATTTACACATTATTTTTTAGATTAAAAGTTTATCCACATAATATGTTCATTGATTAATTATAACATTAATATTACGATAATTGTGAGGGTTTATTTCACAATCTCTTTTTAATCAAGATAATTTATGAATTGATCTCTTTTGATGGAATGTATTTTTTAATTGGATAATAAAACCCATTAATTTTACTGTAATATATTTATTCATGAATTTTCATGTAATAGTACCATTTCCCCACTATTTGGTACTTAAAATTGATGATAAAATGTTTGGAAAAATATATAACTTAATTTTACTCTTTAATTAACAAATATGTTTTCTCCCAATACCATGATTTCTAAATGAAATTAAAAAATGATTTTAACATTCTTAAATTTATTTATTAAATACAACTTTACCAATTATTAACATTTTACTAATTTTTTAAGGGTTCTTCTTCTCATTTTCCAAGCATGGTCTATTTTGATTTTACCAAAAATGTGAAAGGGATATATATTTTAACATGTATGGGATAAGCATAATTTTTTCCATCATAAACACTCGATTATTAAAATAATTACATATATAATACAATGATTATTTTAATGTAAATTTATTTTAAAAATATTTTCTGATCTTTTATTTATAAATTTTTTTTAGAATAATATTTTACTCAATAGAATTTTAAATGAAATAATTATAGTATTTCAATAAATAAAGGAAAAAATCTTTTCTTACTAATAATATATTGTGGATAAGATTTATTTCTATTATTATTATTATTATTATTATTGGTGTGTTTTTATCATTTTTACTAAGTAAGTATTTATATTCCGCTTTTTAATTTACATTTCAAGTTAATAAATATCCCTTAAAATATTAAATTCACTATGATCATTGGACATTAAATTTACCTTAAATATATACTATTCATCATGGATATGATTTTTTCATAAATATATTTTATTTCTACTTATATTGTTTTACATTTAATGATTTTTGATTGAGTGTGGAAATATTGATAAATCCATTTACATTACTCAATATAGATATTTTTTGATAAAGACAAGTATAAATTAATTAAATAGATTATTCAATATATGATTAATGGTTTGGAATTCTAGATATCGGTTTATCCTAGTTATAGATACTAAAAAATTTATCATTTGTCTCATGAGACAAATTAATTGGTTGGACTTAGTTAGAAAGGATTCCTATGAATACCCAACCATTATTTTTAAACGATATTGTAACGGTTTTGATAACATGAGTATCATGATTTCTGAGGAAATTACATGAAATAATTATGAATGTTTTTATTTATGATTTTTTTTATTTTTATCCATGAAAATTTATTTTTGGTATTATATATGGATTCATTTAATTATCATTTTTTGGAATAATGGAATGTGTTTTGAATTATTTACCCTACCATATTTATTATACATTATCTATTCATGATAGTAAAATTATATAAATGGAAAGTGAAGTAAGTTATTTACCCTTATATATTGATTATTACATACCTAATCAACGGGGTAAAATTATTTAAATGGTTTTAATTTTCAATTATTTAACTTTCCATAGTGGTTCTTTCTTATATAATCATGAAAACTAAATTATTTTAATGGAATGTGTGTTCAGTTATTTAAAATTAATTTTTTATTATAATTATTAATTCATGTTATATTACACTATATTTAAAACATAAAAATAATTTCATATCACCTTTATTATTTTTTCGTTCCCATAAATTTAGAAAGTTCACTATGAATGATATGAAAATATATGGTCGAGGAAATAATGATATTCTCAAACAAAATATTGTAATTACGGTACTAAATTGTATGTTGTGGATAATTTATGTATCTAATTTACCAATACTGCTAAACTATTCATTCTATTGGGATAAGATTTATTGTATCGTATTCCAATGTAATAAAATAAGAAATCCTATTTCAGTTACTGGAGTTAGGGTTGTCATACTGTATGGGTTGTAATTTACCGTATTACAAAATCCACACACTTTATTTAAATTATTGTGGATTTATATATAGATCATATTTCAATGATGAACATTAATGAAGTTGTAAGATTTCATGGAGTACCACATTCCATTTTATTTTATCCTAATCTCATGATTACCTCCTTGTTTTAGATAAGACATTAGAAATATATTAATATAGAGTTGATTTTTAAAACTATATATCATCCTCAATGTGACCTTCAGTCTAAGAGAGGAATTGAAAACCTCGGGTATATTTTTTAGATAATTGTTATGGATTATAAAGGTGGTTTTTATCAAAACAATACATTTTTTAGCTTTTCATACAACAATTACATTCCATCAGGCATTCGGAGGGCTTCAAATGATTCCCTGAAAGAAATAAGCGTATACCTCTAATGTATTAGGATTATATTTGGGAAATAATGTTATTGGGACTTGATATCTTTAAAGAGAGGGTAGATATTGTCATTTCTATTCGGAAAATCATAAGGTAAGGACAATGGTGGTATAACTCTTTTGCCTAAAACACTATCGTGATCGAAAATTTGATGTTGGCGAAAAAGTGTTTCTATGAATTCAACTATGTAAGAAGTTAATGAGATTTGTAAATAAGAGAAAACTAATCCATGGGTATGTTTTTCCTTCGAAATATTTTAATTTATTAAGATTGTATTTATTTCATAGATTCTTCCACTAAACCTATCTCAATTCTATGATGTATTCAATGTATCACTCCCGATAAAGTACGCACCTCATCCCTCACAAATAATATACCCATAGGCCATACTAATAGAAAAGTAACGTTTTAAATAATAACAACTAGTGTACATCTTTGATCATAGAGATTAAGTAATATGAAATAACACTAGTCACATGGTCATGTTTTTTTGTGGTGAAACAACCAAATTGATGAAGATATATGGGAACATGAAGATATGATGATGTATTTGCTTCCATATGTGATTATATTAGAGTTAATAAAATTGAAGGAAAGATTTTTTATAATGGTAGTATATTGAAATGTCTTGAATTTATATTAAATATATTATCTTGAATCATTTAATTTCTTTTAAAGTTATAGTTATGAAACACCAAGTATTAACAAACAATAATAGACTAAAAAAATATTATTAAAATATGACCATTATAACATATCCATTAATCTTAGTGGTAAATATGAATGAATAAATTTTAGTAATTTTGTATTATTTTTTAATATAAATAATAAATATTTAAAAAAAATTACTCAGATTTTAGTAAAGTATTTATATGATTCAAAAATACTATTTTATGAAAAGATTTTTTTATTGATTTTTGTAAACAAAAAATACGAGTAAATATTTTTTAATTTAGAAAAATAATTTGAAAATGTAAAATTCATTTTTAAACTTGTGGTAAAAATTATAATTGAGATATTTTTTTAAAACTTTCTACATAGGTAAAATATTCATTGAATTGGGGTAAAATATTAATTTTTATTCAAAAGTGATTTTTTTAAAATAATTTACAATGATATATATTTCATAATTTTTTTAAAAATTATAAATATTTTTAAAAAGATATTATTTATACAATTTATTCAATTGGAACAAAATTATTGTGGATATTTTATATTATAACTTTCTATACGTATTGAAATTTTCTATTTGGAAAACCTCTTTTTTGAAACGTATGTGGGTTTAGTCAAAAATAAATATTTTACATATATATAAATAGATTTTTGAACAATGTATTACATATTTTGAATTCAGATAGTTAGTTTTATTTTATAATTTTGACCTATTGTTTGTTCAAAATGAATAGTAAAAACAGAAAAAAAATTAATTTTCACGACTAAGGTTCGAATGGGTTTATCATGTGCTAAATAAAAATTAATAAATGGTAAAATGACTTGAAAACGTTTTAAAATCTGATATAATATCTACATATCAACCATATATATTTTTTGGTTCTATAATGAACCATTTTGGTTCCTTTTAACATGTTTAAAATGTGTGTAAAATTTCTTCTTTAAAAATATTTCAACTATGTCATCTCCCTAACATATAAATGTGAACCACCTCTCATATCCTCTACATAATTAAAAACCCATTTTTAAGATAATATTGTACCAAACCAAGTAATTAATTAGTTCCCCACGTCATAGAGTCCTAATTTTGGTTAGGAAACCCTTCTAGGAAGGCTTATGTTTTAATCCTAAAGGTGTTCTCCATAGAGAGTTATAGTCTGTAACCATGAATTTTTATTTTATTTATTAATTTAACACCATCATATATTGTTAAAACATTCAGATATTATATAATAATTATCTACCATAAAATAATATTTTATTATGTAAACATAATGACCATCATTTTTCTCCTCTTCCATCAAATGTGAAACGAACCCGTTAATCGTGTGTAGGAGAGACTACTGCCTCATGGGATGATGTATAATATTTTCCATTACATCTACTCATAAGTTTAAATAATGATTGATTTTAAATATATTTATGATATTTATAACAAAATTACTATTTTAAATTTATAATATAATGTATACCTTCTTACATTCAATTTCATGGGAATATGTTAACGTCGGTCGTGTGTATGACAGACAACCGCCTCACTAAGTAATGTGAATAGATTTTCACTTAAGAATTTTATATAATTTAATAAAGATATATTTAATTAATATATGTGATATATATGAGATGAAAATGAATCTATAGTGGTTATATCTTATTTACCATCATTTATTTTTATATTTTTTTTGAAAATGGAATCAACATTCATTACGTGAATAACATACCGTCTCCATGATTGGTGTAATTGATATTATATTTGTAACAATATTGGATTACTATAAAAAATTATTAAATTAATATATATGATATTAATATAAATTTTAACATTATTGAGATTATTTATGGATTATCAATGTATAAGGACTGATAATACAAGAACAAAACATACTTGTAAAAAAGAAGTAATTACCCAGAGCATGATTTTATAAAGGATTTTCTGATACACGAGTAATAAAAGGTTATAAGTAATCATCTATGTTATGATATATATTATAATTTATTATTAATATTTGTATAATAAGTGAATATTTACTATATATTAGGTTCTAATGTGTACAAATGAAGTCAAGACTTAAGGTAAGGGGATTCCATAACACATTGTCATTTTTCAGACATATGTTATCATATGCCCCTATCTTCTCTTATGGGTTGTATAAAATAACCATTTTAAATATTATATCATGAAACTAGTTATTCTCATTATATTTAATGTTTCTTTTAATTTTATTATTTCATGGGGATTACAATTAAAATGTTTCCAAAGCATATAAGATATTTGAAACTCACATTGATTTTCTATGAGTAATATTCCATAACCCCACCGATTTGTTTTTTAAATTATATATATACTCTCCCAAAATTTATTTTATGATTATTATCATAATAATTTAAGTTTATATGTATCCATTTATGGTTATTTTTTCTTGGTGTTTTTAACTCACGAGTTACCAATGTCATCAGTGTTCTATGTTATAATATCATTATTTACCCACATAGTATAAGATTAAGGTTCTGGTGGTAAAATAATATATTATAACTCAAAAATACACATTTAATATCATTTACATTATTAAATTTATTAAAATACCCAATTTTATTCGATTTTAATTTCTAAAACTATTAAACATGCAAAAATAATGTTTTTTTATCTAGCATATCTAACTTTTCGGTCGAAAATACTTTCTTTCATGTCTATGTTTTTATTCTACATTTCAAATGTAATTTTAAACTTTTTTGTGATTTTAAAATGACTTATTAAAAAGATTTATAAATTTTATAAATTATTTACATGGAACCATGTTTCCATTTTCTGGATAATGATCTCCTAAATATTTTATAACAATTTAAAAGAAATATTATTATTAACAAGTACAACATGAACAGTATATTCCACAATAATGAAAAATCATTGTCTTTATACTTACATTAATATTATTCAAGGATATTTCCAATGATAATGTTTTTCTTAATGTTTTACAAATTTGAGGAATTTAAAAGGTTTTTTTAAAATGGAAAGGTTATATTCTTCAATAATAGTTTAACTATCTTTCTATCAAAAATTAGGTTCATCAATGGAAAACAATTTGTGTTTATTATATTTTAGTTGGTATATGATAAAATAGTACTATTCTTATCATTTATACAGGTGGATTATGTATATGATAATGATGAAAAAATGTTATGATACCCATTTATTTTCCATGGGTTATACTGTGAGGGAATGATTATGAAAGTTATTTCATTTTCACGGTTTATGATAAGATTGCTTTTTTATAATATTATAGAACAAAAATTTATGTATTATGTTATG
This sequence comes from Viscum album, assembly GCA_963277665.1. Lineage (NCBI taxonomy): Eukaryota > Viridiplantae > Streptophyta > Magnoliopsida > Santalales > Viscaceae > Viscum > Viscum album. Next base: position 516,986,844 of record OY728145.1, read on the forward strand.
GAAGGGACCAATAAATTTTTCCAATGAATTGGGTAAATATTAATTCTTTATGATCTCAATCGGTACCTGGGTGGTTATCCCTATCCCGAAACAAAAGAGTACATAAGAGCTTATTCCAATCCTTAGGCATTATGTCACACATGAGTTTATACAAACTCCCTAAGAGGGTTAAAAGGAGGTCCTCTAAAGCCCAGAATAGGGGAAAACATGGTTATATGAATCCAAACATGTTATGAGTGTCTTGGTGGATATCTTTTATACAAGGTTTTATATTTTTATGTGTAGTCGACAAATCTGTATCTTATTTCAATTTTAGGCTTTCAATGATTATTTTGTTTGATTCCATAATTAATCAAGTATTATAAATAATAAATATCTATACAGGCTCATTTTTATAATTAATTAAATGGAAGGTATGATTTTCAATGGTTATGTTGGGAAAAAATCCCTCAAGGAATCATTGGAGAATTTTTGTGGTGATTGTGTTTTTTATCAAAGTTGGTCTCCATGTATTGTTTGTTGACAAAGCATACCATGGTGTATGAGTGTGTTGAAAAAGGGGATTAAATGATGATTTGTTGGGTTCAAGTTATTATTTCAACAATCAATGATTGATTGAAGAACCTCAAAAAAGTAATGGATGATCTAGAGGGAGTAAAAAATGAGCAGAAACAAGGTGGCACAATATCAGAGTGGTGCACGAAAAAATATAGTGGCACAAAAAAATCATTGTGGTTTGAAAAATATCACTGTTGTGTGCGAAAAAGTAAAGTGATGCGTGAAATAATGGGATTAGGTTTTTCGCGCAAGAGGTGTTTCGAGATTCGAAGCTCAAAATTTGGAAAATGTATGAGATGCATGAAATATTGGAGCAGTGCACAAAAAATGGTGTTCCACGGAAGATGATCTTTTCATGCTCAAAAGGAATTAAGTGCTCAAGGAGGTTTTTGTGTGTGGGGTAAATTTTGTCTTTAAATATGAAGTAACCCCCATCTATTCGATAGAGCTCAAGAAATAGAGAGTATATGAGCTTTGGTGCATGAAATTAGAGTTCCCAAGAGAGTTTCTCGAAAATAAGTCTATTACATGAAATGTAAATTTCGCACAAAAGTAGAGAAATCAATGAAATAAAGAGTAGAGGATGCGCGTAAAAGATTTTGTGCGTAAAATAATTTGTTGCATGTAAAATGAGTGTTGTGCATAAAAGGGGTGTTGTGTGAAAAGTTAATTTCGTGAAAAACCATGGAATTACGAGTAAGGCCCAATGAAGGTTGTGTGTAAAAATTGGGGTTGCTCGGTACATCTAGTGAAAAGTGAGATTCATCTGTGGGTGAGAGTTGAACATAAAAAGAGCATCTATCAATAGTTAAAGATGAATATTTCATTTTTGATAATGAAAATACCTATAGGTCTATAAACTATGTATGGATCTTCTGAAGAAGCAGTGAGCACACATCAGTTGAGAGAGCCGTGAGCTTTCATATTTTGAGTGGTTGTAAACCAAGAGGGACTGTGAGTTTGCTTCGAACTTGTAAATATCAGTGCGCTTATAGTGGATTTGGTACATTGGAACGTTGCTTGTGTATTCTCCTTTGACATAGCCCAGTGAGGGTGAACCATGAAATAATCACTGGGTCTCTTGCATGATTTAATTTTTGTCTATACTTTGCTATGGGAAAGAGTGAGAAAATAGTTTTTCTTAATAGTGAAACAAGATCAATAAGGGCAGTTATTTTAATCTTTCATACCCTGATTCACCCCCCCCCCCTCTCGAGGTATCTGACCTAGTAGACCTAACATGTTATTTTCATGTTTGTATACCAATATTCTTTTGTTTTGATGATATCTACCTTGTTTAAACATTCCGTGCATCCAATGTCACCATTTATTTTCTATACCTTCTATAGGAAATAATGATATCTATTATGTATGATATGAATAAGAATGGGTATTTTTATGATGACCTTGTGGGTGATGATGTATTTCACTTTTGAACTCGTTGATTAGGTATCTAGGTTGTCAAAGACACAAAAACATCGTGGTCATCCATCGTGTTTATGTATAATGAATTAATTATTCATATTTTAAGATGTAATATCATTGTATATGAAGCTTTTTTCTCTATAGTTATGTGTCTTTATCACACTATTATATGCATAGAGATCCTTGAGCAAGACATAGATACTAAAATATTCATTTTATTGTTGAACTCAATGGATGTCACTTGAATCATTGATGGAAATTATAATTTAAACAAACATATTCAATTCATCCACTGTTTTACATTATTGAATTCTATAGCATGACACCATATAATCAGCCCCACATTTATAAATCATAGAAATTTTTGGATAATCTCTCCTAGTTTAGCATAATGTCTTTAGATATAGAATACCTTAGATTAACTCCTTAGAGTCCAATCCATTATAACCCTATATTTCATTATAAATTTTCCTAAGGCTTGTGTTGAAACATTTAAGAGTAGGATTCCATGAATTCATATATTTTATTACAGTAAATCCTAAATTTAAAAACATCACAGCTGATATGTGTGAGTTGGATAGACATACAAAATTTATTTAATCCATCAATCTCCCATGTTTCTCTTGTGGTCGGTCTACATGAATTCCTTGGTTATATTCCTTGGATTATTAGATTAGTTAAAATGTCATATGACAATAGACATTCGGCTTGGGCTAAAGAAGGCTGGTTTGGCCATGTATCACATAAGAAACTATATCCCGACATGGTTTTTATTGATTAATCACTTCTACATTATACACATACACACAATTCCTTATAATATTAATAAACTATATTATCATTCAATATAATTGGTGGTGACCTATGTAGTGTTACTCACTCCATGTTTGGGCCGCCATTTGGTACCCTTGTGCATGATCCCGTGTATTTATAGAATAAAACATTTTCATTTCTTTTAATATTTATGAATAAGAAATTATTTTTATTTAATAGTGGATGATTTTTCTTATAGTGTACTCAACTTGCAACAATAGATTTTTTTTTATATCTTACATTGCACACAACATTGAGTTATACTGAAAAGTAATATAAAAATATTAGTATTTTAAATGGTTGTTAACACCTAGCCATTGTATTAGCGGGAATGAACAGAACTAATTAAAATATGACTACACGTGTTTTTTAAATGTCTTTACATTAATTGTGTAAATTTTATAGGCTTAAAATAACAATGAATATGATTTTAATCATGAAACACTCTAATATTTTGAAAAGGTTGTTTCACAGCCTTTTGATGGAAAACCCCTTTTATGTTTAGTTTTTTCCACTTTGATGTGTTATATTTGAACAAAAAAAATTCTTATTCTAGAAGAGGAAATTAAAATTTTCTTTGGATAAATTATTGGTAATTTTTTAATAAAGTTCAATTTTTAATGAAAAATGAAAAATACCGCATTTTAAATCAAAATTTTCATTTCATCTAATTTATTTTTATAGTTAGATTTTCCATTTTATTTGTTTTAAAGTGTAATTGGATTATGTGTTAACCGTTTAATCCAATTTTGTTAAATGGAAGTACTTTCACTTTTTAATTTGTTATAAACACATGCCAATCTTTTGATAGTTATTTCTTCTTAAAACCCCGCTTTTTTCACAATGGGAATTAATTTTAAATTAATTACTGAAACATATATGTTTTGAATTTAGAAAAAACGATTCCATATTTGGAATTAGAAGGTCTAAATTGTTTGATTAGGTGCCTTTAATTTTTTGACATTATGAATAGTAACATTAGTAATTATTTTATTTACCATTGTTAATGGGTAAATCGAGTAAATAAGGGTATACAAATAATATTATAATAATATTAAACTTCCCTAAAACAAGTCCTAATCTTATTGAATTAGATATTTATTATTGTGGGAATATGTTGGATGATTTTGGTACCCTATGGAGCCACTCGAAAGTGATAATGACATCTTATATTAATTTATTGTTTGGGTAAATATAACCTAAACTTGTTTCTTTTAGAAAAAAACTTTTATATGGGGTTATATAAGTGATCTATTTAAAAATAAAATTTCATTGGAAAGAAAAAAATATTTCCCACATTATGTTATTTTATTTATAATTTTCATAAATCATATAAATAAATATATTTTTGACACATTGTTGATGTAGTGATTAACATATTAATGACTGAATTAAATAAATGAGATTTTAAATATTAAAATAAATTTATTATTAAACATTGGTTCCCATAAAATAATTTTATGGATGGTTATGACTTTTTATCTTTTAACATGTGAAGTTTTTTCACCTAAATCACGTTTTTATGGATTTTTAAAAATTCATGAAATGAATAATATAAAAAATGACATAAATGTGTTTTAAAAAAATACAATTTTATTAAATGATATAATAGTACAAAAAATCAATGATTTAGAATAATAACTTATATAATGTCTCAAATTCAATTAATTAACGACTTTTGGTTCTATTGTAAATTTATAGTAACTATAATAACCATATAGTATGAATATGCACAAATACATGGTAAAAGTTAAATTAGAAAAATAAAGGTTAAAGCTAAAATATAAGGCTACATTTGTGACCTAGACTAGTCTAAAACCTATTGGTTGAGATGTTTCCGACCCAAAATAATCATATATTTGAAATTAATGTCTTTGGGACCATTTGAAATAGTAAATAATTTTATAACAAAATAATATTTCAATACCTTCCTAAATTTCACCTCCCCACTCTTATAAAAGGGCATCAACTCTACCCATTTACTCACACCTCTCATGCCAACAGTTTCATCCAAATTCTACTCAAATATGCTCCCAATATCCTTCCCTTCCACCTAAAATCCTTACCTTTGGAAGAAGAAAATTAAATAAATCTTTTTTTCTCAAATCAATGTGAGTTACCTGATTTAGATGTAATGTCTTCTCTAAATTTATTTTATTTTATTTTCCTTCTCCACTCTATATTTTATTCTTATTTCTTGATTTCATAAAAACACTAGTATCTAAAATATACTAGGTCTTTTTAATGAGAATTATTTGACTTACAATTACACACATCTCCATCTAATGTATACGAACATATTGTCTCTCTGTACGGATAATTACAGCCTTGGGAAATGATGATTATTCAATTTTCCCCTACCACCTCTAATGATGGAAATTATGATGGAAATGTATTTATATGTCACAACCAATCCATCGTGGCCCATTCTGTTACTACCCCAAGCCCACCTCCCACAGGCCAAGGTCTAGCGACTAGCATCGGAAAGGCATATCCCTAAAACCGAGAGGACATTCCTTATATATCTATTAACTCACCGAAACCAATCACACAACAAGATACAAGAACAAGATAAAATATAAAGTAAAAAAGAGTGTGTGTAGTAAGCGAAGGGGCCAGAATACAATCCCAACTAGAATGTACAAGTAAAACTGAAAACGAAAAGCTCCTGTGAACAACTTCCAAGGACCCTACCTGAAGGGTAGGTACAACTCTCAAACGGTCGTCCCTGCAGATCATCTCATCTAATGTCCACCTCTGATCAGAATCCAGTCTAGTACCCTCTACCTCGATCAGCAATGTATGTCATCTTCTCAAGACACAGCAATGTGCGGGCATATCCTATATAGGGGTGAGTATAACGATACTAAGGGGGACCCCGAGACCCTCATAGGTCTCCTAGAGTTCCAAAAAGAAAAAAACCACATAGCATGTAGCAATATTCATCATACGACTTTGGTATATTCCCATACATTTACCTATGTTATCAAAAAATACACACCTAACACATGAGGAATGAATACCCCAAAGGTAAAACCACTAAGGTAGAAGTACCACACTGAATAATACCATAATGGTAAGTACTCCGCTCACACTGGGTATTTAGTGATGTATAGAATTACAGATGATTAGTCGTGAAGCAAGATCATCTAATTCTTTCAAGAGTCACTGTTGTTGACCATACAGAATCTGTCCCACACAGGATCGATAGGTACTAACATCTACAATGACCCACACAAGATCAGATCCACCTAAGATCGATAGGTAACTAACCCCCGAAATGACCCATATAGGATCTGACCCACATAGTGTTGGTACTGACCCACACAAGATCTTTGGGTACTAACCTCTATATGATCTTACTCCAACCTCCGCCTCACTACCTGCCATTGGATATCCACTCAGAGCATGCTTGATTCTGGGAGAACCGCTTCCAATTCCATCAGTCATATTTCAACCAGTATGAAGTTCCACGAAGAAGTATCTCAAAGGTCTATCACAAAAAAGGGAGCCAATGCGGCAGTAGGTGCGTCAATCAGATGCCTGGTATATAATTTATTAGTTTTACCATTCCGAGGGCCCGATTGGATTCGGGTTTGGTCCAACCTAGCCATACTCCAAATTTATCCAAAACTAAAGTGGAGTATACCAAAAGTAATATCTGGATACAAGAATTCTAGTATCGTAGACAGTTCATCAAATGGTTGAATGGTTCTCAACATACGGCCAAAAAGGCGAAACTGGGTTCGGATGGGCCCGGGTTTGGGCTGACCCGGTCGGACTGACCCCACGTGACATCACCTGGGCTGACCCGGCCGACCCGGGTTCGACCTGATTGGGCTAGAACTCGGCGGGCCCGACCTAGTGTCGTGGCCCGCGGGGTGCAACCCGCGGCCTGGCGGACCGTCGTGGCAGGGTCTGCCCTAGACGACACTCATGAGGGAGGCGCCTCTGAGGGCAGCCGAATGGACAAAGGGCCATTCAGTTTTTGGATGCAGAACCCACCGGAGTATGTCCTGATCGATGGGCCACAGCCGACCGGTTCATCGGCTAGTCCTCCTCCCCGCGGTGCGACGACGCCGCTATCCTCGGCGGCCGACCGGGTGTCGGGCACCCTTCTGCCTCCACCGCGACCAAGCGGCCGAGACCTCCTACTCCACCGTCATCACAAATGAGTGTCGCCGCTCTGCCACATGGTTATCCATCATTCCAGACGCGAACCTGATTTTTCATATCTGATAGGTTGTGATCTCTTTCTCATCTGGCGGTGCAGACGTGTGCCACCCAACCTCCATGTGGTCAGATGCTGTTTTGTCCATCTTCCTCTTCTACAGTTTACAACATCTCTGTTATATGCCTGAAAAACATAATGACTGCATATTATGAATCCTCTGGTCAAGTTCTCTGTGTCCATACGTCGTTCTCAACAAAACATCTTGTTTTCATCACTGTTAATTATTTGGCATTGATGAACACATGAAGAATGCGTGACGAACACAATATAAAGGGGAAAACTATATGTGCGGGATGATGACCATGTTAGTTTTGCCATCGTCATTGTGAATCCATAATATAAAGAATTATCAAATAAATTCAATCATATTTCAAATTAAATTCCCTACCTTGACATTCATTGGTGATTTCACAAGGTAGAAGACAATTTTAATGTAGGGTATGTCAGCATTCGTCGCTCCCACAAGATGCTTCTGAAGTTGTTTCCTCATTCCTCATTCGGAAGTCATTTTTTGTCAGAGGATATTATCCAATGGTTCTCCAAAGCTCCACTATCCTTTGCCAACAATTTTTCCCACGAAAGTTGTGATTCCAAATTAATAAGATTATTTTTATTAATTAAACAAATAGAGTTGGAATGTTAGTTTTATTGAAGTTTGCACATTTACTAGGGGGAATTCGAAGGTTTAACTTCATATTAAGAGGGGTTTGGGTGGTCCCTACCACCAACTTCAAAATGGGAGCTTTCAATTTCAAAACCACAATAAATCATGTTTATTTTATTTTCTCCCACGAAAAGTATAAAAACTATTTTCCACCATCGACCTACTACGATCGAGGTAAAGGTCTCCTTAAGTGAATATAGGCACTGCGAGTTCAACCATGTCCTCAGATTTCAATTCGGAGCACCGGTTCAAAAGTTACAAAATTTCACTTGTGCGTTTACTGAATGTACTTGAAAAAAGTTCATAAATTCATTCTAGGAACATAGGGCCTTAGAATCACGCATCTTCGATTTTCACAGACTCGTAATATTTCCATATAATTATGAAAATTACATGAAATAATTCGTGTCTTTATATTCTCCCCACCTCAGGGCTATGCATCCCCAAATGCCACAACAAAAACTAGGGAAACAAGTGGGGGTACTGAGCACAAATCTGAACCTCCCTCTCCCATGTTCTCTCCTGGAGGTTCTCATGCTGCCAACGAATGCGCATTAGAGGTATCAACCAACCACAAAGGATCACTACTGTTGATCATAAATCTCTACTAGAACCTCCAAAAATGTCATCCAATCATCGATGTCCAACTCACCCCAGTCAATGATGTGTGAAAGTTCATGTACATATCTCCCCAACTAGGATACGTGGAAAATTTCATCCACCCAGTGCAACTGAGGGTGAAGAGCTAAGTGGTAGTCCACCTCGCCAACTCTGCTGAGGACCTAAATGGGTCCGATGAACCTCAGGGATAACTTGTTCCCCAACCAAATCTCTACAAACCTCATCGATGTGAGCCCATAGAACATGGTCACTCCCCTTGAACTCAAGATGTCTTCATCTATTGTCAGTATAAGACTTTTTCATGAACTATGCAGTCCTCATCCGCTCCCGGATGATCTGCACCTTCTTTGTGGCACCCCATTACATCTCTGGTCCCACGAGTCCTGACTCCCTTTAGTCAGTCTAGCACAGTGGTGACCTACAAGTTCGACCATACAAAGCCTCGAATGGTGACATTCGAATAGTGGAAGGATAGTTATTTTTGTACGTGAGATCCACCATAGAATATTGATCCTCCTAGATGAAGCCAAAATCTCATACGCAAGCACGTAGCATGTCCTCATGGGTCTAAATGGTCCGCTCTGTCTGACCATCCACTTGAGGATAGAAGGTGGTGCTCAACCGAAGCTGTGTCCTGGACGCTTCCTAAAACTCCTTCTATATTTGGGATGTGAACCATGCATCACGGTTGAGGACAATTGTAGATGGCACTCCATGAAGCCATACAATCTTTTGCACGTAGCGACGTCCCAATCTCTCTATTGTTCCCTGCTCTCTAAGAGGTAGAATGTGGGCCATATTGGTGAGTCGGTCAATGATCACCCAGGTAGAATCAAATCTCTTGGACGTGCGTGGATGTACCGTCACAAATTCCATGTGAATTCCATCCCACTTCCACTATAGGTCCTCTATTGGCTGAACTAATCCAACTGAAACCTGGTGTATTGCCTTCACATATAGATAAATGAGGCACCGAGAGACAAACATTTCCTTTTCTTTCTTCATTCTCGGACACCAATGCTGATGCCAAAGGTCCTGGTACATCTTTTAAACTCTTGAATATACCCATAGAGGGGATTTATTGAACTCCCTCAACACTTCCTTCTATAGCGCCACTGGTACCATAGTATGTCCTCTGAAGAGAATGACGTGCTCCCCACCTTCAAAAAATCCATTAGGTTATTATCCCATGGATATCTGAGCATGTCGAGCCACATATTCAGTGTCTCAATTTGTTCCTCCCTAACTCACTAAAGGACTGGGAGAGTGAAAATCATAGATTGGAGGTAGCTAGTACATCTTTATCTGTGAATGATATTCGCAGTGCGACTTGCTGCCCTGACGCCTCACTTAGTAGTTGTAGACCAGACCACCGGCTGAGTGTGTCCGCTACCATGTTCACCTTCCCAGGAGTACATACTATCTCAAATTCACTGCGTGGAAGGAACTTAATCCATCGTTGTTTTGTTAGATTCCATTCCTTATATGAGAATATACACATGAGACTCCTGTGATCAGAGTAAACAGTAAACCATTCAACCATAAAGTAGTGCCACCAAATCTTCTCTGCAAAGACCACTACTGCTATCTACAGGTTAGGAGTATCGTACTTCTACATGTTAGTCTTTGTCTCATCTCTGGAAAGATCTATTGAACCTTCTCCATTCCCAGAAAAGGATCCCCTTTTTTTAAGATGACAAGGGTGACACTACCCTAGAAAAGCTGGGTACAAATTCTTGGTAGTACCTAGAAAAAGCAAACGTCCCTTTCCCTTCAGGGAGGTAATCCTGGAAACATCTTTTGAAAAGATGTCCCCATGCTCTTCCACTCTTGTTTGGAACTGAAACCTCAAAACTCATGCTATAAAGAGGGTAAGTCTGGCTGACTCTAGAGTGATCGACTGCACCCTCATATGCATGAGTTTATCCTGTGCTTCATGGGTTCCCCTTTCTTTCTCCGACCAAGGAAAACGTCATTCCCACATTGTAGATAAAAAAACCTTTTTCCTAATACACTCAATATGATTATGAACTCTGGATGCCCAGTATATATACAAACTAACATTGTAAGGACTCGACACTTCCTCCAACATGTTCTAACCAAAACTCTTTCCTCAATGGTCAGATCACACTATCAGCATAAGTGTGATTATTGAGTCTCATCATAAATATATCTCCGGATGTGAGGGTCATGTCAACTATTTAACCAAAAACTCTACGTCTTAGACAAGATTCGTGGAAGGAAGTAATGATTGGTACCTATTCCTATTGATACAGTATCTAGTAGTAGTCGTACCTCTAATCATTCCAGTATTCCTTGGGTCACACTCCTTAACTGCATGCAGCTACACCCTTCTCTTGTCCCCAAACTCCCTGAGCCTATTGGGGACCACATTGAGGTGGTGTTTGTAACATGTCGAAATGTATTCCGCCTCCTACGGATCTCCTAGCTCTACTTCAATATTTGTTTCCCTTCAGATTAATTCGTCCCTATCACCTCTTCCAGAAACCTTTTACACCCCCAATTATCCGAGACTGGTGTTAGTTTTTTTCAATCATACTACTAACATTCAATGGTTGTATTTTCTCTTCCAAATAACATTCTACCATAAATGTTCTCTCTAGATCCCTAACATAGGTAGGAATGCATAGAAGAATATTTCTGGCTCAGACGTCCTTATACACACGTCGCTCAGAACTCCGAGCCTCAAATCACTAATCGTATCATATTCATCATGTACCGGGAATGGTCGGCATGCCTTGATGAATACTTAGCTATCGACATGTCATCATGTCAATGCTGTTGAATCTATAAGAAACTCTCATCCCTTAGCTCTTTATTGTAAGATACCACCTTTCCTAAGGGAGGTTCTCTAGCTTGTCCATAGAAAAGTTGCCTTTTTTCAAGATCAAGGTAACCTAAACCCTATAATCATCCTGGTGAGCCACATAGAAGGCTCACTACCAAGACTACTATCTGATCAAATGGTTCCCTGGCTAGATGGAAACTCATCCACCTCTTCATGCCAGTCCTTATCCACCTATGAGCCAAGCTCGCCTCGGAACCTGAGGGGTATCTGATACTAAAACTCATGTATGTAACTAATCCTACATGTGTCCTCTATCGGTAATGCCGATTGGAACTGCTGACCAATAGGCAGTGATATAGATAACACACTACCTGAATGTACTATCTCTGGAAACGGTCGATGTACCAAAGACTCATTACTATGCAGACCATCCTCATGGTCACTCGCTGGAAAATACTAGAAGAAAAGATCACTATCTTCTCTACTAGGGTCTCAACTAGGTGGAAAACCCTTGCCACATCCTACATCCAGTCCCTATGGGTCTATCTCTCCTTGGAACCTCAGAGGCCTCTACCACTGAAACTCATGAAATGAACTCAGTATGCATTCACCCTCTACTGGGGGGATGGGGGAAACAGATTTCCAAAGGGTATTAGTTCGGCTGGTACACCACCTGAAGTAGCTAACGCCGTAAGAGGGCCCTACACCGAGGTCTCATCACCGAGTGGTCTATCATCATGTACTATCTTAGGAAACTTGGGTGGATATCTTCAGAGTGGCGTCTGGATAAGGAACAGGTGCGCCACAAACATAAATTTATACCTGGTGAGTTTACTCGAAAAAAATAAAAAGAATAACTTTTTAAAAACACACACAATCAGTGTTTTTCTGCTCTAAGATGGAAATCAGAATTCAGGGTCCTGGTGTATGGATACGTCAGCCATCGAACCAACACTGGATTCCCCAAACTGAAAACCACACTCATAACACATAACACGATTTCCACACATAAAAGAACAGTGTCCTAGTACATAAGTAGAACAAAACTACTTTGATACCAATTTGTCACGACCCATCCCCCGGGGCCCATACTGTGACCACCCCAAACCCTAATTCTATAGGCCAGGGGCAAGATACTAGCACCAGAAAGGCATATCCCTAAAACTAGGAAGGCATTGCCTCTAAATTTGTAAACTCACCCAAACTAAGTACACAATAAGATACAATAAAAATAAGAACTATAAAGTAAACAGGGTTTGTAAAGTAAGTAAAGGGGAAAGAATACATGCCTAAATGGTAAGTACAAGTAAAATTGAAAAAGAACTACTCCTGTGAACATCCACAAAAGAAACTACCTGAAGGGTAGGTATAACTCTCGAACAGTTGTCCCATCGGATCATCTTGTATAATGTCCACCTCCGATCAGCCTCCAGTCTGTTACCCTCAACCTCAATCAGTGTTGCCTGTAGTCTGTAAAAGACACAGCAAGGTGTGGGTGTAGCTTGTACAGGGGTTAGTATAACTATACATAGTAGGGACCCCGAGACCCTTGTAGGTATCCTATAGTTCCACAAAGAAAAAACCACATAGCACATAGCAATATTCATCACAATACATTGGTATATGCCCATACATATACCTAAGTTATAAATTAATACACAACTCACACATGAGGAAATAATACCACAAAGGTAACACCACTAAGTTATAATTACCACATAGGTAACCACCTAGAAAAATTCCATAAATGTAAGGACTCAGCTCCCACCAGGATTTCAGTGAAGTATATAAGTACAGATGATTAGTTTACAAGGATATATTCCGGTCTTTACATTATATATTATATATATTATAATTATCTAGTCTCTATTCATATTTAATTTTATTTATAACATACCTTTATGCTTTCCGTAAAGTGAAAATATGATAATTTCATTTGAGGGAGTGTGGAATACCACCCCTCAAAGTGATATGACTCAATTATGAAATATATGGAACATATAAAGGTTGGAGTAAATAAAATTATTTAATGTATTTGAAATATTATATTATACTATAATTATAATATATCTATGTATCGTTTATTTTTCATTCCATTAAATATGAAAAATAAATGACAGTAGTGTTCATGTGTACATATGACATACCATCTTCCTGAAGGGTGCATTTAATTTCGTATTTAAAAATGTTATGGATTATAATAAATACATATATACTGTATATATATGATATCTAAATAATAAATAATATTTTGGATATGGTGAACTTTTGACCACATGGACAATTTACATCAATCAAGTTCATTTTTGACTCAAGTACTGAATATCAACAAAACAACCGAAATTAACTTAAATAATTATGTTACGATTATAACATGAAGATAAGTGACATAAAATGAATAATAAACATGAACAAGGTTATGAATCAAGTATAAATTAACATATATTTATTATTTTGGAAGAAAAATGAACAAACCTGATGATTCAGACTCAAGGTAAGGGAACTTCTTTTTACAATTTTTATTCTTTGGGTTAATCGTCTAATTTTTTATTATGTCATTCTATGATTATGTAAGAAATAACTTTTTATGTCCTATCTAGAATTTATACATTACTTATGTGTAATTATAATGAATACACATAATCTATCTATTTTATTTACAAAATTATCTTTGTAAGGTACTTTGTCTCAATATCATTTAATTGAGGCATATTTTGATGTTATACATAACCATATGTTATACGGTGTATAATTATACATTTTTTAATTTAATTCAATGGTTTATAAAGAGAATATATTTCTACAATGTGCTTTAATAAAAGTCAAAATGAATGTATCATTTTACAGTATGTGGCCAATAATACCCTTTCACCATCATGACCATTATTTGATATTTGGCTTCCTTAATAAGCCATAATGTTTATAAAATGAAAATAAATACCATATAATTTTCTACATATTTTGGTATTGAAAATGGTTTTTAGAAAGCTTCGATTTTGTCATTATCTTGAAATGATATATTACGATTTCAATGTGGAACTTTTCTCTTTCATTTGTGCTTGTTTTATGTATTATGATTATGTTATGGTTAGTGGTCATTGCTTATGTATACAGGTGGTTCCATGATAAAATGAGTGAGGGTGAGCCCCAGATAGTTCTTCAATGTATTGTGTAACATAACAGAGGTAAACGTTAATGTTTATACTATGACATTTAAGGAACATATTAGGATGGGTATTCCAAATATAACTTCCTATGTGTCTATAAAGGCCACAATGTAAGTATGTCATGGATGCCACAAGTTTCCTTTATGATTTATGATTTCTATGTGTTATTCATAAATATTATTATTTCATGAGATATGTTAGATAGATTATGTTTTATAATTGAAAATTATGATTTCATTAATTTGTATGTATTCATGGACTAATATTTTTGTTCCTTATTTTATATCCCTTGCTGAGATTTTTATGCACATTCCATGTTTTAAAATATATCACAGGGTATAAGGAAGTGTGAGATAATGTAATAATTCAAGAATATTTATATCAAGAAAATAATTCTTGTTTTATTTAAATAGTATTATTGTATTTAAAAAATGGATAGAGTAGAAGTGTATGTTGTGTAATATTTGAGATGCAATGTAATAGTTATGGCCTAATTCTCTATAACTCTATACCTGAAAAGCTCCTCAATGTGAATTATTTACTTAACTCAATATTAAGTAATGTATAAGTATGGGACCTTATAGTTGGAATCAGAGGTCGGTTTAGTCAAATTTTGGAGTTAGAATATTGTTAAATTGGCATCAATAAATTATTTTTACTTTATAGTATGATTGAAATGATACAGCATTTGATGATAACCATTTTGCTTCATCTAAGATATTTATGTGTTCAAAATGGTTTTCTGTTGAGGAAATAGGGAAGCTATGCTGGGATGGCATATAGAGGGAAATGACCTTCCAAATCAGCATTCTAAGATAGTCAAAAGTAGAATTGAACTTCTTTTTGCATTGAAGGCTCATTTTACTTAGGTGATAAATAGTGGTTGTGTTTATATATGATATATTGGTATATTATAAAATTAAATAGGAGCATTAATGTTAGTTAAGGGTATTCTTGAAAACAATAAAAAAAGAAATTGCATGGAAAATTTAAAAATTTGAGTTTTCGATGCAACAGATTTATTTCCTTGATCATATTGTTTCTAAAGATGGCATAACTATTGACCCTTCTAAAACAATTTTTTTTAAAGTGTGGAAAAGACCTACCAATATCATAGAGATTCTTTGTTTTCGTTGGTTAGTGGGTTATTAAAAAAGGTTTGTTGAAAACGTTTCCCATTAATCTAGACCACTAACTAAACTAACACATAAGGGAGTTAAGTTAATCTAGACAAAATAATGTGATGATTGTTTTCAAGAAAAAAAATGAAGATTTGTAAATGCTCCAGTTTTGGATTTTCCTTCTAGGAATGGTGAATTTGTTATCTATAGTAATGAATCATTGAATGAACCTTGTTTTTTTCTAAAATATAATTATTAGGTAATTATTTATGCTTCATGTCAGTTGAATCCCCATGATCTAAATCACCCTATAAATTATTTGGAATTAGCTACAAATTTTTTGCATTAAAAATTTGGAGGCATCATTAGTTTGGTGTAAAATATCAAATATATACTAATCACAAAATTTCAAAGTATATATTCACTCATAAATTATTAAAAATGAGACAGGGGAGAAGAAACAAATTAATCGAGGATTATGATTACACTATCCATTACAATCCGGGAAATGAAAATAAAGTGGATGATGCTTTGAGTCAAAAGGGTAATGCTACATTAAACATGTTGTGTTTAGAATAAGATCCTTTGGTTTCTGATTTGATAAATTTTGGAATGGATTTTTTGTGTGTGGGTAATTCCCCCATTTCATTATTTTTGGGAGTGAAACCCTCTCTATAAGATAGAATAAATCAAGCACAAAAAGAAGACAGTTAGTTTCATAAAAAGGTATAATTGGTTTAGATGGGTTATTTACTTGAATTTAACATTGTTAAAGTCTGTGTTTTGAGGTTTTCAAAGATTTTATTTTTTCCTTTTGATTCACAGTTGAAGAAAGAGTTATTATGTAAATCTCGTTGTTCTCTGTTTTCAGTTCATCCTTGTATTAATAAGATGTACAATGATATTCAGGAGTAGTACTGGTGGTGTAAAGACCCTCAAATTTCAAGGAAATTTTTCTCTTAATTTTCTTTGGAATTTTACAAGAGCGCAGCTTCCGACGGCACCTGATTTCGAGGCCCGGTGTGCCGGGAATCAATTTCTGAAGTTTGGCTCGGGTACGTTCAGTGAACGGACGAGCGGGTTTTTCTATATTTTGAACCGGTGCCCGGAATCGAATTCTGAGGGCACCGATGAAATCGCAGTGCCGGTATTTACTTAGAAACGCTTCTTCTGGAGTTGCGTTTGCTCAACCGTGGTTTTTTAAATTTTGGGGCTTTAAGACAGAAATAAAATAAAATTTGTGCGATAACTTTATTTTATTTCACTTAAGCTGCTTGGAAGTCACTTGGAAGCCACTTGAACTGAGTTAAAGCGGATAGGGTGCTATCCGGAAATATCCTACCCTCTTGGTAGGATATTTGTGAGGCAGGGCCCGCACGAGCCCCGCCGTTTCTTTCGCTAAGTAACGCACCCGCGAAAACCCGTCAAAGTAACTGAAAAGTCAACCGACGCGTTTTCTTTATTTCCTAACAGACCATTTAATTGGGCGGTTTATTTCGTGAATTAAATGGGCTGTTTCATTCGTTGAATTAATTCAACGAATTTAATGGGTCATTACTTACGCGTTTTGCGTTTGTTGGCAAAATAATAAAATAGACAAACTTGTCTATTTTGGAGGATCCTCCTGTTGTGAGAGATCCTCTAAACCTCCACCCTCCCCGCGAAGAACGCGAAGAACGCGAAGAACGCCGGAACCGGAATTCGACGACGCACGATCCGCGACGTCAACAAACTTTTCCGCGACCTTCTCCTTCTTCTTCTACGGCGCCTCTTCTTCCGCGGCGGACCTTCGATCAGCGGTTAAAGGTGAGAATCGAATCTTCTAATTCTCCCCTTTTTATAATTCGATATCAACGGATTTAAATTAATTAAATCCGGTTGATCTTGATCCGGAGATCGTCGGCGCGACGTTTTTCCCGCGGTGCGACGAACGTCTCCTCCGCAACGACGCGACGATCCCCTCCTTCCGCGATGACCTCACGTCCGACGACGACAAGGTAAGGGATGTTGGAATATTTTATTTCCCCGTGTTTATTCTTTTAAAATAAAGAACCTGATCTCCGAACAATTTTAATTTAATTAAAATTGTTGTTGATTATTTTCTTTTCCTCCCGTTGTTTATGACTAACGCGGAGGGTGCGGATCTAACGAACAAGACCCGGCAACCCTCCACCGATCTTTTGTTGTGCGGATTTGGCGGACGACGACGAACCGTGCGGAAAGGGTGATCTGTTGATCCCATAGTGAAGATCGGCCCCCGGGAGGAGCAATGGCGCAGACGGGAGGCAAAACAGGCCACCGGAGCAACTCCGGCGGCCCGCGGAAGGCGGCGGCGGCGCGGGTCGCCGGCGCGGCGGCGCCGGCGACCGGAGGCGGCGGCGCCCGGCGCGCCGCCGGAAACTCCGCCTCGGCCGAGCCGCGGCGGCGGCGAACCGCCGGACCGCGTCCGCGGTTCGGCCACCCAGCACGCGGCCTGCGCGGGCCGCGTTCCTCCAAGCCGCGGGTCAAACCCGCGGCGGTTTCTTCGGCCGCTCGGCCGAAGCCGAGCCGGCCGGTCCGGTCGGCCGGGCCGGGTCGGGCCGACCCGGTTCGGGTCGACCCGGTCCGGCCGACCCAGGGGTGGTTCGGGCCGGGTCGCCCCGGGCCCAGAACCCCCGTTTTCGGGCCTTCTTCGGTCTTTTGCCCATATCTTGGGCCTGAGACCTCCGATTGACGAACCGTCAGCGGCTACGTGATCCTTGGATCGATACGGTCGTTTTGGTATATTATACTCAAGGTTTCGGAAGACTTTGGGGTCGGCCGGGTTGGTTCGTACACGAAACCAACCGGGCCCTCGGAGCGGAAACGCTCATAACTTGAGCTACGGACGTCCGATCGACGTACCGTCAACTGTGGTAGTTTCCTCTAAGTGAGACGGAACTTTTGGCATACTCCGCCCGAGGATCGGATACAGGCGGAGTACGGTCGGGTTGGTTTTGCCCTAAAAACCAACCGGGCCCCTGGGACAAAAATGCCAATAACTCTCAGACCGGGCGTCCGATTGACGCACCGTCTGTTGCGTTGAGATCCTGTTGTCGATACGGAACATTTGGATACATCAACTTCGGACTACGTGAAAGTTGATGTATCATCCTCTCGGCTCGTGGAGCGGACCCTCCTAAACGAGCTCGCTGTGTGCGGGAACCCTAGCGCTGGCTGTGACTTCGACGACAGAGCAGAGATCCTCCGTGGACTGCGACGACGGCAGAGCAGAGATCCTCAGTGGACTGCGACGACGGAAGAGCAGAGATCCTTCGTGGACTGCGGCGACGACTGTGCAGAGATCCTCAGTGGACTGCGTCGACTACTGCACTCAGCGATCCTACGTGGATCAGTGCTACAGGTTCTGTGTGAGCCCGATCCTATGTGGGTCCTTACTACCGGTTCTGTGTGAGCCACTGCCTACAGGTTCTGTGTGAGCCCCATCCTGTGTGGGTCTTTTGTGGGGGTTAGTACCTATCGATCCTTCGTGGGTCCGACGACTTAGATGGATCAGTGATCATCTTTGACGTCATCTGAAAAAGTATACCTGGTTGAGCTGAATCTTATGTTACTCTCCTTTGTGGATTGTGTTGAACTATCCTATGTGGATTTACTGTTTACTCTCCTTTGTGGATTTGAGTCTTGCTTTCCTATGTGGATTGAGTTGTTCATGAGCTCGTGAGCAAAGCTAGAAGTGGGGACTTAGGTATATGTATGGGCATATACCTAAGTCGAGTCAGATGTTACTTCGTGATTGCACCTTCCTTTTTGTGCTATATCCTTTGTGGATTTCGGGAGACTTCGGGGGTCCCGGGGTCCTTACTGAGTAGCTTATACTCACCCCTGCACGGGCTATGCCCGCACCTTGTTGTGTTGGATGCAGACGACGGACAGCGCTGATCACGGTTGGGGCGTGGAGCAGGACGGTATCTGGAGGTGGACCACTGGGCGGGACGTGCTCGGAGCGGACGTGGGACCCGAGGAGCCTGGAGGCTATCTGTACCCACCCTTCAGGTGGGATTGCCAGTGGACGACACGAGGCCGCCGTCTTTTCTTCAGTTGCTGTTCTTTTCCTTTTTAGTTGTACTTTCTGTTAGGCTTGTATTCCGGCCCCTTTACTTTTCTGCACTTTGTAGTTACTTTCCGCTTGCTGACTCTGTGGTGGTTGTTACTTATAAAGGCAATGCCTTCCCTGTTTACCGGGATTTACGCCTTGGTGCTAGTCGCCAGCCCCTGGCCTATGGAAGGCGAGCTTGGGGTAGTCACGGCACGGGCCCCGAGTTCGGGTCGTGACAAATTGGTATCAAAGGTGGTCGGTTCTACCGCAGACTCTGATCGTCTTTTCTTTCTATATGAAGCAATAGTGTTTAGTGTATTGAGTGTGGTTATCAGTTCAGGGAGCCCAGTGTTGGTGCGGCGGCCGACGTATCCGTACACCAGGACCCTGACTCCTGATTTCCGACTTAATGCATGAAAACATTGATTGCATGTGTGTTTCAAGTCTTCTTCGGGATTACTTGTGTCAGCTCGCCGGGTATACTGATCTGCTTTATGAAAGTCTCAGGTTTTCCTTGTGATTACTTGTGCCAGCTCACCAGGTATACTGTTCTGACTGTGGTGCTCTTGTTCTCCTTTTCAGGATGGCCCCGCGACGACAGCCAGCTAGGGTTCCGAGTGTAGGGCGCGACGGCAGCCCACCGAGCGATGAGGCCTCGGTGTAGGGCCCTTTGCCAGCAGTGGCACCGGCGGTAGCTTTACCCGCCGAGCCACCGATGCTGCTAGTACCAGACGCCGACGATGCACGTCGCCTCAGGGCACTGCATGAGTTTCAGAGCCAGCGACCGCCCAGGTTTCGCGGTGAGGCGGACCCCCAAGCCGCCGAGAACTGGCTAGAGGTGGTGGTGCGGATCTTTAGGCTAGTGAGGACACCAGCGGATCTCATGGTGATTCTCGCGGCGAGCCTCCTGCAGGCGGTGGCAGGACGATGGTGGAGCTTGATGCTCCAGGTTCACGATGAGGCATCCTTGCTCTGGACGGACTTCGAGAGCCTCTTCCGCTCTGAGTTCGTCCCGGCCACCCTCCGAGCGGTGCGCATCCAGGAGCTTCTCCAGCTGCGCCAGGGCAGCATGACGGTCGCTCAGTACGCGGCGAGGTTCACTGACCTATCTCGCTACTCGACCGACATGGTACGGGACCCCTTCTTCCGGGCCCGGACCTTCGAGCAGGGCTTGCGGCAGGAGATTCGGGCGTCACTGATCTCCCTCAGCATTCCGACCCAGGCAGGAGTGCTGGAGCGAGACCTCCTGATCGAGAGCTTCCTGGAAGAGCCTTCTTCAGCGGCGAGACCTAGCGCAGGGCGGCAGGTAGCTGAGTCTTCGGCAGCAGGTAGCCGACGGATGACTCTCGGGTCCAGGCAGACCAGACCCCCACGCAGACGGCCTCAGGACACCGGCTCAGCAGTGCGGGGCACACAGCGGAGTGCCAGCCTTCCGAGAGGCAGGCTGTGCTACTCCTGCGGCGGGCAGGGTCACATGGCTCGTGACTGCTCGACTCGCCGATCAGAGGAGCAGCAGACGGTGGAGGGGCCACCCAGGCAGAGGCAGAGGGTCGACCGCGGCGGTCCGCAGGGAGGAGGCGGACGTGGCAGAGGAGCTGGCCAAGCAGCGGGTGGTGGGCGACGCTTCCAGGCTCTACCCCACCACCACCAGGAGGGCCACCTCGACCACAGGGAGCTGGCGGGCAGGGACAGGCCCAGCTCCAGGCAGTGGAGGCCTACGACCCCGACATGCCAGAGATGATTCGAGGTACGATCTGTGTCTATTCCACCCTTGCTGCAGTACTTATAGACACAGGGGCGAGTCACTCTTTCATAGCCTCTGCCCTTGTTCGGTGCTCGGAGATTCCGACTAAGCTGTTGGCTCGATCCTTACGGCTAGAGACTCCTACGGGAGCAGACTCGACGATTACGCACTGGTGCCGGCAGTGTGAGCTTACTCTAGGAGGTGAGAGCTTCGGCTGGGATATCCTTGTAGCGGCGTCGAGGCCTTACGACTTCATCTTGGGCATGGATTGGCTATCCACGGTTCATGCCCAGATCGACTGTTTTAGGCGCAAGGTGCGATGTGTTCGCACCGACGGGAGCAGGTTTACCTTCACCGGCGAGAAGGGAACCTTTGCAGCACAGGATGGACTTCTGCGGAGGAGAGTGCAACCCATCTCTCATCAGTTGGCTAGCCTCATCCTAGGAGCAGTGGACGTGCGGAGTCCAGCTTTTCCTGCAGTGGTGGACCAGTACGTGGACGTCTTTCCCGACGACGTTCCCGGGCTACCTCCTCGTAGAGAGGTAGACTTTTACATCGACTTGTACCCCGGGACAGCCCCGATATCTACTCCAGCATATCGGATGGCCCCCGCCGAGCTTCGGGAGCTGCGGGTACAGTTGGAGGACTTGCAGAGCAAGGGGTTTATCCGACCCAGTGTTTCACCCTGGGCTTCCCCGATTTTGTTCGCCAAGAAGGCGGACGGGAGCTTGCGACTATGTGTCGACTATCGTCGCCTGAACCAGGAGACAGTGAGGAACAAGTATCTGCTGCCATGGATTGATGACCTCTTCGATCAGCTCAAGGGAGCGCGGTGGTTCTCGAAGATAGACCTCCGGTCAGGCTATCATCAGCTCAGAGTTCGATACGAGGACGTGCAGAAGACGGCCTTCAGGTGTCGGTATGGCCATTATGAGTTCTTGGTTATGCCGTTCGGCGTAACCAATGCTCCAGCAGTGTTCATGAGCCTCATGAACAGGATCTTCCAGCCATACCTCGACCGATTTGTCGTGGTCTTCATTGACAACATTTTGGTATACTCGACGACTGAGGAGGAGCATGCCTACCACCTGCGAGTTGTGCTAGACACGCTCCGAGAGCACCATCTTTATGGAAAGCTCTCAAAGTGCCAGTTCTGGTTACGTGAGGTCCACTTCTTGGGGCACGTTATCTCTGAGGCGGGAGTTGCAGTGGATCCCGCGAAGATCGAGGCAGTGCTAGCTTGGGAGCCACCCAGGAGCGTGACGGAGGTGCGGAGCTTCTTGGGCCTAGCCGGATACTATCGGAGATTTGTGCCAGACTTCTCCAGAGTTGAGGCACCACTCTCAGCCTTGAAGAAGAAGGGGAAACCCTTTGTGTGGTCAGACAGATGTCAGCAGAGCTTCCAGGAGCTGAGACAGAGATTGACCAGCGCACCTATCTTGAGGTTGCCTGAGGAGGGAGTTGGGTACGTAGTTTACTGCGATGCATCAGGGACTGGACTCGGGTGCGTCCTGATGTAGGAGCGGGCCGTGATCGCCTACGGATCACGTCAGTTGAGGCCGCATGAGCAGAACTACGCCACTCATGACCTGGAGTTAGCAGTAGTGGTTTTCGCTCTGAAGAATTGGCGGCACTATCTGATGGGCGAGCGCTTCACAGTCTTTTCTGACCACCAGAGTCTCAGGAATATCTTCTCTGAGAAGGACCTGAACCTGAGACAGCAGAGATGGCTTGAGTTCCTCCAAGACTATGACTTTGAGATAGTCTATACTCCTGGGAAGGGGAACGTGGTAGCCGATGCCCTCAGCAGGAGGACGGGCATTCAGCTACTTGAGGAGGCGACGGAGCAGCTAGCCTCCTTACAGATATCCTTCGTGGATAGAGATGGAGCAGTCTTTATTCAGTCTCTCACAGTCTCTCCTCCACTTCTGCAGCGGGTCAGAGAGGCTCAGCGTGGGGACGCTGACTGTGAGACCCGGCGTGCACTGATATCCTCAGGTCAGGCGCCTGATGGTTTCTCCCTTGGATCAGAGCACGACATCCTTTTCAGAGGACGTACCTTCGTACCAGTCGCTTTACAGGAGGAGGTTCTGAGAGAGTTTCACACTTCTCCCTTGGCGGTACATCCCGGAGTGGCGAAGATGTACCAGGATCTCAGACGACAGCACTGGTGGCCGGGTATGAAGAAAGCTGTGGCAGAGTTCGTTTCACGATGCCTCACCTGCCAGCAGGTGAAGGCAGAGCATCAGGTACCAGCAGGCTTGGTACAGACCTTGGAGGTCCCGGAGTGGAAGTGGGACGGCTTATCTATGGACTTCGTGACTGGACTTCCACGCACTTCCAGAGGTCATGACTCCATTTGGGTGATTGTCGACCGACTCACCAAGTCGGCACACTTCTTACCCATCAGAGAGCAGGGCTCAGTGGAGAGCTTGGGACGTTTTTACGTCCAGGAGATCGTACGGCTTCACGGTGTGCCATCGTCTATCATCTCGGATCGAGATGCTCGTTTCACTTCCCGGCTTTGGAAGGGGTTGCAGGAGGCGTTCGGGACGCGGCTCCATCTGAGCATAGCCTTCGACCCTCAGACGGATGGTCAGACGGAGAGGACCATACAGACACTCGAGGACATGCTCCGTGCATGTGTTCTCGACTTTGGTCGCAGCTGGGAGGACCACCTACCCTTGGTGGAGTTCGCGTACAACAACAGCTACCACTCCACCATCGGGATGGCACCATACGAGGCGTTGTACGACAGACCCTGCAGATCACCGTTGTGCTGGACAGACCCTGGGGAGTCAGCACTCGTGGGACCAGAGATGGTCCGAGCCACGACAGAGAAGGTCCAGATCATCCAGGAGAGGATGAGGACAGCTCAGTTCCGGCAGAAGTCGTATGCCGACAGGAGGCGGAGGCCACTAGAGTTCGAGGATGGCGACCACGTCTTTTTGCGTGTCTCACCTCGACGTGGTTTACAGAGATTTGGCCGAGGTGGAAAGTTGTCTCCACGCTTCATCGGGCCTTTCCAGGTCCTCAGCAGGATAGGAGAGGTGGCTTATCGCCTGGCTCTACCACCTCAGTTGCACCGGGTGCACGACGTCTTCCACGTGTCTCAGCTGAGGAGATACGTGCACGACCCGACGCACATCATCGACTTTGGGGAGCTGGACGTGGACGATGGGGCGACTTTTGCAGAGGTCCCAGTGGAGATCGAGGATCGACAGGAGCGGGTCCTACGTGGGCGGTCGATTCCTCTTGTGCGCGTCAGATGGCAGCACGAGAACCTCCAGGAGAGCACTTGGGAGCGGGAGGCTCAGATGTGTGCTCAGTACCCCCATTTGTTCCCCTAGTTTTTGATGTATCTTTACGGGGACGTAAAGACCTGAGGTGGGAGTAATGTAAAGACCCGAAAATTTCATGGAAATTTTTCTCTTAATTTTCTTTGGAATTTTACAAGAGCGCAGCTTCCGACGGCACCTGATTCCGAGGCCCGGTGTGCCCGGAATCAATTTCCGAAGTTTGGCTCGGGTACGTTCAGTGAACGGACGAGCGGGTTTTTCTATCTTTTGAACCGGTGCCCGGAATCGAATTCTGAGGGCACCGATGAAATCGCAGCGCCGGTATTTGCTTAGAAACGCTTCTTCCGGAGTTGCGTTTGCTCAACCGTGGTTTTTTAAATTTTGGGGCTTTAAGACAGAAATAAAATAAAATTTGTGCGACAACTTTATTTTATTTCACTTAAGCTTCTTGGAAGTCACTTAGAAGCCACTTGAACTGAGTTAAAGTGGGTAGGGTGCTATCCGTAAATATCCTACCCTCTTGGTAGGATATTTGTGAGGCAGGGCCCGCACGAGCCCCGCCGTTTCTTTCGCTAAGTAACGCACCCGCGAAAACCCGTCAATGTAACTGAAAAGTCAACCGACGCCTTTTCTTTATTTCTTAACAGACCATTTAATTGGGTGGTTTATTTCGTGAATTAAATGTGCTGTTTCATTCGTTGAATTAATTCAACGAATTTAATGGGTCGTTACTTACGCGTTTTGCGTTTGTTGGCAAAATAATAAAATAGACAAACTTGTCTATTTTGGAGGATCCTCCTGTTGTGCGACATCCTCTAAACCTCCACCCTCCCCGCGAAGAACGCGAAGAACGCGAAGAACGCCGGAACCGGAATTCGACGACGCACGATCCGCGACGTCAATAAACTTTTCCGCGACCTTCTCCTTCTTCTTCTACGGCGCCTCTTCTTCCGCGGCGGACCTTCGATCAGCGGTTAAAGGTGAGAATCGAATCTTCTAATTCTCCCCTTTTTATAATTCGATATCAACGGATTTAAATTAATTAAATCCGTTTGATCTTGATCCGGAGATCTTCGGCGCGACGTTTTTCCTGCGGTGCGACGAACGTCTCCTCCGCAACGATGCGACGATCCCCTCCTTCCGCGACGACCTCACGTCCGACGACGACAAGGTAAGGGATGTTGGAATATTTTATTTCCCCGTGTTTATTCTTTTAAAATAAAGAACCTGATCTCCGAACAATTTTAATTTAATTAAAATTGTTGTTGATTATTTTCTTTTCCTCCCGTTGTTTATGACTAACGCGGAGGGTGCGGATCTAACGAACAAGACCCGGCAACCCTCCGCCGATCTTTTGTTGTGTGGATTTGGCGGACGCCGACGAACCGTGCGGCAAGGGCGATCCGTTGATCCCGCAGTGAAGATCGGCCCCCGGGAGGAGCAATGGCGCAGACGGGAGGCAAAACGGGCCACCGGAGCAACTCCGGCGGCCCGCGGAAGGCGGCGGCGGCGCCCGGCGCGCCGCCGGAAACTTTGCCGTGGCCGAGCCGCGGCGGCGGCGAACCGCCAGACTGCGTCCGCAGTCCGGCCACCCAGCACGCGGCCCGCACGGGCCGCGTTCCTCCAAGCCGCGGGTCAAACCCACGGCGGTTTCTTCGGCCGCTCAGCCGAAGCCGAGCCGGCCGGTCCGGTCGGCCTGGCCGCGCCCAGGCCGGACTGGACCTGGCCTAGCCGGGTCGGGCCGGGTCGGGCCGACCCGGTTCGGGTCGACCCAGGGGTTGTTCGGGCCGGGTCGCCCCGGGCCCAGAACCCCCGTTTTCGGGCCTTCTTTGGTCTTTTGCCCATATCTTGGGCCTGAGACCTCCGATTGACGAACCGTCAGCGGCTACGCGATCCTTGGATCGATACGGTCGTTTCGGTATATTATACTCAAGGTTTCGGAAGACTTTGGGTTCGGCCGGGTTGGTTCGTACACGAAACCAACCGGGCCCTCGGAGCGGAAACGCTCATAACTTGAGCTACGGACGTCCGATCGACGTACCGTCAGCTGTGGTAGTTTCCTCTAAGTGAGAAGTAACTTTTGGCATACTCCGCCCAAGGATCGGATACAGGCGGAGTACGGTCGGGTTGGTTTTGCCCTAAAAACCAACCGGGCCCCTGGGACGAAAATGCCAATAACTCTCAGACCGGGCGTCCGATTGACGCGCCGTCTGTTGCGTTGAGATCCTTTTGTCGATACGGAACTTTTGGGTACATCAACTTCGGACTACGTGTCAGTTGATGTATCAGCCTCTTGGCTCGTGGAGCGGACCCTCCTAAACGAGCTCGCTGTGTGCGGGAACCCTAGCGCTGGCTGTGACTTCGACGACAGAGCAGAGATCCTCCGTGGACTGCGACGACGGCAGAGCAGAGATCCTCAGTGGACTGCGACGACGGCAGAGAAGAGATCCTTCGTGGACTGCGGCGACGACTGTGCAGAGATCCTCAGTGGACTGCGTCGACTACTGCACTCAGCGATCCTACGTGGATCAGTGCTACAGGTTCTGTGTGAGCCCGATCCTATGTGGGTCCTTACTACCGGTTCTGTGTGAGCCACTTCCTACAGGTTCTGTGTGAGCCCGATCCTGTGTGGGTGTTTTGCGGGGGTTAGTACCTATCGATCCTTCGTGGGTCCGACGACTTAGATGGATCAGTGATCATCTTTGACGTCATCTGAAAAAGTATACCTGGTTGAGCTGAATCTTATGTTACTCTCCTTTGTGGATTGTGTTGAACTATCCTATGTGGATTTACTGTTTACTCTCCTTTGTGGATTTGAGTCTTGCTTTCCTATGTGGATTGAGTTGTTCTTGAGCTCGTGAGCAGAGCTAGAAGTGGGGACTTAGGTATATGTATGGGCATCTACCTAAGTCGAGTCAGATGTTACTTCGTGATTGCACCTTCCTTTTTGTGCTATATCCTTTGTGGATTTCGGGAGACCTTCGGGGGCCTCGGGGTCCTTACTGAGTAGCTTATACTCACCCCTGCACGGGCTATGCCCGCACCTTTTTGTGTTGGATGCAGACGACGGACAGTGCTGATCACGGTTGGGGCGTGGAGCAGGACGGTATCTGGAGGTGGACCACTGGGCGGGACGTGGGACCCGAGGAGCCTGGAGGCTATCTGTACCCACCCTTCAGGTGGGATTGCCAGTGGACGACACGAGGCCGCCGACTTTTCTTCAGTTGCTGTTCTTTTCCTTTTCAGTTGTACTTTCTGTTGGGCTTCTATTCCGGCCCCTTTACTTTTCTGCACTTTGTAGTTACTTTCCGCTTGCTGACTCTGTGGTGGTTGTTACTTATAAAGGCAATGCCTTCCCTGTTTACCGGGATTTACGCCTTGGTGCTAGTCGCCAGCCCCTGGCGTATGGAAGGCGGGCTTGGGGTAGTCACGGCACGGGCCCCGAGGTCGGGTCGTGACAGGTGGGATGGAATGAAAAAATATATTGCTAACTTTACCCCGAAATTGTTTATTTTCCAATAGTCTAAAGGAGAGTAGAAGTTACTAAAAGGGATGATTTATCCTTTTCTAGTTCCAGTGTGGAAATGGGAAGAGTTTTCCTTTGATTTCATAGTGGGATTACCAAAGACTTCTCAAGGTAACAATGCAATCTGGGATATTATTGATTGATTTATTAAATCTGCACATTTTCTTATTATTTAAGATACTCTATATCAAGATAAACTCTCCCAATTGTATATTAAATAGATATTGAGATTACATGGATTTCTGCTCTCCAATGTACAATTTGTGATCTCAGGATTATTTTTATCTTTTGGAAAGAACTTCAGAATTCATTAGGTACTGAATTAAATTTTAGTACAACTTTTCATCCTCAATCAGATGGGTAGTCAGAACAAAAAAATTAGACCATGTAAGATATGCTACATTCTTGTTCAATTGATTACCAAGGAAGTTGGGACCAACATATTTGTTTTTTTGAGTTTTATTATAATGACAGTTTTCATTCCAATAAAAATATGGCCCCATTTGATGAATTATATGAAAAGTGGTTTCAAACTCAATATTTTTTGTATGAAGTAGGTGAAAGGATGTTGATGGGACCATAATTATTAAAATAAATTGTAGAAAAAGATCAGTTGATTCAAAAGAACATGAGAACAGATGAGAGCAGGCATAAAATTTATATAGATAACTGTTGGAAGGATCTTTACATTGAGGTAGTTATTCATGTATTTCTCAAATATTCTTTATGGAAAACATTGATGCATTTTGATAAAAAGGGGAAGTTATGTGTGAGGTTCACTAGACCCCATGAAATCATAGATAAAGGTGGGTCAGTTTCCTAAATAGTAGATTTACCTCCATTTTTATCCCAGGTACATAATTTTTTTCATATTTTAATGTTGACACAGTATATTCCAGATCCATCTCATGTTTTGAGTCCAGATGTAATTTAGTTTGAAGAGAATCTTTCTTATGAGGAACAACTAGTCTAGATTATTTATTATAGAGAGGATGTGTTGCAGAATAAGGTAATTCATTAGGTAACAATTATTTAGAAAAATTATATAGCTTAAGAGGCCCCATGGAAATATAAAAATTCAATTATTGATAAACACCCCCACTTATTTGATAAGTGAATATAATTTTGAGGATGCATTTCAAAAAAGGGGGTAAGATGTAGGATCCTTGGTATTTATAGAATGAAACATTTTAATTTCTATTAATATTTATATATAAGAATATATTTTTAATTTAAAATGGATGCTTCATCTGATAGCATATTGAACACACAACATAGGGTTTCATTGAAATGTTATGTTGCACACAACTTTCATTTATACCAAAAAATAATTTAATAATATTATTATTTTAAAATGATAGTCAGCACCTAGAAACTGAATTGGTTGGAATGAACATAACTAACTAAAATATATCTATACATGTTTTTTAAATTCCGTTTTATTTATCCAATAAATTTTATAGGCTGAAAATAATAATGAATTTTATTTTAAGCATGAAATACTCAAATATTTTTAAAAGGCAGTTTTAACTCCTTTTGATAAAGAAATATTTTAGATAATTTTTTTAACTTTTATATGTTCTATTTTAAAAACTAAACTTCTTATATTAAATTGTGAAATAAGAATTTAGTTGCGATATTTTTTTGGTAATTTTTTGATAATGTGTATTTTTTTAATGAATAGTGAAAATACCGCATTTTAAGTCAAAACTGCCTTTTCGTCTAATTTATTTTTACAATTAGATTGTCATTTTTAATTATTATTAATGTTTAATTGGATTATTTTTTTATAGTATAATTCATTGTATGTAATTTCATTTTTAAATTGGACAGAAACACATATAAATCTTTAGATTGTTATTACTTCTTAAAACCCCTTTTTTTGTTCTGACAACGAGATTTTTTTAAATTAATTACGGAAACTTATGTGTTTTGAATTTTGTAAAATTGATTTCATATTTGGAATTAGAAGGTCTAAATTTTGTGAATAGGTACCATTTAGTTTTTGAAATTATGAATAGTAACTTCCATAATTAATTTATTTACCATGGTTAAAGGGTATATCAGGTAAATAAGGGTAAAATATAATATTAAACTACCCTAAAACATGTCCTAATCTTATTGAATTTTATATGTCCTACAATGTTCATCCTTGGGTCTTTTTTGGGACCCCATGGAGCCGTTTGGGAGTGATAATGACCTGTCATATTAATTAATTTACTGTAAAGAGAAATATAAGATAAACATGTATCTCTTAGTAAAACAATTTTTGTATGGGGTTATATGAGGGATCTATTTTACTATTAATAGTAATTGGAAATATAAATAATATTCCTGCATCATTTAATTTGGTACAATATATTTAGAATAATATTTTTTGAGTTTTTTTCTACCCAAAAGAACATTATATTTTAAATAAATGAATTTGGTGCCATTTTAAACTGAAAATTATTTTATAATAAAAAAATATTTCACTACCATCCTCAAGTGACCATCCTTCCTCTTATAAAAGGTCATCAACTTTTCCCATTCTCTCACACCTCACAGGCCTCTTGGACCACCCAACTTCTACTAAAATAATATCTGAATATCCCTCCATTCCTCCTTGAAGACTTACCTTTGGTACAAGGCAATTCAATAAAGAATTTTGGCTCAAATCAAAGGGGGTTACCAAATTTAGAGGTAATGTATTCCCCCAAGGTAATTTCATTTATTTTTCTTCTCCACTCTATATTTTATTATTATTTTTTTTATTATATAAAAAAATAGTATTCTAAATATACTATTATGTTTTTATGAGATTTATTTGATCTACAATTACACACACCTCTATCTAATGGATCTGAACATATTGTTTCTGTGTACGGTGAACTACTGCCTCATGAAATGATGACTGTTCAATTTTCCTCCACCACCTATCGTGGTGGCCATTATGATGGAACTGTATTTATATACGATATATATTATATTTTTATTCTCTATAGGCTTCTATATATTTATTTACAACATACCTTTATGTTTTCTATAATGTTTTAATATGATAATTTCAATTGGGTAAGTGCGGACTACAAGGCCCTCAATATGTTATGACTCGTTCATTACATAAATGGAATGTATAAAGGATGTAAGTAATAAAATAATGTGACATACATAAAATATTATATTATACTGTAATTATAATATATCTATTTATAATTAAATTTTCATTCATTTAAATAGGAAAAAAAATTCAACGTAGTGTTCATGCGTACTTACGACATACTGTCTCCATGAATGATGCATTTCATTTCTTATCGCCAAATATTATGGACTCTTATAAGTACATATGTACTAGATATATATGGTATAAATTATATTTAAATCAATAATAATATTCTGTATATGATGAACGTTTGATGACATGGACTATTTACATCAAAAAATTCATTTTCGACTCAAGTACTGAATATCGACAAAATGACCGATATTAACATAAATAATTAGGTAATTATTATAACATGAAAATAAGTGATATAAAGGGAATAATAAACTTGAAAAAAGTTGTGACAAAATTTTATATTAACTTATGTTTGTTATTCAGGAATAACAAGGAACATACGCGACGACTCAGACTCAAGGTAAGGGAACTTCGTAACCAAATTTTAATTCTTTGGGCTAATCTTCTATGTTTTGATTATTTCATGATATTATTATATAAGAAATAACTTTTGATGTCTTATATTGTATTTATAAATTACTTATGTGTACTTATAGTGAATACACAGAATCTATCTATTTCATTTACAAAATGATCTTTCTAAGGGACATTGTCTCAATCTCATTTCATTGAGGGATATTTTGATGTTATACAGAACCTTATTTTATATGGTGTATAATTATAAAAATTTTATTTTAATTAAATTAAATTTTTTTCAAAATTAATATTTTTTTACAAATCATTTTACTAAATGAAAAAATGAATATTTATTTTTAACGTACTTGGTGACAGTGACCTTTCCACCATTGTGACAATTATTTGATATTTGGCTTCCTTAACAAGATGAAATGTTTTAAAAAGGAAAATAAATACCATATAAAATTTTTACGTATTTTTTTATTGAAATTGTATTAAGAAAACATTGATTATATCAATATATTGAAATGATATATTGTGATTGCAATGTAGAAATATTATTTTTCCTTTATGATTGTTTTATGTGTTATAATTATGTTACGGGTCTTGGGAATTGCTTAATTATACTGGTGGTTTCATAATAAACTGAGGGAGGGTGATCCCGAGATATCTCTCTAATGAATTTTGTAACGTGAAATAGGTAAACTTTAATATTTCATCAATGAGATTTAGGGAATATAGTGTGATGGGTATTCCAAAGGTAAAACCCTATGTGGTTGGGAAAGATACAGTGTAAATTTGTAACTGATGCCATAAGTAACTTTTATTATATATGATTACGATGTGTTATTCATAAATCTAATGGTTTCATGAGGTATGTTAAAGAGCTAATGTTTTATTCTTTAAAAGTATGACTTCATTTATATGTGTGTATTCACGGACTGATATTTTCTTTCCTTATTTTATAACCATTACTGACATTTTTATGCTAATCCCATGTTTTTGAAATGGTTGTCCTAGGGTATAAGGAAGGGTAAGGAAAGGAGAAAATCAAGAATATTTAAATCAAGAAAATAATTTTTGTTTTATTTTAAGAGTATTATTGTTGTAAAAAATTGGATAGTGTAGATGTTTCTAATTTATAATATTTTATATTTAATTTAATAGTTATGGACTAGTTCTCTAAAACTCTAAACCGTAAAATATCATCAATGTGAATTAATTACTTAACTAAAGATTATGTATTTTTTTAGGCTGGGGCCTTATATTTGGTATCATAGGCCTGTTTAGACAACTGTAGGAGTTAGGATATTGGTAAATTAATATCCATAAATTATTTTTACATAATGGTATGATTTAAATAATATATCGTTTGAATATCACCATGTTGCATCATCTAAGATATGTCTATGTTCAAAATGGTTTTTCATGTATGAAATCGGGAAGCTCTGTTGGGAAGGAATACCGAGGGAAATGACCATCCAAATCAGCATTCTAAGATTGTTGGAATCATAAATGAACACTTTGTAGATGTGATGTCTCGGTTGACTCAAGTGATAAATGGTGTTTGTGTTTATATATGATATTTTGGTATATTAAAAAATTAAAGAGGAGCATATAACTCATTTAAGGGCTGTCTTGAAAACTTTAAAAGAAAAAAAACATTATGATAAATTTAGAAATTGTGATTTTTTGTTACAAAAAAATTCGTTCCTTGATCATATTGTTTCTAATGATGGCATAACTGTTGACCATTCTAAAAATTTCTTCAGGAGTGTCCAAGACCTAAGAATATCAAAGAGATTAATATATTTCATTTATTATCATGTTATTACCAATGGTTTGTTGAAAACGTTTCTCTGTTATCTATCCCACTAAATAAGCTAACACCTAAGGGAGTTAATTTCATTTGGAAAAAAGAATGTGATGATCATTTTTAGGAACAGAAAATAATATTAGTAAATGCTCCAATTTTGGCCTTGCCTTCTAGGAATGGTGAATTTGTTATATATATTGATGCATCATTAAAAGGACATGGTTGTGTCCCAATTCATAATGATCAGTTAATTTCTTATCCTTCAAATTAAATGAACCTAGAGGGAGATAAATTACCGTTCATATGATTTGGAATTAGCTTATATTGTTTTTGTACTAATAATTTTGAGGCATGACTTTTGTTGTGTAAAGTATGAAATATATACTCATCAAGAAATATTTAAGTATACATTCACTAATAAATAATGAAACATGAATCATAGGAGGTGGCTAGAATTAATAAAGGATTATTATTCAACGATTCATTACAATTCGGGAAAAGAAGATAAACTCGCTAACAGTTTGAGTAGAATGAGTAATGCTACATTATCCATGCTATGTTTTGAATAAGATCCTTTGATTTCTGATTTGATGAATTTTGGATTCGAAGTTCTTGGTGTAGGTAATTCCTCTCCTTTGTTTCTGGTGGTAGTGAAATCATCTCTAAAATATAGAATAAACCAAACAAATAATGAAGACAATGAGATTTAGAAAAATATAGAATTGGTCCAGAATGGTATGATATATGAATATAACATTGAGAAGTGACATGTTTTGATGTTTTGAAAGAAATTATTTGTTCCTTGTGATTCATAGTTAAAGAAAGAGTAATTATGTGAAGCTTATAGTTCTTCATTTGTAGTTCTTCCTGGCTGTACTGATATGTAAAGAGATCTTTGGGATCATTAATGTTGGGATGGAATGAAAATTGATATTTCTGACTTCACCTAGAGATTTTTTATTTTTCAAAAGGATAAAGCCATGCAGTTGTTACTAAAAGAAATGCTCGAGCCTTTTCCAGTGCTAGAGTAGAAAAGGGAAAATGTGTCCATGATTTTTGGAGGGGGATTACTAAAGACTTGTTGACGTAAAAAAATGAAATCTGGGTTATTATTGATCAATTAACTAAATATCCCCATTTTGTTTCTATTAAAGATACTATGTCACTAGATCAACTTTATTGATTGTATATTAAAATGATAGTCAGGTTACACGGAGTTTCGCTCTCCATTGTATCTGATCGTGATCCTAGGTTTACTTCTATCTTTTGGAAAGGCTTTCAGAAGTCATTAAGTACTGAATTAAATTTTAGTACAACTATTCATCCTCAATTAGGTGGGTCATCAAAATGAACAATTCAGACCTTGGAATATATGCTATATTCTCCTTCAATGTATTATCGGGTAATTTGGGACCAACATCATTCTTTATTTGAGTTTTCATATAATCACAATATTTATTCCAGTATATAGATGGAACCATTTGATGAATTATATGGAAAGTAGTGTTGAACACCATATTTATGGGATGAATTAGGTTAATAGAAGTTGATGGAATGAGAATTGGTAGAAGAGATGGAATAAAAATTAATGTTGATTCAAAATCACATAAGAACGTCTCAGAGAAGGCAGGAAAGACTTGTGGATAACTAGAGGGAGAATATTTATTTTGAGGTAGGTGATTAAGTCATTTTCAATGTTTCTCCCTTGAAAAGTGGGTTGTGTTTGGTTAAAAAGGGAATGTTGAGTCCGAGGTTCATTGGACCATATGAAATCCTAGAGAAATTTGGATCAGTTTCTAATAGAGTGACTTTACCGTCAAATTTATCCTAGTTAAAAAATTATTTTCATGTTTTAATATTGAGAAAGTATATTCCAGATCAATATTATGTTTTCAGTGTATAGGTAGTTCAATTGGAAGGGAATATTTCTTATGAGGAACAACCAATCCATATTTTTGACCATAGAGAGAAATTGTTGCGGAATAAGGTAATTAATCAGGTGATGGTTTTCTGAAAAAACCATAATGTTGAATATCCAAAATGGGAATCTAAAAATTATTTGAGTGATAAATCCCTGCCACTTATTTGTTATGTAAATAGAATTGCGAGGACACAATTCCTAAAAGGTGGAATAATTTAGTGCCCGATGATTTTATAGTATAACATAGTTTTATTTATATTAATATTTATGAATAAGAAAATATTTTAATTTTAAAAGGGATGCTTTGATTGATTGTGTACTCAACATGAAACAATGGGTTTCTTTGAAATCTTATGTTGCACACAACTTTGAGTTATACTAAAAAATAATATAATATTATTATTATTTCAGATGGTAGTTAAGGCCTAGTCATTGGATTAGAGGTAATGAATAAAACTAATGACAATATTATAATACATATTTGTTAAATTTCATTACATTTATCCAATGAATTTTAGAGTCATAAAATATTAATGAATCTGATTTTAAGCATGAAATACTCTAATATTTTTAAAAGGTTGTTTTACCGCCTTTTGATGGGGGAACCCTTTTTAAATAATGTTTTTCGTAGTTTTATATGTTCTATATGACAAAATAAACGTCTTCTATATAATATGTACATCAAAATTTATTTTGGATAATTTTTTATTAAATTTCTTATAAAGATCATTTTTAATGAATAGTAAAAAATTCCACATTTTAAGTCAGAACTACCTTATATAATTTATTTATACAGTTATATTTTCCTTTTATTTTCATTTAAAGTGTAATTGTATTTTTTTTATCATTAAATCCAATTTTTTTCATTGGAAGTCATTTTAATCTTAAATTGGAATAAACACAAGTCAATCTTTTGATAGTTTTTACTTCTTAAAACACATCATTTTGTTTTGACAATGGGAATTCATTTTAAATAAATTACAATAACATCTGTCTTTTGAATTTGAATAAATGGATTCCATATTTGGAATCATAAGTTTCAAATTATGTAAATTTGTATCATTTCTTTTGGGACATTATGAATAATAATATCTGTAATTATTTTATTTACCATGGTTAAAGTGTAATTCTTGTAAATAAGGGTAAAATAATAACATTATAATAATATTAAACTACCCTAACACATGTTCTAATCCTATTTTATTATATATGTCCGATCATTTTTATCCTTGAGTCGATTTGGGGACCCCATGGAGCCACATGGGAGTGATAATGACATGTTATATTAATTAATTTAATGAAAAGAAAAATATTACAAAAACATGTATCTTTTAGAAAAACAATATTTATATGTGGTTATATATGTGATATGTTAGAATATAAATAGTTATTTGAAAGATAAAAACGTTTCTCACATCATCATATTTTATTTATACTTTTTATACATCATATAAATTAGTATATTAATGAAAAAATGATGATGTAGTGACATCCATATTAATGAAGGATTTAAATAAGTGATATTATAAATATTAAAATTAATTAATTTTAAAACCTTTTTTGAGTGTTTTTCTACCCAAAAGCACATTATATTTCAAATTAATATTTTTGGTACCATTTTAAACTGATAATTATTTTATAATTAAAAATATTTCACTACCATCCCCAAGTGACCATCCTCCCTCTTATAAAAGGTCATCAACTCTACCAATTCTCTCACACCTAGAAGGCCTCTTGGACCACCCAACTTCTACTAAACTAATCTCCCAATATCCATCCCTTCCACCTTGAATACTTACCATTGGTACCAGGCAATTCAATAAAGCATTTTGGCTCAAATCCAAGGGAGTTACCAAATATAGAGGTTATGTCTTCCCTAAAGGTATTTTAATTTATTTTCCATCTGCACTCCACATTTTATTATTATTAATTGATTACATAACAAAAATAGTATTCTAAATATACTATTATGTTTTTATGAGATTTATTTGATCTAAAATTACACACACCTCTATCTAATGGATCTGAACATATTGTTTCTGTGTACGGTGAACTACTGCCTCATGAAATGATTATTGTTCAATTTTCCTCTACCAAAAATTGTGGTGGCTATTATGATGGAACTGTATTTATATACTATATATATTATATTGTTATTCTCTCTATGCTTCTATATATTTATTTACAACATACCTTTATGTTTTCTATAATGTTTTAATATGATAATTTCATTTTGGTAAGTGCGGACTACCGGCCACTCAATGTGTTATGACTCATTCATTACATAAATGGAACGTATAAAGGATTTCAGTAATGAAATAATGTGACATATATAAAATATTATATTATACTTCAATTATAATATATCTATTTATCATTAAATTTTCATTCAGTTAAATAGGAAAAATAAATCAACGTAGTGTTCATGGGTACTTACGACATACTGTCTCCATGAACGATGCATTTCATTTCTTATCTCCAAATATTATGGACTCTTATAAGTACATATGTACTTGATATATATGGTATAAATTATATATAAATCATTAATAATATTCTATATATGATGAACGTTTGACCACATGGACTATTTACATCAAACAAGTTCATTTTCGACTCAAGTACCGAATATAGACAAAACTACCGATATTAACATAAATAATTATGTAATTATTATAACATGAAAATAAGTGATATAAAGGGAATAATAAACTTGAAAAAAGTTTCGAAGAAATTTGATATTAACATATGTTTATTATTCAGTAATAACAAGGAACATATGTGACGACTCAGACTCAAGGTAAGGGAACTTCGTAACCAAATTTTAATTCTTTGGGCTAATCTTATATGTTTTGATTATTTCATGATATTATTATATAAGAAATAAATTTTGATGTCCTATATTGTATTTATAAATTACTTCTGTGTACTTATAGTGAATACACATAATCTATCTATTTCATTTACAAAATGATCTTTTTAGGGACTTTGTCTCAATTTCATTTCATTGAGGCATATTTTGATGTTATACAGAACCTTATTTTATATGGTGCATAATTATAAAAAATTTATTTTAATTTAATTAAATTTTTTTCAAAATTAATATTTTTCTACAAATAATTTTACTAAATTAATAAAGGAATATTTATTTTTAACATACTTGGTGACAATGACCTTTCCGGCATTGTGACAATTATCTGATATTTGGCTTCCTTAACAAGATGAAATGTTTTAAAAAGGAAAATAAATACAATATAACCTTTTTACGTATTTTTTATTGAAAATGGTATTGATAAATCATTGATTATGTCAATATATTGAAATGATATATTGTGATTGCAATGTGGAAATGTTATTTGTCCTTTATGCTTGTTTTATGTGTTATAATTATGTTATGGTTCATGGGAATTTCTTATGTATACTGGTGGTTTCTTAATAAACTGAGGGATGGTGAGCCCGAGATATCTTTCCAAAGAATTTGGTAACGTGAAATAGGTAAACTTTAATATTTCATCGAAGATATTTAGGGAATACAGTTGGTGGGTATTCCAAAGGTAACACCCTATGTGGTTGTGAAAGCTACAGTGTAAATTTTTTACTGATGCCATAAGTAACTTTTATTATATATGATTAATATGTGTTATTCATAAATATAATGGTTTCATGAGGTATGTTAAAGAGCATATGTTTTATTCTTTAAATGTATGACTTCATTTATTTGTATGTATTCATGTACTCATATTTTCTTTCCTTATTTTATAACCATTACTGACATTTTTATTCTTATACCATATTTTTGAAATGGTTTTCACAGGGTATAAGGAAGGGTAAGGAAAGGAAAAAATCAAGAATATTTAAATAAAGATAAGAATTTTTGTTTTATTTCAGGAGTATTATTGTTGTAAAAAAATTGAATAGTGTAGATGTTTCTACTTTATAATATTTTAGATTTAATTTAATAGTTATGGCCTAGTTCTCTAAAACTCTAAACCGTAAAATATCATCAATGTGAATTAATAACATAACTAAAGATTATGTAAGTTTTTAGGCTGGGGCCTTATATTTGGTATCATAGGCCAGTTTAGACAACATTAGGAGTTAGGATATTGGTAAATTAATATCCATAAATTATTTTTACTTTATGGTAAGATTTAAATAATATAGCGTTTGAATACCACAATGTTGCATCATCTAAGATATGTCTATGTTTAAAATGGTTTTTTATGTATGAAATCGAGAAGCTCTGTTGGGAAGGAATACAGAGGGAAATAAACTTCCAAATCAGCATGCTGAGATGGTTGGAATCATAAATGAACAGTTTGTGGAGGTGATGTCTCGGTTGAATCAGGTGATAAATGGTGTTTGTATTTATATATGATATTTTGGTATATTAGAAAATTAATGATGAGCATATAACTCATTTAAGGGTTTTCTTGAAAAATTTAAAATAAAACAAACTTTATGGGAAATTTAGAAAGTGTGAGTTTTTGTTACAAAAAATTTCTTTCCTTGATCATATTGTTTCTAAAGATGGCATAACTATTGACCATTCTAAAAAATTTCTTCAGGAGTGTCCAAGTCCTACCAATATCAAAGAGATTAATAGATTTAATTGATTATCATGTTATTACCAAAGGTTTGTTGAAAACTTTTCTCGGTTATCTATCCCACTAAATAAGATAACACCTAAGGGAGTTAATTTCATTTTGAAAAAAGAATGTGATGATTGTTTTTAGGAACAAAAAATAATATTGGTAAATGATCCAATTTTGGCCTTGCCTTCTAGTAATGGTGAATTTTTTATCTATATTGATGCACCATTAAAAGGACTTGGTTGTTTCCAAGTGCATAATGATCAGTTAATTGCTTATCCTTTACATTAAATGAACCCAGAGGGAGATAAATTACACTGGAAAGGGTTTGGAATTAGTTCTTATTATTTTTGTATTAATAATTTTGAGGCATGATTTTTTTGGTGTAAATTATGAAATATATACTCATCAAGAAATATATAAGTATACATTCACTCATAAATAATGAAACATGGATCATAGGATGTGTCTAGAATTAATAAAGGATTATTATTCAACAATTCATTACAATTCGGGAAAATAAAATAAACTGGATAACAGTTTGAGTAGAATGAGTAATGCTACATTAACCATGATATGTTTTGTAAGATAACCTGTGATTTTTTTTGATGAATTTTGGATTCGAAGTTATTGGTGCAGGTAATTCCTCTCCTTTGTTTCTGGTGGTAGTGAAATCATCTCTAGAATACAGAATAAACCAACCACATAAAGAAGACAGTGAGATTCAGAAAAATGTAGAATGGGTCCAAAATGGAATGTTATAGGAATATAATATTGAAATGTGATATGTTTTGAAGTTTGGAATGATATTATTTGTGCCTTGTGATTCATAGTTGAAGAAAGAGTAATTATTTGAAGCTTATAGTTATTCATTTTTAGTTCATCCTGGATGTACTGATATGTACAGATATCTTTTAGAGTATTACTGGTGGGATGGAATGAAAATTGATATTTCTGACTTCACCTAGAGATTTTTGATTTTTCAAAAGGATAAAGCCATGCAGCAGTTACTAAAACAAATTCTCTAGCCTTTTCCATTTCTAGAGTCGAAAAGGTAAAATGTGTCTATGATTTTTGCAGATGGATTACTAAAGACTTCTCGAGGTAAAAAATGAAATCTGGGTTATTATTGATCAATTAACTAAATATCCCCATTTTTTTCTATTCAAGATACTATGTCACTAGATCAACTTTATTGATTGTATATTAAAATGATAGCCAGGTTACACGGAGTTCCCCTCTCCGTTGTATCTAATCATGATCCTAGGTTTACTTCTAGACTTTGGAAAGGCTTTCAGAAGTCATTGAGTATTGAATTGAATTTTAGTACAACTATTCATCCTCTATTAGGTGGGTCATCAAAATAAACAATTCAGACCTTGGAAGATATTCTGCATGCTCTTTCAATGGATTATCAGGGAATTTGGGACCAACATCATTCTTTATTTGAGTTTTCTTATAATCACAATTCATTATTCCAGTATATATATGGAACCATTTGATGCATTATATAGAAACTGGTGTTTAACTCTGTCTTTTTGGGATGAAGTAGGTGAATAGAAGTTGATGGAATGAGAATTGGTAGAAGAGATGGCATAAAAATTAACGTTGGTTCAAAATCACATAAGAACGTATCATAAAAGGCATGAAAGATATGTGGATAACTAGAGGGGGAAAATTTTTTTGAGGTAGGAGATTATGTCATTTTCAATGTTTCTCCCATAAAAAGTGTGTTGTGTTTTGTTAAAAAGGGAATGCTGAGTCCGGGGATCATTGGACCATATGAAATCCTAGAGAAATTTGGATTGGTTTCCTATATATTGACTTTACCTTCAACTGTATCGCAGGTAAAAAAAATTTCATGTTTTAATACTAAGAAAGTATATTCCATATCAATAATATGTTTTCAGTGTATAGGTTGTTCAATTGGAATGGAATATTTCTTATGAGGAACAACCAATCCATATTATTGACCATAGAGAGAAATTGTTGTGGAATAAGGTAATTAATAAAGTAATGGTTTCTTGAAAAAACCATATTTTGAAGAGACAACATGGGAATCTAAAAATTCTATGAGTGATAAATCCCCCCACTTATTTGATATGTAAATAGAATTGTGAGGACACAATTCCTAAAAGGGGTAATAATTTAGTGCCCGAGGTATTTATAGAATAACATAGTTTCATTTATATTAATAATTATGAATAAGAAAATATTTTTATTTTAAAATGGATGCTTTGATTGATTGTGTACTCAACATGAAACAATGGGTTTCTTTGAAATCTTATGTTTCACACAACTTTGAGTTATACTGAAAAATAATATATTATTATTATTATTTCAAATGGTAGTTAAGGCCTAGTCATTGTATTGTAGGTAATGAATATAACTAATGACAATATTATAATACCTGTTTGTTAAATTTCATTACATTTATCCAATGAATTTTAGAGGCTTAAAATAATAATGAATCTGATTTTAAGCATGAAATACTCGAATATTTTTAAAAGGTTGTTTTACCTCCTTTTAATGGGGGAACCCTTTTGAAAATTTTTTTTTGTCTGTTTTATACGTTCTATATGACAAAATAAACTTCTTCTACAAAATATGCACATCAAAATTTATTTTGGATAATTTTTTTAATTTTCTTTTAAAGTTCATTTTTTAATGAATAGTGAAAAATACCACATTTTAAGTCAGAACTACCTTATCTAATTTTTTTATACAGTTATATTTTCCTTTTATTTTCTTTTAAAGTGTAATTGGATTTTTTTATCATTAAATCCAATTTTTATCATTGTAATTCATTTCCATTTTAAATTGGACATAAACACAAGTCAATCTTTTGATAGTTATTACTTCTTAAAACACATCATTTTGTTTTGAAAATGGGAATTAATTTTAAATAAATTACTACAACATCTGTCTTTTGAATTTGAAAAAATGGATTCCAAATTTGGAATCATAAGTTCCAAATTATGTGAATTTGTACCTTTTCTTTTGGGATATTATGAATAATAACATCTATAATTATTTTATTTACCATGGTAAAAGTGTAAATCTTAAAAATAAGGGTAAAATAATAACATTATAATAATATTAAACTACCCTAACACATGTTATAATCCTATTTTATTATATATGTCTGATAATTTTCATCCTCGAGTCGATTTGGGGACCCCATGGAGCCACATGGGAGTGATAATGACAAGTTATTTTAATTAATTTAATGAAAAGAAAAATATTACAAAAACATGTATCTTTTAGAAAAACAATATTTATATGTGGTTATATATGTGATCTGTTAGAATATAAATAGTTATTGGAAAGATAAAAACGTTTCTTAAATCATCATATTTTATTTATAATTTGTATACATCATATAAATTAATTTATTTATCACAAAATGATGTTATAGTGACATCCATATTAATGAATGATTTAAATAAACAATATTATAAATATTAAAATAAATTAATTTTAAAACCTTTTATTCCATCCACGAATTTTAGTGTTTATTATGACTTGTTATATTTGAATTGATGAATTTTTCTTTTAATTAATCATGTTTCTTTTGGATTTTTTAAATGTCATGAAATGAAAACTATAAATATTGACATAAATGAGTTTTTGAAACTAATACATTTTTATGAAATGATATAATAGCCGTAAAAATATATGATTCATCCAAAATACTTATATAATGTTGTAAATTTCATAATTTACCACTTTAGGTTTTATTGGAATTTTATGGTATCTATATTATCCATATAGTATGAATATACAAGAAGACATGGTAAGAGATAAATCAGTTAACTAAGGGTTAATGCTTAGATAAAAGGTTACATTTGGGGCCTATACTTTTTTAAAACCTATTGGTTGAGAGTTTTTCTATAAAAAAGAATCATATCTTTGAAATGAATTACTTTTGGACCATTTGAATCCGAAAATACTTTTATAATAAAAAAATATCTCAATACCATCTTAAAGTGCCCCTCTACTCTCTTATAAAAGGGCATAACCTCTAAACATTAAATGACACCTCTCAAGATTCTTGGATCATAAATATTTGGCTCAAATAATCTCTCAATATACCTACCTTCCTACTAGGATCCTTACCTTTGGAATAAAAAAATTTAGTAAATCCTTTTGGCTCAAATAAAATGGAGTTACTCAATTTAGAGGTAATGTCTTCTCTCAAGTTTTTTATTTTATTTTCCTTCTACAATCACAATTTTATTCTTATTCATGGTTTAAATAACAACACAAGTAACATAAATATAATTAGTTATTTTTATGAGAAGTATTATAACTACACTTACACACACCTCCATCAAATGAATGTGAAGATATTTTTTCTTTGTATGACGAACTACTGCCTCACAAAATGATGATTATAAACATTTTCCCCTACCACCTCTCATGGTGGACATTATGATGGAAATATATTTATATATTATATTTATTATATTTATATTTTATCTATTCTTATATATTTTTATTTACCAAATACCTTTATGCTTTCCATAATATGTATGTATTATAATTTCATTTGAGGAAGTGTGGACTACCTCCCCCACAATGTGATATGACTCATTCATGCCATACATGCAATGTGTAAAGGATGGAATTAATGAAAATATGTAAAGTAAATAAAATATGATATTATTATTTAATTATAATATACCTATGTATTATCTAGTTTTCATTCCTTTAAATATGAAAAATAAATGAAAGTAATGTTCATTTCTACGTACGGAATACCGTCTCCATAAATAGTGCATTTCATTTTTTCTATCCAAATGTTTTTGGACTATTATAAATACATATATAATTAATATATATGATATATATTATATCAAAATAATGAATAATATTATGGATATGATT
Source organism: Viscum album (assembly GCA_963277665.1). Classification (NCBI taxonomy): domain Eukaryota; kingdom Viridiplantae; phylum Streptophyta; class Magnoliopsida; order Santalales; family Viscaceae; genus Viscum; species Viscum album. The sequence goes on from OY728145.1 coordinate 517,031,735, forward strand.
AAATTTTGATTACATCAATAATTTACATCAAACAAGTTCATTTTCGACTAAAGTACTGAATATTGACAAAATGACAGATATTAACATAAATAATTATATAATTATTATAAAATGGTAATAAGAGATATAAAAGGAATAATAAACCTGAAAAAGGTTCTAATGAATGTATAAATTAACTTATGTTTATTATTCAGGAAGAAAAAGGAACATACGTGACAAGTCAGACTAATGGAAAGGGAACTTCTTAACCCAATCTTCATTATTTTGGTTCATCTTCAACTTTTTGATTATGTACAAAATAACTTTTTATGTCCTATATTTTGTATATACATTAATTATATATACATATAGTGAAGACACATAATCGATCTATTTTATTTTCTAAATGATCTTTCTATGTGACTTTGTTTCAATCCCCTTTCATTAGGGCATATTTTGATGTTGTACACTACATTAGTTATACGATGTATAATTATACCATATTTTTATTAATTTAATTCAATGTTTTTCAAAAGGAATAATTTTATATTAATTGTTTTACTAAATGAAAATAGGAATGTTTCATTTAAACATATGTGGTGAAAATGACCTTTCCACCACCATGACCATTATTTAATATTTGTCTTCCTTAACAAGCCGTACTGTTTTTAAATAGAAAAGTAATAACATATACCTTTTTTATGTATTTTGGTATTAAAAATGGTTTTTATAAAGCATTGATTATGTCAATATCTATAAATGATATTTTTTCATTTCAATATGGAAATTTCATCTTTCATTTATGATTGTTTTATGTGTTATGATTATGATATGATTCTTGGTCATTGCTTATGTATATTGGTGGTTCCTTGATAAACCAAGTGTGGGTGAGCCCTAGATAGATCCCTGATGAATTGGGTAACGTGGTGGAGGTAAATGTTAATGATTATCCTAAGATATGTTGGTAGTATATTATGAAGTGTATTCAAATATAATCTCCATGTGTGGCTATGAAAGATAAAATTTAAGTTTGTTATATATTCCACAAGTTACATTTATGATTTATGGTTTCTATGTGTTATTAATAAATCTTATGATTTTATAAGGTATGCTAAATAACTTATGTTTTGTGATTGAAAAGTATCATTTCATGGATTTATATTGATTCATGGACTAATGTATTATTTAATTATTTTATAACCTTTATAGAAATTTTTATTCTCATCCCATGTTTTTTTTAAAAAAATCACAGGGTGTGAGAAAGGGTAAGAGAAAAAAAGAATTCTAGAACATTTATATCAAGAATAGAATTATTGTTTTATTGAAGGAGTTTTTTTTATGTGGAAAAACATGATAGATTATAAGTGTATACTATGTAACATTTGAGATATAATGTAATTGTTATGGCCTAATTCTCTAAAACTCTAAACATGAAAAGATCCTCATTGTGAATTCTTGAATTAAAACAAGGTTAAGTCATGTTTAAGGATGGGGCCTTATACCGTAGGCATAATACAAGGTTTATCTATTTTTTCAAGGTATCTACAAAGAATGAAAATTTATAGAATCAATAAAAACTAAAATATATTAATTTGTACATATTATGGAAATTTATTGGATAAAATATTTGGATGAAAGACTGTAACAAAAAATATTTATTTATTATAATAAATTATTTATTTCCAAAGAATCATTATCATAATAAAAATGAAATTAATCAATGTTTTAATTAAAATCTACATTATACACTTTTTAAAATACAATTTAAATAAATTAAAAAATAATAATTTAAAACGTCAAAAATTAGGATTAATATTTTAGAGTTTTCAAAAACAGTTTTATTTATGTTGAATAGTTAAAAGTATTTATTTTAAAAAGCTACCAATTTCATTAAACAATGATTATATAAGAAAAGTATTATTGTTTTTAAAAAAAATTTAATAAAAAATTATATACATACAATGAAATTAAACTCATATAAAAATATAATCTTCAATTTAAAAATATATTCTTAATATTTTAGAAATCTATGTAATTATTTTGTTAAAATAAAATATTTTTTTTATTTTCTTTTTGATCAACTATTTAAAAGGTTAATTTTGGTTATAATTTTTTGAAATAATAATAATCCTCATTTTTTTAAAATAATTCAATTAATTCCACTATAATTAACATTATACAATTTTTGAAAAATCATTTTTATGGTTAAAATGATAATTTTTTTAATTAAATTGGCTGAGTTTTACAAAAAAATGTATTAAAAGTAATTTAATCCAATTATAAGTGTGTGTTAATATAGAACAATTTTCTTATTATAATTTATATAAACTAATATTTTTTTATTATAATTTATTTTATTAATGAATAGTAATAATGTAAAATAATTAACGCCTCTGTTAAGAGTAAAATGGTATAATGGGGTTTAAAATATTAGGATACATATTCAATATATAAGAAAACACTTTCTTAAAAATAATTTTTGGTTGAAATTTGAACATTTACATGTAATAGTTGACTCTATAAGAAATTTGATCTAATGGAACCATAAAATGACTTCATATTATTAAAATAATTTAACTAATTACATATGTGTCCCTCCCATAACTTATAAATGGGAAACTTTTCTCCTACCACAAACATTGAGCCCCCATTCTCTAGCCAATAATTTTTTAAAAACATTAATATATTTATTTCCTTCATTCATAAACTCATGGTATTACCCTATTTAAATCTTATGAAGGAATAATTTTTAATCCAATGGTCATATCTCAATGAATAGATAATCACCTCACTCAAATATTTCAAGGTTTATTTTTTTCTTATATATCCTATAAATATATTGTATACATCCTAACATAATATATAAATTATAAATATGATATTGATATGTTTTTATGATTATGGGATAGAAATTATCCACCTCTTATCCATCTAATGAAAATAAAAATTATATCTTAACCAGACGTACGATCTGTCATCTTCACATAGTGGTGTACTTTATTTATCATATATGTTTTACATAGATGGATATAATGGTGGAATTAAAGATATAAATATAAATATATATTGATATATAATCTTTAAGAAATAATTATGATTTAAAAAATATAATATATCATCTACCTTGAAACACTTATATCTTCTGGAAAATGATAACATCGCTCTAACTTATTTATGGAGTACCATATCCACAAAGAGAAGTGATTTTGTTTGAAAAAATTATACATGCATGATTATTGAATAATATAAAAACAAAATAAAATTAGACTCATGAAATTATTTAAATTATAAATATTATGGAACCAATTCATAATTCTTTTAACCATTTAAAATATGCTGAAATAATTTTGGGGAAACTTGAAGAAGAACTGTAATGTGGTTAATGTAATCAAGAAATATTCAATGAATGAATTTAAAATGACTATAAAATCAATGTAATAAAATAATATAATATTAAAATGTTATTAATGATCTCTTTAATAAATTTAAATTCATTATATAGGTGGATGTAACATGCATGTATAATATGATACCAAAGGTAATGGATTTATATTACATTATTATAATTATATGTGTTTAGATATCCATTAGAAAAATTATGTGAATCCCCTAAAAAAAGTTATCCTTAAAATGATAAATGTTACTACCCATGGAAAGAGTGTTTACCTTTATTTTTAGGATCTTACCCAATTATAAATCCATAGTTATGTTTTCTTGGCCTAGAGTGGTAATCTGGTTGAGTGACCTCCTTGGAAGTTTCCTAGTGTGTTTGTGAGAGATGACAAAAAATAAAAAAATAAAATGTGTTGGATCATGGGGATAGTCAATAATATGATAAGAGACCTCATTGGGTAATATTCTATGATGTTATTATAAGGAAACCAATTTGTTATAGGAAACCCTTGAAGTAAGATGACTAGGTTCATGGCCTAGGGAAGTCAGAGTCATTAAATTTTTTATCAATACCCTTACCCATTCATAAGTGTAGTGGCACTACGAAGGTTTGGTGTCTTGGATCCACAATGAGGGTGTTGTGCTTTTAAGGGGGGAGAGTGCCTCACCCCTGTAAAAGTGATACTTAAAAGGATAAATGTTACTACCATTCTCAAAAAGCTTCACCATTATTTTTGATATTCTACCTATTTGGAACTATATAGTAGTGGGTGATTGGCTAGAAGTATTGATCTGGATGGGTGACCTTTTGGGATGCTTCATAGGGTGTGTGTCAATGGAGGAATAACACACTAAAGAATAAGTGCTGTTCTATGTGGATATTTATAATTATAATAATAGACACTAATGGGTAATAGCATATGGTGTGCTCGAAAGGAAACTAGTGTATTAAAGGAGACCCTTGGTGTCAGATGATTTGGTTCATAACTTGGTGAAATACAGGTCGTTATAATTTATATCATCATAATCATTTAAACAACATATATTTTCTCCACATATGGTCATATTGGGGTTTAAATTCAATGTTTCCTAATTTATTTTATTGTATCAATAATTATAAAGTATGTTACATGTATGGTAATTTATCATAAAAATAATCATTTAAAATTTTACATAGAATCCTTCTTCTTCTATATCATGGTACATAAAAATGTATCAAGAATATTCTTCATCAAAATCTAATTATTATTTGGAGTCATTTTCATCCACATATGACTTTAATTAAAATTTATAGAATAAATACATTCATAATTTGATGAAAATTGTTCTTTTTTAATTTTTACCAAAAGTGGGAAGGGATTCAGTATTTATTCATTTACAAAATAAGCGAAGTTTTATGCTTTCATGACCACTAATTTCAGTAAATATTCCATCATATGAATCCAAGACTATATTCATTGAAACTAATGGTCATGAATGGGAATCAATATCCTTATTAATTTTTGGGATTTCCTTTATAATAAATCTAACACAATTGGTATTGGAAATGAGAAAATTATATAATTTTTAGTGTTCCATATTCAAGTTATGATGAATAACTTTTGATGTTTTGTCAGACATATTATTACACTACATGATTAAAATTATGTATCATTTAATGTTATATAACCCTCTATATTTTATTGGTTCAACTTGTAACACCCAAGGCTCTACTATTGTAGGTAAATATATTTTCATGAACTATTCCATAAAAATGTCATTTAAAATATATTTATTCAAGAATTTATTTAAAATATAAATGTTATAACTTCATATTTACCAAAATATCAAAAAACTTTGAATTCACTCTATCCAAAATATTATAATATGAATTTTTTAAATTCTTTGAAAAGGATAGTTTCCGGTCAAAAGCACAGTTCTCAAAAAACTGAAAATTTGATTCAATTTACTAGTGTATAATAATTATGTAAATTTCTACAAAAATATATATTGGCTAAATTAGAAATTTAATGAATAAAATAATAATTTTTAAAATATTATTCTAAATTAAGAAATTTATGGAAATAATATTTTATATTGATGAATATTTTTCCTTAATATATTAAATTTTGTTTGAACTTTTGATGAATCAATTTTGTCATAAGAGAATAAATTTTTTATTTTATTTAAATGCTAATTGAAATTATTTTATTAATAATAGAAGAATATATTTTATTACAATAATTTTATAAGAAAATATTATATTATATATGAATTTAATTATTAAAATTGTAATTTTTCTATGAACTCTTTTTAGGTGATTTTGTGTATTTGTTTTAAAATTTATTTCTTAAATGATTAGACATTTTATATGATAAAATGATTTTAAATTTTAAAATTAGTGGTATAAAATTAATTAATATCAAATTATTAATCAATTTTATTAAAATTAATTACCATGGTTATAATATAATGAAAATTGTAAAAGTAAATTAGGTTAAAAGATAAAATTTAATAACTGAAAGCTATATATCAATCAATATTCCACAAAAATATATTTCTTGAGGTTTGTTTCGAAATGAAATAATTTTCAACTCCTATATTTATATTATTTATACTATTAATAATTAATAGCGATGGAAAATTGTTAAAAATGTTAGGGTTACTCCCAAAACTACCATTCCCTTCTCTTATATAATAGAGAGACATTCACCACTTCAAAACTCACATAACATTCAAATTACCTATATACAAACATAAATTTTTATATGCCTATAACTATTATCGATTAACAAAATCCCTTGGTTTTTTGTATTTATTCTATTCACTTCAAATCCAAGAGACATCCAACGAAAATTCATGTTCCCAATGTAAGTATCACCAATTATGTAGTATTCTATATAATATAAAGATTAAAAATTAGTCTATCCTCACATGTATAATACAATTTTAATAATTTATATACCATAATATAACTAGATGAAAAATTTTAACATAATTTTTAATATTCCCTATCAAATATAAAAAAATAAATAATGATTATCATGTGTTGTGTGGACTACTGCCACCATGAAAAATTTTGATTTTTTTCCTTTAATACTTTAAAAAGTTAAATATAAAAACGATAATGAAGGATAAATATTATTTTTATGATATTATTTAGGTCATGTTATTTCAACCATTATATCTTGTTACCGATAGGATTATGGAATCATCATCATTAATTTAATTAATTTAAGTAATAAAATTATGTGGATGATTATTTATTCAAATGATGTAATTTATTCATATCAAATACTTTTTCTCAAATTTACTTATTGTTATGATAAATAACATAAACAATAGTTAAATAAAATCACTCTTATTCATTTATTGTTATATTATAGTAAATCCACATCTCAATAATACATAAAATCAGGGTATGTTCATGTTTGGGTCCTTTTAACAACACACTTGAACGTTACAATGAATTTATACCATAGATGACTATGAAAAAAATATAAAATGGTATAATAGGATATAAATGTTTAAATTATTATTATTTTCTTGGTGATTCCATATTAACACCTAAATCGTCAATGAAGGAAATACCCTTCGGTTATCAACAATCACCACAACATGCCTATTATCGACACTGTATTGAAGTATAAGGTACAAAACTCACATGAAATGGATTTTAAACATAATAAATTATAATGAAGATAAGTAACCGTTTATTTAAGTACATATTATTAATTCAATTTTTACAAATAATTAATATAAACATTATTATTATGAAACAGTCACTATCATTCTAAGCTATAAACACTTGGTCTAGAAAATTAGGACAATTCTTGTAAATAATAACAAATATACTGAAAATTAATGAAAAATGATATGTTTATGTATATAAATAAGTGATCAAATTATCTATTTTAGTGAGTTATGTTTTTAATGTTTATTTAAAGAAGTATAGAAAAGAGGTATGGGGTTTCCACCTCAAATTCCACTCATTAAGAAATACGATGTATTTTGCACCTTATTTTTTTATGTAGTATATATACATCATATTTGAGATGATATAAAATGAAATTACATTCTTACTATATTGTTAAGATCATTTTTAATCCCTCTCTTCCAGGATATTATGATTTAATTTCTACCTATTCCATTGGATGGGTTTTCCATCTCAATTTTCATTCCTGGGGACTAAGGTAATAATGAGAGAACATTTTATTTTTTTGGTACATAAAATTCCATGGAAGAAATATTAAATGTTACTTATGAAAATTATTGTATTTAATTATGTATATTTTTATCCTTTTATTATATTCCATTGATTCAGAATTCACCTTTTCTATGGGAGAAATCATCCTATATTATATTAATGTAAATGTGATTGTAATTTTGTAGCAATTGCATCCATGTATAGTACTAGAAAGTGTATTAGGCTCTCAAAATGATGCACCTAGAGGTGATAACCACAAAGGGTTGATGATCATTGATAAAATCATCAACTTGAGGCATAATGAGGCGGACTAAGAAAATGAATCATTCAAGACACAACCTGGGGACATGATTTGTAATATTTATATGTTGTTAATGAACCACAATGAAGTATTATCCTACCATTACATTATTCTCATACCAATAAAAGAAATGGAATACAGATACATTATATTTTTTATATCCTATAATATTTTATATACTCTATCCACATTAATTCTTTTATACATGTACTATATGTTACTATAATGATAAAATATGACATAATTTTTTAATAATGGATATTACATTATATAAATTTTTTTGATATTTATTGAATTAGTTTTAGATAATTTGATCCCATTATGCATATATAAATGTGTTATTTTGTATGAGGTTCCTCGGGGAATGGTTTGAAAGGAATTAAAAACTCTTATAGTTAATTAATTATACCTATTTAAGAGATGGTATGGGACAAAAATTATACAGACCCTTTATTAGTCAATAGGTCTCTTGAGACAAAACAGGTTGGGTTTTAGTATCTCTATCACCCCATAATAGTATAATATATTAACTTCAGTATCAATGAAAAGTAAACATTCTTAGAATATGGACTTGACATCAATTTCATGATGTATAATAGTTTACATTACAACATTATGATATCAATTTTTGGAGTTATAAAATTATTAATTTATTATTATGGATAAAGAACACCCTCAGTTTCATTTGATTAAATCTTTATGTTTTTCAATTATTCATTTCATATCACTTAAAAAATGTTTATTCTATTTAATATTTGGTTTTATTCTATACCATACTGCGTATCTAATGTCTCCATTGATTATTTGTAATTCCCCATTAATCTTAGAGAAGTACTATGTGTTATTTTTAGCTATATGATATAAGTTTTTGTCATGATATCAAAATACATTCATGTTGTATATTATGTTTTTATTATTTAAGGTATATATGTTTATGGTCTTCCAAAATTAATAATATATTTATCATTTTTGAATTCTCTTAATTTTTACTAATTACATAATATAACTACTGGCTCTAGGTGTCTGAATTCTAGGATGGTACATTTGGTATCAAATAAATTTTAATTGCATCCTTGGGTATTATATGAACCATGTATGATAGAATAAGTATAAATAAAATCTAAAAATATTTTGGGGGATTCTATAGAAATAATTGAAGGAATCATAAATTACAATATCTTGAGTTAATTATGGTTATTTCTTTAAAAATGGTGGAAACTAATAGAAGTAATGTAAAACATATTAACACCCTTTGGAATATCATAGAAATCCACCTTTAAAAAGTTAATGAAGCTGAATTTTTGCATTATGATTTTATGACCATATTAGGGCTCTTAAATGTGTTCATGAGAAGTATCCTCACTTTTATAGAGTGGATTTTCAATCAACACCATGGTTGAGATATGATTGATTTATTAATTCCACAACCGCTTCAAGAAATCAGTAGAACTAAAAATCATTCTGAAGATGAACAATTAATAAAGTCCTTGAATAAGATCATTTTCAATTAGGATATAGTGAAAAGAAAATGTTGACCAGGCCAGTCTATTATCTAATATGAGTTGTAGAACAATTATGGTGGCTAAATGAAAAAAATAAAGAGGATTATGATCTTTAGTTCATAGATTAATAAACATATAATGAGTTATTATATTATATATTAATTCCGTATGAGAAAATAGAATAAATAGAAATTCACTTCCAAATCCTTAGATAAAATGAAGAGGAACATATTTCTATGTATGAGGAAAAAATTAAAAGGTTGTCTTAGAATGTTGTTAACTATATAGATAGATTAAATAGAAATATTTATCATTTATTTGATGTGATAAATATAATCCTTTGAAGGGTGTTGGTGCCAAAAACTAGTTCTTCATATGCAGATATAGTTTGTAGTTTCATCAAGAAAGAAAATAAGTTCACTAGAATGTATGTATTCAATGGAAATTATGAGAAGAAAATTATGAATGAGTAATAGTAAAATAAAAATTCATATAAGTGTAAGAATGGAATAATTTTATTCCCCACCTTTGATAACTATGGGAAGAAACGCCCTGGTACACTAAGGATGAGAACATAAGTTTTTTACATATGCATAGAAAAATGACATAAAGATCACCACTATAAGGGATAGATAATATTAATTGATTTTAAATGATTAAACTAAAGGGTTTTGAGATATTATTTTATCCAATTCACCAAAAACCATGGAAATTTTCAATTGGAAGCCCAAGAAAGAAAATATGAGATTATGTGGTTACCACATCTGAAGTCGAAGCTCATAATAATATGGTGGTAGGTAATTTGATCACTTCATCAACATTAGATTATATTTTTTATGGTTATTCTTCATCTTTAAAATCTTAAATGTTTTTCAAAAATAATACATATTTACAAAGAATAATAGTATGGGAGTTTACTATTAATTTACTATAAGGGATTCCAAGGGAAACAAATATTTTTCAAGTTATTCCAGCTATGATGCAAGGGCATACCAAATTTTCATACTTGAATATTATGCCTATGGTAATCTATGAAATGACCCTTGGAATGGATTGGATGTAAAATTATAAGGAAAAAATACATTTCCAGAAGGAGTATATAACATTTTATAAAGATTAAATGGATTCCTTGGACTATAGAGGGGAAGATCCATTACCTAAATCATCATTGTATCTAACCCCGATATACATAAATACTGAAATTCTTGGTAAATATTAATATCCAGATAGATATGTGGATGATATGGTTATCCAAATAATATATGATTTTACCATGGTGTAAATGTTAATTTATATTTTTATAAAATATTTATTCTTTCTTCCACTAGAGCATGATGTTGAGTTCTATATTGAAATAATTTCATATCGAAGATCCATATAAAAAAGATGATGTATATTTTTTGGAAATAAATATTTAGATACATGAATTTAGTGATAATGTATTTTTACAAAAAAAATAATCATGGGGATCCCAAGTTTTATTCATCAAAATGAAATAATGTTCTATCATATTTTGAATCAATTATATAGAGATCAATTCCATCACAACAATGAATTACATTAATTTTCCACTAATTGATGGCTTATTTGATCAATTTTAGGGATCCTATTACTTTTTAAAGCATATCATTTAATATCATTATCATTTTTTAACAGTGAAAATTAATGATTTTCATATGACATCATTTTGAACAAATTATTGACATTATCAGTTTATGTTAATTTCCTTTGGATTAACTAATAATACTTGTATAATTGTTTATCTAATGAATAAGATATTAAAGTAGTATCCTGGTAAATTTTTTGTGGTAAGCATTGATGATATATTGATGTTATATAATATCTATAAAGGGAGTTACTTTTATATATAAATAATTCTGGATACCTATAGGAAATTTATTATAGGGAATGTATTTTAGGTGTGAATTTTACCACAATGCTATTTCTTTTCTCAGCAATATTGTTTCTGTGGAGAAGATAATTGTTTAAACCAAATATTAAAAGGTTATTAAATAATGGACTATTCCAATGAATATATACATGGTCTTAATTGTCTTTATATTAATAGGTTACTATTAGTGGTTTGTTCCAAAACATTTCTGGTTAGACAACATTCTATTTATGTTAATAGGTAAATGGGTTAGATTGACCTAGTGAAGAAAATGAAAAGGATTTTTTTATGATCAGAAGAGGATACTAATTAATGCATTGGTGTAAAATCTAACATCAGGAATGGAAGGGGTTTCAATTTATTGTGACACATCAAAGATTGGACTCTGTTGTGTCACTAAGTCGTATGGTAGAGTGATTAAATATGAATGAAAGAAATTTAATATAAATAAATAAAATTAACAAAACCATGAATTTCATACGAAATATATAAACATTTAAAAGAAAAATTTTGATACACTACCTCTAGGGCTAATAATTTTATATATGTACAAACTGTTATATTTTGATATATATCCTCTCTCGTAATAATTTAAGCATGAGGAAAAGATGATCATTACAATTATACAAGTATTATGATTACAAAATACACTACCTCCCTGTTAATGAAATATGTGGTTTAGTTATTGATTTTGAATGACCATGGATGTAACACCATGATATTTTTAAGGAATATCATTATGTTTTGTAGCATATACAAAATACAACTTCAAGGTTAAATGAGCCATAGAAAATATTATTTCAATATGAATATTATAAATCAGGTATTAAACTAGACAGTATTAATTGGTTTAAGTAAATTATAAAATTTGTATGGTCTATAAATTTATAAAATAAATTCAATTGATTTTAATTTATTTGGAATTAAAATAAAAATCATTCAAAATTAAAATAAATGTTTTTGGATGATCTTTTATTATGACAACAGTTTATATTTATCTTAATAAATTGAATTATTCATAATTGGTAAATAATTTTTACAAAATCAATATATCATATACTCAATCCTTTTTTTCAATTTTTCTAATATTTTTCTAATCTTGAAATTATTATAAATGCATTTTATCCTTAAAAATTGAATTTCCCTAAAAAGAGATTTCATCTCATTTAACACACTTATTTAAAAATTAATTTCAATCAAATATAGAAAATATTTCTGAAAAACTTTATATCATTTTTAGGTCATAATTTTAAAATTATCTTATGGAGAAATCTTTTGAATTTTCAGAAAAGATCATTTTTTGAATGAGTAGTGATAAATATATAATTGTATTTGAAAATACATTTTCATTTAAAGAATTTACAAACTTCTATTTTGTTAAAACTGTTTAAAAATAAAAATTCATTGAATTATAATATTTCATGTATAATTTATTTATTAAAATCATTTTTATCTTGAATTATTAAATGGAAACATGTTATCGATTGGAAAAAATTTCTCTGCTAAACCTCATTTTATTTGAACATTATGTTTAATTTTAAATTTAATTTGAAACTTCAGTGAACTAAATCTAGTAAAATTAATTCCATATTGGAAATATCAAATATAAATATTAGGTAATATAGTAGGATTACATATTTTTCTTAATTAATATTAATGAAAGTAATACAAATATTGTGGTTATGGTTAAAACAACGTTTTTTTAGTTTCATGCACTAATGTTAAAATTGATTTTACACAAAAATAATATATTTATTTAATCAATCAGTTTTAATAGTTAAAATAATGGTGTTAAAATTATCTAATTGGGAAGATTTATTTTTAATATTAGATAAATAATTTCATATTTAAATTAAAAAAACATGTTATAGTTGTGAAAAATAAATGTATAAAAGTAAATAACGTTTTAGGATAAATGAATAAAATGTTTCAATCATGTATATTATATTTTAGTAGAGGTTTGGAAGGACCATAACTTCTCTCAACTACATTACTTATAATTTTTAGGCACATGGGTTGAGAGTGACCTTACATTATGGAATAGATTTTTGTATTTATGAAAATTCCACTAAACAACAATTAAAAAAGGGATCATGCTCTCCTCAATTCTTCACACCACCGAATCTATTTTAACTAGATGATATTGTACGTTAATATATTCCAAAAATACATATCCATGTTCTTAATTTACTTTTCTTCTAGGGTCCAACCCTATGGTTCTTAACAAGAGACCCAAGTGAGGGGTTTTTCAGATAAGGTAATTATATTTACCAAGATCGTTCTTTTTACTTGTTCACATGCCACAATAAATCATATCTGAATAATTAAAATATATTAACACTTGACCTTATAAAAAGATGTTAATTTTTCTATCTAATAACCTATATCATTATCTTATTCTATAAAATGGGAAATGAAATCATTGATCATGTGTATGATGGACTACCACCTCATAATTAGATATAATTAATTTTCTGGGAGAACCTATCAAGGAAAGATATAATGATTGAATTAATATATATATATATGTATATTAATATATATATATATTGTATTCAAAACATTATTATTCTAATACAATTATAATATAACATATATCTTCTTACCATCCATTCCATTAGAAAATGATAACATCACTTCTCTGTACATGCGAAATGTCATCTCCACTAAGTGATGACATTTTTTCACTTTATTTTTATACAGACTATAATAAGCATTAATTTTATGAACATATATCATTTATATAATATAATAATTATTTTTGAAAAAAATTAACTATTAGTTAATTTACTTTTGGTCTATTTCAATCATAGAATTACATACATGGATATTATATCTAAAATCATGAATATTAATTTTATAATTTAGAAAATATGATTGATGACTATAATGTATTAGTGTGTTTGGAAACTTGTATACATAAAAAACTAGTCCAAAATTGATATACATCATCTCGGAAAAGGTTCTTCATAACTATAAACTTTCTTGTACATATAATACATAATACATTTCTTATTAACATAAAGGAAACACATGAAAGGGTAAGCTCATATTCCATATAAGGGTAAACAAAATAGTAATTAGTGAAACATGAGCCCATGTTTAAGAGAAATGATATTATATTTCCAAAACCATACAATTTATTTCATAGATTATAAACATGAGTCATATAATAAACATTGGTAGTAAAAAAGGCATTATTCATAATGTAATAAAACCAAGTAATCCATGAGATTATTATTTTTCATTATTCTTATTTTTTTCATATAGATAAGAATATATAATCATATTCTAATTCTACCCATCATTTCAATAATAACATGTTGGTCTTGGAGTAACATGTCATGTACACGATTTTATCTTGGGATGACATTACATGTATTATCTTTTGGGAGTAGTATAACCTCCCTTATACTCTCTTTTTTTTATTGGGATAACTCCAATATACCCTCTTGTTTTGGGCTTTGGATGGTCTCTCATGTACCATCTTTTTTCATCATGGGATAAAATTTTGTGGAATATTTGAGGTTATATAGAAATAATAAATACCCAATAGATTAGGGGGAGTTATAGGTACAAACCATCATATAATTTACACATTTTTTACCAAAGGATCATTTAATATCCATTTTATCATAACCCATAAAAAATGGGTTTTATAAACATTCTAGAATAGAATAACCCAAAGAAAGGAATTTTTATTTATAATAATATAATAAATTCATCATTACTTAACCTGTGGAAAATGTATGGATTCCATAAAGATATCATCATTATAATAGTAAGAAAACCAGATATATAATAGTTGCGACAAATTATTAACATATCCCTCATAAAAAACAAGAAGCACTAAAGGATGTTATCATTGGTGATTCGAAATTCTATAAAAGATCATTAAAACATGGTTGAAGAATATTTCATTCCCAATTTTAAAACACTTCTTTAAAATATAAAATGATAAAAATATTGATGAAAATGATTAATTTAAAATAAAAATTTAAAATTTAAAATTACCCTTTGAATAATCGATGGTTATTGATAGAAGAAAATATCGTTCATTCAATACAAGTTAAATTGAAGATAACTTTCACATTTTTCAAAAAAAAATCAATACATCATCACTGAATAATTGAAAAATTAATTTATTTCATAAAAATTTTAAAAATAAAAACATTATTAATATTTTATTTAATAATTAATTAGATTATAGTGAAAACATTAATTATAATATTTTTCAAAAACATGGAAAATGAAGAAAAAGGTTTTTCTATCAAAGAGAAAAATAAATTTGGTTTTCTCTTAAAAACATTATTTTTCGATTATTAATTTCATAGAGAGTGGAAAATTAATGGGACCAAAGTAATTTCAATATATAATAAGTGGATAATAAAATAAATTGTTTTTATTAATATTTAGATGATAATATAACACCATTTCAATCAAAATCATATACAATCTCAATAAACAATGAGATTATAACCTTAAGACATTACCACTTTGGTAACATGTGAATCATAATCACTAGGAAATATAAAACCTTAGATATAAATATAGTACCCAATAAAATTCATAAAAATAATCTTAAAATATATTCATGTGTAGTATATAATACACAAAAAAGAAACTTGTTTGGTAGAAGCCATATGTCTCTTAAACATAATATGAGACGAAAATCCCTTTCATGATTTGATAACTTATGAATCATAATCCCCATTAAATAATAAATTATTATTTATTATTTATATATCATTATAAAAAAAATTCATGTAATAATATATATATATATATATATGTCCATATATACACCACCAAATAGAATATTTGTTCATAACATAATATTTGTCCTAAAGATTACAATTTGAGATAAAATTTTATTACCTTAAGGCTTGAATTCCGTTATACACATTTAAACCTCATGTATATGAAATATTGTTTATTATAAAACTATTATAGAAATATAATTATCAATATTATTCAGTATATGGTTTTATTTGTTCATTTTATTACTCATTTATTATCAATTCCTGGTTAAAATCTGGTTTCAGGTAATAACTGCTTCAGTTTTCATGTTAGTTTTGCCTTGGTATCTACTATACATTTACATTGATCATCAATAATTCATATATATAATGTTATAATTTATATAAATATAATATATATTTATTATATTGGTATTTAGAGTAATAAAAAAATATAGATATAAAAATGAACGAAACCATTCATGCAGATGGAAAGACGTATGTATACATTATATTGTTTCCATTTTATCTATGGATGAAATTAAATGAAGGTAAATAATATATCACCGTTATATAGTAATCATGATTTCATATATATCACATATAATAATTAAATTTATCTTTATAAAATTCCATTTAATGAAAAAAAAACAAATTGTGTCACATTAAGAGGTGGTTGTCTAATGTACACATGAGCAGCCATATCAAATTCTAACAAAATGATATGTAAGAAGGTGTATGTGATATAATAATTTAAAAAGTATAATTATATTATTAATATAATATATATAATTAAATTAAATCTATATAACCACCCCTGATGTGTGGGGATATAAAAGGAATTACATCATCTCCCGAGGCGATAGACCTCTATAGACATGATCGATAATTTCATTTCCCATTTTATAGAAGAAGAGGTATTTTTAGATCATTAAATTAAGATAATAATATCTCAATATATGAGAGATAATTATTATACCATATCAATATGGTTGAATAATATTGTAATGTTCTATAGGAATAAATAAAATGACAAACCATACATAAGGACATCACCTCTTCTTCAGAGAACTCCTTCAAGGTTGCACCTAAATCCTAAGTATATGGGATTCCTAAATTATCTGAGGACAATAGAATGGTTTTATTTAACTAATTAATTAATTTTTAAGGTATTTTCTAAAAATATGGCATTGTAATATGTGTATAGGATAGGATATGGGTTTTCTTTTTATAAGTGGGGGAGAGGAAAATTTTGGACGTTTTTTAAAATAATACGGTGCACACATATTTTAAACATTCAAAAAAATTAAACTTGTCTCCTTCTCAAATCGTAGATTATATAAGTTCAAAATATGGCCATAAATTTAATTTTTTTTAGTTTTATATATATCATTTACTCAATATAATTCAATTTTAAACCCTGATAAAATGATTTTTTTCATTAACAGTGGTACTAAATATTTTTCTTCTATTATTGTAATTATTTTTGAAAAAAGATAGATGTTTAACTAATTATATAATATTAATATTTATTATTTCAAATATGAAATTATTTTATCATAATTCTATTCATATCGATGTAAAAATTTATTTTAAAATTAAACCATTAGACATAATAAAAAAAAGATCTTCCAAAGAGAAAATTTTTAATGGTATATGAATATATAAAATCCTAAGATAGTATTAATTTGATTCAAAATAACAAAAAATTTTTTAAAATATAATTATAAAACAAATTTTTCATTTAAAAAAATTAATCAACTATTAAATTTTTATATTAATAAAATGAAAATATATTTTTTTTAAAATACTATTTTTCTGCTTTTCAGTGAAAAACATTCTCTGTAACAAATTATGAAAAATTAAATAAGAGATAATTTTAATAGGTATATTTCAAAAATTAAATTTCTATTATCATATAAATTTTCAAATTTTGGAAAAATTACATTTAATTTTTTAAAAAAATATAATAAATACATTTTCTGAGAAAATCATATTTTTGAAAGATAAAATGGATAACAAAAATTTAGGCAATTTTTTTAAATATGATTCATTATATAAAACAATATAATTATTTTTAAAATGTGGAAATTTATATTTATTCCTTAATTATTAATGTATCGTTTATAGTAGTTATGTTTAATTAATAATATAAATAGTATATTGTGGTTCATTAAGAACAATTGTTTCAAGTAACACAAGTTATCAAAAGCATAAATTAATTGAAAAATATTATTTCATAAAAACATAGGTTGTGAAATTATAACCCCCTTAAAATAAATTTCACCCTCTTAATTCATAACTCTGATAAATATAATGATGATACATCTGACTCATTATATCATTGGGACCCGTGTATCCTCATCGAAGCGATTGCATCTCTAAAAAACCAGGACCTACTAAATGTTATTATTTTTTCAAACATTACCTCTAATAGCCAAAATATCCACTAGATGTTTTTCATAGTAATTATGTTATTCTAACAGTATTACCTTTTATTACACTACATTTTAAGGATCAGGTATGTACTTTATCATGACAGATACATAGAATAGATTAGGAATGTTGGAGAGGTTTAGTGGAATCACCATTCGATAAGATACCATTTTGATAGGATCAATAATTTAAGAGTGTCCAATATACCTAGTTCTTAGTTTTACATTTTTCTAAATATAATTACCTCTTTTACATGAAGAAATTATTAGAAATATATTTTCACAAACATCCATATCTATACCATGTCAATTTTTTTCAGTATAATGTTTCTTCTAACACTGTACTGCACTAATGTGTTGTTGAATAGATATAAAATTATCTACTATATTTTCATCAATACTAGTTTTTAATAGCTTTAATTTACAAATTTCATCCCAATAAGTTGGATTTTTACACATCCAACCATATATGGATTCATAATGATCCATTTGATTTCCAATCTCAAATATATTATCAAATAAAAGCATAACCAGGGATAGGTTATCATCTGAAGTACAATTGAAATACATTGAAAAGGATCACAACATTTCATATTGGGTTTGAATTTTTCTGATAGAATGACCGTCTATTTGAAGATGATACACTAGTGTAAAACTCAAAATTATATTATGGTCTTACTAAAGACCTCCACATAACATTAATTTAATCTTAATTTCCTAATCAGATATAATGAAATGTGGTACTCTAAGAAACCTTACCAAATACTAAATGTATATACTAGAAAGATAATCAAAAAAATATTATCTAATAGAAATGAATTTATCCTAATTTTTAATGGGATTAAATACAACCCATATAACATTATTCTCATTATATTTTTTGTGGATTTAAAATACAAAATCCATGTGGATGTTTTCTCATTTTCTTTATGGTATCGATATTGGTTATGACATCCCCTTGGAATGTTTTCTCTATAAATTATCTTCAAGACATACCACGATCCAAGATAAATATTTTTCAATATCTATCTTCATACCACTATACCATAAATACTCATTCATGTCTCTATACATCTTCATTATTCTATGATATATAGAGAATGGTGAAATATGAGCCTCCTCGGATATATCCTTCTTTAACTATGTTATGGATGAAACACAGACATGGTTCTTATTCCATACCATTCCATAACAACCACAGTTAAACTCATGAATATTTGTTACCATTATCTACAGATTTACATCATCCTTCCATGATATTTCAATAATTACATGGATATATGGTTAAGCATTTATTTAAGAGAGACGATATTTATCCTCTTCTTCAGTATTTTCATATTCATCATCTATAAATAAATAATTATTGTATATTTTGTGATATTCTTCATATATAATACAAATTGATCTTATAAACTCAAATCATTAGCAATATAACATTATTTTTTAGAGTGAAAATATATGGAGAATTCATCATATTTAATCATCTCCAACCACATTAAATGGTGCATGTACAACTCCTTATATGTTAATATAGACTTTAAAATATTATTATTAGTATACATTTAAATCTTTTAAATTAAAATATAATTCCATTATATTTCTAATGAAAAAACTACAATAGTAAACTCCAAATTAAATGTTGGGTATTTTTTAGCGTCAACCTTAAATAGTCATTAGTAATAAGCTATAACTACATTGTTGTATAGAATAACACATCCTAATCCATTAATTGATGCATCATTATAGATTAAATACACATCTCCACAATAGAGTAATGCGAAAAGGGTTTAGTTTACTATTCTTCTTCTTAGTTCCTTTAATTCTTCATCACATTCATCTATCTTGACTAAATTGGATCCATTCTAAGTTAACATGGTTAGTGGATAGGATAATTATGAGAAATTTTGTGAAAAATTCCTATAATATCAATCCAAAAAAAGAAAATATCACATCTTATTCATTTGTGATGGACTTTTATATGCTTAAATACAATCTATATTTGATGGTTCCACTGATATACCCTCACATGATTTTATATAACCCAAAAAATGAATCCCTTTGGTAAATAAATTCAAACTTTGTCAAATTTTCATACATATTTTTATTCCTTAGGGACTTTAGTACAATTCTCAATTGATCTTCAGGATCCTTCAAGAAATATGAATATTTTAGAATATAATCTATAAAAAATACCATAAAATGATCAATATAATCTATAAATACATTATTAATTAAATCCATGATGATAAAGGGTTGATTTGAATGAATGCATGATATAACTATATATCCATAGTTCTCATACCTTATACAGAATGATATCAATGGTATATCCCCATTCATAGACCTCAATTGGTGAAATAAATATTGAATTTCAATCATGGTAAATTGTTAAGCTCCATGTATTTGGTAAAATAAATCATAAATATGTGGTAGAGGATACATTTTTGTGATTTTGATCTTCTTCGGTTCTAGATAATCAATGTAGAGTCGCTTCAATCCATCTTTATTATTCTCAAAAAGGACGCATTTAACCTAAGATTATACACTTGTCCAAACTAATTCAATATATATATTTTCTAGGAGTTTCTTATTTAACTCATATAACACAGTCAGGGACATTCTATAAAGATTATTTGAAAATAGGTTTAGAATAGGGTGTGAGTGTTATTGAGAACTCATGTTCATGATTCAATTTAATTCTAGTAAACTCTCTTCCAATGATATCAATAAAATCCAAAAAAAGAATCCTATAATTGGTTATGATTTTTTATGGAACCATATGAGATAAAATAAAATTTTGAATATGAATCAAGTCCCGTAAAATGGGTGTAATTTCTATTGGATGTTCATAAATTTCATTAATGCTGATAGAAAATAATATGGTAGTTTGGAATAAAAATTTCAACATCCCTTCCTAAATAATTGATTTTTTATTTATGTAGATTAATCAAATACATGACTAAGATAACATAAAATTAATCCATTGGGAGTGTAACTATATTTTTATAAAGCACATTCCCAAGAAACACAATCATAGAAGACTCATAAATAAGGGATGTGGTAGTCATACAATTTGGGTGTTTCACTTCTAATTAAAAATTTAATCATTGGGGATAGAAATTGACATTTCCAAATAATTTTCAAGATATTATGGTATTTATATAGATAATATAAAATAATATATTTCAGTTTTTGATAATACCAATAACCACCCCTACTTCATTATTTTGTCTTCAATCCCAGAGTCGAACTAAACCGACCAGTAAGTCCACCATGAATATTTGACAAATGGGATAAATAATTAATAATTTTTCTATATCATGAAAGATTATATTTATTCTATAACACCTTATGTTTATTTTATGTCATTCAAGGTCGTATATTCAAATCGTTCAGTATGGATTATAAATTTTCTTATGACATTCCATGTCATATCCACTGAATGTTAGAACAATGTGTGAAACAAATACCATTTTCATGATTCAGGTGATAATCAAGTATGTCTCAATGTTCCCATTTTGGATTAATTAACCCTAGGTACAACTTTTATAGATCTACAATCACTTATAGTATCCAGATAGGGTTGTATTTTCATGGAAACCACTAGCTATATCCCTCTATAAAATTCTAATATATATTTCAATAATTAGACTTATCCTTATATTTATCACTAATGTTTTTCAAATTAGTTACAAAAGGGTAAAAAAACCTTACAATGATAAAACATATACTAAAATATTTATTACAAACATAGATATTACATATTAAAATATGAATATTCATTTTATTATACAAAAACATACATGATGAGAAAAATGGTTTAGTATCATTGGAAACATGTATACATAAACAGTTCATAAGTGATATACATCTTCTCCCACTAGGTTATTCATAACTAACCCACTTCGAAGACATATCATATATAATACCCTATATTCCATATATCATAATAATGATTCATGGAATAATTTATGAACGTTCATGATAAATTAATTATAAAGGAATCAGATGACATAATATATTATGGAATAAATTTATTATAGGACCTAGATTTGCGACATATAACTAATCATAGAAAACCATCTTTCTAGGATACTCACGAATACATTCATAACATGTTAGGATTTGGTTAACCACAATTGTGCCTCCATAAGGCTCGAGTTGACTTCCCATGCACACTATTTTAATTTGGATATAAACACTCATGTAATATATTGTTTTAAGGTTTTTATAACAACCTATAGTGTACCTTATTATTTTGGAGTTGGTATAACCTCTAATGTGACCACTTTTTTGTGATTATTATAACCTCACATGTATACTTTGAGCTCATAGTACATTAATCTTTACCCAATTCATAAGGGGTGATATATGTCACAACGGAAACATAATCCATAATTGTTTTTCATAATGTCTTAAAACATTCAACATATCATAAAACCTAGAAATGAAACGGGTCTTATAAAAATCATTAAATAATAATAAATAGAAAGTAAATGGGTTTCATAATTGAAAATTCGGTTTTCCCTTGATGTAAAAATAGAAAAGGTACAAGATTCATAAAATTATTTTTCCCATAATCATAAACCATACAATTAATGAATAAAGATAGTGTAATTGTAACATATACCTATTAAATCATATTAAACACCAATTTTTTTTCTTTTATGAATAAAAATTCTACAAAAACATCATTAAACCATTTTTTAAAAAATTATATTATTCATTTTTTAAAACATGTACTTAAAAACCAAAATGATCATTAATATCAATGTAAACATTTTCATTGAAAATATAAAATTTATAAAAAATTAATTTGTTTCTTGAGACATATATCATAATATCACATCATTGGAAGCATAATCATAAACAATCTCAATAAAAATGGGATTATAGAATAAAAGCTTTACTATCTTGGTAACTTTCTAATCATGACCCCAATAAGATAAAAATAATTATATAGACTTATAAATCCACATGAATTTCATAATAATAGATATAAAATAAATTCATGGTTATTATATACATTAGAAAAAATAAATTGGTGGTCAGTATGTCATGATTCCCATAGAAATAAAGTGAGACAGAAATTATTAATATGTTTTGGAATGTTTTGAATCATATGACACATGAAATAATTAATTTAAATGAAAATTTACATATAATGGGAATAATTAAATTCACTATATAACATTTTAATGGGGTTTTATATACACCATATAATATAATATAGGTTCGAAAAACAACATAAGTCCCAAAGAAGACATTTTGAGAATAAATTCCCTTATGTTGGATCATGAGTTTCTCTATACACATTTTGAACATCCAATATAAAAAATAGAGGTTAGTTATAAATATATTATAGAAAGATATTTTTTAAAATCATATAATTAAGGAATTATTTGTGACCTTTTACTTCCCATTAATTATCAAATCATTATTAAAAACATATTTTGGGTAATAAATCGTTAGTTTTTCATGTATGGTTTGGTCAATTATTTTCAAACATTCTACATTGATCATGGTTAAATAATCCCCAAAATTTAACCATGATATAATTATAATATATATTAAATATATATGTATTTAGATTAATGAACTAATTTAGATATTGAAAATTATTTGCATTGTTCATGGTGATGGTATGCCATATGTACACATGAACACTATTTTAATTTTCTCAAAATATTAAATGAAAATTAGTTAAATAATATATAAACATTTATGAGTAATTATGATATCATATATATTAAATATTACATCAAATTTATTTTTATTACTTACCTTATAAAAATTTTACAAAAAAGGAATCACATCGCTTTATGAGGTGGTAGTCTGTCGTATACACAAGTGAGGTTATCATATTCCCAAAAAATTTAATGTATGAAGGAATATGTGATAATATAATCGTGGAAGTATAATTATGTAATTAAAAAAATTATATATATATATATATATATATTAAATCCATCATCATATCCTCTCCCGAGAGGTGGTGATGGAAAATGAATTACATCATCTCTCGATACAATAGTCTGTTGTGATCATGATCGATAGTTTCATTACCCATTTGATGGAAATATATATAGGTTCAGGTAATGAAAAAAACAAGATAACATATCAAAATATTTTATATTCTTGTGTTGTTATATCATAATATGTGTATAATATTTTTATGTGTTATAATATGAATGAAAATCAAAACACATGGTTAAGGATTGTACGTTTTTTTCTGATAATTCATTTAGGTTAACACATAAATCCTTCATAATATGGTGTCATAATAAAAAAATAAACTTGTATGTGTGTAGGGAATTAATTAATGTATGTGGTCAATTATTGGATGAAATATTTTTTTTATGTTTTGAGGGGAGAGGGTAGGGATTCCCTTTTATATGTGGGGGGAGGAGACACTTGGAGGTTTTCAGAAGAAAAAGGTGTACCCACATTTTGAACATTCAAAAAAGATTAAAAATGGAAATTTATAAAATAATAAATGAGATAAAGGTGAAATATTTACATTAAATTGTAGTTGGAGAAGATTATTGGTCATTTAAACCCTTTAATTGCATGATTATCAATGGTAAATCCTTTTAAACCACAATTGTGATAATTAAATATTTGTGTTTTTCTATTTAACATGACCAAGACTTTTCTAACCATATTACATAATATTTATAACTCTAATTCAAAATATGGATTCCATTTTTCTAAATTTCATTCAGAGAATTCGAAAATTTTAATTTAAAACTATACCCACAGAGGTAATGAAAATGCAATTTTCCAAAGAGAAAACTTTAATAAGTATAAAAAGTTTTAATATAAAAATATAACATGAATTTGATTTTATCTAAATGAATTGGTTTAATAATATCATTATTAAACTAATTTTACAGTTGTTTCCTTTGTTAAACAACATTTCACATTGTAAATTGTTTAAAATATAATTCATTTTATTTAAATTGTATTCTCACTATTCAATGAAAATTTAATCATTGCAAAAAATAATCACAAATTTAATCAAAGATAATTTTTATATGTATATTTCAACAATTAATATTTAAAAATAAATAAATTTAACAAAATAGAACATTTTCTTGTATTAGTTGTTATATAAAACTAATAATGTTTATTTAAGAAAAGGTATTTTCAAAACATATAACGAATTTACTAAAAATGTGATACTCTATCAATATTTTTTTTTATATAAAATAATTATCCATAATTTTTAATATTTGTTTATTCCTTTTTATACCACCATATATAATTATATATTTTTAAGGTCATTTTCAATTAATAATATTAATAATATATTTTTGTTCATTAAAAATTGTAATTTCATATAAAAATTTCATTCAATGATACTAAATTATTCAAGAAAATGTCATAAATTATCATGATGTTACTCATTCCATATATGATGAAAAATGAAAGCATCATTCATGAATATGTTCAACCTACCATCATCATGAACTATGTCACTCATTTTTCTATCTCAATGTTTCATGGAAAATTATAAATACTTTTATAATTAATTTATATGATATTAATTTGTCATTAAAAATAAGGATATGATGGAAAATGATCAATGTACAAGGAAAAATACTTATAAACCAAATCATACTTGATAAATAACGTAACTATTAACCAAAATAATGATTTTAACCAAGAATTCTTCATAAATACATTATAAAATATTATAAGTAAAAAAATATAGGGTTCAATAAATGTGTGTATGGTTTTGAGATATATAGATAATTAATATATATTTATTGTTTAATAGGTTCTAACACCTGATAAGGAAATCATATGTGAGGTTATGGTTTTTATCTCAACTTTCACTCAATATGGAATACATTAATGTTATGCTCCTAATATCATTAATATCATGTATTTAGTTCCAATTTTACATATTTTATAATGAATCCTTCATACTTAAATATATTTTATTCTTAAATTTAATTTCATTTATCCAAGTGGATATGGAATGAATGTTACTAAGTGGTATGTGTTTCATGAATTAATATTTTAAATGGTGTATAAGACTTCTCCATTGTTTATGAAATACTAGTAATATGTGAGTAATGAAATTTTATTGTATTATGTTTTATATGAACATGTATTATGTGAAATTAAATGTTTTACACATAATCACTTCATTAATTAATGCTTGAATTTTCATTATGACCATTGAAAGTGTTCTTGTTTTAAATTTTCTTCACTGGTACATATGTTATGGTATACCCTAAATTTCATTTAATATGTATATCTACTACCCCTTTGAAACGTTACATCATTAACCACATTAAAATCACGGTACATAATTTTTAATATAATGTTATATATTTCATTAGGGTTATTATTTTAAATTCACCAAAGTGGTAAGGGATTATTTTACAATCTAATCAATATTTTTGATTGTGTATGTTTATGTCACCATAAAGGGAATTAGATATTATTTCTTTATTAAACCAAATATATTTTTTATAATTTGATTTTTTTTAAATTATAATTTTTTTCCTTAATTTTACTATGTTTTGTATAAAAAATATCAACAAATGTTATAATGAAATTATACTTTATTACCACTTTAATTGAAATTTTTTTATTCCATTTCTATGTTTTCTAAAAATATTATCAATAATATCACAATATTTTCCAATGACTAGTTATATTCATTTCACCATTGTTTTAATTTTAAAAAATGGTTTAAAATAAATATTCATATCATTTTATGAATGAGGTACTTTAGAAATTTTCTAGAAAAAAATATATTGGAATAATTATATTAACATACTCGACATGAACCGAATTTTTCCCCATCATGGCCTCCCAATGGGTTGATAATTATTTTACACATTTACAATGTTTTTTTGATTTTATATTTTTCATAGTATTCTATAAATATTAATTTTTTAAATTAATGTTTAAATATAAAAGTGTATTTTCCTCGACAATGTTTTCATGAAAATTTTACGATATTTGTATTCATAAATGAATATTTCCATTATTTTACATATTTTATATTGGGAATATATTTTCAATAATTCCACCTATAGTTTTTATTTGGATATATTATGATATTTTGACTGGGGATGTGCTATTTTGATATTGTTCTCCATATTAATTTTAATGCACTATAATTTTTTATTTATCAGTGAAATTATTAACATTATATATTTTAGTTTTACAATATTAATTTTTTCTTTGGTATATTTCACCCTGTTCATATCAAAAATTCATCTATATTGGTATATAATGGAAGGGTCCCACATCAACCCCTTGATTCATCGGTTTATCTCTTTAGATAAACTACATTCTATATTCGGTAGAGGCCTTACCAATTTTTATCACATATCAACGAATGAGGCATTGATCATGTGTTTATGATGTCCAATATTGTGCATTCCATCATTATGAGATTACTTATTTATGTGTGTGTTATTATTTAACTACTTTCGATATCCATGAATATGTTTCAAGATGATATGAATAGTCATAAGGGGTTTTTATCAACTTCTATTCCTTGATTATTATTTCTCATGCTCGTGTTTTTTGTTTTTTGTTTTTTCTTTTTAGTTATTTACCTTTCCATTTTGAATATACCTTACATATTCATGATTCTTCCACCGTAATCATACACTTACTAAGAATATAATATCACTCTTATCTTATGATTCCATTCTCTAAATTTCCATTTTCTGTATTATGAATGGTGTCCATGGATATAATAAAGTTATTACTTGTGTTTTTAATGAAAATTTAATGTTTAATTTTAAATCTTAAAATATAATGACAAATTAATGTATCTATCTTGTTAATCAATAATTCTAAATAATTTTATCCTTTAGGATAAGATTGCATGTATCTTATTCCAATGTAATAATGTAACCAATGGTTGTATGTTACATGGTTTTTGGTCTTCAAAGTTGGTATCAGAGAATGTTTAATAGAAAATTTTTGAACTGGATTTGTAATTGACCAACCTCAGTCAACTAGATATAATACATGGGAAAGACCATTAAAATGACATATGAAAAAGATAAATAAAACATTTATCGAATATAACCAAAACATGAAATAAAAATTGAGTATAATTTAGGAAAAATATACAATCAAATCCATAAAAAGCATTTAAAATACGCTAAACTTGAAAAGGGTGAATAATAAAAGGCCAACATGTCTCCATGTGATGAAAAATCACCTCCAAATCAAGACATGCTACAAGATGAAACAAAAATAGAAGATAGAAACCTACAATTTTTCCTTATATTTACTAAGGTTGTGGAATACAACATCAAAAATCACCCAAACACAAATTTATGGTATTATTAAAAACTCTAATAGGATACCATCACAGTGTATATACATGTATAACTTTAAAAATACAACAGGTCTAGAATTTAAAAAAAAAAAATTTTAAAAAAAATTTTTTAAAAACTAAATCCAATTTTAAATTATTTTCATTTTTTTTATCTAAACCATTCATGTCTATAAATACCTGAATATTTTAAGTATAAGTGATAAAATAATTCGACAAAGGTCATACACTATTTGGTAAGAATTTAAACAAAAATCCATTACATAATCCATCACTTCAATCCATGTGATATAACCTCATCTAAAAATGTTTGAGGAAGTATCCATGATAAATAAAATCCTGAAAAAAATAACTATAAATGAAAAATAAATCTATATTGGTACCTATACTCTGGTAATATAAAGTAGAAATAATAAATTCTAATATAGTATTAATGTTGGTACCATCCAATATCGAGTCCTTCCAACCTATATCAATGTTCAAATAGTAACCCCTTGTGGTTCCATGCATAGTAGCCTTGCCTGTGTCACTCTCATAACACACCCATGGTTAGAAATGTTCCATTTTAAAAATCCATCTCAATACCTTGATCACATTTTCATGAAATATTTAAAATGACTAGAAATTCCTATTTGGAGTTTGAAAATCCATTTATAATTCAGAACCCTCATTTAATAATTTTATCAAACACATCATGTGAAACCCCTAATTTTATTGAGACACCCATTTAAAAATTTATTCCTTCCATTAAATCCCTTGAAACCATAAATAACCCCAATTAAATGAATATACTAAATTAATTTTACAATAATGATAACAAATTCATATAATTAACCCATTATATAAAAAAACCTACATAAATAATGATGGAACCATTTCCACCTTATCCAACAGATCTGGAAAAACATGAATTATACTTTTTATGATATGTATGGAAATGAAATTATAAAGGTGAATTGGAAAACACAAGAATATGAAATATCAGAACCATATCACCTACCAAGAGATTATCCATGAAACAATTAAAAGCATATGTAGAAGTATTCTTACCCTAAGAGATGGAAAACAACCATAACAGTAATCAATCACCAATCACATGATCTAAAAGTAGTGTAAATCCAAATATATCATCCAAAATAACATAGGGGTTTAAGAAGAACAGTTGTGTAGTGAAATAAATACGATTTATGTGATTATATAATTATTATCTACTATAATTAAGGATTGCATGATAGGTATTTTTTTCACAGTGTTTAATCCCCTGAATTAAAAATTAATTGAGAAAAAAATTACCTATGATAAAAATATAGACTTTAAATTGTTCACAATGTGAAAACAACTCATATTAAGAAACTATTTCTCAACTTATACAAAACTCATTGAAGAAAAATGATAGATAATTAAGAATCTATAAACACTTTACCTAGCATCTAAAATCCTAGTAGACGATGACGTGACCTGATTACATTTAAAACCAAACACAAAAATAAAACCAAAATAATATAAAAAAGCACACCTGATATAAGGTAATGTTGTGTTGCAATCTCACCATGATAAACTATATTTCTTCACATAAATACATCATGATTTTGGACCTATAAAAGGATAAGGGTGTCAAAGCCTCATCAACGATTCCCACTCCTACATCTTCTGGTTGTCCTATTACAACTCCCACAATACCCATATATGTAAAATCAATTTATTGTATAGTTCATGATCCTAGTTATCTGTAATCTGATTTGGTAACTAAAAAATGGTGGTGTCGAAATTTAAGTCTACATACTCCCATCCAATCAAATGAGGATGATATGGGTGATAAATCCTCATCAAGGAAACATAAAACACATCATGGATATGTGCCAAGTGAGATTGTAAGTCCAATTAATAAGAAATATTTCCATGTTTTTTCATGATTATAAAGGTTCGAACAATCCTTGGTGCTAACATACCTAACATACACATCCTATTATATCCTATTCAAGGATAAATCTAAGAAAAACATAGTCATCAAATTCCAAATGTATCAGCCACCACTGACGGTATTTTTAATACTTATGATGGCTTTGTGTTGTGACCACCCTCATTCAAATCAACTACAGATTCTCTTTTTTCTCCCAAAGGAGATGCATCCCAACTAGGGACAACTCCACCAATTATTCCCAGAACATGTACTTCTTAATTTCTATACATAAAACTCTCCAAATGAATCAGAATTTATCAAATCATGATAACTATTACAATTGAAATATCTGAACATTATAAATTGATTTCCCCATCATCAAAAAAAATCATAGATAGAAGCCTAGATCATATCCTTAAAAACCTAGATAACTCTATCACTCTGTCCAATTATCTATGAATGATTACGCATGATTTATTTAATCAATTATATAATTTTCTCTTGTAAAACATTCTAAAACCTAGATGTGTACATCATTACCCTTTCATAAAAACATCATAGGGAGCCCCATGATGTCTACAATTTATTTCATGTACAAGTCGAAAAGTTATTCTACTTTTTTCCCTTTGATAATCCTAAAATGTGTCAATTTCATAATTTATTCAATGATAAACTACTAAAAAATATCTTACTAAGACTCTACAGTATTAAAAAGATGTGATACTTCTAAATCTCATACCATTTCCATACCAGAATGTGTAATGTTTGAAACAAACCATATATTCTCTTGTGTTTTTCTTTACATTTCTGACAGTTCAGACACCACGAAACAAAACCTAATGTTAAAAACATCATCAATGTCCACCAACATCGACGTATCAAGTAATGTTATAAATTGGTGTCCCTATGTTTAACATAAAAAATTATTAGTTTCCACTATCCAAAAAAATATCCACCTAGAAATAGAAACATCCAAACTGCTATAAAAGCACAAAGATCCATTTAGAGATTAATACAAATCAGTATAGGTATCACCACTATAATTTATGTTACTAAAACATTGGAAATTTTTGTTTATCACCATCTCAAGACAAACTTATTCATATAAGAATGTTACATCCTTTATTTATTCCAAAAAAAACTATCCACCAACCTCATTCACTCCCAATCTCATCTCATAAAACAAAATCCTTAAAGACTACTCCTAAAATTAGTCCTTTCTAGATTGTCTCAATAATTTACTACTCAATGCATCTGAAACCACATTCTATTTTCCAAGGATGTATCCAATATCAGAATCAAAATTATAAAGATACTTTATGAGGCTTCTAGGTCAAAAATATTAATATCTATGAGAAAAAAAATATATTTTAGAATCTTAAAAATAGAATACTTTGTAAAATACTCCCCAAAGAGTTAGTGACACCATGTTTTGAGTACATTAAAAACTTTTATCTCCTCAAGTTAATGGGATAGGTAGTTTAATAAGTCATAATTATAAAGAGACATAGTCCACCACATGTTTCTCCTACCTCAAGATATATCCCAAACCTATACAAGAAGCATCACAAATAACATCATAACCTGAACCCAATATTAGAAGAATATAAACGTGTATTGAATTAATCCTCACATTCATCTCCTCAAAATATCCCAAAAAAATTTCATTCCATTCAAAAATTTCACACGTAGGAGTTAAAGATATTATCAAACATATGATCTGGAGAAACCCAATAAAAACTATCTATAGTCACTAACCAAACCTGAAGTCTATAGTCACCAACCAAACCTGAAGAGCGTTAGATATGAATCAAATTTCTTAGATTCCCTCTAAGAATAATAGCCTATATATGTTTAGGATAATCTAACACACCTCTCCAAGAAATCCCATTACCTATATACTTCACTTCTAAGATAAAAAACACTAATTTTTAAATCTTACCATAAACATGATGATCCATCTTGTTTAGAAGAATAATATTGAAAAGGTATGGATGATCCTCCTCTCTGTTAGAAAACACCAATATACCATCCATGAACTGTAATGCCCGGACCCCAGTACCCCAGAGTCGGTGCATTATTTTAATACATTGGCATGATTACAATGAATCAAGTCCTGAAGGACCGATTAGTTTAGCAGTCTTGGAAAATAGATTACATACATGAACGTTACATTACACATTAGAAAATAAAACACATCATAAATGATCCTTTGATAACGCCATTAATCCCCAAGTTTAACTCTTTTTATAAATCATAATACACTTCTTGGAATCTTTGGAAAATAAACCATAAGAAAGGGGTGAGCTATGAAGCTCAGTAAGGGTAACTAATGTAGTGAAAAATTTTATAAATAAGCATAAACATTTAAGGAAATGTATAATACTAAAACAAAAGCCTTTTTAAACATAAACTTCACCATAATATGGAAAAGATACAATAAAATAATTCCATTTACTTATTCACATGGATATTCTACTGGTCGAATAATCACATGCAATATCAATAGCCACATTAATAATGATGGAATGTGTAATGTCAGATTATCAAAACCACATAGTCAAGGCCTTGTTCCATGACTACAAATATGATTTTTTCAAGGCATTGTTCCAAGACACTAGTTTGTCTCTGGATTCCTACCCATGCATCAAGGAGCTATAGCGGGCTCCACCCGTCACTTACTAAGACAAGTGCATTCATCATATAAAAAGGTTTAAACATAACATAAACATTCATATTAAAAATGGCATAAGAAATTTCAATACATTACCCATAAACCATGAATGGTATAAAAATAACACATCCACAGTCAAACATATAATAAAACCTTCTATACAATATGGAATATTTTTATCATAATAAATTAACTTCAAACAAGTTTAATATCCATTAAAGGATTTTGACATAGATAAAAATGATTTATAAAACTCTTTGAGAGAAATATCCCTTTTCATGAAAACATCTAAAATTTACAAAATTTAGAAAGGATGACATTTAAATACATTTTTTTAATAAAAGTTTCCCATACCACTTTGAAACTTTTGAATGTAATTAACATTTTAAAACATTCATGTCCATTTAAATAAATCCTTAAAACCATTTTGAAAACATTGACATTAATAAGAATGGATTAGAAGAATAAATAATTAAAACATTTAAAATGATGTTTTAGTAAAGGCACTTTAAAATAATCCCTTGGAAAACTATTTTATGAATCATGGACATGGATAATAAATATGTCCCAGTAGATACTTATGTAAAAACAACTTCGGATAATAAAGAGATTGGGAAATTAACCCTTACCAATTTGGTAACTTACGAAACATACACACTATGAAAGAAGTATCATACAATGAATTTGTAAATAAACATAAATTAAAGTGTATTACACAAATTATACAATTATAGTCAGTATATATACCACACAAAATGTAATAGTGGCAATATGGCATGAATCTCACGAGAATAAGGAGTCAGATGAAAACCCCTTACCTTGTACTTTCCTTTAGTCGAGGGTACGTTTAAACTCTTGTATTAAGATAATAGTATGTTATTAAATTATAATAGAATCATATTAATATTTATGATATCATACCTTATTAATTATTGACTTTATACTACCCATTTAATAATAATTTCAATGTTAAATTATCATTTTTGGTAATAATTGCTTTCTTTATCGTACGTTTTTGAACTTAATACTCTTGATTGTATCACTGAGATCAAGATTTAAATACTTACAAAATATAAAACATGATTTATGTAGCATATATATGTATAATAAAAATATGTATAATAGACATATATATGAAATGAAAAACACCGTTTATGGAGATAGAAGTCCGTACGTACGCATAAACGTTGTTTCCGTTTTCATATCGTATTGAACTGAACGAAGTGAATAAGATATATGTAAGTGCATATATATATATCTAAAGTATCATTATAATTTCATATATTACATACTTATTAGTAATATATAAATTTATAATCATTGATGAATTGTGAATGTGGAAATGAATCTCATCCCGTCGTGGAGATGGTAATATGTACGTACGCACGAGCGATAATATCATTCTTTTGATTTAAAATCGTATGTAAATAGATATTATATCATATATGAATAATAATAAACATGTTATATTTATAAGTTACATCAATTATACGTCATTATTATATTCATCCAAATAATAATGTATTGAATAACAATTAGACCACGATGTGGAGACGGTAAGCCATACGTACACAGGTATGGTGACATGTCATTTAAAGGATGGATAGAATAATTAATATATTTGTTCCATATTTATAATAAAATCACTGTATATATAAGATACTAGAGTTATTATTTTATAGTGGAAACAACAAAGAAAAGTAAGTGGAAGAATAAGAGAACTTGAAAGAGGGTGGTGAAATCATTACCTCTTCTTCGGGTTCATTTTTTTGATTTGATCAAAAGGGATCCTTAAGTTGGAATTATGAACAAAGAAAGGACTATAGTATGAATTTAGGATATTTTTAAGGATATTTGGGTAGGTTTAGGCCAAGACAAATAGCTTTGGAGGTGTGATTTTGAGAGAAGGGGAAGTTCCCTTTTATAAGAGGGGTGAGGGTCACTTTAGGAAAAGATTAAAGTATTATTTTATTATACAATCATATTCGGTTTATAATGTTTCTAAATGAATTTATATCGAGACATAGGTGGTTAGGGGTCAAAAAAATCTCAACCAATATGTTTTAGACATGTTCATGTTACCATTTTAACCTTATCTTTTAGATTTAACTCTTTGTTAAATAGTTTAACTTTTACTGTGTCTTCTTGTATTCTTACACTATATGGTTAATAAACATACTCTAAACAATCAAAATAACATCAAGTGGATCATAAATTACATATATAATATCCTCTAAGACCTTTGGACAAACCTTACATTTTTAGGAATATTATATCAACCAATAATATAGTATTTGTTTTAAATATTAATTTATGTCAATTTTGACACTATTTGATATTTTGTTTTTGTGAAAGTCATACAAACTTGATTACTTAGAAAAAGATACATTTAATCATCCCTAACATGTCATATTCACCTATAAAATTCTTTTATTTCATAAAAACTTTGAATTTATATTTATTTTTAATATTTATAATACCATTTATTTGATTATTTCATTAATAAGGTAATAACTCCATCCTCATTGTTTCAAAAATAAAATTAATTATTTAATGTCTAAAAATTATAAAAAAATACAATGATGTATGAAAACATTTTGGATATATAAATAATATTTATAGTCAAAAATATTACTTATATAACACCATATAAAAATTAATTACTAAATGATTTTTGTTTATTTCAATTTTTTCATTACATTAAATTAATTAATCTAAAGTATCATTATCATTAATAAGTGGCTACATGGAGTCCCCACATCGTCCCAAGGATTCCCATTGTAGTCCATTACTCATAAAATAAGGGTAGGACATGTGTAAGGTAATTTTTAATTATTTTAATATTCTTTTTACCTTGAATTTCCCTATTTACCTTTATCCGAGGTAAATAAATGTCAATAGTCACGATTCACCAAAAATTATTTTTATCTTATTGAATCAAATTTTACTCCTCGATATTAACCATGTCTCTCAGATTTTTGAAATTTAACTCACAGAAGCAGTAAAATTATGTTTTATGTGAATTTGAAAATTCTCCTAGGAGGCGTGTAAAAGACGGTGAAAAGTTCAATAAAATTTTAATATAACTAAAATTATTATAAAATGACTCCAATGAATTAAATTTAATTTATATAGGTATTATGTATCTATTTTGACCTAAAATACATTTAAATAAAATAAATTATTAATTAAATAAAAAGCCGGTTTTAAAAAATAACTTAGTGTTTTTCACTATTCATCAAAAATTAAAAGTTTTCAGAAAAATACCAGAAATTCACCCTAGGCTAATTTCGATATTAAAAATACAAAAATAATGTATATTTTACCAAATTCAAAAAATAGAAGTTGAATTTTTTAATTTAATATTTATTCCCATTTTCAAATCCAAAAGCCATATTTTTATGCAATAATAACTATCAAAAGATTGACACTCGTTTATTTCCAATTTCAATGTAAAATTACTTAAAATTACCAGAATTGGATTAAATGATAAAAATATAATCTATTTATACATCCAAACCATTAAAATATATAATTTAACACTTTAAATTATTTTGATTAAAAAAGTTGTTTTGAGTTAAAATATAGTATTTTTCACTATTCACCCAAATATGAAAGTAATCAGAAAAACACCAAACATTTATTGAAACAAAAATCTTATGTCCCGATTCTAAAGAAAAGTTTATTTTGTAAAAATTAATATATATATATATATATATATATGTATCAAATATTGGATTTAAAAAGGGTTCTCTATTAAAAGGTTGTAAAATATCATTTTTTGAAAAATAATTCTTTTATTTGAAAAAAAATGAATTTGTTCTTACATTATGTCTAAGAAACACATAATATGGATTCTAAAATTATAAGGATTATATAATGTTCAAAATTCAGTTAATACTATTCATAACTTCTTTTTAACGGCTAGTTTGGTAAGTCGTGATGCGCTTGAACTCAGTGTTATGTGTAGTGCAAGTTATTGCATTACTTTGAAGAAATAATGTATTATGAAATCTTGGGGTGTTACATTCTTCCCTCCATCAATAAATTGCATCCTCACAATTTGAAATTGTTCTTCTAAAATAAAATATTGAAAATAGAAAATACCATTGTGGGAAAACCCACATCAGAAATTGAGTTAATAAAATTTATTCTTAATAAGAGGTTAAGGTGAATGAAATAGTCACCACCAAATTAGTATCTAGATTATGAGAATATTAGTGGAAATTTAAGACACATAATTGGAGCAAAAATGTAAATATTTATAAGGAGTCATTGAGGTCATCAATCACAAACAATTGTATAATTGTGGTCCTTAAAACCACCAATCAATGATGATTTAAAATACTATCGGTTCAACAAAACGTAAGGTATTAGGATAACACATTTTTGGTTTTAAGATCTCTTCTATAAAGTTTAATAATTAATTTATCCGTAAAATAAGAGGAATATATATATATATACATACATGACAAGTATAGTTTCATCCTTCAACTAATTCCTACCACAAACTCATCTTTCACTCTAAAATATTCAATACATATATATATATATATTCTATTTATCCTAATCATATATTGTTCCAAAAATAAGAAATTTATAATTAAAATATAATACCCTTTTAAAAACTAAATTATTCAATCCAGGACATCACGTGGGTCAGTGATAGGTGATACATCATTGCCTCCCTTCAGTTGGACGTTCAAGTCTTGCGGCCTTGCCGGATGTGACGGGTTATCGCCCGACCACCAGGGTGTCCTTTTTATGGAAATAAAAATATAACATTAGAAATAGTATCAAATTTCATACATAATCCATTCCAACCTTTAGAATTATCCAAAATACTTATATCCAAACTCTCAGTCCAATGTTTATAAGGAAGTTATACATAATAAGGATCCTTTTTTCCAGGTAATAACATGTGAACGCCATAATCCTATATTTTTTACAACACCGCAACATAATGAAATACCAAAATCAACCATATGTTATTCCAAAATCACTACCTCATTATCAAGACCATATTAAATATTACCTTTCGTTCAACCATTTATTTTCAAAAAGTTGTAGCTTAATATTAATTCACTTTTCTTAGAACCATATAATCTCAAATACTCAGTAAAATAGTACTGATGTACAATCTTTATTTATCTTTATAATTCATGTAACCATTATACTGTCGATATAACACTCAAATGAAATAATTCGAAAATAATAACATAAGAACACTATGCATTCCTCTTTATATGATTTAGTATCATAACTTGATTATTATCCAATAACATCATTTGCGGTATACCCTTATGAATGGGACATTGATTCACTTAGTGTTTCAACGCCTTGAAGATGAAGAATTTTACATTTGAAAATTTTTTTACCCTTGCGATCACGTAAATGGTGTCATTTTTCGCCAAACTTATAACAAAATCTCATTCCCTTCATGCATTTAGCAAGGCAATTCATTCCACATTTATCACATATTGGAAAATCCTTCTTTTCCCTATTCCCATTATCCGTCTTTCTCTCTTCCATCCTTGTCTTCACATGCTCCCGTTAAAAGCCATAAGACTCTAGGAATTCTTTACTTATCTTATTAACACATGATAATATTTATTCATTTGATGATAATACATGGGGGACTATTTCATTTCTAAATGTTGGCTTAATACCATGAATGATATGAACCTTCTTACTCTTGGGATCATATGTATTGATGGAGTTCTCATTCCTTCTACTGGGCTCTATTTCAAAACAATGACATACACTAGGTCAGTTTTTATGTCATAATTCATAATTCCAAACAAATAAAATAACCAACTTAAATTGAACAGTTTATGGATATAATCCATAATCCTAAAAATGTTTTCATTGAGGAGGTATATACTCATAAACCCTTAATAGTGGTTTGTAAAGAAAACAAGAATTATCCTAAGCATATCCCCTGGGAGTGTCGTAACCAAGAGTGAAGCAAGCCCCATTTTCATGCACCAGTTCCCGTTCGATTCTAGCTTAAATCTATGTTTTCAGGTTTTACCCCTAGGTAAATCTGTTCCAGAGCTACCTCTACATTCTCATATCCAGACTGGGATATATTTTCTTGGAAAACTCACAAAATATCTATATTACCAAAATTCTATGAATTCCTTCTATACTAATCCTCAAAGTATATCTTAGGTCTCTGTGCTCTAATCAGAGTTAATCTAACTCTTGCTTTCGAGGTTATTGCTAAACTTCCTCTGATACCATTTGTAACACCCCGACCCCAGTTACCCAGAGTTGGTGCATTATTTTAGTACATTGGTATGATTACAAAGAATAAAGTCTTCAAGGACCGATCAGTTTATCAGTCATGGAAAATTCAATACATACATGAATGTAACATTACACATTATAAAATAAAGCACAACATAAATGATCCTTTTAGAACTCCATTAATCCACAAGCATAACCCTTCTTATCAATCATAATAAACTTCTTGGAATCCGAGGAAAATAAAACATAAGAAAGGGGTGAGCTCAGATGCTTAGTAAGGGTAAATAATTTAGTAGAATCTTTCATAAATAAGCATAAACATTTAAGGCAATGTATAATACTAAAACAAAATCCTTTTTAAACATAATCTTAAGAATAATATGGAACATATACAAGAAAATAATGTCATTTACTTATTAACATGGATATTCTACTAGTCGAATAACCACCTGTAATATCAAAAGTCACTTTCATAATGATGGATTGCATAATGAAATACTATCATAACCACATAGTCAAGGACTTGTGCCAATACTACAAATAATATTTTTTCAAGGCCTTGTTCCAAGACACTAGTTTGTCTCATGAGACATACCGATGCATCGAAGAGCTATAGTGGGCTCCACCCGTCACTTACTAAGTCCAATGCATTCCTCATATGAAAAGGTTTAAACATAACATAAACATCGTATTAAAATCGGCATACAAAATGTCAATAATTTACCCATAAAACGTGAATGGTATAGAAATAACACATCCACATTCCAACATATCACAAAAGATTCAATACAATACATAATATTTGTATCATAATAAATCAACATCAGACAAGTTTAAATTCCATTATAGGATTTTGACATAGATGAAAATGATTTTTAAAACTCTTTGAGAGAAATATCCCTTTTTCATGAAAACATATAAAATTCACACAATTTAGATAGGAAGACAATTAAATACATTTTCGTGTCAAAGTGTCCCCTACAGATTTTAAACGTTTGTAATGTAATTAACATTTAAAAGTATTCATGTCCATTTAAATAAATCCTTAAAACCATTTTGAAAACATGGACATAAATGAGAATAGTTTAGAAGAATAAATCTTTAAAACATTTACAATGATTTGTTAGTAAAATTGCCATAAAATAATCCCTTGGAAAACTATTTTAGGAAACATGGACATGGATAATAAATATGTCCCAGTAGATACTTACGTAAAAACAACCTCGGATAATAAAGAGATTGTGAAATTAACCATTACCAATTTGTTAAATTTCGAAACATACACCATATGAAAGAAGTATCATACAATGAATATGTAAATACACATAAATTTAATTTAATTACACAAAGAATACAATTATGGGTAGTATATACACCACATAAAACATAATAGTGTCAATATTGCATGAATCTCATGGGAATAAGGAGTGAGATGAAAACCCCTTACCTTGCACTTTCCTTTAGTTGAGGGTACATTTAAACTCTTGTATGAAGATCGTATTGTGTTATTAAATTAAACTAGAACCATATTAATATTTATGATATCATACATGATTCATTTATGACTTTATACTATCCATTAAATAATAATTTCCATGTTAAATTAACATTTCAGGTAATAATCGCTTTTTTTATCGTACATGTTTGAACTTGATACTCTTGATTGTATCACTTAGATAAAGATTTAAATAATTCCAAAATATATAACATGATTTTTATATCATATATATTTATAATATAAATATGTATAATAGACATATATATGAAATAAAAAACACCGTTTATGGAGACGGTAGTCTATACGTATGCATAAATGCTGTTTCTGTTTCCATATCGTATTGAACGGAACTAAGTGAATAAGATATATGTAAGTAAATAAATAAATAAATATATATATCTAGTATAATTATTATGTCATATATTACATACTTTTTAGTAATATATATTTTTATAATCGTCGATGAATTGTGAAAGTGGAAATGAATCTCATAGTGTCATGGAGACGGTAATCTGTATGTACGCACGAGCGATAATATCATTATTTTGATTTAAAATCATATGATAATAGATATTATATCATATATTCACAGTCATTAAAATTTTATATTTATTATTTACATTAATTATACATCATTATTATACTCATCCAAATAATAATGTATTGAATAACAATTACACCACGACGTGGAGACAGTTAGTCGTACGTACGCATGTATGGTGACATGTCATTCAAAGGGTGGATATAATAATTAATATAGTTTATCCATATTTATAATGACATCATAGTATATATAAGATACTGGAGTTATTATATTACAATTGAAACAACAATGAAAGAGTTAGTGGAAGAATAAGAGAACTTGAAAGAGGGTGGTGAAATCATTACCTCTTCTTCAGGTTCTTCCTTTTGATTTTATAAAAAGGAATCATTAAGTTGTATTTTTGATCAAATAAACTCCTCTAGGGTGAAGGTAGGATATTTGGGAGGATATTTGGGCAGGGGTTGGCTGAGACAAATGGCTTTGAAGGTGTGATTTTGAGATAAGGGGAAGTGCCCTTTTATAAGAGGGGTGAGAGTAACTTTAGGGAAAGATTAAAGTATTAATTTATTATACAGTAATATTCGGTTTATAATGGTTAAAAATGAATTTATTTCAAGACATAGGCGGTTATTGGTCTAAATAATCTCAGCCAATAGGTTTTAGACAAGTTTAGGTTACCATTTTAACCTTATCTTTTCGATTTAACTCTTAGTTAAATAGTTTAACTTTTAACGTGTCTTCTTGTATTCTTACACAACATGGTTAATAACCATACTATAAACTTCCAAACGAACATCGAGTGGCTCATTAATTTCATATATAATATCATTTGAGCCTTTTGTACGAATCTTACATTTTTAAGAATATTATATCATCCAATTATATAGTATTTGTTTTAAAAATTAATTTATGTCAATTATGACAATATTTGGTATTTTGTTTTTGTGAAAGTCATAAAAACTTGATTACATCAAAAAGGATACATTGAATCTTCCAAAACATGTCATATTCACCTAGAAAATTCGTGGATGTCATTAAATTTTAAATTTATATTTATTTTAATATTTATAATACCATTTATTTGATTCTTTCATTAATAAGGTAATTTTTGTATCATCATTTTTTCATAAATAAACTTAATTATTTAATGTATAAAAATTATAAAAAATATACCATGATGTAGTAAATCCTTTTATTTTTCTATACAATATTTATAGTAAACAATATTACTTATATAACCCCATATAAAAATTAATTACTGAATGATTTTTGTTTTTATCAATTTTGTCTTTACTTTAAATTAATTAATCTAAACTGTCATTATCATTCATAAGTGGCTTAAGGAAGTCCAAAAATCAACCCAATGATGCCCATGGTCGTAAATTAATCATCCAATAAGGTTAGTACATGTGTTAAGGTAAATTTGAATTATTAAAATATTCTTTTGAACTTAAATTACCCTATTTACCTTTAACCGCGGTAAATAAAAGTCAAAAGTCACTATTCACTAAAAATTATTTTTATCTTATTGAGCCACATTTTACTCCATGATATAAACCATGAATCTCATATTTTCGAGATTCAACTCACAGAAGCGGTAAAATTACGTTATATGTTAATTTGAAAATTCTCCAAGGAGGTGGGTAAAGGACGGTGAAAAGGTTCAATAAAATTTTTATATATCTAAAATAATTATAAACTGACTCCAATGAATTAAATTGAATTTATTTATGTATTATATATCTATTTGGACCTAAAATAAATTTAAATAAAATAAATAATTATTTGAATAAAAAGAAGGTTTTAAACATTAACTCCGTGTTTTTCACTATTCATCAAAAATTAAAAGTTTTCAGAAAAGTACAAAAAATTAACCATAGGATAATTTAGATATTCTAAATCCAAAAATGATGTCTATTTTATCAAATTCAAAACATATAATTTTAATTTATTAATTTAATATTAATTCCCGTTTTCAAAACCAAAAGGAATATTTTTAAGAAATAATAACTATCAAAAGATTGACACTTGTTTTTGTCCAATTTCAATGTAAAATTACTTAAAATGACCAGAATTTGATTAAATGGTAAAAATATAATCTATTTATACTTCCAAACCATTAAAATATATAATTTAACACTCTAAATTATTTTGATTAAAAAAGTTTTTTTGAGTTAAAATATATTATTTTTTACTATTCACACAAATATGAAAGTTATCAGAAAAACACCAAAAATTTATTGAAACTAAATTCATATGTCCCAATAATAAATAATAAGTTTAGTTTTTCAATAAAAAATTATATAAATGTTTTAAATATTTGATTTAAAAAGGGTTTTCCATTAAAAGGTGGTAAAATTGCTTTTTTTGAAAAATAATTATTTTTTCTAAAAATATGAATTTGTTCTTACATTATGTCTAAGAAAATTATAATATGGATTCTAAAATTTTAAGTATTATGTAATGTTGATAATTCAGTTAATGCTATTCATAAATTCTTTTGAACGGCTAGTTTGGTATGTCGTGATGCGCTTGAAGTCAGTGTTGCGTGTAGTGAAAGTTATTGCATTACTTTGAAGAAATAATGTATTATGAAATCTTGGGGTGTTACATGAAAATAGTAAAAAAATAGTCAAAAAATTTATTATTAGTTTGGTTTATAAATTCCATAAATACTAAATGAGTGTTTGTGAGACTGAATCGCATAACATGATACTCAAAATGACCATAGAGGCCCATAAATTTCATCTTAGGTGTATCATATTATT
The DNA here is from genome assembly GCA_963277665.1 of Viscum album. NCBI lineage: Eukaryota > Viridiplantae > Streptophyta > Magnoliopsida > Santalales > Viscaceae > Viscum > Viscum album. The sequence continues at coordinate 517,076,118 of OY728145.1, forward strand.
GAACTCTAAACCGGTGGTACCCAAATTGATGGTACATAATTAAAAAACAAAATGCCCCTATAATATGGTCCAATAGAAAACCATTCCTTCCCAAAGTAGTTGTGTTCTAAATTGTCACCCCAATCCTCTTTTAATAATCCACCCAAGGTATTATAAAACAATGAGGCTTCTTAGCAAAGAGGATTGAAAAATCCCATAGTGAAACACTAGGAAAAATAAATTACATATCATATAAGTCCTCAATTTGGAACTTATGTTCCCTAAACATATTGTGTTCCACTGAATAAGAATGAATTTTTTGGCAATTGTATCAGGGACCAGGTAAATAGTAAACTCAACCTTTCTTTGGGGTGGAAATCTTAAAAAATCATCCAAAAAGACCTTAGGGTATGCACTCAACCCTATATGAATTTGACAACCCAAAAAATTCATCAACATAATGAATCTTATCTAATAAATGGAATTAGATTACCTTGTCATAGGGAACAACATGACGGACACATCTCAATCTAGACTCCAACTCACCCGTAAAATTATGACCCTTCCCATCGCAAAAGATAAACTAAAGTCGAATACGATAATAGTATGTCTAATCCATAACACTTATCATCCAATCCATGACTATAACTAAATATATGATATCAATATCACGAAATAAGATGTTCTATACTACCATGTAATCAGATATCATCACCCGAAAGAAAGGGCACCTAAAACATTGTTTGTACCACCTTCAGAATGGTGTGGAAAAATTACACAAGTATTGAATAAGTTCGAAACACAACCCCAAAATATTAACTGAAGTTGATTATATGACAAGAATATCAACACTTGTATAAAATAATTATAGAGCCAAATATGATTAAATAAAGACCATACCCCTTTACATCCCTCAAGTATATAATTTTCTGAAAATTTCCATCTAGTCTCGGAAATATGAACAACCCCCTTGGACATTATATTATACCCACCCCGCTTTGAAGTATTAGTAGAAAACATAAAACCATTATTGAGAGTTGTCCCTACCATACTAACCTATGATATACATAACAAAATGCTTCTGATGGAACAATAATCTACATGAATGATATGTCTTAAGAGCCTCCTTATATATAGGCTTGGCATGACCACTCCTTCCAAACTAATAAAAGAAAATGTTATTCCATCTTAATTAAGCTCATTAAATAGGTCCTCAAGAAAATTGACCACCAGTTCACTTCATTATCTCAACAAAAGACTCACCCAATATATCACTAACGCAAATCTAAGATCCACCCAAACTTGTACTCCCAACTATATAGAACACACCAAAGATACATTTTAAACAACCTTTAAAAATGCTAAAAAGGCACATTCAAATCCACATTAACCAAGTATCATGCCTCATAACCAACTAAAACCTATGAGTTGTTAGGTACTGAATGGGGAAAATCTCATTTTTTAGATGTGCCAGCTCAGAATAATGAGTAGAACACTCTAGAATGATACACTCCCCCTTATCTAAGGTCTAAAACTCCTAGGACTTCATAGTAATTAATTAAAATGGATAAAACTACTAATTTATTATTTTCATTAAATTTTCCCTATTATAATCCTCATGAAACATAGTTTTTTGGACATAGTCCCACTATCCCCTTCCTATTCCATTTGGAATAAGCACATTAAAAACAACCCTTAGAGTCTTTAAGAGTATCCAACAAGATAAATATATTTTCAATCATTTTAAGAAACTATTTCAATTCCTATGGTTATTTATAAGCAATTAAGGCAGGTGGATGATGATTTATAAATTATTATCCATAATCCACCGATCATCTAAGGATATTTAGTCCTTGTTGATCCAATGTTAGATAATATTGGATTACAACTTCCCCAAATAAGTTACATTAGAGGATTCTCCAATGGACTTGTTGTAGAAGCTTCCACTCCCCTAATTGGAAGATCTCTTCTAGGAGTCATTGTATAATAATAAAAAGACAAAAACCAATTAGTCAAGAATATATTTTATAATAACATTACTAATATATGGTATCAGAATCTTCACATTAATGAAAAATTAATTAAAATAAATATTTAATGTCACCAATAGAAATGAAACAATTTTATAAGTAATATTTACATTTATATATAACTAAAATATATTTCATTCAAATGACCTTAAAAACCAAGTCTCAAACACAGAGAAGAACTTCATTCAACTCAAGGAAACTCATGTTCAAAAAAATTAATGATCTTCTTGGACACCCTCCCATACCCACTACCAAAATTCAATGAGTCCAAACTCATGTCTACCATAGACACTAAACCAGAATCATGTATTCATAAAAACATTATGTTTATTGTTCTTATAATACCAAATTGAAATAGTCCAACAAGATTCAACTAGTCATGCTACCCAATATGGCCCATCCTCCTAAGGTATAAAAAAAGATAAATGGAAAAAGTGTTGAATACACCAAATATAATACACACAACAAGATTATAACATGAATGTAAAGGATACAACTAGATCCCTAAAAACAAAGAAATATTGACAAAACCAAAAAATTGTGAAATATATAAGGCCAACAAGTCTCCATGTGACCGACTATTACCTCTATACCATCCCGTGAGATCTAATAACAATAATATAGTTTTTATAGTATTTTAAATAAAAACACTTTTAAATAAAATTTACATAAATCCAAACAAATTTATAAATAATTTTCTTTTAGTTTTAATAAAATACTTTGGTATACATTAATCCAAGAATATGACATCTATATGTGATAAAATTGAGGTAATATCCATTCACCATATTGTAATAATTTAATCACACATCCATTATAAAATCCCTCATGTAAAACCATGATTAAAAACTCGTGATAAAATAAGTGAGTGACTATCCAGGATAAAAAATCATGCAATATATAACCATAAATGAAAAAGGATGAAATATTGGGTTCTATCCTATAGGGATAAGTAATGAAAATAATTGATGATAAAATACGAATAATTTTGGTACTATCCAATATCAATTTCTTCTGTAGTCCATCAATATCTTGAAATAACCCCATATTGGTTCCAGACACACACTAGGGTCACCAATTTACTTTTCCGAATTCTACCTTGCTTCTCAACGTACCATTTTAAAAATAATTTTTAAAACCCTTCAAAAAAATTAATTAAACATTTTCTATGTTAATCATATACATTTTGGATTTTTAGAACCCAATTAAAAATAAATAACCCCCTTAAAAACATTAATCGAGTAATTTGTGTGAAAAAACCCCATTTTTTATGTAAACCCACTTGAAAACATGTGTCTTCCATATAAGTATCATGAATCTATAGATAAATTGAATTAAAAGAATAAAAATGTAATTTCACGTGAACAAATATAAATTCATAGAATTATACCATTGTATATAAACCCCTATCTCAAGAACAAAGGAACCAAATACACCTTTGGTAATGAATGGTGAAAACGATGGATTGGCCTTTGTATGACAAAGAGAAACAAGAAAATTCAAGTCATTGGTAAAAATAAATAAATTGAATATATAAACCTCCAAAAAAACCAATGGATGTCCCACTAAAAAATTTAATATTGAAATAGATGAATACTTACACAAAGAGAAGAACCACATCCAAAATGATGATCAATTGCAAAATGAATGATCCAAAGGGAGTAAAAATCCAAAAAAAAATCATCCAAAATAATATAGGGGTTCAAGAGTAAGTGATGTGGACTGAATAAAAGTTTATTTAGGATATCCATGCATTAAAACACACTGGACTCGAGTATTTCATGTTTTGTAACCATTACATGATGTGTAATCATAAAAATTAATAAGTTGCGGAAATAAAAATTTCCTAAAATTAAAATAAATACTTTGACAATTACACAATATGAACCCAACTAACCCAATTGATTTATTTTATGACCTATACAAGACTCAGGGTATATTCTCGTAGATCAATACATAGTGTGTAACCATATATAAGATTATTCACCGCATAATATCCCATTTTTTATTAAGTTATTGATTATGTGTACTTCCCAAAAATTAATCCATTTCTAGATACTACAAGGGAATGTGGATATTTCATTTTTTTACCTAGGATTCATATATCCAAAAAGTTAATTTTGGTCAATGAATCGATCATCACCTAGTGCACAATAATGGGACTTTTTGTACACCTTTTTTGACGCTCCATGGGAACATAGTTTTGCTAATTCACAATTTCTTTATAAACCATAATTATGGATTAAAATAAATGATAAAAATGAATGAACTATGTTAAAACAAATATTAATTATATTGAAAATAAAGTAGAATGATTTAAAATTCAATAAATGATTAAATTTATTTCCTCAAGGATTATTTCTCTCAGTATTTTTTCTGGTTTTAGTCAATGGATAGAACACAAAGGAATAATTTATTCAATGAATATAGTAGAATGTGTTGCGATTAGGAGTAACCATATAATATGATTACTAGGGTGGAATATGTCCCTATTTGTCAGAATCATATATCATGATATATAATTTATAACATTTAATATAAATAACTCTCAGACTCCCCAAATATGATAATAGTGGAGTTCAATGAGAGATCACATGGTAGAGAATATAGAAGAAAAAATTGTCAATTTTTTCCTCATAAGAAATATAGAAAAAGAAACCTAGGAAAATGTATCATATGAATAGGAAAATTTTTATTTTGTGAAAATCAAGGGAATAATTAAATGAATAGTAGAGAGAAAATAAAGACTGTGATTGATGTAAATAAATTTCCTTTAATAGATATATTTATAGTTCATTACCTTAAATGTTGAGAACTTAGGAATTATATATGTATATTTCCTCTTACATGGTTAATCCCATATAAAAACTAAGGGTTTATGTTATGTATATCATTGAAGTTTAATGACTGAATTATTTATTTATTTGGATTCAATAATTATGATGTAGAAGTATTTATATCAAACGTATTTTGGTAATAATAATATTGAAGAATATAAGGATTGTGTAATTTTTCTTGTATAAAATAATGAGCTCATATAATATTAATATAATATTACGGATACCATAAAGGTTTTATGAGATTAAGTTTGATCATATGGTCAATGGGTCAGAAAACCCTGTTATGGTTTTATGTGATGGGGTTTTTATGTGATTAATTACATTTTTTGACAAGTTTTATTGGATTGAGGTATATAAAAACCTTAGGATCATCATGAAGCATTATTTTAGGAATAATTACATTTTTATATGTTTTAATGTATTTAATTACATTTAGGGTTAATGTTATAATTGAGGTTAAGGAAATAACAAAAAATTATTTTTATTATATTTTATGAACAAAAAAATTTTCTAGAAAACCATATCATTACAAACATTATTTGATGATGAATGTTATTTTTGGGAATCTTCAGCATGTTTATAGGAATAATATATTAATTGTATTCATACATTTTTAAAAATAAGAAAATCCACATACTGGGTGACTACCCATTTCATCTAGCTAAGAGACATGGCATGATCCCATAACCGTAGAGATACATGGGTATCATGCCTACCACTGGCCTATATGATGTCCTTGTTAATAAGAATTTTTATTAGTAAAATTATTAGACATATAAATACATATGGAATTGATTATATTGAACTTTCAGTGATATAGTTATGGTTTTATAGAATAATATATAATATTGTAGATATTTGTCAAATTAGTTTTGATTTGGTAAATATTTTGAGGTAGATAGAAAGAATTATAATTCATTTATGGATATTGTTGTCCATTTAATGATAAATTTTTTATTTTAGGCATAAAAATTAATCTTCTATATTTATTTATTTGAGTACGAAATGATCTATAAATTGAACAAATGAGAATGGACGTATGAAATTATATATATGAAATAAAAATATATAGGGTAAGTAAATTTAAATAAATTTGATATCATGACAGAAAAATAAACCCCCAAATTTTTTAAAAACGTCATGAAATAAAATTTCATACATTTATCATCATTTCTGATGAATAGATTTCCTTTCCACCAATCATAGATTAATGGTTTTGTGGTTGTTAACATTATTTTGTTCATTCACTTTCTTATAATTAATGATCTCCGAAAATCTTCATAATTATTTGGGAATTTTGATTTTATTCTATATATAAAATTTTACTTACCACATATGTTCACCTATTTGGAAACATATTTATTTTGTTACTCTAGATGGGCATTATTTTTCCCTTCCAAATTTATAATATGATGTTTTATTAAACCATTTTATAATGTGAGATTTCAAGTAAAGTATTTTAAAAATCCATACCCATGATTTTCCAGCACATGATGAAATTTTAAAGATGGAGTTTATCAATTGAGCGGTGAATGTGACACCCGAGATATTTCAAAATAGGAACATTGTGTTCAATAGTGTATATGAAATATAACAATGATCCTAAAGGAACAATGAAAACAATTATTTAAATATGACTACTGCAACCTAGAGGTAAATTTTGAGTATATTAATAGTAATAAATAACTTATGAATGATATTTTTCATAAAACATTATAAAATAAATTCCTTGGTTATAAATTTATTATAAATAAAATTCATAATCATTTCAATATAAAAGAAATCTTTTTTTGGAAAAAATATTTTTATGTGCACAATGTGATTTTATCTTAATAATTTTAATTCAGTTGAAACTAGTGAATTATTATAATGATATATTTATATTATATATTCAAAAAAATTTATTTATCCATGTTCTAATATTTTTTCTAAGGAAGTGAAAAAAATAAATCTAGTTTTATTCTTAAAAATTTTATTCACATAGATTGTTGTTCTATTATGTTTATCACAGTTAATTTATAAATATTTGAAAAACATTTTAGAAATTTTATTACAAAAAATTTACATAATAGTTTATATCAGAACATCAAAAGTATCATAGAGTGAATTTTTCATAATATGCTTGAAAATAGTAATTTTTTCTATGAATAGTGAAAAAATCAAATTTTTATTTAAATTTTCTAATAGTTTTGAATCATATATAAGGTTAATTTTTTTAAAAAAAATACTTTTACATTAATATTTTTTAAATTTTATTAATATTATAAATTTTTTGAAAGGAATTTTTTTTATCTATAATCATCTTATACTTAAGATAGCTTTTATTGTAAAATCACTTTTTCATCACACATATAGGTTTCATTATAAATAAAAAACATTTAATTACTCAAATTTAATTTAGTAAAATGTACTCAATAATTGTAATATTAAAAATTAATATTATTTAATTACTGAAACATAATTTTTGGTCATAATTAATAGCAATGGCATGAAAAATTAATTATCACGATTGAGGTTAAAATAGGGTATTATATATTACATGTGTCTTTGTTAAAATAAATTTTAATCAAAAATCAGTTTTTTATTTCAAAATTTTGATTAATCATGTACATATTGTATAAGGTGTATCATTTATTTTTATATAAGAATTATTAATTATCTAAATTAATATCATACTAGTTACCATGGTGAAATCTAAAATTGTAAACGTAAGTAAACATGGATCAAAAGGGGGAAATCGTAAAAATGATTAATTTTTTGGTTTTGGATGTTTTTATAAAAAATAAGATTATTTTTCTCCATTATTTTCTAATTTTTTGACTATTGGGTGGATATTGACTACCCATTATTGAATAGTTATTGGTATTTACAAAATTAACCTCTTCAGTGTTTAAAGGGAACATCCTCCCCTCACATATTAACACTAATTAACCTATTTAGTATGAAAAACCACGAAAAAAACATCCTTAAAACATCATTATCCACTTCTTATTGCTCAGATAACTCAAAAGAACAACCATGGGGTCCTTACTATGAGATCTAAATTAATTTTTTCAATGTAAAGGTAATCATCATTCCAAATCCAATTATTTTTTTATTCTTATCCACCTTTTTAATTATTGAATTAGTAATTTTAAAATAATAAAACCAGTATCTACCGTTTAACGAGATTTTATTATGTTATTAAATAGCTTATATCCAACTCCCCATATATTAAATGGGAAACAAAAATGCAGATTGTGTGTACGGGGGATTCTATCTTGTGAACTGATATAATTTAGTTTCCATCACCACATAATGTGGATGAATATAAGGATGTATTTAATGTATGTATATATATATATATGATATTTATGATATAATTATACTCCTTAATTTACAAAATCACATTGGTGTTCTTACTGTTCATCCCATGGGAAAATGAAAATTTCACCCGTGCATATGTGTATACTACCACCTCTATAAAGTAATGTGATTCAATTTTATTTTTATTCCTTAAAGGACTGTAATAAGGATTAATTTTATGTAGATATATTATATTTATGATATTATAATGATTTATAATGATAAATTATTCTTCAAATTTATTTATCTATCCATAATCAGAATGAAAACAACAAACATGTGCATGTACAAACTACCATCACCATGAACAATGTAGCCAACATTTCTATCTATAAATTTTTAGACTATTATAAATACTTATATACAGAATATACATGATATGTAATCATGGAAATCATTATTATGTTTATGTAACCAAAATTAATATACAACTATTGAACCAACCAAACAAAAACATACAAGAAATACGAAGTAGTTAATGTGAGAAACAGTGATTTTCAAAATGAATTGTTAATACACAGGTGATAAATGATTATAAGTAATATAATATATCATATATATTATTAATGTTCAATGATATATATAATAAATCTATATATTTATTATAAAAGCAGATCAATGATATATGAAGGAATTTGGACGTCATATAAGGGATTCTATCTCAATTTCCCTTCATTAAGGAATGTTTCAAAATTATGAACATAATTTAATTTATATGGTGTATATACTATCCATTTTAAATTATGTATTATTAATCCAACAAATTTCATGGAATTATATGATTCATTTCAATCTATTTCATCGAAGGGAATTTGAAAAGAATGTAACCAAGTGGTTAGTGTCTCATAACTCAATATCCTTTCATTGGGTTGTATTACTTCTTCATTTTCCTTAATATCCTAATATTACATGTTTAAATTATTATAATTATATCATGTTCTATATCCTATTTTATTGAGTTTATATTCATTTTTACATTTCATCACATCATTTATAACTTCTCACCTACACATTATGATCAATAAGAGTGTTTTTATCTAAATATTTATTGTTTGGGAAAAATGTTATGTTATAACCCTATATTATTTTATGAGGATTATCCAAAACTAAATTGAATTTTTAATTCATAATTCTCATTATATTAATAATAATTAATGTTTAATTTTATGTCAATTATTTCATGGGGTTTATGATTCAAAATTCACCATTGTGGTAAGGGTTTTTTTACAGTGTCATCATTCACCAGGATTATTTATGTCTAAGGCTATATTGGGGTTAATTATATGATATGTCAGTTATAAGCATAATATATGTTATTATTCTTTAATTATTGTTTTATAATTTTATTTTTTTTCATTACTTTTCATCATATGTATGCAAAATATAAAAAAATTCATGAAAAATAGTATTTATTTCCTTTTATTTTAAGAATCCACTATTCCATGTGCATGTTTTCCAATAATTATTTTTTATAAATTTATATAATGTACTCTAATTTTTTAGTAAATAAATTATAACCATGTCCTACCACAACAAAGTTGTTGAAAAGTAATCTTCATATCATTTTTTAATAACATACTTTTTATCCTTTTTAACAAAAAAGTTTATTTGAATATTTTCCTTTAATTACATAACATGAGTATAATTATCCATCATAATGACCACCCAACTCATTGATGAGTATTTTAAAAGATTAAAAGGTTCTTTTAAATAAAATTATTGTCCAAATATTATATGAATTTATTGTTTATTAAGGTGGATTTCATTTTGAAAATGGTGCTTCCTCCTGAACATATTTATGAAATTTTTATGGAATTCCTATTAACCAACAACAACAATTATTATTTTAGATATTCTAAAATGAGTATGTGTTGTAATAGTATCATCCTAATTATTTATTCATATAGATTTATGACATTTTGTCTTCATATTTACTATTTTTATACAGTCAGAATATTAATTTTAATGGTTTATGATTTTTAATTGATTGGGAAATTTATTAATATTTTTATGTTAGTTTTTTAATTTGATTTTTTGGTTATAATATTTCACCCATTTAATATGAGGAATGAATTTTACGTAGTAAGTGAGGTTTAAAGATCGTTATATCCCCGCAATTCCTTGGAAGTTCTCACTATACAAAACGGTCTGGGTCTTTGGATGAGGCCTTAAACATTTATGTATTTTATCTTGGAATGAAGTCATGATAGTATTTTCATAATGTCATGAATTATTAAATATGTCATTATGTGATTATTTATTTATGTCTATTTAATTATTTGAATAGACCGGATATCTGAGAAAAGGTTTTAATCTAATGTTATTAGTTATAAATAATTGATTAGAATTTATTAAAGTCATATTATTCATCTTGATCTTGGTATTAATTAAATGGAATCTATTTTCATATATTTACTTTTTCATATTGATTATTCATTTTTTATTTATGATATATTCCACTATACGTATACCCTTATTAGGAATCTATGAGAACCCATTTCTTATTTATAATTTCCCCATAATTATTGGAAATACATTATGATTTATATCAAGGGATATACTAAAGGGAATTGTGGTGTTCATGAAGAAAATATTATGTTGTATTTTATGTTGAAAAATTTAGTGTCAAATCCATTTAATTTTCTAGTTTACCATGTCTACTATACTATTTTTTCTCTTAGGTTTCATTCTCTTATATCATATGGAAACATATAAAGTAACCATTTGATATAGGATACATGGTTGGGGGCCTTTAAAGTTGGTATTAGAAAAAGATTATTAGAAACCTTGGCAACATGATTTATAAATAAAATTTAATTTTTAATACATCCTTATAACATACATAAGGATAAGTTTTCATATAGGAAAATATTAAAAAGGTTTAGTTAGGTACATATTATGTAATTTTACATGATATATATCCATGTCTTGATACTAAAGGTGGATGTTGTTGTAGTACAGTTCCGCCTAGGTGTAATAACTCTGAATAGGGGAAAATGGGATTTGACTCAATTATCACCCATCGTAAAACTATATTATTTACTTCATACATTATTTAAAACTCCTGGAGGATATTATTTACTAAATAAATATTTTATTAATGAACCAACATGATATATTTGAAAAGATGATGAATATTAATTAAATGGGATAAAAATAAGGTATCTTAGATTTAAATTAATGTATCATGATTCTAACATTCAATAAATTAATATAAGTGTTTCCACTACGATGGCTCCTCAAACTATGATTTTAGGGTTTAGACACTGGTTGGAACCAAGGTATTCATGTTAACAGTGAATAATATGGAAAATGTTGTGATTATGAGCAACAAAATTGGATAACAAATGAATTTATTGGTATCATTATTATTACTAATAATACTTCATGATATATTATTAACAAAATCCACCTTAAACAACTCTTAGACTAACCAAATTAAAGAATAATATTATTTATTGAGAACTAGTGTGGTGAATACCATGGGGAAATAATGTCTCAATTTTATTCATGTCATACAAGTGAAAAAAACTAAGATATTGTCTCAAATAAATGATAAAAAGTTTTATCAATTGAGAATAAAGTCATAAAACAATTAATTGCAGAGGAAAAAATGAAGTGTATGATAGAAGGAAATAAATTACATCACAGGGACCTATTTATCATTTTTGTGTAAAATGTGGAGAAGTTGGGAAATATCCATTCCATTTACCTATAATTGTGGTTAAATTCTAGATCAAGGATTTTATTATGTTATTATATTCATTGAAGTGGAGTAACTAAGATTTTTATGTATTATAATACAATAGTTGTGTTTTATATATATTTTTATCAACTATATTTTGGTTAAAAAATCATAAAACCTGTAATTATTGTGTTATTTTTTTAAATCATATATTTCATAAAATATGATCAAATTTAGGGTTATGGATTACATCATTGGTTTGTTTTTTATTTTTATCACATGTTAAATTTCTTTGACACAAATTTTGTGCTTTAATGTAACGTGGTTTTCATGTGATTAATTATATTTTTGGAGATGTTTTATTGGATTGAAGTATATTTAACAATTTTGTTAAATATTAATAATTATTTAAATAAGAATTGTATTTTTATATGTTTAATGTTATTGATAACATTTTGGTTCATTATTATCCTTTATATTAATTTAATAATATTTTATTAATAGTATTTGATTATATGGGGAATAATGATGTGTTGAAAATCAAAGTGGTTAAAAAGTTATTTGATGATAAACATTAATTTTGAGGAGGTTCATAAAATGTTTTAGAATAATATAGTAATTATATTAATATTCATTAAATACTTTGATAAATAACATTTGATGCAACAACCTATTGAATTTGGAAAGGCTATGTGGCCAAAACCCTACAACTGAAGTTAAAGAAGGATGCAACTTCCACCACTAGACTACGTGAGGTCCATATTAATATTCCATTGTACTTATATAAATAATTTAATTTAAAAATATATATGTAATTGATTGATTTGATATTTGGGTGTTATATTTGAGGTATTAAGGAGTAATGAATTATATTAGATAACTCATGTTAACCATATTTTTTAGGAAAATATTTAGATATAGAAGGAAAATATTTATATTATTTTATATATATTATGATCTATTAAATTCAAATTTTAGTGCTCTAGTAATAAAAACATTCCCCAAGGATATTCATTTTTGTTGTATGAAACGAGGTATAAGTTTATCAAAGTGTAATGGTATGATTATATTATGCTTATGAAATAAAAATATATCAGGTAGGAATATTTATTTATTTTCACTATATTCATAATAAAATAATCCCCATGAGTTATGAAAATAATCTTGAAATGACGTTAGATACATTGTCCATAATTTACCATATATTAGAGGTTTTTTCACCCATCACAATTTTTTTTGTTTTTGGTTGATAACATTCTATTGATCATTAACATTAATCTTATCAACGATCTTTCTCACTCTATATAAATATTTGGGGCCTATAATTTTCATAAAATCCCATATTTTCACATTCAAAAAATGTTATCCAATTTTTAAATATAATTTTCTGTTATTCTAGTTGACCTTCGATTTTCCCAACGACACATTCAATGAGGATATTTTACTAAAAAAATTTATAATGTTGAATTTAAAAATATCGAAAGTAGAACCATTGATTTTAGAGTGTGTGTTAAAATTTAAAGGAAACATTAATTAAAAATTGATAGATTCTAACACCCTGTAATTTTTAAATAACATTAAATTCTTTCCCATACAACATGAAATAATGATCTTAAAAGACTAAAGAAATTTTTTATTTAAATATGCTAAATTAAAATAATAAAATAAATTAAAGGATATGAATAATAAAAATTAAATTATTAAAATTATAAAGTTAATAAGTGTATAAATTAAACTAATCTGATATAAATTGATAATAAATTAAAATATAAATAATTTTTATGTAACTGAAACTTTTTTTAAATAAAATATAAGAATAATGTTTTTTATTAAAATATTAAATTAATCCTTATTAGTTAATGATTATAATGAAATTTATATATTATATATTCATCCTATTTTATATATTTCATTAAATATTTTTCTTTTGATGATATAAGAATAAATCCAATCTTATTCTTGAAAATATTATTTTTTAAAATAAAGATGCTGACACATTTTTAAGATATATTTTAAAGTTAATTTTGATAATTTTGTAATAAATAATTGATAAAATGTACTTCAGTTTTGAAATCATAATGTTAAAATTGTCTTTGTTTTTTTGATAATTTTCAGAAAAGATATGTTTTATCAATGAATATTGATAAATAAAGATTCTTATTTGAAACTACCTCTTTATTTGATGAATTAAAAAAGTTATATTTGGTTTTTAATTTTTTTTAATTACTAGTAGTTCAATTTTATATTTATTACTCAAATTTGTTTCACTGTAATTCAATTTATATTGATTTTTTATTTAAAAATTTTTAAATTGTAAGAAAAAAATTCTTCGGAAAACTATATTTCTATCGAACATACAGGTTTAATTATAAATTAAAATATTAATCTTTTTTTAATTTAATTAGGTAAAATGGATACTATATTTGGGATCATCATAAATAATGTTAGGTGATAATTCCAAATTAAATTCTATTAATAATTAATAGTATATATAGTAAACATTAATTATTGTGGTTATGGTTAGAACTGTGTTTTTCACTTCATATGATCTTGTTTTAAAATTTATTTTACATTCACTATGAATTTTTATTTTATAAAATGGATTTTATATTTAAAATAATTTTTGGAAAATTATTTAATAAGGATAACTTATTTTTAGGGATACTGTATAAACTATCAATGAAAACTAAAAATATAATGAACCATACTTTACAAACATTGATATTACATCAAGGATAAATAATTCTCATTATAAAATATAACAATTCCAAGAAAGGACCACATATTTATAGTGTTCTTAGGAACTTGTAATCACAAACAACTGGTTCATAATACAACTTCATTTTCTCCCACTTATTTCATCATAATTGAACCCCTTTTTGACATATCTCATTTAATACCCTTCTTTATGACTTGGGGATAATAATCATTTGAAAGGGTGATCTCAGGTGCTCAGTAATGGTAAAAAAGAGATGTCATTTATATCATAATCATAATACATAAGAACATAACATTTGATAATATTATCCTTGATATGAAAGATTGTGATATCATGCCATGGGATAAATCATGAAAGTTCATATGAATCAATGAACATAATCCCAAAAGTCATAACCTAAGGCATGAAGTTTTATGGAATATAGATAATAATATAAAATCATTTCATATTAGTCAAGTATCATTTCCAAGACCATCATAGCGGACAAAGTCCATTAATAAACAGAGTTCACTCCTTGTTCCAGCACTGCATTACAAAACTGAGATCATTTCCTTTTCCATCCACATCTATCTCATGAGATATAAATCATTACCCAATTCATTGGAGGAAGATATAGGTCCCACCCATCTCATAATGAAATCATTCTTATGTGTTCTACAATAACATAAATATTTCATCACAATAATAGGAATAAAATTTGTTTCTTAAACATCATTCCATTGTAGAATATTCCAGGTAAAATTAATGGATTTCTTTAATATTGCTCCTTCAAAAACATAATAAAACAATAATAATTGTGAAATTTAACTTGAAACATAACCTAATTAAAGTATTCCATTTTATATGAGAAATAATTTGGATTTAACCCTTGCAATTAATTTACGAAGAAAATATCTATTCTTCCAAAAAAATATTTACATTTCTCAAAATTCCATGTAATTTTAAAATAAAATAATTAGTTTGAAAATAAAAATGAAATATTGTAGATTATTCTTCATTGAAATAAGTTGTTATGAAAATGTAAAAATCAATTCATGTCATATAAGATAAAAAATATTCTCCTTATTCTTTAGTCGGAAAAGTCAAAAAGTACCTTGTATCGAATAATGACAAATGATTCCTCTCATATCATTTCATAAAAATACACCAATTGGTGAAATTGAAATTAATTTTTTTTACAAATATAAATAATATTATATATTGAGGAAACATGTATGTGGATGATAAATATACTTATGTATAAACAATCTCGGGTAATAATAAGATTGTCAAATTATCTCATACATTATGTCATATTTTTTTTATATGTATCTGAAACTCCAGTATAACGATTTAAATAATGTTATTGACTTATAATATAATCCTTATTATTTTTATGATATCATATATGATCATAATATCATCCGTTTTTAGTAACATTTCATTGTTACTCATTATTCACATATTAACTGCTTTAAGTTATTATGCATATTTTGTCGAATAAGTTCTCGTTATCCTTTGTAGGTCCTAGTTATATCATTAAAAAATAATATTAACATATAATATACAGTATTTATTCATTATGTACATTTATATAATCATTAATTAATAAAAATCATGTAGAATGAATTGCGTCCCATTGTAGAGATAGTAGGTCATACGTACGCACAAGTGACAATATCATTCCCCAAATTTTTGAATGGTATTCAAATTAATAAGGTATAATATTTCAAGATCAATATAATGTTCTAATATTCATATATAGTTATTATTTCAATCATTATACCCATCTAAGTAATGTAGTATTGAAAAACATAATACACCACAACGTGGAGATGGTATGTCGTATGTATGCGCACGTGGTGATTTCATTTTTCATAGAATGGATAAGAAGAGGAATATTTTTTTTCCAATAATAATAATAACATATCAGTATATAATGGATATTAGAGTTATTAAATTATAATTAAACAACTCATTAAGATAAATTAGAGTAAGTAAGGTATAGTAGATTATATCTTCTTCGATTTCTTTCTCTAAATATCCACTTAGAGCATTAGAGTTAATCTATGAAGAAGAAAAAAACCACTAGAATGTAACTAGGTAAATTGAATAGGGAAAAGGGTAGGGGATAGATGTGATTTAATTCTCATAGTGAAGTGAAGAGGTGATGTAGGAGGTTCCCTTTTATAATTAAGGTGAGGGAAACATTAGGGACGTCCAACAATATTAATTTATAATAAAATTAAAACACATAAAACCTCCAAAATATTTAAATTTAAAATATTTGATTATATTTGGTTGTAATATCATCACCCAATATATTTTTTTCAGGTTTTTCCATTAATTTAAACCTTATCATTTTAATTAACAATTAGTTATTCTATTTAATTTTTAAATTGGGTAACAAATATTTCTATATTAAAAGGATACAATATTTACTTATTTGATGTCAATTAGACAATAAATAAATATATTAGAACATTTTATACAATTTAATAATTATTATATATTTTTAAAAAAAAAATCTCATTTTTAAATAATTTAATATAAAATTATTTTTGATAAAAAACCAAAAGTGTTAGTTTTGACACTATTCAATTAATTGATTGTTCAAAATAATAAGATAAATATTTATGTTCAAACAAACTATTTTATTGTATTCCCAAGATTTCAAGGTCACATATAAAATTATATATACATATTAGTTATCGAAAATTTTATTAATTTTAATATTTTTGGTAAAATTTATTTATTATCTTTATTGATAAAATAATTACTATATCCATTTTGTGTCATTATTTAATATAATTATTTTTTTGAACAAAAAAGAAAAATAAAATACTATAATGAAGATACATATACTATATTTTCGGAAAATATTTTTAATTTATTTTATCTTCTAGAAAATCCAACATTTAAAATGGTATACTTATTAAATTATGAACGTGACAACTTTAACATCACATAAAATAAAAAAATATAATTGTCACAATATCTTTTATAAGGCTCAAATTTCCCACTAACTCGCCCCTTAGATTGTTATAGTCTAGATATACTTGACTAATAATATGCGGTCATGTGTTGGCATTTTATTATTTTTAATATCATTTTAATAAAAAAATAATTGATTTCTTTTCAATTAATTAATTTTTACACCACCAATGTATAAGTTATTACAGTAATTATATATTTATTAAAATTAAAAATAAATTACCATGATAAATAAATATATTTTATATTTCAAATTAGTACTTACAATAGAATTTATCTTATGTATATCCTTATCTAAAAAATGATATAGTTTTAAGTATTTGACAAATACATATTTAATTTTTCTTTAAATAAAATAAATTAAATGTCCTAATCTCATCCAAGTGGCTTACAAAATACACAATTTCGATCCAAGTATTATTTAGGTCTAAATAAACTAATCCAATTATATAAATAATTTTTTTAGGGTAATTTTATAATATTATTCTTACCCCTAATTACAATATTTTTCTTCTTACCGTATTAATAAAAAATTTCGAATAAACTATTCATAAACCTCAAAAAATAAATATTTTTAAATAATTTGGGCATAATGATTATATATATGTTATCCACTTTTTATATTTCAAATAAAATAATTTTCAATAGTTACTTTAAAATTAATCCTATTTTCAGAAAGATACATTGAGTTTTATAAGTTGAAACATTACAAAAGATTGAAATGTTTTTACATATGAATTCAATGTAAAATTAGTGATAATGTCATAAATTATACTAAATGATAAGAATATATTTTATTTATAAATTAATGCCATTCATTATTATATTTTAACCATATTAATTATTTCAATGAAAAACTTTGTTTTCAATTGAAATTTATTTAATTTTTTACTATTCATCGAAATTTCAAAGTTATCAAAAAAAATATTAAAATTTCATACAAAGTAAATTTTTATATCCCTATTCTAAATAAAATTTTTATTTTTGTCATATAAAAATTATTATTGTGTCAAAATCCATGTTTAAATGGTGTTTTCCATTAAAATGTTTAAAATGACTCTTTTGAGAAATATATATTTTTATACATCAAATATGGTTTATTCATACCCTTTGATAAAAATATTTATTGGATTAATATTAAAAATAATTTATTAAGTATATAAAATTTATAAATCATTAATTTTTTATCTCGTATTAATTCACTCAATTTATTAACACAAATATAAAAATATATATCTGATTTATCTTTTTCATAAATAATTGTAAGTGAATGACTTCACAATACATTTTCATAAGTTAGTAAAATCTATTCCTACTAAACTAACAAGTAGGTTAAAATTTTCATTTTATACTAAGGGTATCCCGATTTTCATTTAAACTAATGATAACATATAATGTATGTTGCTGAGTAATTAATGTCATTTAGATAAAATATTTCATAAAAACATCCCGGTGTTACATTGTACCCCACTTAAACTGAATTTCTCCCCCAAAATTCTTCCAATAAATACAAAATGATGAGGATAAGTCTCCATTATCCTATCCTCGTGTTCCCACATAGCTTCCTCAAATTGGTGGTTCTGCCACATAATATTAACCAAGTGAGTGGACTTGTTCTTATAACTCTTTTGCTACGATCTGAAATCATTATTAGTTGTTCTTCAAAAGAAAGATCTTTCTCCAGTGGTATGACTTATGAGTTTAGTACATGTGAATGATTAGGTATTTACTTCCTCATGAAAAAAACATGGAATATATCATGAACTCTAGAGTGATTCGGGGAAGCACCTATCGGTAAGCTACCTTTGTAACATGATCCAGAATTTCAAAAGGACTTATATACCTAGGGATCAGCCTGCCCTTATTTCCATTTCACAATAATGTTTTTCAAGGATATACTTATAGAAACCCCATTTCACCCACTTTAAATTGTTTCCCTATTCATCGGTGGGTAGCATAAATTTTTTTCGACTCTAAGACTCTTTTATATGTTGTTAAATAGAACTGACATTTTTTCCATTTCATCAACAAGATAAGGTCCTAATAAATTTATTTCCCAAACTTCTTCCCAGAAAGTCAGATGTAACGCCCCGACCCCAGCTACCCAGAGTCGGTGCATTACTTCGTAACATTGTCATGATCACGAAATATCAAGTCTCGAAAGACCGATTAGTTTAGTAGCCGTGGAAACACTAGATACATTCATAAGTCTAACACTACGTCATAAAATGAAAAACTAATAAAAAAGTCTCCAAAGTCCACACTCATATCCTCTTTTGATTATCCCTGCAGGTCATTCATAAAATACTTCTTCACATCCTGGAAAATATTAAAACATTGAAAGGGGTGAGCTCAGTTGCTCAGTAAGGATAACAATATTGCGGAAGCTTTCATAAATAAACATAAAATTTTATGGCAATGTATAACTAAAAAAAGCCTTTTAAACTTGAACATCAACATAAAATGGCAAAAGTAAAATGAGATAATGCCATTTACTACTTCACATGGATATTCTATTGGTCGAATAATCACATGCAATATCAATAACCACTTTCATAATGAGGGAATGTATAATGCCAGACATTCTGAAACATTTTTTCAAGACCTCGGCCAAGACGTCTAAAATGATTAAGGTCTCGGCCAAAACCATAAATAAAATTGGGAAAGGGCCTCAGCCAACTCCACATCTAGTTGTCTCATGAGACCTACCGATGCATCGAGGAGCTATAGCGGGCTCCACCCTTTACTTATTAAGTCCAATGCATTCCTCATATGAATAGGTTTAAACATATCATAAACCATAACATAATCGTATCACATAAAACATGCATAAAGGAAACATAACATTTCCACATATCAATCACAAGATATCAATAAAACACATTAATATAATAAAAATTCTTTCAAAACCATTTTCAATACCAAAATAAAAGAAAGTTAAAACTTTGTATTTAATTTTCATTAATAAAAAGTGATGGCTTGTAAAGGAATCCGAAACTCAAATAATGGTCACGGCGGCGGAGAAGTCATTGTCGCCGCATATGTACAGAAAGAATAACATTCCCTTTTTTTCGTTTAGTAAAACGCTTCGTAAAAAAATTCCTTTTGAATAAACAGAAAAGTCAAAGGGGTTTATACACCGTATAAAAGAAAGTTGTGTATAAAACCAAATATGCCTCAATGAAAGGAGATTGAGACAAAGTCCTTAAAAATATAATTTTTAAAATAAAATAGATCTATTATGTGTATTCACTATAGGTACACATAAAGAAAGTAAAAATACAAAATAAGACATAATAATATCATGACATAATTTGAAAGTAGGAGTTTAACCCAAAGAATGGAAGTTGGGTTAAGAAATTCCCTTACCTCGTGTCCGACTTGACTCAACCGTTCTTTAAGCTCCTTAATAATAAACTAGAGTTAATATCTACCTTATTAAGAACCATTTTCAATTTCATTATTCTTTTTATATCACTTATTACAATGTTATGAACATTATGTAATTATTTAAGTTAATAATGGTCGTTTTGTCGATCTTTGGTACTTGAGTCAACAATAAACTTCTTATAATTATGAGTTGTTAATGTGATGAAATATCCATTATATCCATAATTATATTCATTATGTAGATATCATATATATCATATATATCCAGTATATACATTCATTAATAATATTACGTAACATTTGGAGGTAAGAAATGAAATGCACCGTTCATGGAGACGGTAAGCCGTACGTACGCATGAACGCAACTTTCATTTATATTTCGTATTTAATTGAATGAAATCATAATTATATAAATGTACAATATAATTCCAGTATAATATATCATATAATACCATTTACTCCATCCTTTATACATCCCACATATGGTATTAACGATTCAAATCACTTTGAGGGGCGGTAGTCCGCACTTCCTAAAATGAAAATATCGCGTTTACCCATAATGGAAACCATAAATGTATTCAATAAATGAAAAATAAAAAATCATAAGTAAAACAAAAACATAATATATATCATATATAAAAATAGTTTCATCATAATGTCCACCATTAGAGGTGTTATATGAGTGTTGAACAATCATCATTTAGTGAGGCAAAATTCACCATCCACAGAAACAGTATGTTCGTTAACCATTATATGTTGGTGTGTGTATGTGTAAACCAAATCCTTATCCTAACAACATCCTAGTATATTTTAGATACTGTTGTTGTTACAAAAGAAAGGAATAAAAAGATTTTAAGGGTTTGGAGAAGCTAAATAAAACAAAACAACATTAGAGAAGACATTACCTAAAAATCGGGTAACTCTTTTTGATTTGAGACTAAGGCTTCCTTGGGAAGCATTCTGCCCAAAGTGAGGCTTCTAGGAGTAAGGGGGGAAAGTTGGGAGAGTATTGGGGCAGAGGTTGGCCGATCCAAATGGCTTGAAAGTGTGAATAATGTGGGAGTGGTGGGGGCCTTTTATAAGTGGAGAGGAGGGGCACTTTTGGACAGTAATGAAATGTTATTCTATTATACAATTCTTTTCGGATTATAAAGGTCACACACTTGTATAAATCGAGTCTAAGGTGATAAGGGTTCTAAATCTCCTCATCCAATAGGTTTTGGACATGTTTAGGTCTTAGATATTAAATTATCATTCCATTTTATTTAAATCGTTAAATAATGTGGTCATCACTGCATCATCATGATGTCATAAATAATTTAATTTATTTAATGTATAAAAATTATTAAAAAAATACTATGATGTAGGAAATCCTTTTAGCTTTCTAATTAATATTTATAGTCAAACTTAGGACTTGTGTAACCCCACTTAAATACTATTTTAGAAAAACAACTCATGTTTGTGTCAATTTAATTTTAACATTAAATAAATATATATTAATGTCATTTTCCAACCAAAGTGGCTCCATGTGGTCCCCAAGTTGACCCATGGGTTTTCTTGGTCGGCCATGACTCATCCAATATTAGTAGGACAAGTTTCAAGCTCATCTCATATTATTAAAACATTATTTTTACCTTAAACTACACTAATTACCTCTAATCGCGATTAAGAACTTAAAAGTTACTATTCACCAAAAAATTATTTTAATCTCATTGAACCACATTTTACTTATTAATGACAACCATGTATGTCAGAGTTTTGAAAATAAAATCACAGAAGTGGTAATATTTCATTTAAACGAAAAATCAGTTATTTAACTACCACTTAGTGGTTTCACTATTCATCAAAAATTGATGTTTTTCAGAACAATGCCAAAATTTCACCCTAAGATATAATTGATATTCCGAATTCAAAAACAATTTCTATTTTACAAAATTACAAACATATAAGTTGCATTAATTAATTGTATAATTAATTCCCGTTGTCACAACAAATAGCGCATTTTTAAGAAACAATTTATATCAAAATATTGGCAATTGTTTATATCCAATTTCAAAGTTAAATTAATTCTAATGACCACCATTGGATAAAATGGTAAAAATATATTCTAATTATACTTTAAACCCACTAAATAGTATAATTTATCACTATAAATTATTTTGATTAAAAAAGTTGGTTTTAAGTAATTTTCACTATTCATAAAAAATTGGATGTTCTCAGAAAATTACAAAAAATTCAACTTTGGATAATTTCGATATTAAGAATACAAAAATGAAGTCGATTTTGAAATATAAAATTTCTATAATTTTAAAAAGTGGTTATTACTATTCATAACGGCTACTTTGATTAGTCGTGGTGTTTTAGAACTCGAAGTTGCAGACAATTCAAGCTATTGCATTATTGAATGAGAAGCGTATCATGGAAGCTCGGGGTGTTACATTCTCCCCTCCTTCAATAAATTGCGTCCTCGCAATTTGAAATTTTTCTTTGAAAATAAAAGGTTGAAAAGAGAAAATACCTTTGACGAAAACCCACATCGAAAATAAGATTAATAAAATTTAGCCTTAATAAGAGGGAAATGGAAATGAAAAAGTCACCACCCAATTATGATCTCGATTAGGATAACATTGGTGGAAATTAGAGACATATAACTGGCAGAAAAACGTAAATATTTTTAGGGAGTTATTGAGGTCATCAATCACAATCAACTATCAAATTGAGGGCCTCAAAGCCTTCAATCTATGTTGATTTAAAATATCATCAGTTCAACAAGACATAAGGTATTAGGATAACACATTTTTTGATTTAATATCCCTTTACTAATGTTTAAGAATTAACTTATTCATTGAATAAGAGATAGGTATATATATATTTATTCTTGACAATTAGAGTTTCAACCTTCAACTCATCTTTCACTCAAAAAGATAATAGAACTCAAAAATATTATACTTATCCTAATTGTATAAGGTTCCAAATGTTAACACATACCATTTAGATTAGTAAAATTATTTTGTAATAACCAGGGACTTCCTGTAGGCTAGTGGTAGGAAATAAAGGCCTGTCACACTATGATTGTGGGTTCGATTCCTGCAGCTTTGTCCGACGCGACGGGTTATGCCCCACCCTGCAGGTTGTCCTTTTCCTAAAACTATAGTATTATAATATTCCAAAAAAATCTTAAAATTTTTTTTAACCTTAAACAATACACTCCAAAGATCAACTTAATCCACTCTAATCTTTATAGTTATCCAAAATACCTCTGTCCAGACTTTCTCTAAAAGGTTTCTTAATTCCAAAATCAATTTATCATATTCCCCAAAAAAGTAAGGTTTCTCTTATTGTCATATACTAAAAATATAATTACCTTCATCATATTAAAACCTTCCTGAAAACAACATGTATTGTAGTACAATCCTTATATATATCACATTATTCTTATAACCATAATCTAGTTCTTGAGTCCAAAAACACAAATACAATAATTATTCAACGTCATCTGTAGTAACAACATACGCTTGGCCTTAACCCCTTGGCCTTTTCTAAGGTAAGTTTCCATGACGCTTAGGACATTCATTTTCATAATGACCCATTTCTATACAATTGTAGCATTCAACTTTGATAGCATCTTTCTTTCCCTTACAATCACAAGCCTGGTGAACGTTTTCTCCACATTTATAACAAACTCCCATTCCTTTTATGAAAGTACCAGGGTGATTATTTCCACAATTATCACATAATGGAAAATCCTTCTTTCCCTTTTCCCCTTTATCTGTCTCTTGTTCCACAGTTCTCTTCTTCTCTTTCTTTACTTTGTTGTCATAAGACTTAGAGAATTTCTTTTCTGTCTTGATAGCACATAAGACAATATTTTCGTATGACGAGAAGGATAGTGAGACTAATGCTCGATGGAGAAATGGTTTTAACCCATCAAAGAAACGATCAATCTTACTCCTTGGGTTACGTATATAATCTGCAGCATGCCTTGCTAACCTTGTAAATTTGGCCTCATACTTTGCGACATTCTCATCCTCCTTTTGTCTCAGACTCAAAAATTGTCTTTCCATATCTGCTCGATGGTCACGAGGATAGTATTTTTCTAGGAAAAGCTCTTTGAACTCCCTCCATTCCATATTCGATACGTCATCATCTTCCTTTGTGTTTTGAATCAGCGACCACCACTGATCGGCATCTCCAGTGAGGTGGTAAACTGCCATGACAACCTTCTCTCTTTCGCTACTCCCCAAGTCATGCAATATTTTCTCTAAGGAGTTTATCCATTTCTCAGCTACTAATGGATTTGTACCCCCATTAAATGTTGGCGGTTGTTGCCTCATGAAGCGGTCTAACATTGATCCTCCACGTTGCGGATCATGGTGCTCCATACGAGTAAGGTTATTATTCATAACCTGAGTGAGTTGTCCCAGTATGGTAATAAGTTGATCACTACCAGTTGTATCTCCAGATCCACAATAATTATCTTGAGCAGGAGGGAAATCCCTACACGGAGTTCGTGCATTGATACGGCTTCCATTCCTTCCACTAGGCGCCATTTCTAAACAATGGCACAAACTAGATTAGTTTATGAATCAAAATACATAATTCCATACTTGTAAAACACTTAACATAAATTGAACTATTTATGAATATAATCCATAATCATAAAAAGGTTTTATTTGAGGAAATATATACTCATAACCGTTCATAGTGGTTTGTAATGAAAATGAGAATTATCCTAAGCATATCC
This sequence comes from Viscum album, assembly GCA_963277665.1. Lineage (NCBI taxonomy): Eukaryota > Viridiplantae > Streptophyta > Magnoliopsida > Santalales > Viscaceae > Viscum > Viscum album. The sequence goes on from OY728145.1 coordinate 517,101,823, forward strand.
CCCAGGAGTGTCGTAACCAAGAGTGCAGTAAGGCCCGTTGTCGTGCACCAGTTCCCGTTCGAGTCTATCTCAAAGCAGTGTTTTCAGGTTTTACCCCTAGGTACATTTGTGCCAGAGCCGCCTATACCTGCTCGTATCCAGACAGGGATGTATTGCTCGAAAAACTCACAAAATATCTACAATAACAAAATTCTAGGAAGTTCTTCTATACTAATCCTCAAAGTCTATCTTTGGGATATGTGCTCTAATCAGAGTTTATCTAAATCTAGCTTCCAAGGTTAGTACTCAAATGCCTCTGATACCAACTGTAACGCCCTGACCCCAGCTACCCAGAGTCGGTGCATTACTTCGTAACATTGGAATGATCACAAAAGATCAAGTCTCGAACGACCGATTAGTTTAGTAGCCTTGGAAACACTAGATACATTAATAAGTCTTACATTACATCATAAAGTGAAAAACTAATAACAAAGTCTCCATATTCCACACTCATATCCTCTTCTGACTATCCCTGCAGGTCATTCATAAAATAATTATTCACATCCTGGAAAATATTAAAACATTGAAAGGGGTGAGCTCAGATGCTCAGTAAGGATAACAATATTGAGGAAGCTTTCATAAATAAACATAAACATTTAAGGCAATGTATAACTAAAACAAATCCTTTTAAACATGAACATCAACATAATATAGAAAAAGTAAAATGAGTTAATTCCATTTACTACTTCACATGGATATTCTACCGGTCGAATAATCACATGCAATATCAATAACCTCTTTCATAATGAGGAAATGTATAATGCCAGACATTCTGAAACATTTTTTCAAGGCCTCAGCCAAGACGTCTAAAATGATTAAGGCCTTGGCAAAAACCATAAATCAAATTGGGAAAGGGCCTCGGCCAATTCCACGTCAAGTGGTCTCATGAGACCTACTGATGCATCGAGGAGCTATAACGAGATCCACCCGTCACTTATTAAGTCAAATGCATTCCTCATATGAATAGGATTAAACATATCATAAACCATAACATAATCGTATCACATCAAACATGCAAAAAGGAAATATAACATTTCCACATTTCAATCACAAGATATCAATAAAACACATTGATATAATAAAAATTCTTTCAAAACCATTTTCAATACCAAAATAAAAGAAAGTTAAAACTTTGTATTTATTTTTCATTAAAAAAAGTGATGGCTTGTAGAGGAAGCCAAAACTCAAATAATGGTCACGGCGGAGGAGAAGTCATTGTTGCCTCATATGTACGGAAATAAAAACATTCCATTTTTGTCATTTAGTAAAACTCTTCATAAAAAAAATTCCTTTTGAATAAACATAAAAGTCGAAGGGGTTTATAAACCGTATAAAAGAAAGTTGTGTATAAAACCAAATATGCCTCAATGAAAGGAGATTGAGACGAAGTCCTTAAAAAGATAATTTTTAAAATAAAATAGATCTATTATGTGTATTCACTATAGGTACACATAAAGAAAGTAAAAATACAAAATAAGACATAATAATATCATGACATAATTTGAAAGTAGGAGATTAACCCAAAGAATGGAAGTTGGGTTAAAAAATTCCCTTACCTCGTGTCCGACTTGACTCAACCGTTCTTTAACCTCCAGAATAATAAACTAGAGATAATATCTACCTTATTAAAAACCATTTTCAATTTCATTATCCTTTTTATATCACTTATTACAATGTTATGAACATTATGTAATTATTTAAGTTAATAACGGCCGTTTTGTCGATCTTTGTTACTTGAGTCAACAATAAACTTCTTATAATTACGAGTTGTTAATGTGATGAAATATCCATTATATCCATAATTATATTCATTATGTAGATATCATATATTTCATATATATCCAGTATATACATTCATTCATAATATTACGTAACATTTGGAGGTAAGAAATGAAATGCACCGTTTGTGGAGACGGTAAGCCATACGTACGCATGAACGCTACTTTCATTTCTATTTCGTATTTAATGGAATGAAATCATAATTATATAAATTTAAAATATAATTCCAGTATAATATAGCATATAATACCATTTACTTCATCCTTTATGCATCCCAAATATGGTATTAACGATTCAAATCACTTTGAGGGGGCGGTAGTCCGCACTTCCTAAAATGAAAATATCGCGTTTACCCATAATGAAACCATAAAGCTATTCCATAAATGAAAAATAAAAAATCATAAGTAAAACAAAAACATAATATATATCATATATAAAAATAGTGTCATCATAATGGCCACCATTAGAGGTGTTATATGAGTGTTGAACAATCATCGTTTCGTGAGGCAAAATTTTCCATCAACAGAAACAGTATGTTATTTAACCATTAGATGTAGGTGTGTGTAAGTGTAAACCAAATACTTATAATACAAACATCCTAGTATATTTTTGATACTGGTGTTGTTACAAAATAAAGGAATAAAAAGAGTTTAAGGGGTTGGAGAAGCTAAATAAAACAAAACAACATTAGAGAAGACATTACCTAAAAATTGGGTAACTCTTTTTTATTTGAGACAAAGTCTTCCTTGGGAAGAATTCTGCCCAAAGTGAGGCTTCTAGGAGTAATGGGGGAAAGTTGGGAGAGTATTTGGGCAGAGTTTTGCTGAGCCAAATGGCTTGAAAGTGTGAATAAGGTAGGAGTGGTGGGGGCCTTTTATAAGTGGAGAGGAGGGGCACTTTTGGAAAGTAATGAAATGTTATTCTATTATACAATGTTTTTCGGATTATAAAGGTCCCAAACTTGTATAAATCGAGGCTAAGGTGATAAGGGTTTGAAATCGCCTCATCCAATAGGTTTTGGACATGTGTAGGTCTTAGATATTACATTATCTTTCCATTTTATTTAAATCGTTAAATAATGAGGTCATCGTTGCATCATCATGATGTCATAAATAATTTTATTTATTTAATGTCTAAAAATTATAAAAAAATACTATGATGTAGGAAACCGTTTTAGCTTTCTAATGAATATTTATAGTCAAAAGTTGGACTTGTGTAACCCCACATAAAAACTGTTTTAGTAAAACAACTCATGTTTGTGTCAATTTAATTTTAACATTAAATAAATATATATTAATGACATTTTCCAACCAAAGTGGCTCCATGGGGTCCCCAAGTTGACCCATGGGTTTTCTTGGTCGGCCATGACTCATCCAATAGGATTAGGACAAGTGTCAAGCTCATCTCATATTATTAAAACATTATTTTTACCTTAAACTACACTAATTACCTCTAATCGCGATTAAGAACTTAAAAGTTACTATTCACCAAAAAATTATTTTAATCTCATTGAACCACATTTTACTTCTTAATGTCAACCATGTATGTCAGATTTTTGAAAATCAAATCACAGAATTGGTAATATTTCATTTAAACGAAAAATCAGTTATTTAACTACCACTTAGTGGTTTCACTATTCATCAAAAATTTAAGTTTTTCAGAACATTGCCAAAATTTCACCCTAAGCTATAATTGATATTCCGAATTCAAAAATGATGTCTATTTTACAAAATTCCAAACATATAAGTTGCATTAATTAATTTTATAATTAATTCCCGTTGTCACAACAAATAGCGTGTTTTTAAGAAACAATTTATATCAAAAGATTGGCGATTGTTTATATCCAATTTCAATGTTAAATTAATTCTAATGACCACCATTGGATAAAATGGTAAAAATATATTCTAATTATAATTTAAAACCACTAAATAGTATAATTTATCACTATAAATTATTTTGATTAAAAATTTGTTTTTAAGTAATTTTCACTATTCATAAAAAATTAGAAGTTATCAGAAAATTGCAAAAAATTCAACTTTGGATAATTTCGATATTACGAATACAAAAATGATTTCCATTTTGAAATATAAAATTTCTATAATTTTAAAAAGTGGTTATTACTATTCATAAGAGCTACTTTGATTAGTCGTGATGTTTTAGAACTCGAAGTTTCATACAATGCAAGCTATTGCATTATTGAATGAGAAGCGTATCGTGGAAGCTCGGGATGTTACATCAGATTTCTATAATTATTTCCATTGAGGGAATCATAAGGATAAATATTAATACTGGATTGAAAGATATATTTGTACGAAAATTCCACCAAATTTCAGTGTTTATCCAAACAACCTTCCAAATCCCTATAGAAATCTCACAACATGTCATTTAGAGTTAGAATTGTCATCTTAGAGTGACCATCTATCTAAGGATGATAAGCAGTTATAAAACTTAAATCTATATCATGTTCTTGCTGAAGGCTTCCCCAAAACATTGGATCCCGATAAGATATAATGGAAATCTGTACTCCAAGCAGTATTACAACATCCTTTACTTATTTCTTGGAAATCTTATAATCAAGGAAATAATCTCTAATAGAAATGAAGTGTACTGAATTTGTAAGGAGATCAGCTATAACTGATATAGAATTACGAACATTAGGTTTTTAAGGAAGTCTGATGTAAAAGTCCAATGTTATGTCTTCACATTTCATTTCTTATATGGGTAAGGGTCGTAACATCCCCTTAGATTTCTATATCTCATCCTTAATTTATTGAAAAATAAAGCCTCGAGAGACATTTTTAGCAACATCTATTTTCAAGCCATCCCACTAGAAATATTGTTTCATGACCCTATAATTATTTGTGCTATTAAGGTGAATATAGAATGAATAACTATTAGCCTCAGCCAATAGAACCTTCTTAAATTCTGGTATGAGTGGAATACAAACTAGATTCTTGAACCTTTTTATTCCGTCATAATCAAGGTTGAATTCTGGAATATTTCTCACCATATTTTGTAGCTCTACATCTTCCTTATATTCCTATTTAATATTCACTTGTATATATGGTTGAACATTCATTGGAGAAAGATATGATTTTTCCCCTTCATTCAAAATTTCAAGATCTATCCTTTGAAGATCCATAAATATTCAATATTTTGTGCTCCTCATCATGGATATTCTAGCATGGTATTTTAGACTGAAGGAATCTTCCACCTTGTTTCTCTCCTAGGGAGGAAATTTATTGAGAAGTCTTAATATTTAATCCACTCCAACCCCCTTCTTCAGCTAAAATTCAACTCATTTTATGTGAAAATATAACTTAAACTTTTATTATCGGTATAAATATCACACCTTTCACCATAAAGATAATTCATTTATATATTTATTAAAAAGAATACCACAGATAAGTATATATCATGAGTTGGGTAATGTTTCTAATGGATTTTCAATTTTCATGAGGCATAAGCTATCACCGTATCATTTTTCATGAGAACACATCCTATCCCTTTTTGGATAAATCACTATAGATCACAAACCATTTTCTACTACAAGGAAGAGTAAGAATAGCAGCACTGGCTAACTTTCTTTTGAGATATTTTAAATTCCCTTCACATTCCTCCATTCACACAAACATAACTCCTTTTTAATTCAACTTTCAAAGTATATTAGTTAATCATGAAAATTCATTGAGAATACACCATTAATATCCATACAAATCATGAAAACGTCAGATCTTAGTTACCATTGACGGTCTCAACCAAAATTCAATAAATCTGTTTTTGCGGGATCTACAGATATACCCTCTTTTGGGATTATTTGATTCAAAAATGAACATTAATAAAGCCAAAATTTACCCTTGGTAAATTTTTCATAAAGTGTATCCTTTCTCATGGTCTTGAGTACAATTCTCAAGTGATATTCATGTTTTTTCATAGTTTTCAGAGAGATAAGAATGTCATTTATAAAGACTTCCACAAACTGATCAATATAGTCTCTAATTACCCGATTCATTAGGTCATTGAAGATAGTAGGGACATTAGGATGACCAAAAGGCATCACTATTAATTCATACTGTCCATACCATATATGGAATGCCAAAATTGGAATATCCTCATTCTTGGCCTTTAATTGATGGAATTTTTAATCGAGATCAATCTTGGAAAAGTATTAATCTCTGAGTAGTTGGTCAAATAAGTCATAAATAATGGGAAGATGATATTTTTTTTGGTAATTATCTGGATAGGATATCGATTATCGGTTTAGAGTCTCATTAATACATCCTTATTCTTAACAAACAGAATAGGTTCACCCCATGGTGATGCACATTGGAATATGAATCCCTTGTCAATATTCTCTTTCTATTTCTTCTTCAATTCCTATAACTCCATTTGGCCAATTCTATAAGGTTTCTTTGAAATATGCATAGAACTCAGAATGAACTCTATTGAAAACTGAACCCTGCGATTCGGTGGAAGACTAGAAAATTTTTCTAAAAATAAATTATCAAACTACCATAAAATGGATATATTCTTAATTTTGATTTTATCTCCAACCATTTGTGATAGATATCCTTAATTTATAGGTATCAAGACCCACAATATGGAATAAATATTCACTAGAAGGTCATACTCATACATGCATCAATAGATTATCATATATTGATCTAGAATATGAAATGTGACATCCCTTATAATGAAATTGTTATGATCTCTATAGAGGGAAATCCAATACTTTCAAAGAATCACCTAAACTTACACTATAGTAAGGATCACAATATTTGTATGAAGCACTTTCCCACAAACATCAACCATAGAATAATTATAAGTGTTTAATGTGACCATTGTTCCATAAGGAGTAGTTACATCTATGTCAACAGCTAATTGTTGTGGTAATATGGTGATACCCTAAGAAAAGTCTTCCAAAATAATAGAGTTTGGGGATATATAATCAAATGAAACATTTTTTACTTTATAGTGGATGGTAAGTGTTGCTTCCACCACTTCATTATCATACTCCACATTCCAGATAGTTATATCATGTGACCTACCTTTGTCTTTGGACTTATGAGTTTTCTAAAATCAATCACCATTAATAACCATTAGATTAGTGAATTGATTTTCATAATTCCCAATTTCCTTGCACTTATATCATTGAAGTGTAGGAGATTAATTTTGTGTAGCCTTTTCTCTATTTAAACCATTAGACATTTTTTCCCATTACGTCAGAATTTAATTGCCCAATGACCTTATTTTCCACACATAAAACATTTAATTGTACCTTTAAGAAAATTTCCTCCATGTTTCTATCCACAATTTGAGCATAAGGAAAAACTCCTTGGATTTTCCATATGGTCTTTAGATTTTCCCTTGAATTCAATTTTTATCTTCTTATCAAACCAATAGTACCGATGGGATACTCCAATATAAATCATAACCATTAGATCATAAAGAATGATTTATTCGTAGCTATTCATGTCCCTTATTGCTACTTACCTTTAGATACATGGTTTTAAACCACTAAAAAATTGATCAATTTTACATCTGTTTGGATAATAATTCTCGAAGTGTACCATACAAGTCTTCTAAAATATTATGCATAGGTAACAATGGATTCATCGTATTTTTTAAGTTCAATGAACTCTTTTTTCTTCTTTGATCAAGGAATACGAGGAATTTTCATATTGAAAAATATGTTCTTGAACTTGTCCCATTCTATGGATTCAATTTCATATCTTTGCCTCATATAATAAATAAGTATACACCATTGATCAAATTCACATTCCAATGATACACTTATAATTTGATATTATCATATCTTAAACATTGGGGAAATAAAAATATATTTTCAATGTTATTGATCAATTGCTTAGGAACTAATGGATTAGAAGACCCTCTGAAAGAAGATGGATTTTTCCTCTTTAAGGACTAAACAGAATGTTGTTCCGTCCTTTACTGATTTTGAAGTCATGCATGATTCATAACATGAGAAAGTTGTGAGAGATAATCTATAATATTTTTTAATCATTTTCCCATAATATTTGTTTTCTCAAAATGAAAACTATTTCATTTCCCATCACATTCATCATTAACGTGGTCCCTTCAGGTTCCATCCTTGGACTGAAACCAAGAAGAATTGTGAGAGAAACACTAATCATAATTGGAAAGCCAAAAACTATAGAATTAAATTTAAATTTATGAAGCATAAGGGCTCATCCAAAGTTAGTCATGGTCACTTCCAAATTAATAGGATTTTAACCTAAATTTTGACCTATTCTTTTGGATCATACTAATATTTTCTCATCCTAGTTTCCATAGTTTAACTAAACATTTCCCTTGATGCCAAATGTAATAACCCATTGTTTACATACATTCATATTTCATCAAATTTGAAGAATATTCATTAAAAAAATATAACAAATCAATTATAGGACTATATATGTATAGTGACTGTAGAAATTGGGAACCAAAAACAACTTTTTCATAGTACATCTTAATTATCACCAAATTATTTTTTCATAACTGAAACTCTTTTTTGAAATATATTACTTATTGCCATTCTTTCTAGCCTTGGGGAAAAAACATATGAACTGGTGAGATCAAAAAATTAGAAAGAGTAAACAATGAAGATATCAATAATATCATAATCATAAGAAATAATGACATAATATTTTGAAAATATTATCCATAATTTGAAAGATTGTGATACCATACCCTGAGATAAATCCTAAAAGTTCATAAGAATCAGTGAACAAAATAAAAAAAATCATAACATAAAACATGATGTTTTCTAGAATACCCATAATCATAGAAAATCATTTCATATTAGTCAACTCTCATTTCCAAGATCATCATAGTGAGCAATGTCCATTGTGGAGCCAAGATCACTCCTCATTCCAGCCTTATATTACTGTATTGAGATCATTTAATGTTCCAATAATTTATATCTTTTTAGATATAAATATTTACCCAATTCATTGGATGTATATATAGATCCCACTCATATCATAAAAAATCACTATTATGTGTTCCATAATTACATAAATCGTTCATCATAGCCCAATAAATAAAATGGGTTTCTTAAACATCATTCCATCATTACATAATCCATGTAAGATAATTGAATTTCATAAATATCATCCCATAAAAAACGTTATAAATTAACAATAATAATAGGGTTTATATACTCAAAACATAAACCTATTAATCAATACAATCATATATGGAAAAATATTTATCATTGAACACTTTAAATTATTTCTTATGAAAAATATCCTTTATTATTCAAAAACATTTTCTTTTATAAAAATTCCATGAAATTTTAAATGAAAATAATTTATTTTAAAATAAACATTAAATCATATAGAAGAAGATTAATTGAAATAAGACATTATGGTAATGTAAAATTCCATTAATGTCGTATAAGTCAAAAAAACAATCTCCTCGTAATTTTTCCAAAAATGTCATACAGTTCCTTGTATCGAATAAGGAAAAAAGTCCTTTCATACCACTTTAAAAAAAATTCATAAATGGTTAAAATTAACTATAATTTTTTTTAAAATAATAGAAATAATATTAAATATTTAGGAAACATAGATGTGGATGATAAATATACTTTTGTACAAACATGCTCAGATAAAAATGAGATTGTGAAATTATCCCTTTGCTTAGGTCATTGTATGTATTCAATCCTCGTGTGTAATAATTTGGATAATGATATTAACTTATTCCAGAATCATTTTAATTTTTTGGATATCATATATTATCATATTATCATCTATTTATTAGTAACAATTCATTCTTACTCGTTATTCAGATATTAACCTCTTCATGTTTTTCTGCATGCTTTGTCGAACAAGTTTTGGTCATCTTTATATGTTTATATTTATATCATTAGAAATTATTTTAAATTAATATAAACCATGTTTATTCATTATGTTCATTTATAAAATTATTCTTTAATGAAGATTCGGTAGAATGAATCACATCACATCAGGGAGATGGTAGGCCGTACATATGCCCGAGCGACGATATCATTCCCATAATTGTTGAATGTTATTGAAATGAATGGTGTATAATATTTAATAATCACTATCATGTTATAATAATCTTATATAGTTTTTATTTCCATCATTATGCCCATCTAAGTAAGGTGGTGGTGAAAAAAATACTACACCATGCTATGGAGACAGTATGTCATACATACGCAAGCATGGTGATTTCATTTTTCATAGGATGGATAGAAAGTGGAATATTGTTGTTCCATAATAATAGTAACACCTCATTATATATTTATCTGAAATTTATTACTTTGTAATGAAAAAACCCATTACGATGAAGTATAATAATAAAGATGTTTGAAAGAATCGGTAGGGGAGATTATCTCTTCTTTGACGTGCTTCCCCTAAAGCTCCTCTTATTGAACTACAGTTGGTTTATAAAGAATACTAGAACCTCAAACTTTTAACTAGGAATGTTGATAAGGGAAATTATTAGGGTATTTACATGCTTGTATTCTCAATGTTAAGTGAAGAGATGAGGGAGGATGTTCCCTTTTATAATTGATGTGATAGGAACTTTTAGGATCTCCAAAAATATTAATTTATAATAAAATCAATCCCCATACAAAAACCTCAAAAAATTACAATTTTAAAATATGTGATTAGATAGCGTTTTAATATTATCAACCAATAGATTTTAAACATGTAATTTTTTAATTTAAACCTTATCATTTGAATTAACACTTAATTATTCCATTTAATTTTTAACTAGTGTAATAGATATTTCAGTATTTAAAAAGGTAAAATATTTTCTCATTTGATATCAAGTAGACAATAAATAAAATCCTTATAAAATTTTATAGCATGGAGTAATTTTTATTAATTTTTAAAATATGTTTTATATTTATGAATAATTTAATAAAACACTTTTTAGATAAACAATCAATAGTGTCAATTTTGACAGTATAAAAATAATCTATTTTTTAAAATATTAAGATAAAAATTAAATATAGAACTAAATATATTATTATTTTAAAAAGAATTAAAGTTCATATATACAATTTATTAGACCTATTAATTAACCCAAATTATATTTATTTTAATTTTTGTAATAACATTAATTTGATATATTTATTAATAAAATAATCACTACATCTATTTTGAGTAATTATTTAATTTAGTTATTTGTTGAATAAAAATTAAAAATAAAATACTATGATGAACATAAATCTACTATATTTGAGAAGAATATTTTTAGATGAATTTATCTTCTCTAAAATACAACATTTAAATTTTTATACTTATTGAATTATAAATTTGACAACATTAACATCACATTAAATAAAATAATACATGTGTCACAATCTCCTCTATAAGGATCCAAATTGTTGCTAACTCGATATTTTGGTGGTTCTGGACTATGTATACTCTACATGTAATATTTTTCAAGTGCTTGAATATTTTTATGGTTATTATAATTTTAATAAAAAAATATTTATTTCTCATCGATTAATTATGTTTTACATCATTAGAGTATAATTCGTTATGGTAATAATTTAGTTTAAGTAAAATAAAAACAAATTACTAGAAAAAATTATATTTCCAATGAGTATTTATAGTCTAATTTATATTATATATAACCTTATATAATAAAATTATTGAAATTAAAATTTGAGTAAGACATATTTTATTTTTCCTTAAATAAAATAAATTAAACATTATAATCTCGTCCAAGTGGCTTCCAAAGGATACCATTTCTACCCAAGGATGATTTTGGTCGAAATTCACTCATACAATGATATTAATACAAGATTGAGGATAATTTTATAATATTATTCTTATTCATAATTACTTGATTTATCCTTTAACCATATTAATAAAAATTATGGAAGTTTCTATTCATAATGCCCCAAAATAAAATAAACAAATTAAAATAATTTGGAACTAATGATTCCAAAAATGGAATTCATTTTCAAAAATTCAAAATATTTAAGTTTTAGTGATTAATTCAAAATTAATCCCTTTTTCTAAAAGATGGGTAGAGTTTTAAAAGTTAAAACATTGAAAACGACTAAACTATTTTTACATCTGAATTCAATATTATGTTAATGATAATGAAATACATTATATTTAATTATAGTAAAATATTATATTCATACATTATAACCATTATATATTATAATTTAACCATATAAATTATTTTGATATAAAAGGTTGTTTTAAATTATAGTAATATATTATATTCATACATTAATATTATTAATGTTTAAATATATTAATTTAAAATGGGTTTACAATTAAAATGCATAAAATTACCCTTTTGAAAAATAATGGTTTTTATACATCAAATAGTTTTTTTCGTACAATTTGACAAAAATATCTATTGGATAAATATAAAAAATATTTGATGAAGTATATAACATGTATTTATTTAATTTTGATTACTGATAATAAATCACTTAATTTATTAATAAAAAAATACTAATATATAAATAATTTATGTTTTTCTTAAATAATAACTAGATAATTACTTCACCATACATTTTCATAAGTTAGTTATATTTATTCTTGAAAGCCTAAAGGCTAGGTTAAATTGGTCATTTTATAAAAAAGAAATCTCATGGATCTTTTAATCTCATTATTCCATGCAATTCACACTATTAAAGAATTTAAATTATTTAGAGAAAATGTATCATAAAATCATTTGGGTATTAACGAAATACTAATTACATTGGTGAAAATAGAAATGGTAAAATTAAGTAAAATTAGAAGGAAAGGGAATAAAATAAATAAAAATTCATTATCTCATTCTATTTGAGGTGTTTATATATCATACTATAACTCCAATCCATAATTTTAAAATTCTTGAGGCCCTTTTGTTCAGAGTTTGTTCCTATAACTGAATAGTTTAGGGTATTTCCAAAACGTCCACCCCTGCTCTGTTATAAAAGGGAACCTCTTACCATCTAATCTCTAATGATATATATCATGACCAGACCCTGAAACAATATGTCCCCAAAACATTTATACCCATTAAATAGCTTATCTTCCACTAAAAATACCACCCCTATGGTTCTCAATATGAGAGCCAAATGAGGTTTTTCTGAGAGAACATAATTGTCATAACAAGACATGTTCCTTATTATTTCTGATCATAACACCTTCTCACAAGTCTTAATAATCACAATATAGTATAACTAGTATATACAATATACTAAGGATTTATTATGTTGATTTCATAACTTATATCTATTTCATGGGGGTTATGATTCGAAAGTCATCGAAGTGGTAAGGGGTTATTTTTCCATCTCATAATTATTCTATAATGTTAATATTTAAAACTATTATAGAAGAATTATATGATAATTATATCTATTTAACTCACATGATTTAAAAAAATCAATATTATGTTAAATAGTGTACATGACACACCACATCGAGCTTAGTCGAATAACTTAATTTTATTATTTATATGTTATCCTTATAACCTACCAGTTAGAATAGGGCTTATGAACATGATTAAATAAATTTAAAAAATATGGTTTACACATTTATATATAATTAATTTCTTGAATAATAAACTTTAAATTTAAATAAAAACATTTTTAAAATAAAAGGATTTTTTTCCTTGAAAAACTATTTAAATATGCACAAGTTAGTTTTCTACAAATAAATAACCATATTATCCTTGATGTATTATATTATTAAATTTTATAATATATTAAATATAATTTTTATGATTCGTCTAATTTTTCTATACACATGATATAAGAACAAATCCAATATTACTCAAAAAATAAATATTTTTATAAAAATGTAATTTTCCCACCCTTTGATGATACACTTATTTTAAAGATAGTTTTTGAAACATATAAAGTCTATATGGTAAAAGTAAATTATAATTTTAAAGTGTAATATCAAATTATACTATGGTTTATCATTTTTTATTATTCTGATTAGTTTCAAGTTTTGATAAATAGTGAAAAATATTATATTTTAATTGAAAAAAAATTATATAAAATATTTATATTGATAAATTTTATTACAGATTGGGATTAGAGTATAATTTTATAAATTTTATATCAATTAATCCAGTGTATGTTATCAAAATATATTTTACATTGAATGTTGATATGAAATCATTGTTAACATTTGACAATTCATACATTAAAAAACTCATTGTTTTGTCTCATCTCGGTGATAACTTTTTAATAAATTTATTAAACTTATACGTTATCCATTTTTCAAAATTAATTCCATATATTTAATCATAGGTTTTAAATTTCATAATTAAATTAATTTTTTTTACAAAATAATAGAAACATTAGTAATTTTCTTACAATAGTTATGGTTAAATAGTGTAATTATGTGTAAATATAATATTATAAATATTAAAAAATGTTTGACTCCTCTTGTATTAATCATGTTTTAATGATAATCATATTCAGTCTATAAACCTTGTTAACCCTATGTAATCTATCTCACATCAAATGCACAGTTGTTTAGTATAATCTATCTAAAGCTCCTAAGTGCTATTGGCCAAATTCTGAGACACAGTGACATCCAGACACCATGAACAATCAGACACCAGGACATCGAGACATAGTAAACAAGTAGACACCGTGACCCTGAGACACCAGGAACAACATGACAATGTGACCACTAAACACCGTGACATTCGGACACCGTGAACAAGAAGACATCGTGACATCGAGACACCACGAACAAGAAGACCCTGTAACATCCAGCCATCATGAACATGTAGACTTTGTAACATCTAGACACTGTGAACGTGAAGACTCTGTTACACCCAAACACCGTGAACAAGAAGACACCATGACCACAAGACATCGTGACCAATCCAGACATCGTGTGAATAAGACACAGTTTCCATGACATATTGTGTCACCATTTCTTAATCTTTATGTCATCTAATTGTACGAGGTACGAGGTGAAGAATACATGAAACTTGTTGGCTCAAAAAAATGCACTCCTAGATAAAAGATTAGTGCATCCCAGAAACAAAAATATACTAAAAATATAAATAAGCAGGTGGGCGTGGGAACGACAATAAAGAATACACTTAGATAATATTTTAAGAAATAATTTTCTCATGAAACTCAATGCTACTGAATAACACACAAATCATACTCGAATCCCAAAATCGAGATTATCTTTTCATGGTCAAACATCACAAAGAACACAAGCCGGATCTGTTTGACTTGCGACACTTTGTTTTCTATAAGGGGACTTGATTTTTGGATGTTCTTCATCTCAGAATTGCAGAGCTACAAAGACTAACATTCAGAGTATTATGAAACCTATCTCAATATTTATGCTCTATTGTGTATCATTTTTCTATAATTCTAGCAGTGTGTGTATCTGTATAACAATACACTCTGTCTTCTGCATTAAACTGAAGGATACAATATATCCTTACTCAAACATCTTTTTACACTTGTGTTTACTCGCAGATAAGTGTGGAAGAGGTCCTTGTGTGGCCTGGTTGTTTGTACCCACAAAGAACTATTGAGGATGATCCCTTGTGACCTGGACAGTCTTGTTTACTGTTGTTAACCCCGATCCAGGGTGTGGATCATGTTTATTTATATAAATTTCTTGGTGATAGGTGATCAGCAAGTGGAGTGTATTAGGTCTCATCTTGAGACTAAAACACTTATTTCATACATTTGTGCTGCTTAATTTAGTCTTCTCTACTTTACAACATTATTTCATAATTCATCAATCACTAAATTCACTTTGATAGTTGATCTTGGAAAGAATTTATAATTATCTTATCTTTGTATAATATCTTAAAAAGTAATATTAATAATTGATCTTAAGATTACTAAGAACAAATCAATCTTCTAAGAAGTTATTTAAAAAGTTAAAAACTTATAATAGTATAACCTTGATTAACTGGGTTGTATTTATCCTTTTAGGGAAACCCCTTTTAGAATACTTGTTAACCAGAAATTATTATAAATACTCAATTCACCCCCTCTTGATTAGTCCACTCTAACCAACATTTGGTATCAGAGGATGTTTATTAAGACTCTATTTAACATTCTTCAATTGTTATTATAGTTGTACTTTAAAGATCGATAAATTTATATTTATTCAAAATTTCTATCTCATTCAATGTATTTCTGTATTTTGGATAATATATTGGAGGGTGCTACAACCAACATAACACCATTCTTTAAGAGAACCAACTATTCTCAATGGAAAATTAAAATGAAAATGCATTTAGAAAGTATCGGTTTTGAAATTTGGCCATTTATTATAGATGAATATAATATTCTTGCTACTGATATAATCACATTGGATGAATCTATCAAAACTTCCTGTAATAACAATTATAAATCTATGAATGATTTATACTACCCTTTAGGATATGAGGAATTCAATAGAATTTATAGTTGTAATACTTCCTATGAAATTTTGGATACCCTATCTGTCTCAAATGAAAGAACATCTAGTGTAAAATATATGAGACTTAATACTTATACTATTAAATATGATAACTTTAAAATGAAATTTGATGACCCTATCTCTAACTTTTATCTTAGGTTCAATGAGATTGTCAACACAATGATTTCTCTTTGAAGAGAAGTCACTACCAAGGAATAGATCATGAGAATTCTCAAATGCCTGCCTAAAAAATGGATTGAAACCTCTGTCTCTATTAGAGAATCATGCGACATCAGCAAGATACCTATAAAAGACCTCATTTAGAAACTAATGATGTATGAAGAAGAGATTAATTTCAACAAGGGAGATGAGGATGAACCAAAAATTAAATTTGTTGCATTCAAAACCACCACCTCTAAACATAAAGACAAGGGGAAATTGTAAGGTTCTGTAGAAAGTTCTAGTAGTGAACAATAATCACCTAACAGTGATGAGGGGATGGCTCAATTATCCAGAATAATCTTGAAATTTTACAATAAGATTAACTTTTTCTGAAAGCCTAACTTCAATGGAAAATATGACCAAAAAGGAATTTGGAAGAAGGATATGAATAGAAGTGGCAAGACTGATGAGATTGTCTGCTATTAATGTATGCACAATGGACATATCAAGGCTGACTATTCAAAGCTCGCGTACAAAAAGAGATATGATGATAAGGGCAGGAAGTATAAAAAGGAAATTAAAGCAACTTGGAGTGCTTCTGAGGATAGTTCAAGTGACTTAGAAACATCACATGATGAACAAGCTAAAAAATCCAATATGTGCTTTATAACAACCACATCTGAGGTAACATTGGACTCTCCTGTAAATAATTCATACAATTCTAAAGATGAGAGTGACTCTAAAAATATAAATAATGAAGAAATGATTGAATACTATAACATGCTTTAAGAACCATTCAATGAACTAAAATAAAAATATAAATCATTGAAGAAACAGTATGCTCTTACTTTTACTGTTAAATATGAACTCACAAACTGACAAAGTGAAAAATTCTCAACTACTCAAAGAGAAAAACAAATTAAAAATATCTAATGAACAATTGAATAATTTCCTAGAAAATTTTACCAATGGTAAAAATACCCTTACTCAAATTCTAGGTAAAATTTTTTTCTTTAAATACAACAATAGAATTGGTTAGCTACCTGGAAAAAAACATTGGTAGAAAAAATTTTGTTTCTAAATCTAAGACATATAGTTTTACTCCTAATTATAGACAAAAATCAACTAATTCAATTTATGATAAACTTTCTACTATTTCACATTTTTCTAGACTAAATAGATTTTATTGTTCAAATACATTACATAATGCTTATAAGAAACCTATGTGTTAGATATGGGTTCTTAAAGAACTTATTACTAATATTACTGGACTCGAACAAGTATGGGTACCCAAATTAGTTTTTGCTTAATCATTTTGTAGGAAATATGCTTAAAGAGTTAATGTAAATGTTTATTGTACTTGGACAGTGGATGTTCAATACACATGACAGGATACTACTCGTGCTTCAAGAACCTAATAAAAATATATGGAAGACATATCACATTTGATGGCAATGCCAAAGGATAGATTATTTGCCTTGGCCAAATCAGTAACTATAACTCATTTTTAATTTCTAAAGTACTATTTGTTGATGTATTAAAATAAAATATGATTTGTATATCACAATTATGTGATGATGGATTTCATGTTATATTTTAAAATTCTGCTTGCAATGTGTTTAATTCTATATAGGAGTTAGGGGTTTCTGCTTTAAGAAGTGAAAATGTTTACTCTGTTAACATAGATTCCTTATCTTCTCAAAATGCTTCATTCTTAAGTGTATTTCCTAAAGAGACTTCGCTCTGGAATAGGAGACTAAGACACTGTAATATCCACTCCCATAGAAGGCTAACTAGAAAAATCTTTGTTAAAGACTTTCCCAAACATGAGTTTCCTAATGGCAATGTGGGTAATCACTGTTAAAAAGGAAAACAACAGAACATTTCCTTCAAAACAAAGAAAGAAGTGTCAAATTCTCAACATCTCGAGCTAGTTCTCATATATTTTTTTGGAACATCTAGAGTTTCTAGTTTAAATGGGAAGAACTATGTTTATGTTCTTCTAGATGACTTTTTTAGATATACTTGGACCTTCTTTCTGGCTCACAAAAGTGAATCCTGGTCTTATTTTACTAAATATTCCAAGTTTGTGGAAATTCTTAGTGGACTTAGAATCAAATCCTTAAGAAGTGATAATGGATGTGTGTTTGAAAATCCAAATTTTGAATCCTTTTGATCAAAAAATGGTTATAATAACAATTTCCCTTCCATAAGAACACCTCAACAAAATGGAGTTGTAGGAAGAAGAAATAGAACCCTTCTAGAGATTTCTAGAACAGTTCTTAGTGAATATGACCTACCTATTTATTTTTGGGCAGAAACTATCAATAGAGCATGCTATATAATCAATAGAGTGTTGATCGGACTTATTCATAAAAGGAATCTTTATGAGTTATGGAACAATCGAAAACGCAAGGTTAACTACATCAAAGATTTTGGTTGAAAAGTCTATATCCTTAATACTAAGGACAATCCTGACAAATTTGTATCCAACAGTGATGAAGATATCTTTTTAGCATATTCCATGTCTAATAAATCCTATAGAGTGTTCAATAAAAGAACTAAATGTGTGTAAGAATATCTCCATGTAAAATTAGATGAAACATATCCATATGAGCCTAAACCTATTCTAGAGAACCCGGAGGATGAGGTATCAAATTAAAACATTACTCCAAAATCCTCAATCCTTTTTGTGAAAGAAATTGTGAAAACATTCCATTTTGTAAATTCATTAGACTCAAGTAACAATGAACCCGAACCTCTTGATGAACCTGAAATCACTAGTCCCTCCATTTCTAGAGCTCTTAGAACTCTTCAGAACCACACTTTAGTTGTTGTTATAGGAGACCTAGACAAAGGAACTCAAACTAAATATTCTATTAGAAATATTGTTGAACGTCAAGTCTTCTTATCACAACTTGAACCTAAAAACATTAATGATGCTATCAATGATGAATTTTGGGTGATTGTTATGCAAGAAGAACATAATGATATTGAAAGTAATAGTGTTTGGTATCTTGTTGAAAGACCTAAGGACACATTCACCATAGGAACTAAATGGGTGTTTAGAAATTATGTAGATGAAGTTGGTAGCATAGTTAGAAACAATTATAGATTTGTTACACAAGGCTATATTCAAGAAGAAGCAATTAACTATGAGGAGACCATTGCACTAGTAGCTAGAATTGAAGCTATCAGAATCCTTTTTGATTATGTTGCACATATGAATTTAAAACTATATCAAATGGATGTTAAGAGTGCATTCTTAAATAGGTATATAACTAAAGATGTCTTTTTTGAAAAACCCCCTATTTTTACAAACCCCCATTTTTTAAATCATATTTTTAAATTATCAAAAGATTTATATGGTTTAAAACATGATCCATGAGCTTGGTATGATATGTTGAGTACTTTTCTTATTTCCAAAGGTTTTATAAAAGGAATAGTTCATCCTAACTATTTTATAAAAAAAATGTCTAATTATGTTTAAGTTGTTAAAATCTATGTAGATAACACTATCATTGGATCTTCAAGAAATTATTTGTGTGTTTATTTTTATAAAATGACGCAAAATGAATTTGAAGTGAGTATATTGGTTGAACTAAAATTCTTTCTCAAATTTCAAATCCTTCAAAACAATAATAGTATTATTTTAACTCAATGTAAATATACTAGAGATATTCTAAAAAGTTTTGGATTGGATATCACTAAATGTACTGACATACCCATGAGTACCACTTGTAAGTTATATCTTTATGAAGATGGAAAATCTATTGATCAAACCATATATAGAGGAATGATTGAAAGTTTACTCTACATAACTGCTAGTCGACCTAACATTATGTTTAGTGTGTCTATGGGTGCTCGTTTTCAAGAAAATCCTATGGAATCTCATTTAAATGTTTTAAAGAGAATTTTCAAATACTCAAGCAAACACCCAATCTATGAATATTCTATCCTAAAGGAAAATCAATTGAATTAGTTAGTTATTCTGATGCTGACTTCGGTCGTTGTAAGTTAGATAGAAAAATAACCTATAGAACATGTCAATTTTTAGGCATGTCATTAGTATCATGGTGTAGTAAGAAACAAAATTTTGTTGCATTATCTACTGCAGAAGCTAAACACATAGATGCTGGCAGTTGTTGTGCACAATTCTTGTGGATGAAACACACATTACTAGATTATGGATATCAATTCAAGAATGTACCTATAAATTGTGACAACACAAGTTCTATTAACATATAGAAAAATTATGTTTCACATTCTAGGACAAAGCATATTGATGTAAGACATCACTTCTTGAGATATCATCATCAAAAAGGTGATATCACTTTTGAATTCATTGGAACTAAATATTAGCTTGCTGATATATTCACCAAACCTCTAAATTCTTAAAGAATAGACTACATAATACATGAACTAGGTATGATAAACCATAAGTAAATATCTTAATATTTTATATCTTACTTTTTCATGTTTATGGTCTCACAGTTAGTATTTCATGATTACTATTAGACAGTCCATGTCTCACCATAATGTTCAGTCACTATCTCACTGTAATGTTCAGTCACTATCTCACTATAATGTTCAGTCACTGTCTCACTATAAAGCTCAGTCACTATCACACCATAAATTTTAGTCACTATCTCACCATAAGGGTCAGTCACTTTCTCACTGCAAAGACCTTATATAGTCGCATCGTAATGATTTTTATTTACAAATTAAAAATAATATCGTGGTAATTATTAATTCCACATTTTTATTTTCTCGTGCTTTTGTTTTTTGCGACGTTTGGTATTCCTAAATGATAAAATAAATTAAGTGTCACTTGTCCTTCACATGATCATTCTTCTATTCAATCAATTTTTAACCCTTATTCAACCATTCAACCCTTCCCTCTCTCGAATATTTGGTGAATTCCCTAAATGAAACTCCCTTCGTCATCGACTCATAAGAAGCATAGCTCAAAGAAGAAGAATATTTCACCCAAGCTAGAACCCGAAGGTTCTCTAAATCCAAATCTGGTAAACCGACTAGTGGTACCTAAGAAAGAGATATGCCCTAAGTTTCTTCTATCAATTAAGTCTCTAGTTTTGAAAGTTTTAAAAGAGAAATACTGGATAGAATGGTTTTCAAAGTAAGATAGACCTATCTACCCTAAGTTAGTGGCTCAATTTTATCAGTATGTTCAATTATCATTTGATTCTGAAGATGTTTATGTTGTGAGAATCTAGATAAATGGCCTGAAATTAACATTCTATTTGAGGTTACAGGTTTCATTCCTTGGGATACCTCATAAAGGCATTTGTGAGGACTATCAGAGAGGACCTCCACCTTCTAGAGAATTCATTTGTTTGGAAGACGCATTGAAAATCATAAACAGAAATTGCACCAAGAGGAGCGCCATCGCTGCTGAACTGGATGGAGAATCTAATCATCTGTTTCAGTTTATTCAAAACTTAATAATCCGCATAAATTGGGATTTTTCTATACTAAAATATAAGTATTTTTTTATTAATCTTATGAAAAATGGGAATAAGATCAACCTTTGTAAGTATGTAATACCCCATATGTGTGAGCTGATCAAAACCGCATCCAAGTCAACCTACCTGTTTTATTTTTGTCTTATCTCAATCATGATTCATGCCAAAGGTATGGTTGGACCTAATGAAGAATTTATTATGGATTTTGAGTTCTGCCTTTCAGAAGTCATTATCAACACGATGAAAATCAATTGGAATCCTCGGAAAAGGCATGGGTGGAAGACAATGATAGGATCTATGAAATGTTCAATCCAGTGGACCATCCCCCAAGACCAAAAGATACTTCTGATCATATTTTACAACCGGATGAAGTTGTTGATAATTCTGAAGAAGAATAAAAAGAAGATGTTGTTTTTCCTCCTAAGGAAACATTTTCTGATAATGAATACAGTACTCTTATCCCTTGTGTAGTAACTGAAAAAGAAGTCCCTGCTTCTAAAGATGTTGGTAATCTAGAAGATCAACCCAAAGTTGAAACAAAATATATTGACAAATAAACCAAAAAGAATGTTATGGATGATCTTATAGAAGAATAATTACCTATTATGAAATAAGGTGACCCTGACAAACTCCCAAGGGAACAATCTATTCCTGATGTCATTCCTTTAGCTGGAAAAATGTTTGAGCTAGATTTTCAGTTGTCTAGACAAGAAATGGGTGAGGTACTAAGAGATGAATTCATGGAAATAGATAAAGACCCTAAGCCTCTCAGTCTTGAGAAGGATTTAACTCTTGAGGGGGAGCAACCCCCAAATCTGGAATCTTTTAAAGTACCAAACCCTATTGATCAAAGCCCTATAGACACTCGGTATACGTTCCCTAGTGTTTATGATGTGAATGACTCTCAAGAAGTCTCAGTAAAAGGCTTTGATCATTCTACTATGTTCCAATTAAAATATATATATATTCTTGTCCCTAAAAAATAACATGATCCCACCTCTATACCTATCTCCGAACCTTTACCAGAACAATAATCATTGGTGAGTAAAAATGATCTAAAAGAATTTGGAACTACCTTTTTTCTGGTGTTGAAAAACTCCTAAATACCCAACTATCTCTTGTAATAAATCTAGGTGAGAGAGATGCCTCACTGTTGTTGGAAAAAGTTATTTGGTAGATTCAACCCAAAATTCTTCCTGGGATTCAGGAAGTCAGAGTTGAAAACAGACTTCTTAGTCATGAAGTTAAGACTCTAAGAGGTGTGATTAAAGACATGCAGAAAGTGATGAATTTGAGATCGGAGCTTACTTCTCATCCTATGGAGCATGTTGTTCCTCAAACCCCACTAAATATTACCTCTCTGATTCAACCTCATTTAGCTTCCTTAGCTGAAAATTCACTGAAATAAACAAATAGATTGTAAAACAGATGTGAGGTCTTGTTGTTAATCATAACAAGCTCACTAATGAGTATATGGGGTGCCTTTGAAAAGTTCTAAATAAACTGAAATAACTTACCTTAGCTGTTAAAGCTTCTAAAATCTTTGTAAAATCATCTCAACCTTCCTTAGACTGTGACGTACTCAGAATAGTGGTCAAAGATGAACTTCGGACTTTTTTTAGTGGTTTCAATAATGATTATCTATCTAAAGTTATCAAGAACAATGACATCGTTCTTGATGTGGTTCAGATTCATTAAAACATTACTAATGATTCTCAATAAGAAATTTTAAGAAAGTTGATTTTTACATCAACCGAGTCTTCTCAAAGACTGACATGACCAATATTTTCAAATATGTTATAGAAAATATTAGGATTCCTTCTGTTACTCATTCTTTCAAGACTCAAGTCCAAAAGCTCACAGAGTTCACTCATCTATTGGATATGTTTATGGAAAACAAGGATGTCTTTGAGAAATCAATGTATTATGGTGGAGAGATCATTTCGGATTTTATCAATCTTCTGAGGCACTATATTCATGAATAGTATACAACCATTGTTTCTCCTACAACTACACCTCGGAGACCTGGTTTCCCTACATTCACATATGCCCTAGCCTCTACTTCAATGTCTTTTAGTCTGGCACTGATTGAGATCATGCTTGTTATCCTTGATCAAAAAATGCCTCGGTCTTCTACTACACCTACTCTGGCTCCCTCTGTCTTTAAAGGTATTCCTTTACCTTCTCTATCAACCATCTCACTCCCTTCTTCTACCTTAACCTCTGCTTCTATGAATTCATCTTCTAATACTGCTGCTAAGGGCAGAGAGAAGACCATCCAGTGAAGAAGGACAGTGCATTCTCTCTTTTGATAAGAATCTTGTTATATTTTTTTACTTTTTGTAATGCCCCTCTTTTTATCCAAAACATTATGAACTTTTCTGGTCTCTTTTGTCTTTATTTTTATTGTTACTTTTTTATAATCCCAAATGTGGGAGAAATCTCTATAGGAGAACACTAACTCTATATATGTTATATGCACATTCGAACAATGTTGTTAAATGAAATATACACTCTAAATATACATGATTTGGTATCATCAAAAAGGGTGAGATTGTTGGACTCCTCATGTATTATTCATGTTTTAAAGATCAAAAATCCAATTCAGTCTATAAACCTTGTTAACTCTATGTAATCTATCTCACATAAAATTCATAGTTGGATAGTACAATCTATGCAATGCTCTTTAGTTCTATACACTCAGTTTGGTTACTATATACTATCTATTGATCTACTTTATAAGGACTTCTCTGAATAATGATTGAGTTTAATACATTCCATAAATGTCACTGCTTATGTGTGAGTACATATATTTTCCTAAGTCTACGATATCGTGACATCCAGACACCGTAAACAAGCATACAACATGACATTGAGAAACTGTGAACAAGCAAACACCGTGACATCCAGACTGTCATGACCTGACCCTACTTGGGCTCGAGCCGCAACTACCCCAAGACCGCCTCCATACACCAGGGTCTGGCGACCAGCGCCAAAGGCACAATAACTCAGGGAGGCCTTTTCCTAAGTACCTGTACACACACACAACACATTCAATGCAAAAGTGCAGAGTAAAAAAGAAAAGAAAAGGGAAACTGCTATAAATAACCACAAGAGTGCATCATCCACTTATCATTACAAAGTATAAGCTAAAGGTTAACTGAAAAGAAAATGTGAAAAACACGCACCCAACCAAAAACTGCCACAACCCAGAAACAGGTAAAATAAAGGAACAACAGCTGGAAGGGTCCCCCACCTAGAACCCGACTTCAACCAAATCACGCAGTCCAAGCTCCCAAGCTCCTAAACTCCTCTAACGTCACGACCAACCTGTCTGTCATCTGCAAGGGCACACAAAGTATGGGAAAATCCCAAGTAGGGGTGAGTATAAAAATACTCAGTAGGATACCCCGAAGGCTCAAGGGAGTAACAAATAAGGAACCGAAGGGTGAGCCGTGGATTGAACCGGAAAAGTAAAGGTGTACAACCAGGAGTGCAGTAAAGAGTTTATTAAAGAGTCCAACTCAACCCAACAAGAGGAAGGAAGGTAGACTCATCCAGACACAAGGAGCTGGAAATGGTGAGAAGATTAACTTCTCGTCGAGTCTTTTCTACTTATAGTAGGAGAGTAGACTCGTCCAACCACGAGAAGCTATACACGGAAAGCACGTGGCATACCCCGCACATCTTCGCCTCTCCTGGAAGGATAGTAACCAGGCCCCTGAAGTGGGTAATGGAACAAGGTATATACATAACCATATTCTCAAAAAAGAAGCCCGAACAAGATCATAAGGGGATCTCCATCCCGTAGCTCAGCCCAAGAAAAGTGAGTAGCCAATAGTCCCAAAAGTAAACACCACCAACGCCGAGCATACCGCACATCTGACCCGAACTACATGTCAAGGGGGCTCAAACCACCACACCTCGACACTATCCTCTTTGGGTAGCACTGACTCGCCCGCACATTTTTAGTTCGCGTCACAAGGATGCGTCTCGGTGGAGGAAAGTGCCCCTCGTACTTGAGAGTTCTGTGGGAACGTTAAACCGCACCACGACACTGCCCCGTAGTCGAGAGGTCTACTCCAAATCGACAGGAGACCCCCTGCCCAGCCCCGCTGGAGGGTCCTTGGAAGTCGAAGGGTTCCCACTATAGGGACACTCGGAAAGAGTTGACAGGTGCCACACTGCCCAGTCCCGTAACATGGTAACCTACTAGAGGGAGACCCGGCTAAAGTCACTGACGGGACCACTGCCCGGCCCAGCTGGAGGTAACCCGGCATCGGGGACCACTGCCCAGCCCAGCTGGAGGTAAGGTTGTAATCAGGGACCACTTCCCAGCCCAGCTGGAGGTATGCCGAGCATCGCAGACTACTGCCCAGCCCAGTTGGAGGTAAGCCTAGAATCGGGGACCACTGGCCAACCCCGTTGGAGGTAAACCCGAAATTTCTCTGGTTATCCCTGCTAGATGGTACTACTCAGTGAACACCACTGTACTAGCCATCCCTTCTGGATGGTAACCCACTGGCGAGCCCAGCTCAAAACAACCACAGCCCTATTGGAAATAACCTCAGTCCTGCTGGAAACAACCTCAGCCCTGCTATAAACCACCTCAGCCCTACTGAAAACAACCTCCTGGGTAGAGTATTGGTGCCTGTGTAAAGTGTTTGTCATACTAAATCCACAGTAACTCTACCAGGGAACACTGAGCAATGGGAGAAACTCCCCAGGCCTTACAAGGTGATCCCACTCTAATCCTCTAAGTCGCTCTCGAAGCGGACCAAGACAACTCATCCCAGAAAGTTGGAAAACACCCACGATGTACGAGCACACGTTGTCGAAAATGGTTCCGCAGTCCGGGGAAAGGTAACAGTACTGAAACCCCTCACAGCTGAAGAAATAGAGGAAACAAACCATCTATATCGGCCAAACCATCTAGAAGAGGACCAGGGGAAAACTCAACCCTACTGGTCAAACAAACAAGAACAGAGGAACCCTCTACATCGCGAGAGGTCATATGTACGTAATGATGAAACCAGTATCCACATGGGGCCCACACGACGAGTGTCCCAAAGTCAACCCCCAACCAAGAGCACAAACACCCTCAGGTAAAAACATCCACATGTACCTCCCAGCGTTCTCCTACACTCCTAGAGTATACCACATTCCAGCCCAAAGGCTATCGTGCCCATAGCACCCAACGTCAACACGAAGGTGTGAACGTAAAAACTACACCTCAAAGGCCCATGCATGGCCAACCACATCTTATGAACCATTTATATCACTCTCCCAAGAGTACGCGATCACACGCCATGGGTCCGCGACAAACACGGTAGAAGAACCGCCACCGGAGCACCTTTCATGCTTCTATATTTAACAAGAACATGCAAGAGGCTCCTCCCGCCTGAACAGATTACACTATTTTAATACTCATGGAAAGACAAGTGAGATAGACTAATTACTAACCTCAAACAGATATCCAACGGAAAATTCGCCAACACCGACTCACGCCCGAACGACGTCCCGTGATCCCGAGCCTCAGTCCCAAAAACAGTCGGGCGCATCGCACCAATGTGATCCCCTTGGGAAAACACGTCAAAAGCACTACTCACATGAGTGAAACAGATATCTGGAGAAAAAGGTACATTCCGGTGCACCGCACCTGAGCAGTGCTTGGTGGGACCCGCAACCCGGTCCCGAAACACAACGAGCGGATCAAACCATTATGATCCAATCGAAAAAGTACACAGGATAGACTATTCACTTGTCCAAAACAGTTGGCCAGTGACAGAGATAGAAAATCACCATCAACGCCCAAACGACCCTCATGGGGCCCGCACCATCATCCCTAATTAGAGAGGGAATATTGAACCATTGCATTCCCCTCGGAAAAACATCCAGAATCGACTGCTTGCATGCCCCAAACGGACGCCCGGTGAGAAAGTCGTGAAATACTACACGCAGCTTGAAGGACGGGCTGTGGGGACCACATCGCAAC
This sequence comes from Viscum album, assembly GCA_963277665.1. Lineage (NCBI taxonomy): Eukaryota > Viridiplantae > Streptophyta > Magnoliopsida > Santalales > Viscaceae > Viscum > Viscum album. The sequence goes on from OY728145.1 coordinate 517,129,695, forward strand.
TTCGGCTACAACGCCTGAAACCACCATAGAAATATTTTCCCCGGCGCCAGGGTTCCAATGTCGCTGACGTCACTCAAAACGGACGTCAGACACGTACACGCCGTCCAATACAAGAATCCACTGGATAACATCAATCCCCTTGACGTACGTGTCACGCCACTGAGGCCCTCGTCTCATGAATTATAATTTTCTGGGACTATCTAAAAAATACCGCCTCGTTGTTAGGTCTGCGCTACCACAGACTGTGCTCAAAACGGACGCTCGTAGCTCGAAATACGGGCGTCCAAACATTTTAAAGGGGGGGGGGGGGGGGTTACCCCTGGGTCGGACCGGCCTGGTCTGGATGGCCCCCTCCCGCCGGCCCGCTGAACCGAGGCCCAGCCGCTGGGCCCAGTCCAGCGATACCCGCGAGCCACTGCACCGCAGCCCGACTTCTCCCACGAGACCCGCACTACGCGCGGGTCGCTCCACCGACCGGCCAACCGGCCGGTCGCGTCCACGCGGAGACCCGCCATCAACGGGTCTCTGTCACCATACAAGGGTCACGCGCCGCGACCTGGCCTCGCCATCGCGCTCGACAGCGCCGACGGCACCTCGCGCCCCCTCACCCACGGCTGCCCCACCTCAGCCAATGTTGCCACTCGCACGCACGGAGAAGCCATCATGCCACCTCGTTCCGCCGATGCGCCGCCATGGAACCTCGCCGGACCGCCGAAAAAACTCCCCAAAACACGCAAACTTCGACGAGCTGTTGCAGCCACTTCCGAACTCCGATTTCAATTATGAAAGATGCGTTGGAAAGGGAAAAACTATAATACATATTCATGGTCTTTTTTCAAAAATCCAACAACAAGTTTACATGATCAAATGGGCTCAAAGTAGGTGTGGGAAAATTAAATAAAAACGACAAATCCTAACTCGATGGGCTTCGCCCGAAGCTTCGCTGTGATCTGTTGGAGATACACCTCGCCGGAGAGGAGGAAGTGATGGAGGAGAACTTCCTCCTTCGTTACTGGGAGCTTCTGGCTCCAGGGGAGAAGGGGGAGAGGAGAGGGGTGGGTTAAGGGTTTAAATAGAAAACACTTAACCACTCATCTGTCGGCCCGAACCCGAACTCCCGACGGGGTCAGGATTAAGCCTCCCCTAGGGTAAACACCACCTCCCAAGCACAATGGAGGTCTCAGAATTTTAATTCGAGACACCATTCAAATGTTATTAAACTTAGTACCTGAGGCCTCTAAATTACGAAAACGCCCCTGGGGCTATTTTTCACAAACGGCTCGCGCCCGCGAAACTTACACCCCTCCTAGGGTAAACGACACGCTCTGAACTCAACGGTTCCCACGGTTTTCCAATCTGACCCACCATTTAAGAGATACTTGAGTTAATCCATTAAATGAATTAATTAATTAATTAATTAATCTGTTTCACGTTCCGAAAGTGAGAGAGGGGTCCAAACATCCCGCACTGACAAGTTTTATGTCGTTCCTAGGGAAAATACACCATTCCGGACCCATCTGTAGATGCAGATCTCTGATCTAGATCACCGTTTCGGAGTTATCCCATTTATTTGGCGTTCCCATTGTGAACGCACTAAAAATTTAATTCTACGCACTCCGGGGCTCGGAATCGCATGTCATTTGAAGGTGTTTCTCTAGAATAACATCAAGAATATTCCAAAGTCTTTCTCAGCAAAAACTGGGTTTTTAATCATTCCCTCCTTCAAGTTTTTCATCCCTGAAAAGAAAAACCAAGGAGCATGTCAAGGTACTAAGCCCACACCTTGATCTCCCATACCCAGAAGAACTCTTGAACAGCTCTGTGCCACCGCACACAGATCAAAGGATTTGATCTGTTCACACGAGGTCGACCCTTGCCGATGACATGCATAGGATCAAGCACACATCTCCTCAGGTAAGCCACGCGGGATACGTCATGCACCCTCAATCGACCTTGGGGTTAGGGCAAGGCGGTAGGGAACCTCTCCATCCCTTTGCACGGTCTCAAACGGCCTGAAGGCTCTCGGGGGAAGCTCACCTCCCCGACCGAACCCTTACGTCGCACGCCGCGACTAGAATCACCACCTGCACCTGGAACAAATCCCGATGATTCCCTCCTTCATAATATCCAAATGGTGGAACACCCAAGGATATCTGGTCACACAAGATTCTATAGTCGATGTCTACTAGCCAAGGCCCTCTTACAGGCTTAGAAGCGAAGGAGTCAACACCATCAACTAAAGGAAAAGGTCCCACACCTTTTATCATACCAACACAGGGTTACACCGACACCCCGCGCCACCCTGGTAACACCTCAAGCAAGGAGCAGGGAGGAAATCATTCCACACACAGGTTTTATCAATTCTACTGCAAGAAGTAGAAGAGATGTAGAGCATACCTCTTATCACCTCATTCTCTGTAGGATCGTAGACATCCAAAGCTCGTGGCTGTCCACGATCCCAACTATCAGCTCTCGGAGCCTGACGTGGACCACCTAGGGGTGATTGGAAGATCTCGTAAAGTCATCCCCGACTACCAGCTCCTCCCACTCCTCTGCTAGCACCACCTCTCTGGGTACTACTCTGATCATGGCGATGCCTCTATCGTGGTGGTGCACCTTCTACCTGCCTGAAGCTCTCCGCATGCCTGGTCGGGTAGTCCCGTGCCAGGTGACCTTTCCCATCGCAAGAATAACATCGACTCTCTCTGGGCTGCACTCAATTCACTCGGGGAGGCCTTTTCCTAAGTATCTGTACACAAAAACGCAGCACACTCAATGAAAATGTGCAGATTAAAAAAGAAAAGTAAAGGGAAACTGCTATAAATAACCACAAGAGTGCATCGACCTCTAAACTGTACAAAGTACAAGCTGAAGGTAAACTGAAAAGAAAAGGGAAAAAACACATGCCCAACCAAAAAGTGCCACAACCCGGCAAAAGGTGAAATAATGGAAAAAAAGCTGGAAGGGTCCCCCACCTGGAGCCCGACTCCGACCACCGCACACGGTCCAAGCTTCCAAGCTCTTAAGCTCCTCTAACATCACAACCAACATGTCTGTCGTCTGCAAGGGCACACCTAGTGCGGGAAAATCCCAAGAATTGGTGAGTATAAAATTACTCAGTAGGATAACCCGAAGGATCGACAGAGCAACAAAGGAGGTAGCGGAAGGTGAGCCGTAGATCGAACATGAAAAGTAAAGGAGTATAACCAGGAGTGCAGTAAAGAGTACAGTAAAGAGTCCAGCTCATCCCAACAAGTGGAAAGAAGGTAGACTCATCCAAACACAAGGAGATGGAAATGGTGAGAAGATAATCTTCTCATCAAGTCTTTGCTACCTATAGCAGGAGAGTAGACTCGTCCAACCACAAGAATCTAGACACGGAAAGAACGTGACATACCCCAGGCGTCTTCGCCTCTCCTGGAAGGAGAGTAACCAAGCCCAAGAAGTGGGTACTGGATCATGGTATATACATAACCATATGCTCAAACAAGAAGCCCGGACAAGATCGTAAGGGGATCTCCATCCCGTAGCTCAGCCTAAGAAAAGTGAGTATCCAACAGTCCCAGAAGTAAACAATATCGATGCCCAGTATCCCACATGTCTGCCTCGAACTACAAGTCAAGGGGGCTCATACCACCGCACCTCGACACTATCCGCATTGGGTGGCACTGACTCACCCACACGGTTTTAGGTTGTGTCACAAGGACGTGTCTCAGTGGGGGAAAGCACCCCTCGTACTTGAGAGTTCTGGGGGAACATCAAATCACACCACGACACTGGCCCACAACCAAGAGGTCTACTCCAAGTCGAAATGCAACTCCCTGCCCAGCCCCGCTGGAGGGTCCCTGGAAGTCGATGAGTTCCCACTACAGGGAGACCCGGCAAGAGTCGACGGGTGCCACACTACCCAGTCCCGTAATAGGGTAATCCACTAGAGGGCGACCCGGCTAAAGTCAGCGACGGGACCCCTGCCCTCCCCAGCTGGAGGTAACCTGGCATCGGGGACCACTACCCAGCCTAGCTGGAGGTAAGCCCGACATCAGGGACCACTGCACCGCCCACCTGAAGGTAAGCCCGACATCAGGGACCACTGCCCAGCCCCATTGGAGGTAAACCCAGAACTGGTCTGGTCATCCCTGCTGGATGGGACTGCTCGGTGAACACCGTTGTACTGTCCATCCCTGCTGGATTGTAACCCACTGGCGATCCCAACTCGAAACAACCTCATCCCTACTGGAAACAAACCCATCCCTGCTTGAAACAACCTCATCCCTGCTGGAAACCACCTCAGCCTTGCTAGAAACAACCACCTGGGTAGAGGATCAGTGCCCGCTTAAAGTGTTGGTCACACCGAATCCAAAAGAACTCTACCAGGGAACACAGAGTAATGGGAGAAACTCCCCAGGCCTCACAAGGTGATCCCTCTCCAATCTGCTGAGTCGATGTCGAAGAGGACTGAGACAAATCATCCCAGAAAGTGGGAAAACACCCACGTTGTACGAGCACACATAGTAGAAAATGGTGCTGCAGTCCATTGAAAGGGCACGGTACTGAAACCCCTCATAGCTGAAGAAATAGAGGAAATGATCCATCTCTGTCGGCCAAACCATCGAGAAGTGGATCAGGGGAAAACTCAACCATGCTGGTCAAACAAACAAGAATAGAGGAACCCTCTACGTCATTAGAGTTCAAAAGTACGTAAATCATAACACTGCACGCACATGGGGCCCACACGACGTGAGGCCCCAAGTCAACCCCCAACCAATCACAAAAACACCCACTGGTACCAACATCCACATGTACCACCCATCGTTCTCATATACTCCCAGAGTACACCACATTCCATCCCAAAGGCTATCGTGCCCATGGCACCCAATGTCAACACGAAGGCCTGAATGTAACCACTCCACCTCAAAGGCCTAGGAACGACCAACCACATATTATGAACCACTTATATCACCCTCCCAAGAGTGCGCGATCACACGCCAAGGGTCCGCTACAAACACAGTAGAAGAACCACCACCGGAGCACATTCAATGATTCCATATTTAATAAGATCGTGCAAGAGGCTCCACCCACCTGAACAGATTACACAGTTGTAATCCTCGCAGAAATACATGCGATATAGACTACTTACTTACCTCAAATGGATATCCGATGGAAAAGTCGCCAACACCACCTCATGCCCGAACGACGTCCCGTGATCCCGAGCCTTGGCCCGGAAAACAGTCGGGTGCATCGCACTAATGAGATCCCCTCGGGAAAACACGTCAAAAGCACTACTCACATGAGTTCAATGGATATTTGGAGAAAAAGGCTCATTCCGGCACACCGCATACGAGGGGTTCTTTGTGGGACCCACAACCCGGTCCTGAAACACAACAAACAGATCACACTGTTGCGATCCTCTCGAAAAAGTACACATGATGGACTATTCACTTGTCCAAAATGGTCGTCCGGTGATGGAGATGGAAAATCACTATCAACGCCCAAACGACCCTAATGGGGCCCTCACCATCGTTCCAAATTAGAGTGTGCGGATTGCACCGCTGCAATCCCCTCGGAAAAACATCCATAATCGACTGCTCGCATGCCCCGAATGGATGCCCGGTGAGAAAGTCAGGAAATGATGCACGCAGCTCGAAAGACAGGTCATGGGGCCCATGACTCAACTCCGTCTGCAACGCCCAAAACCAACCTAGAAAGCATTACCCCGGCACCAGGGTTCCAACGCCGCGGACGACGCTCAAAACGGACGTCAGACGCATCTGCGCCGTCCAAAACAAGAATCCCCAAGATAACGTCAATCCCCTCGACGTACGTGTCGTGCCACTGAGGCCCCCCATCTCGGGAATTATAATTGCCTGGGACCATCTCAAAAAAACGGCCTTGCTGTTATGTCTGTGCTTCCGTAGACGGTGCTCAAAATGGACGCCCGTAGCTCGAAATAAGGGCGTCCAAACATTTTAAAGAGGGGGGGGGGTGGTGGTTTACCCTTAGGCCGGACCGGCCCACTGAACCACGGCCCAGCTGTTGCGCCTGGTCCAGCTGGACCTGCGGGCTGCCGCATCACGGCCCTCCTTCTCTTGCACGACCCTCGCTGCGCTCGGGTCGTTCCACCGACCGTCCAACTGGCCGGTCGCGTCCACGTGGAGACCCGCCATCGGCGGGTCTCTGTCGCTACACAGGGGTCGGGCGCCGTGACCCTGCCTCGCTGTCGCGCCAGCCGGCGCAGATGGCACCTCGCGCCCCCTCGCCCGCGGCCACCCCGCCTCAGCGGACGCCACCGCTCGCCCGCACGGAGAAGCCGCTGCGCCACCTCGGTTTGCCATTGCACCGCCTTGGAACCTCTCCGGACCACCAGAAAAACTCCCCAAAACCAGCGACAAGCGGTTGCGGCCTCTTCCGAACTCCGATTTCAATTCTGAAATATGCGTTGGGAAGGGAAAAAACTCTACTACGCATTCATGGAATTTTTTCGAAAATCCAACAGCGATTCGACATGATAAAACGGGATCAAAGTAGCTGCGGGAAAATAAAATAAAAATGACAAATCCTACCTCGATGGACTTCACCCAAATCTTTTTCGTGATCTGTCAGAGCCACACCTCTCCAGAGAGGAGGAGGAGATGGTGGAGAACTTCCTCCTACATTTATGGGAGCTGCTAGTGCTGGGGGAGAAGGGGTAGAGGAGAGGGGTGGGTTAAGTGTTTAAATAGAGAACACTTAACCACCCGTCCGTCGGCCCGAACCTGAACTCCCGACGGCATCAGGGTTAAGCCTCCCCTATAGTAAACACCACCTCCCAAGCACAATGGCTATCTCGAAATTTTAATCCGAGACCCCATTCAAAAGTTATTAAACTTAGCACCCGAGGCTGCTAAATTACGGAAACGCCCCTGGGGCCATTTTTCACAAGCGGACCTTGCGTGCGAAACCGACACCCCTCCTAGGGTAAATGGCATTCTCCGAACTCAACGGTGCCCTTAGTTATCCAATCTGATCCACTGTTTAAGAGATACTTGAGTTAAGCCATTAAACTAATTAGTTAATTAATTAATTTATCCATTCCACGTTCTGAAAGTGAGGGAGGGGTCCAAACGTCCCGCGCCGACAGGTTTTATGTCGTTCCTAGGGAAAACACCCCATTCTGGACCCATTAGTACACTCGGGACTCTGATCCAGATCATTGTTTAGGAGTTATCCCATTTATTTGACATTCCCATTATGAACGCACTAAAAATTTAATTCCGGCCACTCCGGGGCTCGGAATCGCACGCCGTCTGAAGGTGCTTCTCTGGAATAACATCAAGAATATTCCAAAGTCTTCCACAGAAAAACCTAGGTTCTTACATAGAAACTGTGACAATGAGACACTATGAACAAGAAGACATCGTGATCATAAGACACTGTGACATCCAAACATCGTGAACAAGTAGGCACCATGACATCGAGACACCATGAAAAAGATGACACCATGAAATCAAGACATAGTGAACAAGAAGACACAGTGACATCCAAACACCATGAACAAGAAGACAACATGACATTGAGACATCGTGAACAAGAAAACAGCATGAGAACAAGACATCATGACCTATCCAGACACCGTTTAAAGGAGACACTATATCCATGACATACTGTGACACCGTTTCATAATCTACATGTCATCAGACAGTACGAGATATGTGGTGTAGAATACATGAAACTTGTAGTCTCAAACACATGAACTCCATGATAAAAGAGTAGTGCATCCCCGAAAAAAAATATACTGAAAAGAGAAACAAGTCGGTGGGCGTGAGCACAACAACGAAGAATACACTTTGAGAATTTTTTAAGAAACAAATATCTCATGCAAGTCGATGCTACTGAAGAACACACAAATCATACTTGAATCCTATAATCAAGAATACCTTCACACTATCAAACATCACAAAGAACAGAAGGAGGATATATTTGATAGGAGACACTCTATTTTCCATATGTGGACTTGATTTCTACATCTTCTTCATCATAGAAGTCTAGAGATGCAAAGACTAACATTCAAAACATTTTTAATCCTATCCCAATATTTTTTCTGTTGCACAAAAATCCCTCAAGGCATCATTGAAGTATTTTTGAGGTGATTGTGTTTGTTGACAAATTGAACATCTGTGTTGTTATTTTTGACAATGCAAACCATGACATACAAATTTTTTGACAAAGGGGATTTCATAGTGGAATGTCGAGTTCAAGAGAAGTGGTCATCGATCCATGCTTGATTCAAGAATGTTGATAATGTAATGGATGATCTGGAGGTGGTACAAAAAGAACAGATACATGGTGGCGCTGTTTTCCAGTGTTTGCCAAATTTTTGGGCCTAATAATCGACAATTGAAGAAAAGTGTTTTTGGAAAAGGGACTTGGGAACCGAGGACTTGGAGTATAGGAAACTTGAGTGCCATATGTTTTTCAAGATCATAAGATCAATATATGTCTAAGGAAACAAGTTCGCGCAAGTTTGGGAGTTGGTCGCGCAAGTGTCTAAGAGGACAGAAGACATGCACACCGAGACTGGGTCGTGCTGGTGACTTGCACGCCGTCGCACATGGTGGTCAATTTGCCTATAAATACTGGACCACCCCTCTTCATTATTTACCAGAGTTCAACCCTTTCAGAAAACAGAGCTCCCGTCGCGCAGGTGTAGTGGTCGCACAAGTGTTGTGTTGGACGCGCAAGTGATGTTGCATGCCGGTGGTTGAAGTTGCGCGCCAGTGTGAGAAGTTGTGCTCCAGTTGGTAGTTGCACGCCAATATTGGATTGGGCATAAAAGGAGGTGAGTTGTGGAGGTTTCGTGTTGAGGAAGCTTTAGTCGTGAAAGTGTCTAAGGAGGACTTGCGCACCCATTGTGACTTGTGCGCCGATACTTGCATGCCGAGATTGACTTGCACGCACAGTAAGGTTTATTTCCAGAAGTGATTTTTGGGTTGCGTGGAAGCTGTATGTTTTCCCGATACCTTCGGTGCAAAGAGATATTCATCTATGGGTGAAAGTTTTACTTCAACAGAGCATCTACATATAGAGGAAGATGCATTCTTTCATGCAAGTGAAGAGACCTACATGACTATAAACTGTGAGTGGATTCCTTCCAAGAGCAGTGAGCAAAGGAAGAGAAAGAAGGTGATCCTCTCCACCGGATGTGAGCCAGAGAGAGAGAAATAGGGAGTGACCCTTGGGGAAGCAGTGAGCTGACCCTAAGGATTGGAAAGGTAGTGAGCATGGGCATAGAAGTGATCTAGCCTGAACTTTGTATCCACATCTAGTGGAGAATAGTGGAATTTGGTACGACCGGAAACTTTTCGGCGTATGCTCCTTGGACGTAGCCCAGTGAGGGTGAACCAAGTAAAAATCTTGGTGTCTGCCTACGTACTTCTCTGCATTTGCATTTAAAGCATCATCATTATATAAATAAGTAAAGAAGTGATCATAGCTTACACCCAATATCAAACAAGGTGACCCTTGTAAAAAAGAGGTCAAGATCCAGTGGGGTAGGAAGAAATTTTAAAAAGAATATCAATACCCTAATTCACCCCCCTCTCATGGTATATAGGTCCCTATTGGTCCTAACAATTGGTATCAGAGGGAAGGTTGTTGTCATCTGATTTGTTTGATCCGACTTGTTATAGTCGATCTGTGTGGTCAAAGAATCAGTCTGCTCTTATCTCGGTGTTCCATGGCGAAGGGAAGAACATCAAAGAAGAATCAAAAGTTAGGTGGTATCCCTCAGTGTGGATGTTTTTATGGGAAAAGTGTGATTCAACTAAAATAATCAAACAGCTTACTGAAAGAAGGCCTAGATGAATTAGATAGGGAAAATATTGATTCACTCAATCAAGATGTTGAAATGAGTGATGTAGATGAACATCAAAGTGATGACGGAACAAATGGTGATGATGAAGTTTCAAGAAGGAGGCCACTAGTAGATGTTGTCAACATGACAAAGGAAGTGGACCGGAAGTTGGATGAAGAAGTTAAATCTAATGATATTCAAATCAAAGTATTGAAAATTGAGGTGAACAATCAAAAAAGATTAAATAAAAGGCTCATTGATATAGTTACTGACCTAACAGAGAAGAATGATTCACATGCCGAAGAGCTACAGAAGAAGTCTAAAATGAAAGGAAAACAAAAGGCTGATGATTATGAAGAGAATAAAAATTCAGATGATGTTCAGAGTCTGAAATCTAGAAATGATAATCTAGAAACACAGTTGTCTGAAGATGTTTAGAAGAATCGAAATCTACAACAAGAGAATGAATCTGTCACTGAATCTGTTTCTGAGGAAAAATGTAAAGTAAAGGAGAAGAGTGACATGGTGGATAAGCTGACATGTAAATTGGAAGATGAGATGAGTAGAGGGAAGCCTCTCAAGGGAGAAATTGATGTCCAACTTGAATCAAGGGATATCAAGATTGAAAAGTTGTAAGAAGAGCTAGAATCAGTCAAGAAAGAAATGGAGAAGTCTAAATCCAAAGATAAACCTAAGTTGAAGGATGCACTTCACCTATTATTAGATTGTCCTTCAGAAGGTGATGATAAGATGAAAATGAAGTATGAGATTTATGAGGAGAAACAAAAAAATATTTTTCTCAGCTCAAAAACCATATTGTTTGAGAAACTTTGGCATTGGATTTGATAAATCCCCTCCTGTGCATGATATAAGGAGAGATGTGAATAGTTCCAGAAGTAGATAAAATCTTTTAGGTGCTGTAGATAGGCCTATGAGGACAGTTCTAAGAAGTAGTGAAGACATGTGCCATTTCTGTGGGATTCATGCCCACACATCAAGCTTCTGTTCAGAGGCTCTAGAATACATATCAGGCTATGAAAACAGAAACATTACTAAATATGAGAATAAGAAGAAGCATCATGAGAAATCAGAGATAAAAGTATCTCAAAGGAAAGCATCCATTATATTCTATTACTGTGGAAGAATGTGACACACCATGAGTATGTGTCAGGAAGCTCAAGAGCCTCGTGTCAGAAGAAGAACTCAATGTGTATCAGCATCTCGACATAAAAGTGACGAAATGAGGTATGACTTTTATGGAAAATGTTTTATATGTTTATTTTATGGGCATTTCTCAAGAAATTTCATCAAGAAGAACACAAAACGGGAAAGGGAACTCGAAAGGAGATTCTCGACTCTAATGATGAATAATGAGAAATTATAAACTGAGAGACAAAGTGGAAAGGAGAAGAATAGACTTAGAGCCTCAAGAGAATCACAAGGAACTTAACGAAAGGTATATCTATCACCTCCTCTATCACACTCACAACCGCCCTATAAGAAAGAACTTGAACATATCTGGAAGAAAAAGGGAGGAAACACAACAGTTGGGAGTAAGGAGAATGTACGTTCAGTGGAGGACCCAACACCAATGAAAAATAGGGTAGTGACTCATAAATCTTATAAAAGGAAGATAAATAAATAATGCATTGATAAATTCACAAGTCATGTGCCATGAAGAGGACTGGAAGAAAAAGGAAAATCCCTACAATGGTGGAAGAAGCAAGGGAATATGTAAAGCAAGGAGATTTCTGCTCAGAGAAATAATCAAGGAAAATGGGATTTTAGAAGAACCTCAAAGTAGGAAATGTGTACTAGTGGGTCTATAACCCGAGTAATGACAATGGTCAGGCATACAGAATCTACATATCATAAAAAGGCTCATCATGTGGGTAATGAATGCTTAGTCATATGGCTAGAGCAGCTGATGTTGGCCAGGTAGCTAGAGAAAGCAAGAAAGGAGTGTGATGCACTCCAAGAAAGAATCAAAGGGTTGACCTATAAGGATCAACCAATACCCTCGTCTTGAGGATTCAAGAAACAACCCTCTCCCTATGTATATACATTCTATTAACTGTTGATTCTTGTGTTTTAGGATTTAGGGATATACGATCTAAGGGGAAGTGGCTTCTAAAGATGCAAAGTGGAGATGTGATATTCTTCAGTGTTTTGATTGACTCAAATCTGGTATGAAATTTGATGATGAAAGGGAGCAACAGAGCACAACAGGAAATGATTGTGTTATTGACTTTGTCTCATGTTTCCTACACTGAGTGGCAACTCAGTAGGCTTAGAGATTTTGTTAATGTCTTAATTCCGATTGGAATTTGAGAATAAATGATGCATGAGGAAAAGAATGGTTATGGGTCTATAATATTGGACCTAACAGATGGAAGAGTTACATAACACAGGGGGAGCATTCTATATCCTAATTTGATGCAAGATCACAATGCGATATGAAGGATGAATGTTAATTTTCATGAAGAACGATTGGGGGCCAAGTAGTAACACACGGTATTTCATGATTATTTATTCTGTTCAAACAATGTGGTATCAGCTGACTACTTTCAGGATACCAAGATGTTGTGAGAGAAAATCAAAGGCGTGTGAATAAAAATCTGAGATAAGAAGTTCAAAGAAAAGACATCATTGAACAACGAACTAGTGAGAAGTTTTTTCTTAAGAGAGATGAAGGGGTAAGAGACTCAGGGAGAGTAGAACTGGATGAAGTTGATTCAGAAGAAGATACTGATGGTGTGTACGAGGAAGTAAAATCCTTATCTACACAGAAGCCAAAGTGTTGAGCTGAAATTGACAGGCATAATATCATCAGTGATTAGTCAGCTCCAGTTCAAACAAGGAAAATTAAATCACTACAGCAGGAATCTTTTCTATCATATGTTTTTTCAAAATTCTTTGCTGATGTAGCTAAAGATGAAAATTAGGTACATGCTATGAATGAAGAGCTAGATCAGATTGAGAAGAATCAGACGTGGGAGATTGTTTCGAGGCCAACATACAAGAATGTCATCGGGACTAAATGGGTCTATCGCAACAAGATGAATGAAGATGGAACTGTGATTCAAAACAAAGAATGGCTAGAGTGCAATGGATACTCCCGGATAGAGGTAATAGATGTAGATGTGACATTTGCACCGGTAGCAAGGCTGGAGGCAATCATATTATTTTTTCCATAGCAGTGAAAAGAATGTTCAAAGTGTTCTAGATGGATGTAAAATCCACATTCTTGAATGGGGTTCTAGAAGAGGAGGTGTACATTGAGTATCCAGATGGTTTTCTCATTCATGAGGATGAGAACAAAGTTTTCAGTATGAAGAAGGCATTTTATGGGATGAAACAAGCACCAATAGCATGGTACTCAAGTCTTGACCAGTACTTGAAGAAGTTTGGTTTTCAGTGTGGAGGTGTTGATTACAATCTCTATTGTAGTAATGATAGTAATCAAAGGATCATGGTGCTGGTGTATGTCGATGACATAATTTTTGGTGGATCAGATGAAGCTCAGTGCAGACAGTTTTCAGAATTCATGAAAAATGAGTTTGAAATGTCAATGATTGGAGAGCTAACATTTTTCCTTGGTCTACAAGTGACACAAGGAAGGAATGGAACATTCATTTCTCAATCTAAATATTCCAAGGAGGTTCTGAGAAGGATTTGAATGGAGAATTCCAAAGTGATGAAGACTCTGGTTGCTACCTGGATGAAATTATCAAAAGATGAGGATGGAAAGGCAGTTAATATAATAGAATATAGGCAAATTATTGGAAGTCTATTATACTTAACTGCAACAAGGCCTGATATTTTTTTCGCCACATGCCAAGCAGCGAGATATCAGAGTAATCCCATGGAAAGACACATGCTTGCAGTGAAAAGAATACTTGGTATATCCAAGGAACAATGGATTTCGGCTTGAAATATACTAACAAATCTCAGACAAAGTTATTGGGATATACTGATGCTGATTGGGCTGGTTCAGCGGATGATAGAAAATCAACGTCAGGTGGTGCATTCTATCTTGGTGGGAATTGTATTGCTTGGTTAAGCAATAAGAAGGATTTTATTTTGTTGAGCACCACAGAAGCTAAATATATTGCGGCCACTCAAGCATGCACATAGTTATTGTGGATGAAGCAGCAGCTTGAAGATATGGGAGTTGAAGTGAAGTATCCGATCAGAATCTAGTGCGATAACTCAAGTGCTATAAATCTTTTAAAAAATGATGCCCATCATTCAAGGACAAATCACATTGAGATTAAGTATCTTTTCATCAAGGAGAAGGTGTAACAAGGACTTGTGAAGTTTGAGTATGTGCCTATAGAGATACAGGTTGCAGATATTCTTACAAAGGCCTTACCCAAGGAAGCATTCGAAAGGCATCGACTGGATCTGAGAGTTCATTCGATCTCCCACACTTAAAAGCGTGTGGATGTGAAACATACCCCTTCTCCCTGAGGTATGATGTTTTTGTTTCAAATGTACTGTTATGTGTTCTATACTCTATTACAGACTGCAAAGGAGTGACCTTTGGGTTCGTTGATAAAGGGGGAGAAAATGGTGATTGTTCAAGGGGGAGACAGTGTGGCAATTTGATAAATCATGATTGTTACGGGGAGAAGCTGACAGGTGTAGCAGCCAGATAGGGGGAGAGTTATGAGAAAGGGGAGGAGTATTAAATGTGACGATTCTAGAAGTGATCGATCAAAGAATAGAAATCACGACAACTGAGGATCATGATAAAAACAGACGAGTGGTAAAAAAAATTTCCTAACCAAAAATTGGTCTTCCAACAAGTCCTTAAACAATTGGTATCAGTTTAGTATAAATTGGTATCAGTTTGGTGTCAACAGTGGATGTCAAAGATTAAGTGATTCATTGATGAACTTTTCATTTACTCTTGTTTCTCATGCCGAGCATTTCTCATGTGTGCTTAGAGTATGTGTTGAGTAAATCCTTGATCGCTATCCGAATCAAAAAAGGTGAATGGTGGCTGACGAATCAATGATGAATCTTTTTATGGAAGAGTTTTCAACAAACCCAAAGGGGGAGATTGTTGGGAAAAAATCCCTCAAGGCATCATTGAAGTATTTTTGAGGTCATTATGTTTGTTGAAAAAGTAAACATATGTGTTGTGATTGTTGACAACGCAAACCAAGACATACAAATTTTTTGACAAAGGGGATTTCATGGTGGAATGTAGAGTTCAAGAGCTATGTTCATCGATCCATGTTTGATTATAGAATGTTGATAATGGAATGGATGAACCTTGCGCACCATATGTTTTTCAAGATCATAAGATCAGAATATGGATAAGGGAACAGGTTCACGCAAGTTTGGGAGTTGGTTACGTAAGTGTCTAAGAGGATAGAAGACTGTGCGCCGAGACTGGGTCACGCAGGTGACTTGTGCGCCGTCATGCAGGGTTGTCAATTTGCCTATAAATACTAGAACACCCCTCTTCATTCTTTATTGGAGTTCAACAATTTGAGAAATAATATGTACCGTTGCGCAGGTGTGGTGGTCGCGCAAGTGGTGTGTGGGTCACGCAAGTGAAGTTGCGCGCCGGTGGTTGAAGTTGTGCGCCAGTGTGAGAAGTTGTGCGCCAGTTGGCAGTTGCGCGCCAATATTGGATTGGGCATAAAAGGATGTGAGTCGCGCAGGTTTGGAGTTGAGGAATATTGAGTCGCGTAAGTGTCCGAGGAGGACTTGCGCGCCCGTTGTGACTTGCACGCTGATACATGCATGCCGAGATTGACTTGCGCGCCAAGTAATGTTTATTTACCGTAGTGATTTCCGTGTTGCGTGGATGTTGGATGTTTACCCGATACCTTCGCTGCAAAGAGATATTAATCTACGGGTGAAAGTTTTACTTTAATAGATCATCTACATATAGAGGAAGATTCATTCTTTCATGCAATTGAAGAGACCTACAGGTCTATAAACTGTGAGTGGATTCCTTCCAAGAGCAGTGAGCAAAGGAAAAGAAAGAAGGTGATCCTCTCCACTTGCAGTGAGCCAGAGAGAGAGAAACAGGGAGTGACCCTTGGGTTAGCAGTGAGATGACCCTAAACATTGTGAAGGCAGTGATCCTGGGCATAGAAGTGATCTAGCCCAAACTTTGTATCCACATCTAGTGAAGAATAGTGGAATTTGGTATGACCGACAACTTGTCGGTGTATGCTCCTTGGACGTAGCCTAGTGAGGGTGAACCGAGTAAAAATCTTTGTGTCTGCCTACGTGCTTCCCTGAATTGCATTTAAAGCATCATAATTAGATAAACAAGTAAAGAAGTGATCATATCTTACACACAAGAGCAAACAAGGTGACCCTTGTAATAAAAAGGTCACGATCCAGTGGGGTATGAAGAACATTGAAAAAGAATATCCATACCCTAATTCACCCCCCCCCCCTCTCAGGGTATATAGGGCCCTATTGGTCCTTACATTTTCTCTATTGTGTATCATTTTCCTAGCTTTCAAGCAGTGTCTGTATCTGTATAAAAACACACTCGGTCTCCTTCATTAAACTAATGGATACAAGATATCCTTACACCAACATCTTTTTACACTTGTGTATACCCACTGGTAATTGTAGAAGAGGTCCCGGTGTGGCCTGGTTGTTTACACCCATGAAGAACTATTGAAGAGGTCCCTATGTTACCTTGACAGTCCTGTGTACTATTATTACCCTCAATATAGGGTGTGGATCAAGTTTATTTATATAATCTACTTGGTGGAAGGTGATCAGCAAGTGCAGTGGATTAGGTCTCAGCTTGAGACTAAACCACTTGTTTCATATCCATTGTGCTTCTTAATTTAGTCTTCTTTGTTTTACAGCTTTACTATATAATTTTGCAATCACTAAATTCACATTGATAATTAATCTTTGAAAGAAGTTATAATAGTTTAGTCCTAGTAGAATATATTCAAAAGTAATATTAATAATTAATCTTAAGATTAATGATAACTAATCAATCTTCTAAGAAGTTATTTAAATAGTAAAACTCTTATAACAGTATAACCTTCATTAAATGGGCTGTATTTTACCTTTTGGGGAAACCTTTTTAAGAATATTTTTTAAACAAGGATTTTAATAGATACTCAATTCACCCCACTCTGGAGTAATCTACTCCGACCAATAGAAAATTACCCAAAAACTTTTCCAAATTTATTGGATGAGTTATTTTGAATAAAAATCATTATTGGGTGAATTTAATGACCTCTTAGACCCACTTGGATGATTTTAATAACTTAATAATATTTCATATTAAAGAAAAGTTAAAGATGAAGTACTTATGTTTCAATAAATATAACATTTTAAATATATGATTATTTAGAATATATATTATACTAAAAATAGTACATGTAAGTATAAAATGATAATATTAATCATGAAGATTTATTTTTAATTTTTAGGAAATATATGAAAACTTTAAATGATTACTCAATGATGATGAATTAATTGTCTAATTAATTGGGATATGAAATAAATCATATTAAAAATATTAAAATAGATATAATATGAAATAATTAATGTCATAAAATGATTTTAGAGAATAATTTTAATTTTTTGTGACGTTTTAAATGTTTTGGTTTCAAGATAACATGTTTTTATGATATTTTATTAATGTCAAGTTCAGAATATTACAAAAACAAAAATTAAAATAAATTAAAATAAATAATAATTCACTAAATGATAGAAAACATCTAAAATTTTAAAATTAGGGATAATGATTAGGATATGGTTTATATATCTTAAAACAATTCTACATTTATGTTTTTTTTTGGATTTTTATGGTCACTATATTAACAAATAAATAATAAAAACACATGTTGTCACGGTAAGATTTAATAAGGTTAAATAAGGGTTAAATGTAAAATATACAAATTAAAAAATATTCAATACTTATCTAAAATACATTGGATGAATGTATTTCCATCCATAATAATACTACATTAGAAATAAATCCATTTGGAGACATTTTAAAAAAAATTAATTTATATGAATTTAATATTTTCATAACATTTTATGAGCGACCCTCCCCTCTATTATAAAAGTGATCCCCTTCTTCTATATTCATCATACTTAAAACCATATTTAGTTCATTCAGTATCTATGAAAATAACATATAGACTCTTTACCCATATTATATATCTCTTGTTTAGTTATAAAACCATCCTTTCTTGTTTTATAGTGTTAATCAAAAAATATCATCCAAAAAAGAGGAATATAATGATTGTACATGATGAGTTGGAGTCAAGGTAAAGTAATTCTTCTAAATCTACATTCATTGATGAATATTTTAATATTATACACCAACCATAGTTTATTAGGTGTTTATATGTCAAAATTTACTAGTCATGTATTTAATTTGAATATTATAATTTTATTTAATGTTTTGATAAATTTTATTCTTTCATGGGCATTATGATTTAAATTTTCAAAGTGGTATGAGGAAATTTTAATATTTAAAGATTTAATTTCAAAAACATTTTTTCCATGACAATATTCTTGATGTTTATTTTCAATATTTATTTATGTGGATATAAAAGATTTATAAAATACATTTTATTCTAATTTTTAATTTCACTAAATAGTTTTAAAAAGAAATCTTTTTATGTGTTCTGCACGGAACACTTCGAAAAATGAATAAAATGAATTTTATATTTTTAACAAACAGAGTGACAACAATTTTCTTCTGTAATGAATATTGTTTAATTTCTATTTTCTTTTGCAATATTACATATTTTCGTAAATGAAAAACAATATTCCCTTATTTTCGAGATTTTTGGTATTAAATATGGATTCATAAAAGAAAAGGGTATTATTATTGGAAAGTGTTATTCATAGGGGATTAAAATAGGTTTCAAAGTGTTTTATGATGAAATTGTTTTATTAATGATATGGTACCTGATAATTTTTGGAATTAGTTGATACAAATATAGTTTATACATGGTGTGGTAGAGATAACATCGTATAATCCAATTACAGATCAACATGGGATGGCCCAGATTATGTTGAGAAAGCCCATAACAGCTAAACATGGGGTGGCTTAGATAGCATGGGGTAAGTCCATTAAATCATAACATGGGTTGGCCCAGATAGTATTGGGTTATCTTATAATAGGTTAATTGGAATTTTGCCATATGATTATTCCATTATAATGGGGTTTTATGTGGTTTTATGTACATGATTCTCTAAGTCCTTTAAAGGGATTTTAATTTATTTATATAGGATTTATTGATTATCATCAAAAAAAATTCTTTCATGGAAAATGATTTATTTAAAACTCTAAAAGAAAATTTAAGGTATTGGAAAATGTTATATGATTTTTCTTATTTTTACTGAACATATGGTTTACATTATTTCTATATCCCTTACTAAGAATTTGATCTCATTCCATGTTTTTAAAATGTATTTCACAGTCTTTATGGAGGACAAAATAAAAGGATGTGATCAAAGGGATAATTGTGAAGATTTATCATAGAGAGAAATAATGTTTTATTTTAAGGATTTTTATATAGTTGACATAATGGATATTGAGTATAAGTTTAAACTTTTAATTTATGGGTTTATTTTGTATTAGTTTCTCCTAATTCCCAAAAACTCTAAACTAAAAGGAAATTTATTCTGAATTATAGTTCAATAACATTATAATATGTAATATTTATGGATGGTTCCTTATATTTGGTTTCAAAGGATGTTTTAGATAATTTATGAAATTAGGATTTATTATTCAGAGTTCTGGATATAATATTTCTATTATAGTATTTAGGATGATAATAATTTTAATCTCTTATAAATCTCTTTTGAATCTTTATGCTATGAATCATTAATGTGAATAAATATATTTTTTTAGAGTCATTCATTTTTAAGAAAATTATTGGTTATTATATTTTGGGATGTAAAATTAAAGGTATGAGATAACCTTTGAGGATAAAACATCTTTTAGTTATTTTTGAAGATGTTTTAAGGATAGTTATTTGTTAAATGATCTATGTTGAACATTTTGTTATTGTTGAGTTTTGGAGACTGAAGTAGTTTTTCTTTATATAATAGTCTATTAATTTTTTTAAATTATCTTATCTTTTCAAAATTACTTTGGATTTTGATAATGACTAAATAAAGGAGGAATATATTTTTATTAATTTTTAAACTTTTTGATCTATTTATGTTTATTCAAGTGTTTCATTCATAAAAAAAATACAATCATCATTTTAAGAAAAAATTATATTATATTGGAAATTGATTAAATGATGAAACATAACTTGTCAAGTATGTATATTTATTTATGTACTTTGTGTAGATAGTAAAACAATTCCTCAAAATTATGAAAATTATCTTCAAAATAATATATAATTCATTTATTTTTCTTACTAAGAAGTACATGACCATTTATACCATCAAAGATTTATGGTTTTTTGATGGCTAACATTATAAGGACCATGTCCTTTATCACTCTCCATTAGAACATGATAGTAATTTTTACCTTCCATGTCCATATTTTTCTACATGGAACCCTTTTTTCAGTAATTTCAGGTGACCATCGTACATCCCTTCCCTTTATTTAAAATGGACATTTTTTTTTCTATTATGTGGGTTTTTAATAGTGGTAACATTAATATTCATACCCCAATACCCGGAATGAGTTCAAATTTCACAAAGTAAATTTATTTAATTTGGTAGAATGAAACATCTCAAAATTTTAGAATTTAATCACTATGTTCTATAGTGCACATGATACACCACGTCTATATTAAACGAACGACTAAATATTATTATTATAATATTTTTGTTATACACTAGCCATTATAATGGAGGGTATGAAAATGATTATCCGAATTATGAAAATATGGATTACACATGTATATATAATTAATTCTTTGAACAAATATTTGTAAGTGAAAATGAAACCCCTTTTTAAATAAAAGGTTATTTTTTATGAAAAACTATTTAAATATTCCCAAGTGTGATTTATAACTATAAATAACCAAATAAATATTTTTTATTTAATTTTTTAAATTTATAATGTATTAAATATAATTTTTATCATTCATCCTATTTTTTTCTAGACGTGATAAAAGCAAAATCCAATTATAACCATAAAATATTCATTTTTCTAAAAAATGTAGTTTTTTATGGTTTGATGGCACACTTTTTTGAAATCTAGGTTTTGAAAATTTATAAAATTATATTTGAAAAAATAAACTTCTTCTTCAAAATATTAATATGAAATTTTTTATTGGTTGGATTTCTGGTATTTTTCAAATAAGTATCATTTTTTGATAAATAGTGAACAAGTACAGAATTTTAATTCAAAACATATTTTCATCAAATAATTTTAAAATTCCTACTTTTAGAATAAAATATGAATTTATTTATAAATAAAATTAATCATTTTGATAAATAATTTTCAAAAAATGGAGTCCATTTTTGAATTATAAACATTGAAAAATAGTTTGAGTAAATTTTGGGATTTTTAAAAAATAATTGAATTTTTTGTGAATAGGGAAATGCGAAAATTAAAAAAATGTGCTAAATAAATGAATTTATGCATCCTGAATGGGTCATGGATGATATAAATAGACAATGGATCTAATTAACAAGAACATATTACTATGTTGGGTCACATTAATTAATAATATTCATATTCTTTCTCTAAAATAGTAAAGTAATGACTAAAATAATGTAAAACCCCTCATCTCCTCCACTATAAATACCAGCCTCTCCCCCCCTCTTCTTCTCACAAAATTAAAGCCTTAATCCTTATCTAAATTCTACCAAATACTCTTTGCAATACCATACCCACTTCCATTCCCTCCTGCTCTCACCAAAATTCCAAAACCAAGGACCTTATGAAGGATATTAGAGAGAAGAGATCAAGAGGTAAATAAAATCTATCATTTTCTTGTATATTTTTTCAATTATTTCTTTTCTTATACTCTCTTATCTGACCCTTATCCAAGAGGTAGTAAATCTATATTATTATATATTATCTTTATTTTTTTAATTTTTTTTGAAAAAATCATCAATTTACTTCTTCCCTCCCCCTATCTTATTCTAAAAATAAAAATACCTTCTATGATTACTGATTTACCAAAATCATGGACGATGTGTTTTTTAATTTATGTTACATTTTTAAAAACTAGTTATAAAAACATTTAAATGGTTGAAAAATATATTTATATGTATTACATATCCTTTTTAATGTTCTGGAATTGACATATATATATAATATTATGTTATAAAGTGGAACTAGTTTGTGATTATCAATGAACAACCAAAATGATCTAAATAGATATAACTGAAGATTTATATAATTCTTCATCCTCATTCCATGTAACAAAAATGATTTTATGTAATATTTTAATATTATATAAACATATAAATACCATTTCATTCCACTTCTGGAATTTTATTTCCATACGATATGAAAATCAAATACAAACCAGCCATGCAAATCATGTAAAGAACACATCTGAAATAATGAAAGGAACACAATACTAATAATTAAAGTGTGAAATGATTTCAAAAAATGATCATATAATGTGTTATGAACATGAATATGTTTCTAAAATATACTAATAACACAATTTTAACAATTATATAAGAGTTTTACAAACATTTTAAGTAAGCTGAACCTGAGTTAAGTGAATTCTTAACCCAATTTACATTCTTTGGGTTACCCTTATAAATTATTATATTTGGGGTATTAAAATTGATTTAATGGTTTATTTTGTTTATATTATATTTAATTATGTGTATTTATATTTAATATACAAATTACATCCACTCTTTTTTTTTCACACTTCAATTATATGATTTTTGTAAGGGGATTGTTTTAAATCCTTTTTTTAAAATTCTGTTTTACAAAACCCCAAAGAAATATTTTTATGAAATTATTCAGGTATTATGATTATTTTCTTGATCTTGTGCATTGTTTATGATGAATGTTGGGACCTATATCTACCTCTAATGCATTGGGCATGGGTATGTTTGAGGTCATCCATATGGTTACTCTATGTATAACTGTGATGGTTACATAATATGGTAGCCATGAGGATTACATAGTATGGTAATCGTGAGGGTTAATAATTATAAGGTAACTGAGAGGGTTACAAGATTATTTAAGTAATTACTCAAGATTAATTTATGATTCTATGTATGTACTTTATTTTTTGTGGGAATCTGGTTGAAATATCTATTTTAGAAGGTTAGAATGTAGGGGTCATAAGTGTGTCTTTTTCAAAATGATTTCATACGTTTACAAGTATTCAGGGACAAATTTTTTTATTCCATCATTTTATATCTCTTTCCAAGATTTTTGTACTCATCCCAATTTTTTAAATGATTTTCACAGGTTATATGGATATTTAAGACAAATAAGGAATCTATTTTAAATATTATGATGATTTTTCAAAAAAACAAGTTTTATTGGAAATATTTTATATTTTGGAAGAAATGGATATTTTTATTATAGTATCCGATCTGTATAAATGTTAAATGTTATATATGTATTATATTAAAATTCTCAAAAACTATAAACTTATAAATATCCTCAATGTGAAAGGAATTTAGTTCCTGACAAAAATTAAAGATTATTTATTGTCATAAGGTCAGTTACTTATAGTTAGTATTAGGAGATGGTTTAGAAAACATTTGTAGTGACCCAAAATTTTTAGTGTACATTTTTTTCACTTTAATGGAATTATTCTGAGTCCACATGATTTGATGAAATGTAATTCTGAGGCCTGGTGAGCCTAAATTATAATTTTTAAACTTATTTTTGATAAGAATAAGTAAACGTGTGAGCGTGTTTTTCAAAAAAATTTATTGATGCTTGGATTAAAAATACGAGGGAACAATTGAACGTAGAGAATTGGGATTCTGTTAAAAGGGACATAATTTCAGCCAGCATGGTCTGAATGAAAAGGTTTTATTTCGAAGTTTTCATAAATAAATAAAATAACCATAAAATTTATTTTATTTCTATTTGTTAACTTACGAGCTATGGGCGGTGACCCTGCGATGCAGTGATGATGTGGAGATGAGGCACATTAATGAAACTTATTAATGGCCCGTTAACTCGCAAAGTAATAACGTGTTAATTCTATATAATAGGGAAGTTGTTTCATAAATTAAACAGTGTGGCGACATAATTCATTTTATTTGTGTTGATGCATTGGGGAGAGGGAAATTAACCAAAAGTAAATCTATAACGAATCTCCAGCAAAATTAAAATCCAAAAAACAACAATACCATGGGATGATGAACGATGGAGAATCATATCGGGATATCGAGGAGTGGCAACGAATTCCAAAACTTTCTGATCCAAAATGACACGAAAATATTCTTTCTCCATCAACAGATCCAACGCATCCAGGTAGGGTTTTACATTGTGTTTAAATTCCTCATAATTAATTCTAAAACAATGAGCACAGATCAACCGATGAACAAGTTGATCCATGGATCGAATGTTCTTGCGGGAGGGTATTTCACTGGGGGTTTGTTTGCAAGATTTTTTGATAGCATGATTTTACTTCAATCCCCAAAACACTATCTTGTTTAAACCACTAACGTGGAGGGATCGAGCCGATACGAATAAGTCCCAAGCACCTCCGCTTGTGTGTTCTTGGTGGCCATATTCTCGAAATGATGGTGCGGTAGTTTTGAGTCCTTCACGGTGAAGAGGGAGATCCCTGATGACCACAGGTGCATGCAACGTAAATAAGGGACCACCAGAGAATGTCTAGTGGTCCACTGAACAACTTTTCAGCACACTGGTGCCAGTGCCAGCAGTGGCTGTAGGTGTAGGGTGGCGATTCTCCCGATAGCGTGTCGTGGTTGTAAGGATGTTTGATGTTGTTCGGTGCCTTGTACAGGTGCGTCCACGTCCGTCCGCTCATCGCGCTGGTGGCACGCGGTCCTTCGACCGCATGAACGAGTAATGGCTGGCCGCGTTGGGTGAAAGGGTAACATTATCTGGAACCTCTGGAAGGAGAACTAGATGCGGCTAAGCCATGTTTGGGTTGGGAAACCAGATCACATCAGTGGGCCAGGCTTCATTAGGTGGGTCACGCCCCACCTAGAAGTCTGTGCCAATTGCGGGCCAGATCCACATTCCACTGGCATGTACCCACATCGTCAGTTCGGACCAGTACCTCCAGGCCGGACCCTCCACCATGACGGCTAGGCTGGAACCATGCTGAATCCATGCTAGACCCGACCATCCCAATTTCTCTAAAATTTAGATAACTATCAGACCGGGTGTCTGATTGATTCCCCATCTATGGCACGAGGAAGCATGTGACAAGGCGGTCCTATAGATATACTCTATATTAGTTTTTGTGAATATTGGTGTATGGCTGTGTGGGATCAGGCTCAAATCTAACCAATCCCTTTTTACATAAATTCCCGTATCTTACAGACCATATGTCTGATCGACGCACCATCTATTATGTTGGGACCCTTAAGACGGTCCTTTGGGTTTCTATTTGGGGGAATTAATTTTTATTGAAGAATGACCAATTTCATGGGCGGCGGATCCTCCCAAAATCATGTGTGCTATGTGTGGAAATCCAGTGGATCGTATGGACATGAAAATAGACCCTTTGTGGATCAGTATAAAAGAGACCCTTTTTGGATCTGTATAAGAAATATCCTTTGTGGGTTGGCATAAAAGAGACCCTTCATGGATCCACATAAGAGAGAACCTTTGTGGATCGGCATGAGAGTGACCCTTTGTGAATCAGAAGAAGTGTGAGCCGATGTGGATTAGACACAGAGGGACCAGACATGGATTAGCAGCTGAGTGACCATTTTTGGATCAGCAGTAGATAGACCCCTCATGGATCCATATCAGAGAGAACATTTTTGGATCAGTAGTATAGAGACCCTTCATGGATTAGCATTAGAACCTCTCAACAGAATAATATGATCCATATTTTCAACTAATAATCCTTACCTCTATAATTTATGTTATACCTAGTTTGAGAAGAGTCTTTTCTTTGTACTATGTGTCTGAGATCTTTTAATGTGGTAATATCATTTGTGGTGTTTTTCCTTTGAGGATTCTTGAGAGACCTTAGAGGGTCTTGGGGTCCCTAATGAGTATTGTTATACTCACCCCTGCACGTGCTTTGCCTACACCTATTGTGTCTTGTGCAGAAAATAGACATCATTGACTGGGATTGTGGGGAGCTAGGATGGGATGGTGCTTAGAGGTGGATCATTAGATATGGTGTGTTGTAGTGATATCTAACCATGATCAGTACCTACCCTTTAGGTAGGATCCCTGGTGGATGACTTCTAGATCTTGTACTTCCTTTACTTACTTTCATTCGAGGTGGACCTGTATTCTGGACCCTTTTTATTTTAGTGCAGCCTTTTGTGTTGTGGTGGTTGTACATTTATTTCTATAGTAGTTTACTTTATGAATTATTTCCCTATGTTTCTGTTTATATTTTTAAAAGAAATTCCTTCCCTTTTGGGTATTCTTTTCTGGTCCTACTCACCAGCCCTTGGGCTATAGAAGGCGAGCATGGCATAGTCCAGAAACGGGCCTTGGGGGATGGTTCATTACAAAGTGGTATCATAGGGTGGTTAGTTCTACCAAAATAACTAAGAGTATATACTTTTTTCAATATAGTTACGTGTCTTGAGTTCAGAATTCATCCCAGGGAGTCCATTGTTGGTGAGGCGGCCGATGTATCCATACACCAGGACCCTGGATTCTATTTTCTGACTCGGTACACGAAAAAACTGGATGAATGTGTTTTTAAAATGTTTTACTGTGGATCATTTTTGAGTCATATCACCAGGTATAACGTACTAAACGGAGTGCATATGTTTCCTTATAGGATGCCTCCACGTAGGCAGTCATCAAGTATTCTAGTGAGAGATCATGATGACAGCCCACATAGTAATGAGGCGTCGATGCAGGGCCCCCTTACTATGATGGAACCATTGGGAGGTATACCAGTAGCACCACCACCCGTCGGGAATCCATTTCCACCAGCCCCACCAGTGGATAGTGCATGCCGACTAAGTGCGTAGCATGAGTTCCAAATAAAGAGGTTTTTGAGGATTTGAGGCAAGACTGATCCGTAGGCAGTTGAGGACTGGATGGAGGCTTTTGAATGAGTTTTATGCATGGTTGAGATAATATCCTGATGGTGATCCTAGTTTACAGTCCTTTTTTATGAATCATTTTGGAGATAGTGGTGTTTGATGCTTTAGAAACATGAGGAGACGGCTCTTTCCTTGTTAGACTTAGAGAGCCTCTTCATGGGGGAGTTCATACCAGTGAAATTATGCTCAGTGTGTATTCATTATCTACTACACATATAGCAGGGCAGTATGACTGTGGCCCAGTAGTCAGAGAGGTTTACTGACTTCTCCCGCTACTCCACCGATATGGTACGAGACCCATTCTTCAGGGCATAGACCTTCTAGATAGGGCATAGACTGAATATTAGGGAATCTATGATCTCACTCAAAATCCTAATGCAGGATGGAGTACATGAGAGATATCTATAGATGGAGAGATTCTTATCCGAGTAGAAAACGATGATGAGAGCCACCACCAGATGATGGCATGTTCGGTCATCTATAGCAGGCATAATGAAGATGAAACAGAGGTCCAAACGGGCCCATCCTTTTGGAGGATGGCCATAGGACGTAGGGTCAGAGGTGTAGATATCGCAAGGATGAGTAGGTTAGAAGAGGGCCAGAGTTTGTTACTCTTATGGTGGATACTTCCACATAGCTCGTGACTGTCTAAATTCTAACATAGATGTTCAAAAACCATTCGAGGGATTGTTGAGATAGTGTAAAAGGTAGTAGTAGTATGGACAAGTAAGAGCTGGTCATGGCAGAGGATTGGGGAGAGTAGCATGAGGTGGATGCAGGTCTAACTCACATCCACCAATACCCCTAGTCGGTCCACCACGGTCTCCAGTAACAAGTAGACTGGCACATGCCCAGCTCCATGAAGTATAGTCCGACATCCCAGAAGTTCCTAAGATGATACGGGGTATGATCTATGTCTTCTATATATTATTTTTAGTACCTATCGACCTGGGTTCCAAAAAACTCCATATTTTCCAAGTATCTTGTGTGGAAATCTGAAATTTTGACTGAGCCTTCGGCCCAATCATTGCTTTTTGAGACCCCCACCGGAGGAGATTCAGCAGTCACACTTTGGTGCCAACTGTGTGAAATTACTCTTGGTGGAGAGAGTTTCATATGGGACCTCCTAGTAGTGTCCTTGAATCCATGTGATGACATATTGGGTATGGACTGTCACTCAGCAGTTCACACTCATATCGATAGCTTGAGTCGTATGTTGTGATGTACATGCAATGATGTAGGCCAGTTTTTCTTTGTGGGTGATAAGGAATATATAGCATCATGGTATGGACTCTGAAATAGGAGGGTGTGGCTGATCACTCATTGATTGGATAATGTGACCTTTGATACGGGGGATGGGGTGAGTCCCCATTTTCCTGTGGTAGTTGATGAGTATATTTCCATCTTTCTAGAATATGTCCTAGGAATACCTATTTACGGATAGGTATACTTATGAATTGAGTTGTACCCATGGATAACACTGATATTTTCACCTTCATATCGAATGACTCCTGCAGACCTCTAGGTGCTGAGGGTATAGTTGGAGGACCTATAGAGTAAGGGGTTCAAAAGACCTAGTGTTTCTCCATGGGTAGCCCCGATGTTGTTTTCAAAAAAGGCATATGGGAGCTTGAGGCAATGCGTGGACTTCATGCACCTAAACTAGGTGTATGTGAACAAAAAATATCCACTATCAAGGATAGATGTCCTATTTGATCTACTGAAGGGATAAAAGTTGTTCACAAAGATTGACCTTAGATCAGGTTATCACCAGATTCTCTTATGAGATAAGGACATCTTGAAGACAACCTTCATATATTGATATGGACATTATGAGTACTTAGTGATTCCTTTCAGCATAATGAATTTCCCAACCGTGTTCATGGGACGCATGAATCGGATCTTACTGACTTACTTAGACTGATTTGTCGTAGTCTTCATTAATGATATCGTAGTGAACTCAGCGTCGGAGGTGGAGCACATTGTACACCTGAGGATTATTCTGGACATGATCCAAGAGAACTAGCTTTATATAAAACTATTGAAGGGTGAATTATGGATATGAAAGGTCTATTTTTGGTACATTTCATCTTAGAGGCCATAGTTGGGGTGGATCCTGTGAGGATCAAGGTGGTTCTTACTTGGGAGCTAACCAAGACTGTTATAGAAGTACAATGATTCCTTGGGTTAGCAGGATACTATTAGAGATTCATACCCGACTTCTCCATAAAAGAAGAACCTATGAAAGATTTTACAATGAATGGAAAACCATTCACATGGATAGATAGATGCCAATAGAGCTTCCAGTAGCTTAGGTAGATCTTGACTAGTGCTCCGACCTTAAGGTCGCAAGAGGAGGGAATCGACTACGTGGTATGAGTTGATAAATCATGAACCAGGCTAGGTTTTGTCCTGATCTAGGTTGATGTAGTGATTGTTTATGGATCAAGATACTTAATAACTCATGAGAAGAACTATGTGACTGAATATCTGAAGTTATCAGTTGTGGTCTTTTCAATGGGTTTGTGGAGAAACTAACGGATGGGTGAGCGGTTCATTTTCTACTCTGACCACAAGAGCCTCAAGTATATCATTTTTCAAAAGGATTTGAACCTAAGATAGTGGAGTTGTCTAGAATTATTCCATGACTATGACTTTAAGATAGTATATACTCATGGGAAGGTTAATGTGGTGGAAGATGATCTCAGCTGGAGATCAAGTTCGCTGTTACTAAACAAGGTCTCAAAGAAGTTGGCATCACTTTAGATATCCATCATCGATAGCGATGAGAAAATTTTACATTAGTTGATGGTAGTTTCCCCTACACTCTTATAGTGAGTTAGGGAGGCGCATCTCAAAGAGAGTAGCTGTGAGACTACACATGATCAGATATCCATGCGACACGCACCCGATGTATTTTTTAGAGGTGGGGAGCACATCATTCTTTTTAGAGGGTGCACTAATGTACCAGTGGAATTGTGAGAGGAGGTGATGAGAGAGTTTCATAAATCTCCCTTGATAGTACATCTAGGAGTAAAAGATGTACCAAGACCTCGGATTCCAGTAATAGTGGTCGGGTATAAAGAAGGAAACAGCAGTGTCTGTTTCCAGGAGTCTCACTTTTTAGCAAGTGAAGGCTGAACATTCTGTACTAGCGAGTTTAACACAACCCCTCAAGATACCAGAATAGATGTGGGATGGGATATTGATGGAATTCGTGATGGGCATACCACATACAACA
Source organism: Viscum album (assembly GCA_963277665.1). Taxonomy (NCBI): domain Eukaryota; kingdom Viridiplantae; phylum Streptophyta; class Magnoliopsida; order Santalales; family Viscaceae; genus Viscum; species Viscum album. Next base: position 517,159,913 of record OY728145.1, read on the forward strand.
ATAAGACATGAAACCATCTATATGACTATTGAATGACTTACTAAGTTGGACCACATCATCAATATTCTAGAGAAGGGTTCAGTAGAGAGCTTGTCATGCCTTTATGTTTGAAAGATTGCGTGACTTCACGGGGTGCCTTCGACGATAGTATCAGATTGTGACACACACATTACATCCCGTTTGTGGAAGGGATTGCAAGGGGAATTTCGGACTCAGCTACGCTTGAGCATAGCCTTCCACCCTCAAATTAATGGTTAGACGGAGTGGACCATTCAAACAGTATAGGAAATGGTTCATTCTTGTGTCATGGATTTTGTTCAGATTTGGGAGGACTACATACCATTGATGGAGTTTTCATAAAAAACAACTACCACTCCACCATTCGTATGGAACCTTTTTAGGATCTGTATGGATGACCGTTTAGATCACCCTTTTGCTGGATAGACCTAAGAGAGTCAACCCTCATTGTTCCGCAGATGGTATGGGTTACCACCAAGAAGGTACTGGTCATTCGTGAGTGGATGAAGACTGTAAAGAGCCGGAAGAAGTCCTATACCAATAGATGGAAGGGACCTTGGGAGTTCCAACAAGGGGACCACGTATTCCTACAGGTCTCTCCTCGATGAGGACTACATAGATTTGGCTGAGGTGGAAAGCTGTCACTGAGGATCATTAGAACTTTTTTTATTCTTTGGAGAGTGGGTGAGGTGGTGTAATACTTTGATCTACCGCCACAGTTGGAGAAGGTGTTCGATGTCTTCCACATGTCCCAACTAAGGAGATAAATGCACAGCCTTCTCAAGTCATCAACCATGGAAAGATGGAGATTGAAGACAAGGTAAATTTTGGTCACACCTTATGGAGATAGAGGATCAACCCGAGAGGACCCCCTACGGATGGTCGATTCCTATGGTATGCAATCGGTGGAAACATGGGAATCTCCCGGAGATCACATGGGAGGAGGAGGCTCAAATTATTGCGTAGTAACCCTATTTGATTTTAGACCCTGTTTGGCTTTCTAGGAAGTAAATCCCTAAGGGGTGTGAATGTAGTGACCTGTAATTTTCCAAGTAAATTTTTCATACTTTAATGGAATTATTTGGAGTCCACATGCTTTGAAGTCACTTGATTCGGAGGCCTATTGAGCCCCGAATATAATTTTTGAACTTATTTTCTATATTCTTAAGTAAACATGTGAGCATGTTTTTTTAACTTTTGAACCCATTATCAGATTAGAAATATGAGGGTACCATTGAACTCAGAGGTCCAGGACTCGCCTATAAAGGACTTATGTTTTTCTAGCAAGGTCTGAATGGAAAGATTTATTTTTGGACTTTTCAGAAATAAATAAAATAATATTAAAAATTTATTTTCTTTTCCTTATTTAACTTACAAATATAGGATGGTGACCCAGTAGTGTAGTGAAGAGTCAGCAATGAGACATATTAATGAGGTTCATTAGTGTCCCATTAACTCTCAATGTAATGACATGTTAATGACATGTAACAGGGACATTCATTCGTAAATGAAATAGTGTGGGGACGTAATTCTTTTTATTTTTTGTTGATGCATTGGGGAGAGAGTAATTAACTAATGGGTGGTCTCTAATGAATCTCTATAGAAATTCCACTCCAACAAAGAGAAATACCATGGGATGAAGAATGTTGGAGAATCGGATCCAGATATCGATGAGTTGCGATGAACACCAATGATCAGAAATCGATGATGAGGTGGAAATATTTCTTCTATCTCAATAGATCTAACATGTCCAGGTAGGGTTTCACTTTGTGTTTTAATTCCATGTTCATCATTCTAAAACAAAAAGCATTGATCAACTGATGAACGGGATGTTCCAGAAATTATATTTTCATGCGAGAGGGTGTTTCACTTGGGGTTTTATGTGTTATTTTTTGATATCATGATTTTACTTCAATCCATGGACCTCACCCTTGATTAAACATCTAACGTAGAGGTCTCGGGCTAATAGAAACAAGGCCTGTGCTCCTCCACTAGTTTGTTTTTTGTTTCTTTATTCTCGAAATGATGGCACGGATGCTTTAAGGCCTTCGTCGCAAAGAGGGTGATCCTTGAGGATCATAGGCATAGGAAGCATGAATAATGGACCATCGGAGTGTGTCTGATGGTATGATGAGCAACCAGATGGCTCACCGCAGCAACCGACATCGGCCAGCAGTGGCTTCCGAGGATGAAGGGTGGTGGCGCGACCAAAGACATGTTGTAGCGGGTGCAGGATGCGAAGGTGAGGAGATATGATTCCTATTAGTGTCCTGTGGAGCAGTGGTCATGTGTGGATGTTCGGTGCACTGGTGGCACGCTGTCCATCAACCGCGTGTGGGAGTAACGGAGGGCCGCTTGGCCGACCTTGCTGGGTAAAAGGTTGATGTTAGCTGGCATCACCGACAAGAGAACTAGACATGGCCGAGCTATGATCGAGCTGCGGATCTGGCCCGCATCAGTGAACATGGATTCATCAGGTGGGACACACACCACCTTGAAGGTCGGGACAACTATGGGCCGGACCCGCGCCACCGGTCCAAACCACACTTACCGGGCCAGACACATGGGCCCAATAGGATGGGTGGTTCAGAACTATGCTGAACCCATGCTAGACCCTCTGACCAGGTCAGGTCAGGTCGGTCTAACATGGTCGGACCAGACCTAGATTGGACCAGCCAAGTTTGACCAGAACGCCAATAACTATCAGACCGGGCATCTGATTGACACACCATCTATGGAAAAAATGAACCTTGATACAATTAAGTCCTTCTTAGATACTCTATATGAGTATTTGAGGTGTTTGTCATATTGCCGAGTTGGATCAGACTCAAATCAAACTGCATTATTTTTACGAAATGCCCATATCTTACAGTCCAGGTGTCCGATCGGCACAATGTCTATTGCGTTGGGACCCATATGAATAGACGATCCATTGGGTCACTATTATTTAGACTTAGTTGTGGTTCATGTACTATATATAGCTTGAAGAATGGATCCTATTAGAATCAAGTGTTCTAAGTGTAGGAATCCAGTGGCTGGATGTGACATGAAGAGAGACCCTTCATATATCAGCATAAAAGAGACCCATCATGGGTCCACATAAAATAAGCCCTTCATGGATCATTATAAAAGATAATCTTCATGGATAAGCATGATAGTTACCCTTTGTGATTCAGAAGAATCGTGACCCAACATGGATCAACCGTAGGTGACCCACCACAGATTAGCAGATGAGCGACACTTTATAGATCAGCAGTAGAGTGACCCTTCGTGGGTCAGTTGTAGAGAAACCCTTTGTGGATTATGAGTACATTTAAAATTTTTGGATCAGCAGTAGAACCTCTGAACAGAACAATTTGTTCTATCTTTTTGACTAATCGTCCTTGCCTTTGTACATTAAGTTATAACTAGTGCGACCTGAGTCTTTAGTTTGTCCTCTGTGTCTGAGATCATTCATTTTGGTATTCTCAATTGTGGTATTTTTCCATTGAGGATTCTTAAGAGACCATTGGGGGTCTTGTGGTCCCTACCGAGTATTGTTATAATGACCCATGTACAGGCTTCTCCCACACCTATTGTGTCTTGTGTAGACGACGAGCGTCATTGATTGGGACTATGGGGAGCTAGAAATATATTGTGGATGGTGGTGGATCATCAGATGTGGAGTGATTTAGTGAAATTTGACAGTGATCTATGTTGGCCCTCCTGGTAGGATCCTTTGTGGATGAATTCCGGAGCTAGTTATTCATTTACTATACTTTTATTCCAGATTGGCTTTTATGTTGGCCCCTTTTTATTTTAGTGTACACTTTTTCATTGTGGTAATTGTAATTTCATTTCCATAGAAGTTTTCTTTGTGCAGTATTTCCCTATTTGTGTCTTTACATTTTTAAAGGCAAGTCCTTACATTTTGGTGTAGGCCTTTCCGATGCTAGTCACCAACCCCTAGCCTATGGGAGGCGGATTTGTGGTAGTCACGACATGGACCCTGGGGGATGGTTCTTTACAAACTTAGGGGTTAACATGATGTCAAAATAAAACCATAAATTAGTTTTTACTATATGGTTAATTTGAAATGTTATAAAATTTAATTATTACCATGTATCTGTGACTAAGATATGTTTCTTCAAAATGGTTTTCCATAGATGAAAAATGGAAGTTGAAATGAAAAGGTACTAACAGAACGATATCCTTCAAAATCTGTTGCATGGAATGGTATGGATTGGAAATGAGAAGTTTTTAATAGTATTGGATTAGCTAAAACTAGAAATAAACGGTGGTGTAATCCATAAAAAATAACAACTATATCTACAATAAAGGAACATGATGATAGTGGAATATTTTATAAGGCAACACCCTCCCCCTTTAAGTGGATCTTCTGACCCAGTAATGGATGATAGATGCGTTAATTCCCGTTAAATGATACACGATGTTATGTAATATTCAGATAATCAAAAGATAAGTCTTTCCATTTATCATTTTAAAGGTCAAGCTGGTTAGTCTTGGTCAATGGTCAATAATATCATGGATAGAGAGGATATTGAATCCTTATAGAGGGATGAATGTAAAAGTCATTTCCATGAAAAATATTTTCCAATGGTGGTTCGACATAGGATAGAGAAGAAATTCCATTAATTGAAGTAGAAGTAGAAAGATTCAGTGGATGTGTATGAAGCTAACTTCACCCGACATCAGAAGTAATTTAAAATTCTTATTGTTCATATGGATGGAAAAATCAACTGTTTTACTCAGGATTGAATCCAAGATGTCAAAGGGAATTGGCTCCCCGTGGGTCCAAAAGTTATGATAAACTTGTCTGATGTGATGAGAGGGTAGAAATTGATTTTTCTAGTGATCATGTGCACTTTGAAAAAAAATGAAGAATATGTCCTGATGGAAAGCAGTGGGTAGAAGTCAATCAAATAAATCTGATGGTAGGAATGTCCTGATTCTAGTTTTTGAAAAGTGTATAAAAAGGAACCCTGGTGAATTCCTTACCAAAACTATGATGTGTTTTCCGTGTGATATGTTTGGACATATGTCCCAAGATTATAATGAAAATTAACCAAATAATAATCCAGATAAAGAAACTATATAGTGTTTTAAATGTGGTTAGATGGGTCATTATGAAAATTCCTTACCAAAGAGTGAACTAAATGATGAAAAGAAGCCATACAATATGATGAAAGGTGTTGTGAGACCCTTTGTAACTATGTCAACAAACGTCGGGTCATCCAATGAATTGGTATCATGTATCTTTTTTGTTTAACTACATTTTTCTATTCTTTTGTTTGATATGAGGCCTTTACATTCCTTTATTTCTAAGAAAGTTTCTAGTGAATTGGAAAAACACCTCAAAATATTAAATATGAACTTCTTGTAAAAACTCTAATGGGGGATAGTACAACAATGATGAATTATAAGGATCATTATATAATGGTCTATAGAAATAATTTATCGAAAAACATTTTAATTTTTCCGTTAATAGAGTTAGATATCATTTTGGATATGGATTGGATTTTGGTTTATCAAGTTGAGATAAATTATAGTGCTAAAGAAGTTTTTTTCAGAAAGAATTTCATTATGTATAAAATATTGAACCCTTATAATTTAAAACTTATCATAAATACGAGAAACTATTGAATGATGGAAATGAATGTTATCATGCTCATATTATTGAAAAAAATGAATTGTTTAGATTAATGATGTTCCAATGGTAAATGAATATCTTGATGTTTTTTCTGATGAGTTACCAGTTGTTATACCTAACCAGGAAGTTGAATCCACAATTGTCTTAGTTCCTAATGCTAAGTCAATTTAAAAACACCCTTAACAAATGGATCAAATTGAACATATTGAATTGAATAATTAGTTTTAGGAGTTTCTTGATTAAGGCATCGTTCATCCTATCACATCACCATGGGGTCTCCGATTTTGTGTGTTAAAAAGAAATATAGTACCATGAGACTTTTCATTGATTATAGATCCTTAAATAACATCACTAAAAAAACAAGTATCATTTTCCACATATCTATGACTTGTCTAGCCAGTTCCAGGGGGCATGGTATTTTTTAACAGTTGAACAGAGGTTAGGGTACCATCAATTGAATGTAAAGGAAGAATACAACAGGAAAATTGTGTTTTGTACTTTATGTGGGTATTAAGAATCATTTTTTATGTTGTTTGGGTTAACTAATTCTCCCGTTGTATTCATGGATCTTATAAATAGAATATTTCATGTGTTACTGGATAAGTTTTTAGTTGTTTTTATTGATGAAACTCTAGTATTTTCTAAATGTAAATAGGATAATGAAAAATATATAAGGTTTTTTCACAAACCATAAAGGAAAAGAAACTATATGAAAAAATTATAAAGTGGAATTTTTGGTTGCAACAGATTTATTGTCTTGGGAACATTGTAAATTAGAAAGGAATAATAGTTGATCCTTCCAAAAAAAGTGGTTCATGAATTGAAAAGTCCTAAAAATGTTATAGAAATTTGTATATTTCATGGAATTGAAAGTTATTATTGGCATTTTGTTAAAAAAAATTAAGTGGTTATATATCCTTCTAACTATGTTTGCATGAATAGTGGATAAATTTATCTGGAAAAAAGAATTTGAAGTTTGTTTTTAGGAACTAAAGAAGAGAATGGTGAATTATCTAGTTTTGGATATACCTTCTATGAATTGTGATTATATAATCTATAGTGATGCTTCATTAAAGATACTTGGTTTTTTTATGAAGCCTAATGGTCATGTAATTTTTTATGCTTCAAAAAAACTAAAACCCCGTGAGTTAAATTATCCGTCAAATGAATTGGAATTAACAGCTATGGTTTTTTCTACAAAAAATTAGAGGCATCATTTATATGAATCCAAATATTAAATATATAATGACTATAAAATTATAAACTAAATATTCACTCCGATGGAATTATACACGAGGAAGAGAATATGGATTGAACAAATAAGGGATTAGGATTTCATGATCAATTACCATCCTGAAAAAGAAACCATAGTGGGGGAGGCCCTGAGTTGAAAACATCATGCATCATTAACGATGTTACAATTGAAACATGACCTATTGATTAATGATTAGATGAATTTTGGCCTAGATTTTGTTTTTGTAGGAAATACCCTTATTTTTTAAGGTTTCTGTACTGTAATAATTATCATACAGAATTAAGCTAAAGTACAAGGAAGACTGTGAGCTATAGAAAAAGTTATAAATGTTTAAAATAGGTTAGTTTCGGAAATTTAACCATGATAAAGAATGTGTTTTGTTATTTAGAAATAGATTCAGTGTTCTTTGTAATTATCATCTGAAGAAAAAAAAATGTATGAAGCTCTACATTCCCCGTTTTTAATTTATCTAGATAGTACAAAGATGTATAGAGACCATTGAGTGTATTATTAGTGGGATGGAATGAAATTAGATATTGAAAATTTTAATGTGAAATGTTTGAAATGTATATATGTTAAAGAATAGTGGAATTTTCTGAAGGGGATGCATCATCCATTACCAATTCCATAGTGGAAATAGGAAAATATATCCATGGACTTCACTGTGGGACTACCAAAGACTTATCATGGTAACAATGAAATATGGGTTATTATTGACTGATTGAATAAATCTTCACATTTCCTTCAAATAAGAGATATAATTAATTTTCATCAACTTTATCAACTATACCTAAAAAAGATTGTTAGGTTACAAACAGTGCCCCTTTCCATTGTATCTTACAGGGATCCTAGGTTTAATTCAAATTTTTGTATGTGCCTTTATAATTCATTGGGTATAGGATTAAATTTTAGAACAAATGATAATCCTCAATCAGATCGTTTGTTAGAATGAATGATTTAGGATTTGGACGATATGCTTTTAACTTGTTCAATGGACAACAAGGGAAGTTGGGATCATCATCTTTCTTTAGATGAGTTTTCTTATCATAAAAGTTTTCATTCCAGTATACTGATGGCACCTTTTTATGGATTGTATTGGAAATGATGTCGAACTCTATATTTTGGGATGATGTAGGGGAAAAAAAGTTGATGAGACAAAAATTAGTATAAAAAGTGGCTGAGAAATTGGGGATGATCCAGAAACACATGAGGATAGCTCAGAGCATGAAGAAATATTATGTAGACAATAGGATGAAATACTTTTCTTTTGAAGTAGGTGATAATGTTTTTATTACAATCTCACCATGGAAAAGTTTTATGCATTTTGGTAAAAAACTAAAGCAATGTCCATGTTTTATTGGACCTTCTGAAATAAGGGAGAAATTTAAATCATTCTCCTACTGAGTAGCTTTGACTATGAGATTATCTCAAGTAGAATATGTTTTCCTTGTTTTAATATTGATAATGAATGTGTCAAATTCATCTCAAGTCTTATGGCCAAAAGTAGTTTATATTGGAGAGAATCATTCTTATAAAAAGATACCTATTTAGAATCTTGATTGAAGGGAAAAAGTATTACCGAATAAGGTAATCCCCTAGGTAATGGTTTTGTGTAGAACCCGCATGGTTAAAGAAGTGACATGGGAATCTGAAAATGTTTTGATGGAAAGGTAACCTCATTTTTTCATATGTAAAATAAAATTGAGAGAACACAATTTCTAGAAGTTGGGGATAATGTAAAACCCCAAGTTTTTGAAAATAAATTTAAATGCATCAAAAAATGAGTCTCTACATAATGAAAATTTGTTATGGATATATTTATAAACTATCCATTGAACATAATTTTTCTGCTTCTATGTTTTAAATTTCAAAAAATAGGCATCTATGGTTGTGATCAATAATTTATTTTGAGTCTAATAGAACCAACTTGTCTTTTTTATAAATAGTAACATACCCTTATGAATACTAATGTGAATACTAATATGATTTATTATGAATTATAAATGATATTATTATTTTTTTCTTATGGTTATAAGGTAATCAGATTTTGATTAATTATTAAAGAAGATATAAAATCACTTATTGTTTTAAAATTTTTATTTTTGGAATAAAATATAATTTTATTTAAAAAAATTATTCATTTTTTATAAAATTATTTTAAAAAAATGGATTTCATTTTATAATTTTACACTTTGAAAAATGGTTGTGGTGGATTTTTTTATTTTTTCTGAAATATTTAAATTTTTAGTGAATAATGAAATACAGTAATTAACAAATTTTGTTAAATAAATGAATTTTTTCATCATGATTGAGTCATGGATGATGAAAATGGACATTGGTTAAAACTCAAATGAACTTATTACTTTTTTGGGTCACATTAATCAAGCCTATTTTTAGTTTTAAGAATAAATATTAAACTAATGATTAGAATAGTGTAAAACCCCTCCTCTCCTCCACTATAAATGGAACCCCCACCACCCTCTTCCACTCACGCTGCTCAAGTGTTGATCTTTGAGTAAGTAATACCAAATAAAATTCTCAATACCATCCCCCAAGTCCAAGATCTACTGGTCTAACCAAAATTCCAAAACCAATGTCTTTAAAGAGGATCACAAGTAGAAGTGGTCAATAGGTAAATATCCTCTTTAATTTTCTAAGGTTTTCTTTTAAATAGGTTCTCTTCTTATACTCTATTATCTTCCAATTATCTAGGAGGAATGAAAGCTATATTATTATATAATTTGTATATTTTTATATTTTTTTTGAAAAATTCATCAATTTACTTCTTTTGTTCCCCCTTTTATTCTACAAATAAAAACATCATCCGTAATGTGCCGATTTTCCAGAACCGTGGATGATGGGTTATCAATTTCCATTACATCCTTTAAAATAAGTTATAAAACAATATTTGTGGTTGAAAAAAATAATTATATTGTATTATATATCCTCTTTCATGTTCTAGAATTAACATATATACTTAATATTATGTTATATAATGAAACTATTTCATGATTATGAAAGAACCACCAAAATGATCTAAATAGATATCACTAATGATTAATCTAATGATTCATCCTGAAAACATAAAACCAAAATGATTTATGGAATAATTTAATATTATATAAACATATTTATACCATTTCAATTCACTTATATAATTAAATTTCCATACGATAAGAAAATTAAATACTAACTGACCATGGAAATCATGTAAATAACACACCTGAAACAATAGAAGGAACACAATAATAATAATTAATGGGTGAAATGATTTTATGAAATGAATATATAAGGTATTATAATCATTAATATGTTTCTATAATATATTAATAAAACTATTTTAACTATTATACAAGAGTTTTAAACATGTTTTATGTAAGACGAACCCAAGGTAAGGGAATTCTTAACCCAATTTCCATTATTTCTTTTATACTTCAACCTCATTTTTTATGTGGTATTAAAATTGTTTGTATGATTATTTTTGTTTGTGTAATGTTAAATTATGTATATTTACACTGTATATTCATATATCATCCACTCTATTAAGTCTATCTTCAATTATATTATATTTGTAAGGGGGTTTTCTTTTAAAATAATCTTTTCAAAATCTTTTTTTCAAAATTGAAAAGATTTTTTTTATGAAATTATTCATGTATTATGAATATGTTCTAGATCATGGGAATTACTTATGTTGACTTTTGGTACCTATATCTCCCTTCAATTCACTGGGTTTGTGTATGTGGGAGGTTGGCCGTATGGTTACCCCAAGTGTAACTGCGAGGGTAACATAATAAGGTCGTCATGAGAATTACATTGTAAGGTAGCTATAAGGGATTCAAATTGTAAGGTAGTCAGGAGGGTTACAAGATTATATTATTAATTACCCAATATTCCTTTATAAATCTATTTATTTTCTTTATGTTTTATGGAAATATCGTCGAAATCTAATGTTTCACAGAGTAACATTATATATGTGACATGTATGTATTTTTGAAAATTATTTCATACATTAACAAGTATTCATAGAATAATTTTTCTTTTCATATTTTTATATCCCTTACTGAGATTTTAAGATCATCCCATTTGTTTAAAATATTTTAATAGTTTCTAAGTATTTTTAAGATAAATAAGTAAGCCAAGTTAAATTTTATGTATATTTTCATAAAACCTTTTTGTTAATGTTATATATTTTTGATGAAATGGATTGAATTTTTATTTGAATTCACACTTTATAAATGTGAAATGTTATTTATGTATTGTTTCCCAATTCACTAAAACCTTAAACTTGAAAAGATCCTCAATTTTAATCGAAGTGAGTTCTTGACTAAAATTCAAGATTATGTAATTTAATAAGGAAGGGTCCTTATACATTGATCTACTTGTATGAATTTAATCCCATTATAGTATTTTATTTTATAAAAAATTCAATAATGTCAAACATATGTTTTAATAACTATAACATTTTAAAATTAGGATAATTTAAAAGATATATTAGAATATTAATAGTATTTGGTAATATAAAATTTTATCATCATTATAAACAATTATTTCAATTTTATTCTATAAATAATTACATTAAATTATTACACAGTGATGATTCATTAATTGTGTAATTGTGGGAAATATAAAATAAATAATATTAAAAATATTTAAATACATATAATTTCATATAATTAACACCATAAAAGAATTTTATATATTACTTCTACATGTAACTGATTGTTTAAAAGTGTTTTTTTGAATAGATATTGTTTTTATGATATTTTTAATAATTAATTAATGAATAATGTCAAAAATTTACATTAATAATGCTCCAAAATAAATAATATTTTATTAGATGATATAAAATTATAAAAAATATAAATTTCTAAAAACTACTTGACATATGGTTTTAAATTTCAAAAATAATCCATTTATGGTTCTTTTGGGATTTTATTATAACTATATAAACCCATAAATACTAAAAACATATGTAAACACAGTAAGAGTTAAGAGGATAAATAAGGATTAAAGCCAACAGATAATGATTCAAAAATTGTATAAACTTATCTAGTTTTCATTTTTTAAGGTTTTTTAACCCAAAATTATCATATAATTAAAATAAATTTGTTTTGAAGAATTTGGAATAGAAATAAAAATATATAAATTAATTTTTTTTACAAATTCTAAGAGTTCCACTCCCCTCTCTTATGAAAGGGTGACTCTTCTTCTCTATTCTTGACACATGAAACCCTAATTGGTTCAGAGAAAATCTACCCAAATCACTTCTTCAAATCTATCCTCATATTATATATTTTTTATATTTTTTAGAACATTTATCTTAGTGGTCTTGAGTGTTAGTCAAAGGATATAATCAAAAAAATTGGAATAAAAATATTCTAGGTGATGAGTCAGACTCAAGGAAACAAACTTCATTTCAATATCATTTCATTTAGGATTAGTGTGATGTTATACACCCACCATAATTTATTATGTGTGTATATATATATATATCCAATTTTAATTATAATATCATTAGTAAATTTATTTTCATTTTATTTATGGATTTTTAAAATTTCCCTCTTTTATGGGGCTTAGGATTTAATTGTTCAATGTTGTATGGGGTAATATGAATGTTAAAAGAATTAATTTAGAAAAAAAATTATTTGGGTTAACATTATGAATAATTATTTTAAATATTTATTTAAATTCATATTAAATGAATATCAAAGGAATTTTATGTCTATTCTTAATTTCATTCAATAGTTTTCAAATGAAATTTTTTTACATGTTCTAAATGGAATGTTTGAAAAAAGAAAAAAGAAATGTTATATTATTAATGTACATAGAGATCATGAATTTTCTATATCTGTGACTATTATTTAATTACTAGCTTTCTATGAAATATTACATAGTTTCATAATTGAAAAAAAAATCTTCCCCTATTGTTTTTGTTTTGAAAATGATTTTTTAAAGAATATGGTATTTTTATACGAATGTGTTTCTCATATGGGATTAAAAGATCCTTTCAATGGGTTTTATTAAGAACTTCTTTTATTAATTGTGTATTAAATGGGAATAATAGAAAATGGGTGAGAAAAATATACCTTATACATTTAGTGGCCCAAATAGCACCTAGTAAGCCCATTATAACATATCATGTTAGGGCCAAGATAGCATTGAGGAAGCTCGTTACAGCTTAACATGGTATGGCCTAGAAAGCGTTGAGTAATCTTGTTACAAAATTACATTATGTGACCCATATAGTTTTTGGAAATACAATATTATCTTAAATTTATGTTGGTTATATGATTATTCCATTTGAATAGATTTTATGTATATGGTTCTCTAAGTCACCTAAATAAGTTTTAAATAATTTCAAGAGGACTTAATGATTTTATTTGATGAAAATTTAAATTTTTTAATGAATAATGTTTTATTAAAAAATATAAATAAATATTGAGTGTTAAGTTAAAAATTATAATAATTGTCCTTTTATTAATGAACTAACTATTTTGTTTATATTTATATCCCTTACTAAAATTTTTTGGTCATCCCAGGTATCTAAAATGTATTTGAGAGGGTGTGAGGGGGTGTAGAGACATTGATTAGTTCAAGGGGATAATTGTGAATATTCTTCATAAAGAGAAATAATATTTTTTATTTAAAAAATTTTTATATTTAGGAAAAAATGGATACTGACTATAATTTTTCACTTTTAATGTATGGGTTTACTTTTAATATTTTGTCCTATTTCTTTAAAACTCTAAACATAAAATATACTCAAATGTTGATTATAGTTACAAAATACTAGAATAATTAATATTTATGTCCACATCTTTGAAATATCAAACACAATATATTTTTTTCTCCATTAGTGGTTTTTTTGAATTATAATTTTCTCTTTCATTTTTCACTTTTCTGTACACAAAAGATAAACATTGTTTTTATGAAAAATAATTTGTATTCTAAATCAATTTGGAAATCATTTAATCCATGTAATTGTTATAAAAAAATGTTTTATATTGTTTTTATACTGTAAAATGATTTATTAAATTAATTTTTCCCATGTTTTCGTTTTTACAAATTATTTTAATAGGAATTTTCATGTTTTTTTCTATATGCATAAAATTTTAACTATTATTACAAAAAATGTGAAGTGGATTATTTTATTAACTTACATGAATAGAACTGAATTTAAAAAATTCATTAACACCTAATTATTTGATACTTCATTTACATGTTTAAATGTATCTTTTCAAAGAATTTTATTTTCTTAATAAATTAGTTTATTTATTTTTTAAAATATATTTTTGAACTGAAAATCATTTTTTCCACTAGAGGTTTGTAATGAAATTTTTATGATATATATATATTAATTAATAAAAACAACCCTTATTTTACTTATAATATACTCATGATATGTATTAATAAAACAATCCTTTTTTATTTCTCTTTATGTTTTATGATCATTTTCATTGTGGATGTACTATTTTGATTCCATTATCAATATTAATCTGAATGTTTTATGATTATATTTATAGATTTATGAAATTATAAATCTTTAGTATCCTTTTAATCCAATATTAATTTTTTTTAATATGTTTCATACCATTCACATGTGGAATTAATTGGGATTGGTAAGATATTGATGGAACATGTTATTTATCCATGATGCATAGATAGGTCTCTTGAAAAAAATAGTTAGGTATTAGACAGAGGACTTACCCATATATGTAATATGTCAAGTATTTAGGCCTTAATATTTTATTTAGAATGTTAGTAATTTTTTATTATATCATTATGATATTAGTTATTTATATTAATGTCACTTTTTGAATATTTTTTATATCTATGTAAAAGTTTTTTTGAATTTTTTTTAGTTACATGGCATTAATTGATCAAAATTTACTATATAAATATTATTCTCTGTTCATATGTTATTTATAAAATTTCCTAGGTTTTAATTTATTAACCGTGATGTATATATTATTACTTATTTATTTCTGATAGATTCTATTGTATCCATACCATTACTAGGCATCTTGGATCATCCCTTTTTTAGGATTTTTTCCCCACGATGGATGTAAATTTATTTTGATTAATATATTTGGATATTCATGAGGGGATAGTGTTTTCCCCAAATAAAATACTGTATTATATTTTATATTTTCAATTATAATTTAAAATTGATGAACATATATTGTTTACTAGGAATATGAAACTCAACAGTCATTTAGAATGATATAGATTGCATCATAATCTAATATAATAATGTAACCACTAGATCTATGATACTATGTTTGGGGTTTTCTCAATCAACTTATAATCATGATGATCTATAATGAGGATCCCATATTTAGAGATATTGTAAAGATTAAAATGGTTATTCATTGTAAAGGGGAACCATCATTCATTTTCCATGTAATTGATAAATCGTCATTATTATAAAGGATAAATAAATCCAAGAAGGATTATGAGAATATGAAATATAATATTAAAGGATTGGGTGATGAGAATTTGATGGGAGTCATACACGGAGATGGGGAGTTGCCATTTGAGTTGATGTTTTGTGCTCCATCCATACTGAAATTGAATAGGAAACTAATAGATGACTCACATAGGAAAAATTTCTCTATATACCCTTGTATAATAATGATTTATATCTATTTAACTAAAAAATAATAATGGGATGGTATGAATTAAGGAATTCTAGATTATGTGTCTAGATGCTTTTCACACCATAAGGTAAAAGATAAAAGACAACGTCCTAATAGAGTTATGAAAACACTACCTCTACCTATATGGAAGTGTGATAATGTTACATTGTAAATTTCCACTATTCTACCAAAGAAACCAAGGATGAATAATTTTATATGTGTCATCTTTGACAATAATACTATGTATGGTCATTAGTTTGAAATATTTTAAGATCTACCCCATGTGTTCTATACCTGGATCTATAACAATAAAATCAAAAGACTTTATAGATCAACTTCAAAAATTATTTTAGATCAATGTCCAAATTTCACAACAAAAATTTAAATGTTTCATCAAATATATCTCAACACAGATATAGATTTAATCACAACAATTCAACCATTGATTGTTGGGAAGCATGAATTAACTATCTAGACATTGTAAGAGATATTGATATTGTGTTCTCTTTACTTCCAAGGTATATGGGATAATTATATACCCTCAGTTAATCTTTTATAAAATAAATCTATTAGAAAATATACCTAGAACCAAATAAAGCATTTTATTGGAAGAATAATCATACTCTAACTACTTGGTAATAATTTGGAGAATGAAATTTAGTTACACCAAATTTTGTGGATGTGATGTATATTAACATATGAACTATTCAGAATCATGTTAATTTATCCCAAATAATAAAAAATATATTTTCTTATAATCAAATAAAAGTCATGGTATTTATCATTTGGGACCATATATTCTTAATTGTTTTAAAATGGAATGGAGTAGTTAGATTTTGAAAAAAATCAATGTAATTCCCTATATAAATTGGTTTTTTGGAATACTATAATGAAATTTAACAGTAGCATTATTGTTATCATTGTCACCAAGTTTTTTTAAATTATATTAAACATTTCATGATTCATTAGAATGAAATTACATGGTAGATAAAATTTATGTGCTAAAATATAAGGGAATAGAGTCACTGTATGAATTGTCTTATAATCATAGGAATTTCCAAATTCATAACACTAGAAAAAGTATTGCATAATTTGAAAACTCCTTTTAAGAACATAATTTGGAAAAATAACATGTTATAACTGGAAAAATATGATCTTGAAAAATATTTAAGGAATGAGTTTCCACATTTTTCCATCACTGATATATACCACAAATTTTATTTCTAAATTAGTTTACAAGGACATTCTATCCCATCATACTCTATTGTAGCACGTAAATATTATATCATGAAATATTCCAGAAATTATCTCTTTAAATTTCCTTTATTCATTAATTAAATTAAAACTAAAAGTAAAAATTCAAATTGGCCAAATTAATTCATTTTTTTAATTCATCATACAATAATTCTGATTGTAGTAATTTTTTAATTTTTTAATATATGTTTCTTTTTTTGTTGACAATTACGTTTTTCCTGAAAAATGTAATTTTTATAAAATTAAAACTTCTTGACAACGACCTAAATGGATAAAAAACCCTTTATGTCATAAAATATGAACTTTTTAAAAAACAACTTTTAAATGTTTTTTGAACTTATTAAACTGATGTAAAATATTTTAATAAATAATAAAAATTTTACGTTACTATAATTTTTTTTTTGTATTTTAAATGAATAAAGCATTTTTAAGGTTTATTAAATATTGGATTTCCTTAAAATCATAATATAATAATTTTTCAATGATAAATCAATCAATTTTATTTTAATTTGTATAGAATAGAATCTTATCTTATATATTATTTTAATTTCTAAAAAATTGTTTCTCTAAAAAAATTCACAGATAAGTGTATTAATTTTAGAGTTTAACTTTAAGATGATTATAAATTTATGTGAATGAAATGATTTAAAAAGTTGATATTTGTGGAATAAAATTATATGAATTTTAAATATTAAATTTTTTTTATTAAAATTAGTTATAAGGGATTGAAATTAAATTCCAAGGAAATAGTAAATTATGGTAAACATTAAATTCTAAAAATAAAAACAACTAAATCCCTCCAATATGTCTCCAAAATGAGTTTTTATGGGTATTTTACCCACACTCATATTTATATCCTCTTTCATTCATTTTTCCCTTGAAACATGAATATTAGCCTTATATTATTAACAATGTGTGGGATACTCCCAGAATTACCCTTCCCATCACATATACTTGAGAAACACCTTCGTGATTCTATGTATTACTTATCTATCGAATCACATGATTAATATAAAAATACTTACTCTCAATAAACCCCTCTATAATGAAAATAATATCCTTGTAACTCATATATATTCTATTTCATTCAAATCTAATGAGACTTCAAAGGAAAATTAAATTCCATGACGTATGTGTTATCAACTACATTGTTTAAAAATTAATTATCATCATTAAATATTTCCCAAAACGTACTACATTAATGATATTGTTAACATCAATAAACAATAATATAAATATATTAACATTATTATCATTATTTATTCATATATACCATCCATTTAGAGAAATAAAATCATTGATCGTGTATTCTGTAATATTCTCCCTCCATGACTAAATGTTATTCATTTTTTATTAATGCTTTACAATGTTTGATATAAAGATTGTATTAATGGATAAATATGATACATAATGTATAATTAAGGTTTTTTTCATTACAATATTTAGAACTTATTAATGATATGACTAACAAATTATTAATGTTTATTTAATTTTTTAAAATAAGCATATGAAGTGGATAATCTTTTAGGCAGATAATGTAATGTTTTTATATAAATTAATTATTCTTATAATTAAATATTATTATCATAAAAAACTAATATTCACAAATAATAACATTATTGTTATTGTATAATGATATTAAAATAAATATACTTTTTAATAATTCATTACATCTGGAAATGTTCTTGTATTCAATGGTTTAACCACCTACCTGGTTTAGGGAAGCTGAAAACTAGGGTGCTGAAAGGAACACAACGGTACTCATTCTCACTACTAGGTGCTGGACTATATAGAAGGTCTGGAATAACAAGCGCCATAGTATAGGCGCGGTCCCTCAGGTTAGTATTCATTTTAGAGTTAAAAACATTGTGCTGGACCTTCTTAGGCTATGTCCAGACTGCAAGTTGGACCCCTCCTTACGTGCCATTGCTACTGGGTGCACTGAATATCGGCGAGCTGGCTTTCATGGACTTGGTTAGTGGTTGAGGTGGCGGGCACCACTACAGGGTTTGAATCTTAATGTCGATGGCTCGCTGATTGGAGGGGAGATGCGGGAGGGGCATCATTCAGGATCAAACCGGCTCTGTACGTGAAGCATTTTATGCTTCGTTTGGGGGAGGTGATGCACATCAGGAGGAAGCCCGGGCTATGGAAGAAGGTTTGCAGCCGTGTGTGAGCAGGAATATAGTGGTGTCTTCAGTGGAAACTGATTCATTGGTGTTGTTCAATGCATTGCAAAACAAAAGCAAGATACCGTGGAGCATTATTTATACAATCAGGTGCTGTGAGACTATTATTGGGGTGTGCATGGAGATCTCTCATACCTGGAGGGAGGGAAACATGGTGGCAGATATTATGGAGTCTACGGAAATGTCAAACAGTACTTTTTCTTCCTTCTCATCTTTGGGGTCCTTTCCTACTGAGGGTTTGAAGTACTTCATAGATGATTCTTTGGGGTTGCATTACTTTAAACCCCCATGACTTTTTTCCTTGTATCAGGATTAATGATTGAAATAAAAATGTTAAATTTGAAGTCATGTTTAATCCATCATCACAATGGATCATGATTAGTGAACCTATGACTTTTCACATGTCGAGTCACTCATAGAGAATATAATTTAGAATATTCACATGATCTTAATGAACCATGATGAATGTTTTTTCTACTATTTCCCAAGTCTCATAACAATGAAATATATTGATTCCAATTTATATAATATATTTATATCCTACGGTGATTTTTTCCACTATCTAATATAATATATTTATATGGGTACTTCATGTTACATTAATTATACCCATAGATTTTATGTTTATTGAGGGACGTTCACCTAAAAATACACATTATTCTCTTCAATGGGGAAGTATTTGTTATTCACGTTTCTCATTTTATTGATATACATGTATTATTTAGTAAGAGGTTCGATAAAAAATGGTATTAATGTTATTTTATACTCTTTTAGTGAATTTATAGGACATAAACAAGGGACAGGTGTGACCCAACATTATATAGTCCCTCAATGCATCGACCTGTATCATTAGACAAACAATCTTGGGTTTGGTGTGTGACCATTCCAATATTAGGGTAATGTTTTAATATTGGTCCCAATGACAAGTAACGACTCATGGAATAAGGTCTTAATATTTAATTTTTTATGGTCAACGTAATTAATTATATCTGTATACGATCAATGGTTAATGTTGTCAGTGTTTTTATTTAATTTCAATGATAAAGATGACCCTCAGTTTAATTTGATTATGATTATGATTTTTTTGTTTATGACCTTTGTTTCATGTATTCCATTTTTAAGTAATATATGCTTAATTTTTATAATACTCCTTAATGAGAATATAGGCTCACTAATATTTTTTTGTTTCCCCTTGAAACCTAGAGGATGAATATGTGTAATTCTTTAGAATATGAAGGTAGGGATAACCACTTTATCACAATATATTCATGTCATATCTTATGAATTTCAATTTTAATGAATAAATATATCTAAAACCCCAAGACTAATAAAACATTGGATCCTTCAAGAAATATTTTACTTTGTTCAAATTATTTTATGTAAGTCCTCGATCAGGGTTTCTTGAGAACAAGATGACACACTACTAATATATTGGAATTTTAGAAATGGATTATGTTTCATGAAATTATATTCTTATATTGGGGATGAAATTAAATATAAAACAATATTCTGGTCTTGTATTGAATGAAATGAGATATTGAAATAGTGTTCATTGATATAGAGCACTAAGGTGGTTGATGTAATAGAAATTACTAAATGTATAACATTTAATGTGATATTATTCAATATACAATTTCCAAGATTAAAATGATCTAAAATGGAAAGGGATATCTTCCTATTTAACTATGATAAATAATACTGTGTTGTAGAGTGTGGGGTAACACTACAAGTCTATATATGTTTTTTTAGAATATAGACATAATCTAAAAATCAAGATTAACTATTTCATTATTGGGATTATATTGAGTCTTAGAAGAGAACCTATTTCTCAAACATTTCTATCATATGATGATATATTATCAAGTTAAATCATGGGGTGAAATAATTTTCTATGTCTTATATCATCAAGGATTATAATAAAAACAATAGGTAGATTGAGGACTACTAAAAAGAAACTTTCTCAATGGCTAATCAATGTAAAATGATATTTCTAACAGTTGATAATATTGGAAATAAACACCAAGGTACTTCTTTACTGGAAACAAAAGGTTTTTTCAATGGATGATGATTGGTTCATAATTATTAGTAATAAAAACTGAAATAAAGAAACCAATGATATAAAGTACTTTAGAAGAGGCTGTCTAGGCAAGGAATAACTTATGTGATTAATATAACATAAGTTGGAGTTCTTAATGATGTTATGGTTGGTAATTTGATTGAAAAATATTATTTAGTTCATAATTAATCTAATTTTGGACCTTCCCACTATTTTTATCTTCCATGTTTTCTTTTAAAATTCGATATTTTTATAGAACCCAATTAAGAGAGTTTCAAACCAATACCAGTTGGGAAAATATTATTGCAACAAGGATGTATCAATAAAATCCCACTGTGAGAGAAAGATATACCCTATTTCAAAAACATAATATTAAACATATTGTTTATTTTTATAAAATCCTTTTCATGGATTCATTTTCAAATTATAATGAAAATATTTATTTTGAATAGAAGGGGATAAATATTCATGGTAGAGATTTAGAATCCCATATCCATTGAGGTGAGACAACATCCACATAATAATTTCTAGATCCACCTCCATTATATATTCAAAATGAAATTCATATAGAATAAAATTGGTCTTAAAAATTGGCAAATTTACAATTAGAATATAGGATGTACATCTTTTTTAAAAACCAAATTATGTGTTTTCTAAATAACATCCTTAAAATCCCCCTAGACACTATGTTTAGTTTTCTATCGATCTCATCCCTAATACAAAAAATATAATTACAGATCGCTATATGATAGAAATAATGGAATTAGTTGGATTAGAGAAATGATAGAATGAGTTTTCTGTTAATGGATTCATAGACCTCGGTGTTTTACCATGGGGATCCCTTCATCCTTTTGTTAAGAAGAATAGTTGGACTATTGATGTAGATCTTGATAATAAGAAAATCAATTCCATTACCATAAATCAAAAGTATTATACTCCATACATTGATGATTTTTTTAAAAAATATCTAGGAGCTAAATATTTTTTCCTTATTTAACTTTATTTTGGGTGTCAATAAATTTTTTAAATTAAGGAATATATTTGAAATATTATATTTCAAATATTTTATGTAAATCATGTATTTCTAATAATACTCTATGGATTGAAAATTTCAACCTCTATTTTTATAGATTTGATTTACACAATATTGATTGATTATCATTAACATTTCATTATAGTATTTATTGATGATATCATGATATACTCAAATATATATTAAGATCGTATGAGTAATTTTTTGTTTATTATCAGCACTCTTTGAGAAAATTAGTAATATAATTTTTTTGTAAATATGAATCATAACTTTATACAATTTCTTTTCATGGAATATTTTTTCAAATAATGGAATATAATTTTATCCTTTAAATACAAATGAAGTGATTAAATATTCCACATCAACTAATATAACTTAAGAATATAGTTTCCTTCTATTAACAGGATAGTATTGATATTTTGTTAAAAAGTTCGATCCATTATATTACATATTACATATGTTTAAAAGTAATGTTGTTATGTTTATATGGTAAAAATGTATTTGGGGTTTGGCTTAGTGGTAATCACCTCGTAATACTACCTGGAAAATGGGGGTTCAAAACCCATTGGGCAGAAGGTTCGGTAGCAGTATTATGACGGTACTGTAGTAGTGGTGATACTATAGCAATGGCGGTACTGTAGTGGCGGCAGGGCACTATAGCAGTAGTAGCACTATGTGGTACTATAGAAGGTGTGTACTATAGAAGTACAATTTACAGAATGGTCCTTGGGCCAATAATTGGGCCTACGGGATGTGTAATGGGTTACATGCCCACTGGGCCTTCGGACTAGGTAATGGGTCTCCCACTACCCTGTTAAAAAAGGTATTTTCTTTTCTTTAATAATAAAATGAGGATTTATCCCCAACCTTTTAAATAAAATGTTTATATGGTTAAAAGAGTGTAAATAATGTTTCATTGAATAATACATTATATTCCCAAATTAACTTGTAACAATAACACGATATTGAATAGATTTATTTTTCATTTATAGTGATGCATTATGTAATCCAAAGGATGTATCCTTATTACGGATGTTACAATTATTTTATATTAATCAATGAAATTAATGATTCATGAACAATTCCCCCCATAATATTGGGTAGGTAGCTATAATATTTTCATGGAATATATGGATACATTGCATTTATGGTCAAGAATGGGACATATATTTGGATAAAATAATTTTTTAATATATATCTTCACAGAAATATAAAAATATGAAGATTATTAGATATCCATAATTACTCATGGGATAGGATTTCTAAAAGCACATCCACCACAGGGAAAGAAAATAATGTTCAAGATTCACTAAGTTAGAATGATCATGGAGTTTAGAATAAAATTAGGATCAAAGATGATTATATATTAATGGATTTAGTAGAGATGGATCTAATAATCATTCAGGAAGAGAAATAATAAATCTATTCCAATTTATTTCCATTTCATCATTATTGATTACAATAAAATTTTCCTAGCTTTAAGATAAGAATTTTAACAGGAAAATAAAATTCTCAAATGTTGGGAAGTCAGTAGAAATCAACTATAAAGATAATATTTTGAAATCTGGAAAGTGGTTATGTGTTCCATAATTTCCTGATAAAGAAAAATAATCATTCAAAGAAATTCACAGCTCAAATTTCACCAAATAAATTTTTAGCACCATAATATAACCTGCTTTGAAATCAAATTTTTAGTAGGAAAATGAAATAGGGAATTATTGACTACATATAAAAATCCTTAGTTTCTTAATGGGTATAAGCTGACATAAAACATCTTAAAGGATTCAGGAAACCACAAAAATTTCTAATATAGATAAGGTATAATATTAGTATGTAAATTATCACTATATTACCAATTAATATGAGAAATAATTATTTAATATTGGTTATTTCTTATATCCTTAAAAAAAATTCACTTTTCCCCAATATAAGGAATAATCATCTCCTTTAGGGACTTATGTGTCTCTATATTAATCGTAATTTTTTAAATCATGTGATGGTTGAAATATTTTAATTGTATCTTATCATAAACCATGGTTTCCATTGAAATTATAGAAATGTATTCAGAAGGATCTCATCACCGTGTTGTTTTTGAGAACTACTTCTCACTATCAAATATATTGTAAGTCTAAAATAACTATCTAGATATTTGACAATAGATTGAGGTCTTTCTCAGCTGATGTAACATCCCCAACATAGAATCCACTAAGCCGGTTTTCCAAGATAGGTCATCACATAACCTCAAGTGCACCTCCCCATATGCTAGAGGTTGTCAAATAGTAGCGAGGGTCTCATGAGTCATGTGGGAAGATTATACCCTCTTTAATAGAGTAAGACACAACATATAATAATTTAAACAGTTGAAAAAATTGAAAAAAAAATCAACAACATGCATAAATAACCCATTTTCGAAATTGGGTATAATCATATACAATAGTAAATATGTAAATCCCTGCTATAGTGAAAGTGAAAGAAAATCAAAATAAAAAGAACAGCCAAAAAAATCCAATGGGTCCCAATTTTATGTCTAGATCCTTCTTCATGAACATCTTGAGCCCAACTCAAAATCATAGTGTAGGGACCTTGCCCTTATTCTGACTTGCTACCCAAAAATCTACTTGGGTACTCAATGGCAGCCCAAGCAGGGTGTGAGTACAAAACTCATTAGTCCACTACCAATGATGTCTAACAAATATCCAGTAAAATAGATGGTGCAAGAAATTACAAAATGAATGTTAATTAAAAAAGGGACAGTTTGGGTGCCATTAGTTAATAAGGTTCATTTTTTTCATGACTAGAGTTCAGCTCAATTTTTATTCTTATACCATTTTCAAACATAATCCATATCAACTTATTCTCTTTGGGTTAGGAATATATAACATCCATACATGGGTATAAGGTAATAAATCACAATGCATATGGGAAATAAATCCAGTCCATATCTCACATGGAACACACATATCACATCAAACCATTATCCCCACCTCGAAGCCTCGGTTTGGGTGGAATGAAACCATTTGGGGAATAAAGCCTCTATCCCCTTCCCAAACCCATGCATTTTGGGGTGGATTTTAGAGCCTCAGTCAGTAACTCGACCCATGGGCGTAGAATATCAATTAAATACCCCACATAACCAAGCCATGTTCACATGCTTATTTTTCATGTCACCACATCAATACTATAACACAACCAAGCATACTCAATTCCATTGGATATCAAAACACATAGAAACAACATGTGAATTAATACTACGCCATAACCCATTAATATATTTACCATTTTCAATTCATATCCATGTAGTCGTATTCTCATTCTCGTGCTTTAACCCATTAGGTGTATTAAAAAATTCCTAATGCTCTAGCCAAATTCATCATAGGCCATTCATTAAACCATTTATCCCACTAATCATTTCACAATCATTTACCCACTTATGCATTTCAAGTACACTTTTCATATCACATAACACAATATCTTTATTACATTCAATAATATAGGTGTACCACCTATGTAGAGACCCAAAGCTTGACGTACATGGACATTACATTACTTTTTCGGAATACTTAGTACATAACAATAACATACACATAAGGACCATAATAGTTTAGTGTCTTTGGAAACTCGGAATATAATAATCTAATCGTGGTGAATGATCTTCAAAATATCCCATAAAGATCATCACTTTTTTTCATACCTAAAACATTTATTTATATCCTGCGGAAAAGAAAACACAAAATGGGTGAGCTCAAATGCCCAGTAAGGGTAAACATAGAGATCATAAAACAATCCATAAGCATTTGAATGAAAAAACTTGAACATAAAATCTAAACATCAAAATATTGAACAAAGACATGAATCTTGGAAGTACGTAAGGCATGTATCACAAGGGAACATCAATCATGATAAAATAGAATGAGAATAAAACATGTAATTGTGGAAACCATTCAGCACGTGTTATGATTTCTATAGTATCCAAGGCATTGCTGCCATGACCATCTTGGTGGACAAAGTCCCTTTCTGAATCGAGTTCACTCCTCGTTTCAGTCCTGTAACACTGAACTGGATTATCTTACCATTCCAGCCATGTCTATCTCATGAGATATGAATCATTATCCAATGCATTGGAGATAGATATAGGTCCCACCCATCTCATAATGAAATCATTCTTAATTGTTCCACAAAATAAACATACATCATTCATAATAACCCAACAAATAAGATGGGTTTCATAAACATCATCCCATCATCACATAATCCATATAAAAGAAATGGATATCATTTCATTATAAGAAAAGTGAAATCATGTAAATCATAGAGACTTTATACTTGAAACATACACATATGAAATAATGTCATCTTAGAAGAAAAATGGTTTCGATAAAACATTTGAAATGAATTCTTGAGGAAAATATCCATTCTTCTTCAAAATCAATTTCTTTTCACAAAACGTCATGCAATTTTAAAAGAAAGATATTTTGTTGAAAATAGTCATGAAATATTTTGGAGGAAGATTCATGAAAATAAGGCTTTATAAAACCGTAAAAATCCGTCCGTGTCATATAAGTTAAAAAACATTCTTCTCGTACTTTTTTCAGAAAATTCAAAAAGTACATCGTAAAAGAAATATTCCTTCCATACAATGTGGTAAAATTAGAAAAGGGTAAAAATGAATTTAAACATACATGGGAGAAAAGTAAACATTTTATGAAAACATTTTGAGAACATATGTACATGGATAATAATCATAACCCCAGTAAATACTTGTGAATAAACAATCTCGGATAAGAATGAGATTAGAATAATTATCCCTTACCTTAGGTCTGATATGCTTCGTACGTATCCTAACCTCCTCTTCTTTGAAGTGCCTCTTATTAACCTTTTATTAGGGCACTAAAGATTGTCTTTTAAGAAGACCAGAACCTTTAGGATGTTTCTAGGGAAGTGGAGAAGAGAAATTGTCATGGGTTGGCTGAGCATGAAGGCTCAAATTGGTGTGAGGAAGAAAGGGAGGAGGTGCCCATTTATAAGGGAGGAGAGAGGCACCTTTGGAATAACTAAAAATATTATTTTTTTTATAAAGTCATATTCAGTTTTTAATAGCTCCAAATTGAGTTATTTCGAAGCTATGGTGGGGATGGGTCGAAATCATCTCATCCAATTGAATCTAGAAAAGTTTAGGTTTCTATTTTAACCTTATCATTTAGATTTAACTTTAAGTTAAATAATTTTACTTTTACCGTGTCTTCTTGTTTTCTTACACTATAAGGTTAATAAAATTACTATAACAAGACAAACGATCCCCATGTTGTTTATTATTAATATATATAACCTTATCTAAGTCATTTGGCCAAACCGTAGATTTTTAGGAATAAAATAACAATTAATAATATAATATTTGTTTTTAAAACTATTTTATGTCAATTTTGACACTAATTGGTTTTTCTTATTATTATTATTATTTCGTAAAATGGTTGGGGCCGAAGCCTAAATTTTATTATTTGAAAGAAAATACCTCTTTAGACTGGGTAGAGGGAGACCCATAACATAGCCCGAAGGCCCAAGGCCAAGTGGCCTGAATACAAGGCTGGAAAGCCCATTTGTTTTGGCCCAAAGGACCCCACGGTGAACAGTACTGCTACAGTACCTGCGTTGCTCCTATACCTGCTATAATACCTCCACCACTGCAGTACCTTCTATAGTCCCTCCGCCGATACAGTGCTTCCGTTGCTACAGTGCCACCGCTGCAATAGTGCATGTTACAATACCTGCTACAGTACTGCATCATCATTGTGTCATAAATAAATTAAATTATTTAATGTCTATAAATTATAAATACAATAAAATTATGTAGGAAATATTTTTACCTTTATAGTGAATATTTATAGTCTAATTTATCTTATGTATAACCCTATATTAAAAATGTTTTAGTTATTAAACATTGAATTTAACTATTTTAACTATTCATTAAATAAAATAATATTAAATGTCCTAATATTTGAACCACATTTTACTTACTAACATAAACCGTGTATCTAGGATTTTTGAAATACCATTCACAAAAGCGGTAAGATTAAGTTTTTATGTAAATTTTCAAATTCTCCTAGAAGTTGGGTGAAAGACGGTCAAAAGTTCAATAAAATTTTTATATATCGAAAATTATTATAAAATGACTCCAATAAATTACATTGAACTTATATAGGTATTATGTATCAATTTTGACCTAAAATAAATTCAAATAAAATAAATAATTATTTAAATAAAAAGTCGGTTTTTTAAATAGTAACCCAGTGTTTTCACTATTCATCAAAAAATTGAAAGTTTTCAGCAAAATACCAAAATTTCACCCTAGGATAATTTCGATATTCTAAATCCAAAAATAATGTCCATTATCATAAATAAAATTTATAAAATTTCAAAAAGTGGGTATTACTATTCATAAAGGCTAGTTTTAATAATATTTTAATAGCAATTCGTTGTTTAGCGAAACTCGGTATTGCGTACAACACACGCTATCATGGAAGGTCGCACTTGCGTGTAATGAAAGCCATGTCAGGGATGCATGTTGTGCAAGCTCCTTTTGGTGTAAAATACAACACAATACATTAATGAAATTAAAACAAATATTTTTCATAAAATCTCGGGGTATTACAACCTAATTCTCAGGTATTAACCCATTCCAAAATTTTATCCACTATTTTATTATAACCCACTAACACAATCCCCATTTCACATTCAATTACCCAATTGCAAGTTCACCATTTAACATACCCTAATCCCCTTAGGCATTTCTAAACAAATTCATGAAACAATCAACATAATCACTTTCAACCCAATTATCCATTTTGATGTCATTCCAACAAAACCTTATGACTTTATCACCCTAGAAATATTTATCTTTATTCCATTTATAACTTAATAAATCATTAAGACATTCTATATGGGTTTCACATTCTTATTCAGAAACTCACCACTTATGCCTACCACACTCTTGGTTCGTGTTTGCTGGAGCACCCCATGGGTGGCCCTAAAATGTTCAAGTCATCCTCAACACATCCCATGTGTATTGTTAAGGTTTAAATTGGTCACATAGACACCCATTTTTATCAAAAATTTCAATTAAACCGAGAACACAAAAAGTTGAAAACAAGAACTCCAACTTCCATGCACAAATCCAGAATAAAATTATGGCATAATACTTGTATACTACATACCTTGAATCCGATAATGAACACACTCTTAATCAAATCCATATATCTGTATTCAAACACCCCTTGAATCCCCAACCATGGTTCCACCAAAAAACAAAGAGTTTTAGAAATTCGAAAGAATATGGGAAAAACCACAAGCCCTAATCTAAAAAAGAGTAGGGAAGAGTGGATTAGATTTACCTGTATCTTCGATCCACAACCAACAGCATCCAAAATGGCCAACAATCAAAGGAGGAAAACCTCTTGGAAGCTATGGTCATCCATGTTCACCACTAGGGTTGAGTGGATAAGAATGGAGGAAAATCCTGAGTTTGGGTTTTAAACTCTACAGTGGAAATTTTGTAAATTTTCCAACCATGCGGGTCATCATGGTTTACCCAAATGGTTTTCCAAATCATGCGCACCATGCGGAAGCTACTTTCTGAAATGATCCCCCATCACACGATTTCTTTGGAATACTGGATGTTTTGACAAATCGTGCTCAAACTATGAGTAAGCCTCTATCCAAGGAAGAATTGTTACTTAGGATGCTCCACACAGTTATCACTAAAAATGTACAAACCATGCAACATGCCCAGGAACCCCCTTTTTCATCCATTCTCATGTCCCAAACCCTTAGAACACTTTTGAGACATCACGTGAAATTTGGGAAACACTTATTAATCCCAAAAAGGATATTTCGAATAATAATTATAACAAAAACATCCCTTAAGAATATCTGGGATCTTACAACCACCCCACCTATTAACAACTCATCCTTGAGTCACTCTTCTGATAATCACCATACATCCGTAACAAGAGATCATTCCACATGGTCTCCCTATCCCTTCCCATATTACAATTCGTGATTCACATCATAGGGCCCACCGAAAACGTAACAAGGGAAGAGACTTTTCCAACATGTCCACAAAACAACACAAACTAACAACTCTTCAAGGATGCTTCTAATCCAACCACACCCAACCACTATAACTTCACATAGATAAGTTAGAAAACAGTTCCTTTCTCTCTATACATGGAAACTTCAAACACAACATCACATCATCCTAGAGGAAACCAACCAATAGCTCATCAGTTCGATCCTCTCCAAAACTCATGAACCAAATCACTTGGTGTCATTTTCCTGTCCACCCAACTCTAACAGTGAAAAATCTAGTATCACTCTGAGGAAAACCCATAATCCATCCAACCAAATTTCCAAACAATTTAACTCCATAATTGTACAACCAAACTCCACCCAAAACACACACGTACTCATCCAACTAAACTCATGCCAAGGATCTCTATCATGGCTATCTTACCCAAATGGTTACCACTCAAGTCCTCCCAACCTGAAACTCTGATCACGTCATCAACTGACCATTTATCCAGTTTAGTTTTTACACCATGTTTGGTTACATGGCACCTCCCACATCGAAGAAGGGCCATCAAAACTCAACTCAAATATCCCATCACCTATCATGTTCCAACTCACCATGCATGGGCATTCATAGGGAATTACCCTACAATGGCATCTAGGTTCACCTTCTAAACCATTCAGAAGGACCCTCCTACACTATTCATCCAAGGACTAAGATCAACATTAGCTCAATTAGATACACTTCATTTCCAAGAAGGTACTCTCTTCCACTGCATCAACCTAGATGTGGGTCAGTCTCACCACACCCATTCTAGTTTACCATATCAGGTCAGACAGCCCTTACTGGCTTATCCCCGAACAGCCACATTCTACTAGTGGTATGTTACCCATTTCTCACCTCCCCAAGGTGATTACTGATTTAAGTCTATCATTATCATCCAACTCTCCTACTAAGGTCACTCCCTAAATTCCGATGGAACTGCATCATCACAGCATTACCGCCCTCCATACCATCACCGGGCTTCACACATGGCATTTCACCACATTCAAGTCCCACATTGCCTTTCTGAGGGACCTAACATACAACTTACAAGTTCCTCATTGGCATCCTGGTTCCACCACATCAGCTCAATGTTCCCATCTCCACATCTAGGACTGAATCATCACTCCCCACCTTAGGAGTGTCATTACCACTTCTCTCAAGAGGGATTCCAACAACTTCATGTTATAACCGATCACAAACCGATCCCCAAACATTGACATATCGATCTATCTTTTTCCAAAAAAAATGAAACATCATCCAGTGCTCATTCCTGGATTCAATGATCGGAACCCATGACATTTTTTTATATTATATCCATCTCGAGGACCTCACCCAAAAACCAAAGAGGGTGCACATTACATCATCGATCTCCACATATACCACTACCATGCATGTAAACTCGATGATATCCCGTATCAAACCAAACACGTTCATGTATCTTGGTGTGATCCATAGCTTCTCAACTTTCCTGGGATGATGTCAAGATAATGGGAATGATCTTCACTAGTTTAGGTATGATAAGAAGTTTTCAAAGAACGCCACCACCAACTTATCCATTTATGATGTAGATCCATTGGAGATCATGACCTGGAAAATATCTCAAGCTCCCCTACCAAACACATATTTTTCAACACGTGACAACCACTGGTCAGGTGTGATGTCCAACCAGGTTCAACCATCACTCAACAACCAAACCACCAAGCAGCAATGAACCAACATTTCATATGGAACTAATTCTTCCATATCGTCTGAGTTCTTCCAGCATGGCCCCAACAACCAACAACAAAAGTACGAGGTCTACCATACCATTCAAACCATCAGTATCTCACAAAACAACCTTATCTTGTGTGAATCCCATTGCCATATTACTTCCCTGACCATGTCTATTGGTTAGTTAGTCTCAGTATCCTAGAGGCAGCCACTGTATCTCACCGAACAACCCAACCATTCACACTAAAAAGTTCTTCTAAGTTACCACCATCCCTTCGGTGTCACCATCGAGAGAAATCATATAACCTCACTTCTACCACCATTGTATTTTCTACTCGTAATCAACTTCCAGAACTCCATTAATCACCATCCAATAGGTTAGTAAGGAATCCATGTGATATAACCCTTTTAAAAAACTGTAGATCTTATCACGAGCACTCAGTTTCCCTTACGAATGAACTGAGTATAACTATACCATCAACCTTTAAACTTTTCCATGAAGGCCAAACTTGCTCCATGGGTCAGTTAGAGACCCACTTCCCAAGCCCAAAACATCTACATGCATGACACACACCCAAAATCACTAGAGTTCCTACATGACCTCTATCATATGCCACCTTGATGGTTGAATGATACCAACTCCCTAAATAGGAGTCACAACTCAGAGAAGCCATTGGTCCTCTATCCAAACCATTATTATCATGACACAAACAAAGCAATGCTCATGAATGGAACTCTCACTCCCATTTCGATGCAAAATATACCTAGAACCCAAAAAACCATATACTCTAGGTTCCCCCACCAAAGGTGTACACATTCATCAGCATTACGAGAAAAACATACTCTCCTGGATTTAAGACACAGCTCGCAAGGTCTCTACTCAAAAGGTCATTAAGACCCAGGCACAATATTTAGGGTCCAACATGTACTCTGTATGGCCATGAACTACAAGAGTTCTCTTATTCACATTACTGAACAACGCCTCTCAACCCAAAGTCCACACCCCTATGAAGGTTCCCTAAACACACCACTTAGGAAAAATCATGACTGGTAAGGCCTCACAAATCAAATCCAAAGTCTCTAATTGGGAACTCTCACTACCCAAATTATGCATATAAGGGTCAAAACAACAACATAAGGGATACCCACTATTGAACTCAATCACTCACATTTTAAACTTTCCATTTACCCGACTCTTTAGAGAATGACTAATGAGACTTAACCTCGTATTGAAAAGGTCTCACGCTAGAAACCTTAAACAAATCATTCTTCATACTAAATCCCAATGGTCATCATAAAAATTAGAACACCACCCTCTACCATACCTACCATGGGTCATGGTCATTATGGGGGGTAACAAATTTACTAAATCACAAGACTTTCGTCAACACCCCTTAAACACATTCTTCTTTTACAACACAATCCTTTCCACTAAGACACATTTCCCATTTCAAAATTATTTAAAATCATCATGTTAAATCATTTACACATATTATTGGGAAAATTTCATTAATAATATTACTGTCATTATGCACCCCTTTTTTTCTTTTAGACACCAAAACAACCTTTACAATTTATCAAAACCCAAAATTCTATCTCGGTTACAACATTTCGTTATACATGATATTCCATAACTATTCATTTTCATTATTTTCATTCACCCACTTTCATTACCATTATTAAGAATCATTTTCTTCATATTCATCATGTAAATAAAATACATTCTACTCTCTACACCCCGAACACCCATCCCGTGTGTGTTCCTCTAATAATGAAAGCCCCAAATATCTTTAGGTTCCAAAAATGATGCATGAATACACAACCTCATTCCATTCCAAAGATGATAAAAATATCATAAATAAGTTAAATCGCACAATATGTGCATCACCCGATGGAGAAATATCATTCAACTGTAATAACACACATCGTGAACAACAATTCCCACCTAGGGTGACTTGGGTTTTCCCTCATACATGGGTCAGCTACTCCCATGCACAAACTCATTACCAAGGCCTGACACATCCTAATGTCTTGTCTACCATCCCAAAATAGTATAAAGGAGAAATATACTCCTATGATATAAATTTGTAACATTCCTGAACTAGAATCAACTAAACTGGTGCCCCAATTCGGGTCATCACATGACCTCAAGCGCACCGCACCATATGCCAAAGGTTTCCGACAATCTACGAGTGTCCAATGAGTCACGTAGTGAGATTTTTCCTTATTTAACAGAGTAATCCACAACAGATAACAATTTAAAAAATGGAATCAATAGACAACAATTGAAAACATGCATAAATGACCAATTCCTAA
Organism: Viscum album; assembly: GCA_963277665.1. Classification (NCBI taxonomy): domain Eukaryota; kingdom Viridiplantae; phylum Streptophyta; class Magnoliopsida; order Santalales; family Viscaceae; genus Viscum; species Viscum album. Next base: position 517,194,140 of record OY728145.1, read on the forward strand.
AAATTTGTAAAATCATATACAATAGTAAATATGTCATGCCATGCTATAGTACAAGTGAAAGAAAACCAAAATAAAACAACATCCAAAAACTCCCAACATGTCCCGAATCTATGTCTAGATCCTTCTCCATGAACATCCCGAGCCCAACTCGACATTTTAGTGTATGGCCCTTTCCTTTGACCTGAACTGCAACTAAGAAGTCTCCTCAGGTACCCAATGATGGCCCGAGTAGGGTGTGAGTACAAAATAGAGTAGGCCACCCCCAATGTTGCCTACAAAAGATCATGTTTACTAGATAGTTCATTAATGTACAAAATTAAAGGTATGTAAACAAGGGATAGTTTGAAATCCATTCGTAAACAAGGTCCATTTAGTTCGTGACTAGAGTTCATCAAAATTTCATTTCTTATACTATTTTCACACATAATCCATTTCAACTTATTCTATTTGTGTTAGGAATATATATCATCCATAAATGGATTTAATTAAATAAATCACAATGAATAATGGTAATCATTCCATTCCCTATCTCAATAGAGACACACATATCGCATCAAACCATTATCCTCACCTCAAAGCCTTAGTTCGGGTGAAATGAAACCATTAGGTGAATAGATCCTTCATCCTATTTCATAACCCATGCATTTTGGAATGGAGTTTAGACCCTCAGTGTATAACTTGACCTGTTTGCATAGAACCACAAGTCAATACCCCACACTACCAAGCCATGTACACATGATTATTTTTTAAGTCACCACAACTATAGCATAACACAACTAAGAAAAATCAATGCCATTGGATATCAAAACTCATAACAACAACATGGAAAATAATATTATTCCATAACCCATTAATAAATTTACCATTTACAATTCATATCCATTTATAAAAATTCCCATTCTCGTGCCTTAACTCAGTATGTGTTTTCAAAAATCCCTTATTCCCTAGCTGGATTCATCAGAGACCATTCATTAACCCATTTATCCCATTTATCATTTCACAATAATTTACCAACTTAATCATTTCATATACATTTTTCATATCACATAACACAATCCATTTATTACATTATATCATTTATGTGTACCACCTAATTCTCATGTATTAACACGTTCCCCATTTCACATTCCATTAACCAATTTCACATTCATCCTTTAACATTCCCTAATCCCCTTAGTCATTTCTAACCAAATTCATGAAACAATTATCATAATTTCTTTCAACCCAATTACAAATTTTAATGTCATTACAACAACACCTTATGACTTAATATCCCAAGGAATATTTATCATTATTCCATTTATAACTTAATTGGTCATTAAGAAACATTCTAAATGGGTTTCAAATTCTTATTCGGAAACCCAACACTTAACCATACCACACTCTCAGTCTGGGTTTGCCGACGCACCCCATGGGTGGCCCTAAAATAGTCAATTCATCCTCAATAAATCCCACAGGGATCATGAGGGTTTCTATTGGTCACATAGACACCCATTTTTATCAAACAATTTAATGTAACCGAGAATAAAAAAAATGGGGAAACAAGAACACTAACTTCTATGAAAAAATAAAAATAAAACTATAGTATAATACTTGTATACCCCCTACATAGAATATGATGATGAAAACAATATTAATCTTATCCATATAGTCGTATTCAAACACACCTTGAAGCCCCCACCTAAGTTCCACTAGAAAAAAATGGGTTTAGAGCTTCGAAAGAATATGTCAGAAACAACAATCCCTAATCCAAAAAAAGATAATGGAAGAGAGGTTTAGAAAAACCCATAGCTTCTATCTACAACCAATGGAATCCAAAACAACCATGAATCAAAAGAGGAACACCTCTTGGAATCTTGGTTCATCCATGTTCGTCACTAAGTTTGATAGGGGAGGAATGGGGGAAAATATTGAGTTGGGGTTTTAAACCCCGGAGATGAAATTTTGTAAATTTTCCGTCTTTCTAGGCCACATAGTTTACCTGTAAGGTTTTCCAAAACAAGCGCAAACCTTGTGAAAGATATGGTCCAAAATCACCCCCTTCACATGGTTTCATGGGAATTCTACAAGGTTTTCCGAACCATGTGAAAATCATGTGTAAGTCTTTATCCAAGGCTACACGGTTACCTGGGATGCTCCGCACGGTTTTCACTAACTGTGCACAAACCATGCAAAATGCCCAAGAACCCCCTTTTTCTTCCTCATTCATGTCCCGAACCATTAGAACACCCCCCGATCCATCACGCGAACTTCGGGAAACACTAATTTATCCCGAAAAAGAGAGTCCAAAAAAACACAAACATAAACATACCTTAAGAAGATCTGGGATCTTACAGGTGACCATGAATGTCTTCAATATTCGTTTTTACCTTTGATGGTGTTTTCATATAATAATAGATTCCATTCGATAATTAAAAAGAAAATATATAAATAATTACATGGGGATAGATTTTATAAACCGAAATTTCGTGATGATATTAGTGAAATAAAGATTCTACGGCTAGATAATAATGTGTAGAAAATGAGAAAATGATAATTTTATAGTGTCATATCATGTAAGTTCAATGAGGAAGATTGACCTATATGGATAAATGATGAAGCGATTTAAAATTTCATGTTTTAGATAATATTTTCATAACGGTATCTCCATGGAATATTTTTATATGTTATTCAATAATGGGAGACTAATTCATATATACATCGAGCCATTTCAAATAATAGAAAGAATTTGGTTTTTGGATTACTATTTTGAAATGACACCTATAACATCTTATGTTCATGAAGTATTCTATATTACATGATAGAGGATATACATGTTAGACCCATCATATTTTCATAGGTCAAATAAAATAAAATTACAACCAATTTTTTTATTTTATCAAGATCTAAGCAAGATTATTCACAAAAAAGAACTTGTATTTCAAAATCAAACTCCTTGATTAGTGATGTTAATATAGACATATCTTATAATATAAGAGGTAATATGGTAACAATAAATATTTATAATGAAGAACAACCAAAATCTATTCATGTGTTTACAATCTAAAAATTCCAATTGTCAAATTTTTTTATTGAGGGAAGAATATAACACTTGACATTCAGTTATAGTAAGTTAGAATTTCTTTCTAAATAAATTATAAGATTATACAATTATTTTTATTCATTAATATTCATAAAAATAAATTACAATGTTTAATAAATTTAATTTAACATAAATAATAGTGAATTTAAATTTAGTATATTAAAAAAATATTTTATGATGAACTCTTTATAATATTCATAAATAGTTGATTAATTAGTAAGTAGTGAATGTTACAGATTTTATAGAAATATTAAATTCTATGATGTTATAGTGATATAAAAAACATGATTGTTTATAATGCATTTCTTCTAGAAAAAAACTATATTTTATAATAAATCTAATTCATATAAAAATATAATTTTTTCTATATAAATATATTCATAAGAGTATAAATCAAGGAAATATTTTTATTAAAATTAAAATAGATATTATATCTTTTATTTTGATAAATTTTTTACATGGATTATTCCTTTTCTTTTGAAAAATATTTAGGTTTATTTATAACATAATAATATAAATTTAATTCCATTCAACATTATAATTTATTTATTTTTTATAAAATTATTTCTATTATTAGAACCATTATTTTTCTAAAAATTGTTTTCATTATGATTTGTGACATTATATTTAATTTAATTTATTACACTTCCAATGGTGGAAGAATGTAAAATGGGTTTTTTATTATCATTTTACTAAATTATATTATTCATTATGATAAGAAATTTTTTTATTTATAATGAATAGTACCCTTGGTATTTAATTATCACCTCGTTTAAGGGTAAAATTCATTAATGTCGTAAAAAAAATTGGATACGGCATCAAAAAAAGGATACATATTTTACAAAACACTTATTTTATTTTGACATGATCCATTCAATATTCCATGATATTAAAAATTGGAGTCAACCTCACATGAAAATGTGTATACATTCTTAAAAAATTAAATAATACCGTGTGTATCCCTCCCCTCACTTGTAAATGGGATCCTCTTCTCCTCCCTTGTTCAATTTTTTTTAACTCTAGCTCAGTGAAGATCTACATAAAAATATTTCTATATTCCTAATAAAAATTCATGAGTTCCTTCTATCATAGTGATACTATCATGATAAGGCTTATGTATTAAGCCAAAGGAGGTCTCTCTAAAGATGTAATAAACTTACTCAACATTTTAAAATTTTATTTGATATTCAACTCCCTATAAATATATTTTATATACCCTAATATAATTACTCGAGTATGAAAAACATGTTTATATTTAAATTTTATTATGGTAAACATATTCTCCACCTTCTTTCCATCATATAAAAAATGAAAACATTGATCATGTGTTAATATGACCTACTGTCTCCATGCTGCAGTGTTATTTTTTAATAATCATTTCAAATTGATGATTATAAAGGTATATGTAATGATATATATATATATAATAGTTATAACAAAAAATTTATTCTATAAATATATTATATAATGTGCTTTCTTATCCATCCATTTATTAAAAAATCATATCATCACTTACAAGTATTTGTAGACAATTACGTCATTGAAGTGATGTGATTTTTTTATATTAACATTATGTTGGGGTGACTCTAAAATTTTATATAATAAATTAAAATAAATTCATGAAATTATTATAATTTTCAAGATGATATAACTATTTCATAGCTTTTTGAACCCTGAAAACTATAACAAATTAATATGTTCGACACAAACAAAATAACCATAATGTGGTTGAAGTGTGAAAAACTTATTAAGTGGTTGGATAAAAATTATTTATAAAACGGCCATAAAATTCAATAAATATTAAAACAATTATGAAACTGTTAATAAAATTTAATTCATTATATAGGAGGAAAAAATGAACTACTAAAAAGAGTCCCAAGGTATCTGACTTTTCTCACAATTTCAATTTTTCTATTATTTTTTGTGCTTATATTTCCTTAGAGAAAATTATATAATCCAAATATTGTAAACATTATATATTTTCTTCTCCTTTATTTATATTGGAGCTTAAATTTGTTTTATTCACTTTTTTCTAATTTCGGGATCAAGAATCAAAATGTAGTTTACATGAAATGGAATTTATTATAAAAATTTATTTTTAATGTTTTCCTTCCAACACATTTTCATTAATGTTGAAGTAATTTTTAATTTTACAAGAATGATCTTCCACACACTCTAATTATTACATGAATTAAATATAAAAATTATTTTCATTTATATGAACTTTATAAAAGTAATCAGATTGTAATTTTCCAAATAATATACTTTTTGAGTTTTTACATAGAATGTGAAAAGAATCACTTCATTAATGTTTTTTCACAAAAAATAGAATTTCCTATCATCATTAACGTTCTTTACATTAAATCACAAATTAAATTATTCAATGGTTATATTGAAAGAAATTATTTCTCATTATTTTTGGAATTTTTATGTAACATCATATCATAATAAAATGGGTTTTATATTATTAAAAGAATGAAAATAATTTTGATATCATTCACATTCTTACGATCAGATTCTCTATCACACTCCATCAATTAATGGAAATTATTTCTCTACAACATGATCATATTTTTTATATCATGGAAAAATTTATAATCAATTTTACTAATTTTAAGATGTGTCAACTTCATACCATTTTAGTATATAATAGAAGTTTAAACAATATTAATATGAATGTTATTTAATTTACTATGGAAATATTTATATTCTTTATTCATTATTCACTAAGGATAGTTGATGACTTATAAGTAATTTTGGGAGTTATTTATTTTTATCATTAAAAATATAGTGAATGCATAGGACGTGCATGTTATGGGTGGGGCATGGAAATAGATAGAACATTGAGGCATCGATAGGTCTCATGATACAAAATAGTTTTCATTCTATATTAGATGGATTTTTGGTTTATAAAAATTCATTTATTATTAATTTGGACTTTTTCACGGTCTTTGATGATAATAACCACGATAACTTGGATGAGGCCTTGTAAGAAAGTTCAAGAGTGTAATAATTTATGAATATCCAAATTAAAATTGTTACATTCCATTATTCATGTGATTGTTATGTTAATATTAGCCATATATGATTAGTGAACTTGTGTTATTTACTTAATCGAATGTGTTTCCATTAACCAGTATAATATATGGATTGTAAATTATTTACTCGTTATAGATTTTGTAGTATATAACCCTTATTGATTATCTGAGTTTAAGCTTTTTTTCCCATACCTATGATGTTAATAATTATATTATATATTATTTTATATATATAAGAATGTTTCATATGTAATTTTTCTATATTGGAAAGGTAATATTGGAATCATGTATGTATCTATTTTCGAATGACTGATAAAATGATCAATCATGTGCTGTTATATCCCTAGTGTCTTGTACCAATGAATTAAATTAATCATAATCTATTTTATATTGGATTCAGGGTGTAAGAATATCTATCTCCCCTTAGAATACAAAATCTTTCTGATCTTGATTCATATATGGTCTTTTATCCAACTACTACTAAACTCGAACCATGAACAGAGTGACTAAGCTATGCCAATCCTGAATAATTTTTGGTTTTTTGAACTAAAAAATATCATGACCTCCATAAACAAAAAAAATTGAATGTATCTTAGGGCCATGGAATGAGAACTGTTATATTTATATTAGGATGAAACAAATATTTAAGGCTAACCCCCCCACTAATCGAATCATCAACTTCCCTAATATCTATCATTCCCTATATATATATAACTAATCAATGAAAATATGTGATGGATCCCCTATTTAGGTGATATATAATTCAAATGTATCCCCTATATCACCTATTCATTTTTAATTTAAATAAAATACAAACGAACTGCAAATAGGGCAACTATTTACAAGATAGTTTGATAGAAAACCAAATTAAATACTATTCTCTAGCATCTTCATCTTAAAAAATTACTAGTGAATAGTAGAGGATATCCGTGACTAAAATCGTTTTTTATAACATGATTATAATCCCTTACCATAGCGATAGAAACAAATAGCTCTTCACCACCTTCATCGGTAATGAATGAGACACTAAAAAAAATTTCATCGAAAATATATATCTTGAAAACAAAGACATTTTATTCTCTCTAAGAAAAAGAACCCCTAATAATGTTAATCTCCTCTCATATGACTAATTTACTACAAGTCCACATCCTTATTCCTTGAATAGATAAAAATAAAGGCCCTATGAAACTCTCTCAACTTGTTCTCTATCTCCCATTATGAGGAACTACAATCATACTCTACCAATCTATGATATTATATCTCTTGAAGAATATTATTTCAATACTCATCATCCGTAACCAATTAAAAACTCTAATGGTAAAGTAGATAATCTTTTATCACCCCATCAATCAAATCCACAAACATAAAATGATTAAAAAAATATCTATTAGTGAATAAGGGAAACTCTAAATCCCAAAAATATTTATTTTATTAATGATTATTTATTTTAATTCAGTTTATCATCCCCAAAATTAACACACCTTTAAACATAGGGAAAAAAATTATTATTTTTGTCAATATCAAATGTACAACCATTTATTCCAATATTTTATTTAAGAGGGTGTTCTATAAAAATTTGCTACTTTCAAAAGATCATAGGGGGGACTAGTCTCTATTTTTTCATATCTATTCTCTATTATAAAATAATATTATAATTTTCAATAATATTATTAAACTACTAAAAAAAACTAAAAATTATTATTTCCTAACTATAAAATCTATCCTAACTCTATTTAAAAACATTAATACAACTTTTTTATAGCGCACCCCAAATTTGAATCCCTCTTTGGCCTCTCATGGTGATGAGAGTGACAACTAATGATTTAGTCTAATAATCCATGCATTAGAGACTATCATAGAGGGTATAATAAAATATATAAAGAAATAATGTCTATTTTAATCCAATGAATAATTATATAGATTCTTCAATCAATGAAATAATAAAAAATAAAAAGAATATCATATATTTCATGAAAATTTCGAACATAAGTGTGTCTTAAAAACAATAATTAAATACCTAACATGATCACAGACATACTTCTAAAAAAACAAAAAAAAAATTCATATGGGATATTATAAAAGTGTATTTAGTAGAATCATCCTTAAGTAATCTCAAGAAAATATAGAAAAAAAATCCTTTGTGAACAAAAAAACAAACCTTCTCTTATTCTAGGTAAACTATCACTCAACCCTGAAATCACTCACCCAATTAAAAATAAATTAATAATAATTTAAATAAAAAATAAAATATGTTAAGAAGGTACCTTACAAACACTTCTCCATTGGGTTTTCTCCCTTTTATTCCAAAATAAAATATATTGTCCCTTCCATACCTTATATATGAATAAATTAACTTTTATTATATATTCTTGCCACATGATATTTGTAACCATGTTTTCATGGGAACATACTTCATCATAAAATTATAACTATGAATCATTTATTCATCACAATTGGATATCCTAAACATGAATTAAACTGAAAATATTTCTTTCTTTTACCATACATGATCCTGACCAGGTATCACTATATTTATTTCACTATCATCCCATCACCATACCATTAACATGATGTAAGGGTAACTATTACAACAACATATTTCAACCTATGAATCCCAACCTCCAACATCATATAATATTTATTTCCTAGAATATAAAGTATGGAAGTGGCAGTATCTCTGAATTCATCCCCTCAATAACATATATGTTGTGGAAAAAACCATAAAACCCAACCCATTTGGATATCTATAAGGTTATCTAACACATGTGGTGGAATGTAAGTAATAAAATGAAAGTAAAACATATTCTAGAGTCACAAACAATCCCAACATGAGTATTTTTATCAAAAGACATTACTATTACCCAACAAGATAACCTCACTACCACTACTAAAAATGTAAATCCACTAAACCCACTATACCATGATCCATCACCACCATTCCATACAAGAGGAAGATGAAATCTCCATTAAATTCATATTTAGTCCAAATAACAAGATAATTTTTAATTTATTCCATCAACAAGCTAGTTATATTCACGATATGATTAGTTTATAAAAATTTAATACTAAATCATTCATTATACATCATCCAAATTTCTATCAACCATCAATCATTTATTTTATCAATTATAGTTAATTAATCAACCAATTTTTTTTATCAAATTCATCAATTAAAACAATATCACCTACCACCAAGAAATTATGACACAAGATGAATTATAACCTTCTCAATTCTGTATCAATCACCATATAAATATATCTCAACATCAACCATTCTATTCTAAATATATTTTTAAAACATAATTCCCCCTCTCGCACATCGATTACGATATCCCCCATTTTAATGTGAAGAAAAAAAATTTAATCACCCATTCCATCACCATAAAACCCAATACCACAAATACCTAAATAAGGATACTATGTATATAGAAAATAGAAAATAATAAAAATAATATCAAACAACAATTAAACTAGTATTAAATAATATCATGAAATCATTCTTTAATCATTATTACTATGTGAATTAATTGTTCCCAGAATAAACCAAATTATAAAAGAAAATTATTACTCTAAAATTATTGTTTACCAAATGTAAATTATTACCCTTTATGAGAGTTTATGAAAATAAGTGATCTTCCATAAACAAATGATCCACGTTATAACCAAGAAAATTCTAATTACTGAGAAGATACAAATAAATATAATTAAAATAAGTATCATGTCATTCACATACCCTATACTATCTAATTAATTAGTCTAGTTATTATATATCATAGGTTAATACATACTATACAACCAATTAAAATAAGAATGATTTTAAAATAATTGTATATAAATTTATGAAGAAGAAAACAAAAAACCACTAAAAAAACCTGATATTCCACAAATTTTGAATAAGGAAACAAACAAACTCTACTGATGCACTACCCAATGGAAAAGGATCAAATATGTTGACTATAATAAACCATATTGTTGGTCAGAGTGGACACTCAAGAGGGGGGTGAATTGAGTTCCAATTAAAATTTCTGCTAAAAAAAATTTCTAATAAAATACCCTAATTTCAAAAAAAAATTAAACTGTTGTGAATTTAGACAGATTATAAAGGTTCAATTAGTTTCTCAAAGATTGATTAATTCTCAGTTAACTTAATCTTATGATTAGATTGACTTTTGAAAATAACTTACTGGTTTATAATAAATATAAACTCTTGCGAGTTTAACTATCAAAGTATCTTTGAAAATAAATTATATTTCAAAGAAATAGCAGTAGAATATGAAATAAATGTATATAGTATGGATATAGGATGTAACTAAAAACACAGGAGTTAATCAAGAGGTTCAGTCTCAAGCCGAGACTTAGTCCTCTCAGAATTTATATAAAGTGATCCACACCCTGGATCTGGGTTAACAACAGTGATCACACTGTTCAGGTCAAGAGACCTCTTCCACAGTTATACGTGGGATAAAAAACAACAGCTCAAAGATGTTCAGGTCACACTCAACCTCTACCACTATCCACAGTGGGAAATAAAGGATGTAAAGATTGTGAGTGAGGATTTACAAATCCTCTAGTTAAGGTTCACGAGACAGTGTGTGTAATAGTTAACAGGCTACACACACTGTTCGTAAGGCAAATACTAAATCACTTAGTGCAAGATATAGAGTTTAGAGTGGATCTAGTGATTGAAGTGCAGATCTGGACTCATTTGGATTTGATCAGAAACGGTTCTGAGTCCTTCTCTTGTATTTGACTGAAAAACAGAGTATCGTTTCTTCTTTCAGTGCTTCCAGGTTTAGCTTGGTTATCGGCTCAGAAAATGAATTGTTCTGTGTAGTTCTTCTTTAGCATAGATTTCTCGATGTATGCTATGTGTTCTAGAGTCTGGTAGTAGTAGTCTTGTGAGTGCAAGTTCTCTAGTTGTTCTTGGAACGTTTTGAGCTTGATCGCAAGTGTGTTCTTTGTGCTCGATCTCTTCAAGTCTCTTGTCTCACTTACTTTCACTGATACATACATGATTTCTTTTATGCCCTTTTTTCTTTACTGAGAAGAAGGATTGATTATATGCTTTTCAATCTTACTTGGTATGGTTTCCTGAAATGGAAACATAAATCATTTAATAACATTAAATGCATCAAAAGTAACAAATGTATCCATTAGTGTAACAAACAAATACTGTCGATGATATAGGATTTGACTCCGCAGTTCATTATAGGTAGATGTTTGTTTGTAGACGTGTACGGTTGACTCTGTATAGGATCTTTCATCGGTAGCTCTTAAAACACTTTTCGGTAGCTCTTATCGGTAGATCTTATCGGTAGCTCGATGAACTTAGTTCCATCGGTTTCTCTTAGCAGTCGGTAGCTCTATGCATCGGTAGCTCTGTGTATCGATAGCTCTGTGCATCGGTAGCTCTGGCTATCGGTAGCTCTGTGCATCGGTAGCTCTGTGCATCGGTAGCTCTGGCTATCGGTAGCTTTGTCCATCGGTAGCTCTGGCTATCGGTAGCTATCCTTCTATTGGTAGCTCTGCTCAGGTTAGTGATACACTTGACTGTCTTATGCAAAACACATCTAATTCACTTTGAATCATTTCAAAACTTATATAAACATGGATAATCGAGATTAACAAAAATCAAAAATTATTTTAACATTATTATTAACTTGATCATCGATTTGAAAGAATTAAAGTGTAGATCAACAGTAATTGAGAATATCATAATATATGAACACATAATTGGGATTGTCAAAACATATGAATACAAGATTGGGATTATCAAAATAGGAGAGGTCAACAATATCCCCCTTTTTGATAATCACAACTTATGATATGGACATTTTAAGGTAGTGAGAATATAGTATTAGATAGCATAACATTAATGTTCAATTTTCTCAAAGAAAATAGTATCAGAGGAAAGAGGAAATAGTTTTAGAAAGATATAGATCAAAAATTATCATAGGTAGAATTAAATACAATAGTATCAGAGATAAGGTTTGAAAGAATTAGTACCATAAAAGGAAATGTAAGAAATAGTATCAAAGGCTCCTCCTTTGATAATATTTCCCCCCTTTTATATTTCCCCTTTTATATTTCTCCCCCTTTGTGATAATCAAAAAGTGGGAAACCAAACATAGAAAACTGATAAACTGAGACAGCAGAAAGAAATGCATTTGTATTAGAGCAGACAAAAAATTACATAAACAGAATAGAGAGGAAAAGAAAACAGGATTCCTATCAAACAACCTTGCCACTGTATCAATCCACATCATCAATGTGAGATTTTCCCTTGGGATCATAAGAGAATTCAGGTGTGGAGGATACTAGGGAGGACTTTGGAATTCCATAAATGATCAGAGGAGGCTGAGAAACTGAGACAGTGTCGGGCCTGTATTGGGAAGTCCTTTGAGTGATCATAGGTGTGAGACTTCTTATGACTTGAGCAGGAGTCAGCTGAACTGGAGAGGCAGTAGAGGCAGAGGCAGGCAAAGCAGGAGGTACAATGACCGGTCTGGCATCCACATGCAGGAAGGGCAGTAACAGGATTCTGAAATCCATTATAATGATTCCTCCTCTCTCCATTGCAGACACAAAACATCTCTATTTTCAATGAATTTATCCAAAGCAGGAGTAAGCTCCCTGAGCTTACTAACCTTCTCTCTGAAGGCCTGAGTCACTGGAGGTAACTTTAGATTCTCAAGAAGAAGTTTGAAATGGTTGGTCAGTTTTTTCTTGGTATAAACCTTTTCAAAATAAGTATCCACCTTATTCTTGATTGCTTCTTGAGAAGCAGAGGCCTCTCTCATGTAGTCCTGGACGATTTTCATGATTTCTCTGGTTGAATCCCTGGTAGACAGCACAACTCGACTTAAATCTGATGAGTCCACAGATCCACTGGTTGAAATAGAACCGAGCTCCTCCTTCATCAGAGCACGAAATTGATTCAGATCAATTGCATGTTTTGGAACTAGAGGACCAACAGAGAAGGATACAGTTTCGTTGAAGCTTTTGGTCAACCCACTAATCAGATTTTTCATTTGAGAGTCCTTTTCTTTGACATGATCCTTCCCAGATGTTTTGAAAGCTTCAAACACTGAGACCAGCTGACTTGCAACACTCTTCACATAAGCTAAATCCTTGTCCGATTGAGATTTTGAACTCATGAAAGAGTCTAAGGCAACAACATATATCCGTAGAGCTTCAAGATCTTCTTCTAGCATAAAAGTTTGAGTGTGGCACTCCTTGACTTCTTCCATTAGCTCACCCAAAAAAGTTGACAGATTGCCAACAAGAGAAAGCTCAAAAGACCTTTCTAACAACATCATTTCTTCACCAAAACAATTCTTCATCTCAGCAACAGAGGCACTGAAGGATTCCTTCAGCTCATGCTTTAGGGATTCAAGGTCAGACTTTGTAACAAAATCAATAGGATCAACTGTAGTAGATACTCTTTCAGAAGCTAAACTGACTACAGAGTCAGCCATGACTGATTGAATCGAGGATACTAAAAAAGATTCCATTGTCTTTACTTCTTCTACAAAACTGACTTTGATATTTTCTTTCAGCACATCTAAATCATGTACTCGGACCACATCAGCAGGTAATGACTCAGGATTGATGTCATAGCTGATCTTCGGTCTATTCAAAGATACTTCATTGATCGAATCAGGATAATCCAAACCAGAGACTATAAAACCTGGGTCTTCTACCCAGTCTTCAGACTCGATAGTCACTGTAACATTTCCAAACTTGGTGTGATGCTCCCCCTCAATGGGTGCATTCTCATATATAGCAACTACATTCTCTGCTGGTCTTTCTTCATCAGAATCTTCCACAACAACTTCCATCTCTGCAGCAGCAGGATGATTTTCTGGAATAGGTACAGCTTCTCCTCTTTCTCTTTCTTCATCCATAGAAGGTACAACTGAGCTTCCAATAACTGGACTCAGAATCAATTCAGAAGAATCCGATAATTCAGAGAAATTCTTTTCTTCCTCTACATGCTCAGACACTGACAAGTCTTCCTCATTAGCAGGTGTCTCCACTTCTGCTAGCACTTCCTTTTCTAAAGACAATATTTCAGCAATAGGGCTTGGAGGCAAGTCTGGATCTCCTTCCTCAGCCAAAGGAGTTTCTTCCTCTTCTTCTTCTTCTTCTTCTTCTGACTCATCACTATACTCAGGTTCCTCTTCATCAGGTCCTAGACCTGGATCTCTTTTATCCTTTGGTCTTGATGGATAATCGACAGGATTAAATTTATCATATACCTTTTGGTCATCATTGACCCATTCTCCTCTCCACGGATTCCAATTAATCTTCATATATTTACAAACTGTAGTAGTGATACAAAAGTTTCTCTTCACTACAACTGTCTCATCTTGAGACTCATCTATCCCTTTCACTTTGATCCTTACAGAAATAAGCTTAGAAAAGAATAGGGCGTTAGACTTTGATTTCATCCATGTCATATCTTCCATTTGATTCATCACCAATCTGCACAAATTTACATTCACGTCATGTCTCAAAAGATGTTGGAGATAGATATCCTGATATCTCAAATTAGAAAAGTCTCCTCTCCTTGGTATCAACACATGTTGAACAAACTTGAACAGTAATCTGTTCTCTCCATCCATTTCTGCAGCAACCACTTGCCTTGGAGTTCCATCACCAGTCAGTTCTTTCAACGATGTCTCATGATCAAAAATGTCACTGGTAGGTGGCATTGATCTTGATACATATCCAGACACACCATCATGAGGAACTTTTAAGAAATCATCCCATTCTACTGATGAAAATGATAGCACTTTACCATTTACAAACGAAGATACATGGTTCTCATTATATAACTTCTCGAAGCTTACGAACTCATAAAACTGTTTTACCAACTTTGGGTAGTAGGGACCATTGTTATTTGAAAAGTAGTCTACCCATATCTGAGCTTCCAGAACTTCGAGCACCAACGACTTTCTGGGAAACAACCAGTCTACACACAGCTCTTTTTCGATCACAATAGCTCTATTTTGCAGATGAGGATTTACTGGTCTCCTTCCTAACCTAGTTCTAACAGCACTACTCGCTTGTGGCTCAGACTTCTGCCTTTTTTCTTTAGGCTCAACACAGTCTTCTCGAATGACAGGAATTTTGGTTTTTTCCATCATTGCTTCGAGGGATCTCAGGTTTGCCGAGGGTTCGGGATCTAAGGTTCGAAGGTAAAAGGTTTTTGGGTTCGGTGGAGTGAGAAGCAGCTTAGATGTAGTTTTATCTTTTAGGAATCATAAGTTAAATAAATAAAAATAAAATAAAAGAAAAGAAAAGAGAAAAAACGGTTCAGATTCTTGACAGTAGGAAAAAGATTTAAAACAGAGCTTTGTCGGTGAGGATTTCTATCGGTGAGGATTCCTATCGGTGAGGATTCCTATCGGTGAGGATTTCTATCGGTGAAGATTAAACATCCCCAACTCGTTCCTAATGTAACATAACCTATCCACACTTAAGGGTTTTGTGAAAATGTCGTCCAATTGATGTTCAGTGCCAATAAATTCAAGAGAAATATCACCCTTTTGATAATTATCTCTCAGAAAATGATGCCTTAATCAATGTGTTTGGTTCTTGAGTGAGATACAGGATTCTTTGAGATGTTTATTGCACTACTATTGTCACAGTTAATCGAAACATCCTTAAAATCATATCCATAGTCCAAGAGAGTGTGTTTCATCCATAGAATTTGTGCACAGCAACTACCAGCAGCTATATACTCTGCTTCGGCAGTGGATAGAGCTACCAAATTTTTCTTTTTGCTACACCAAGATACTAAGGATTTTCCTAATAAATGACATATTCTTGAAGTTCTTTTTCTGTCTAATTTGCAACCAGCAAAGTCAGCATCTGAATAACTCATTAACTCAAGGGATTGTCTTTTTAGATAAAATAAACCAAGGTTAACAGTATGTTTGAGATACTTGAAAATTCTTTTAACAGCAAGAAAATGAGATTCTTTCAGGTTAGCTTTAAATCTTGCACACATACACACACTGAAAATAATATCTGGTCGACTAGCAGTAAGATAAAGTAAACTACCAATCATACCCCTATAATTGGTTTGATCCACTGGTTTCCAAGTTTCATCTGTATCCAATTTACAGATTGTACTCATAGGAGTTTCACTCTCCTTAATACTATCCAAACCAAATCGTTTTAAAAGATCCTTTATATATTTACTTTGATTCAAAATAATACCATTTTCATTTTGAAATACTTGAAATCCAAGAAAGTATTTAAGTTCTCCCATTAAACTCATTTCAAATTCATTTTGCATACTTTTTGAAAAATCAGTACATAAAGAATGTTTAGAAGATCCAAAAATAATATCATCAACATAGATTTGTACAACTAAAACATCTTTAGAAATTCTTTTAATAAAAAGATTTGGATCAGAAATCCCTTTAGTAAAACCTTTTGAAATAAGAAAATTGATGAGTTTATCATACCATGTTCTTGGAGCTTGTTTTAAGCCATATAAAGCTTTCGAAAGTTTAAAAACTTGATTTGGAAAATGGGGGTTTGTAAATCCAGGAGGTTGTTCTACAAAAACATCTTCAATTATAAAACATTTTATAAATGCACTTTTGACATCCATTTGATATAACATGAAATTTAGATGTGCAGCATATGCAAGTAAAATCCTAATGGATTCTAGTCTAGCTATAGGTGAAAAGGTCTCCTCATACTCTATGCCTTCTTCTTAACTATATCCTTGTGCAACTAGCCTAGTTTTGTTTCTAACTATGTTTCCTGATTCATCAACTTTATTTCTAAAAACCCATTTAGTGCCTATTGTTAGTGTGTCCTTAGGTCTATCAACTAATTCCCAGACATTGTTTCTTTTAAATCGATTTAACTCTTCTTGCATAGCCATTACCCAGAATTCATCAACGATAGCATCATTAATATTTTTGGGTTCTAGCTGGGAGAGAAAAGCTTGATGTTCAACCAGATTTCTTAGAGAAGCTCTAGTCTGTGTTACTCTATGAAGATTACCAACAACAGCATCCAAAGGATGATTCTTTAGAATTCTTTTTGATCTAGTAAAGGTAGGACTAGAAACTTCATGTGCATCAGTAGGTTCGGGTTCAACCGAAACAGATTCTGGAAAAAGTCCAGAACTGGATGTTTTTATAACAGGTTCTTTGGATTTATCATTAAGGTCCATAACAGACAAATCTTCTTCAATATTCTTAAGAGAGGTTTTAGGATCATGTGGATCAGTTTCATCGAATTTGATGTGAACAGATTCTTCAACACATTTGGATTTCATATTAAACACTCTATAAGCTTTACTTGAAGTAGAGTAACCCAGAAAAATTCCTTCATCACTTTTAGAAGAAAACTTGTCCAGATTATCCTTTGTGTTAAGAATAAAGACTTTGCAACAAAAAACTCTGAAGTAATTAACCTTAGGCTTCCTATTGTTCCATCACTCATATGGGGTTTTCTTAAGAACAGGTCTGATCAAGACTCTATTGATAACATAACAAGCTATATTTACAGCTTCATCCCAAAAGTAAATAGGCAGTTCATATTCATTGAGCATGGTTCTAGCTATTTCTTGAAGGGTTCAGTTTCTCCTTTCTACTACACCATTATTCTGAGGTGTCTTAGGAGGTGAAAAGTTATGAGTGTAGCCATTGTGTAAGTAATAAGATTCAAAGTCTTGATTTTCAAACTCACGGCCATGATCACTTCTCAGGGTCTTAATTTTGAGTCCACTAAGATTTTCTACAGACTTGGAGTATTTAACAAAGGAAGAATAAGCCTCACTTTTGTGAGCTAAGAAATATTCCCAATTATATCTAGAGAAGTCATCTACTAGAACATAGACATAGTGATTCCCATTTAAACTAGAAACTCTTGATGGTCCAAACAAATCCATGTGAACCTACTCAAGTGGTTGAGAAGTTGAGACTTGTTTCTTTGATTTAAAAGAAACTTTGTGTTGTTTTCTCTTTTGACAGAGATTACACATTTTGTCATTTGTGAATTATAATTTAGGTATGTCTCTAACTAAGTTTTTCCTAGCCATTTTTTTAAGTGAGTGAAAGTTGCAGTGTCCTAATCTTATGTTCCATAGCCAAGATTCTTTATGAAAAGCATTCAAACAAGGAATATTTTTTTTAGCTAAATAATTTAAATCAACAGCATAAACATTTTCATTCCTTAGAGCAGAAAATACTAAAGCATTTTTGGAGTTAAAAACATCACAGGAATCATTTTCCAACTTGACATTGAAACCATCATCACATAATTGAGATATACTAAGCAAGTTATATTTAAGTCCATCAAAGAATACAACTTTAGAAATTAATACTGAGTCAGTGTTACCAATCTGGCCTAGGCCGATGATTTTTCCTTTAGAGTTTTCACCAAAGGTTACATGACCTCCATCAACCTTTATTATGCTCTTGAAGCAAGAATAATCTCCAGTCATGTCTCTTGAGCACCCACTGTCTAAATACCATATATTCTTGCGACAGATCTTCAAGCAGGTCTCCTATAAAATAGATTTAAACAGGAAATGGCTTTGGAACCTAGATTTTCTTAGGTCCAGATAGGTTAGCAATCAGGGCTTTAGGTACCCAGATTTGTTTTATTGGTTTTATACAATTAACAGAAGTAACAGATTTTGAAAGATAAACTTTATTTGGTCTATAACCATATGAATATCATGTTGAAGCATATGAATTTCCAAAACTGGAACTAGCAATATTTTTTTCAGACTTAGGAATAAATCGGGTTCTGGTGAACTGTCTATGTCCAGGTTGGTATCCTAAACCAGTAGCATATCTAGGTGCAACTTGCTTTCCTAGCATTTGAGTTAAAGCATTCTTTTTCCATTTGTGAATTTTTCTAAGTCCTTTCTGAGATGCTCATTTGACAGTTTCAGTTCTGTATTTTCCTTTAATAGTTGACCATTCTTTTCCTTTTCTATATCAAGATCAGATTTATGCTTAACACTTAAAGCATACTGTTTCTTTAAACCTTTGTATTTGTCTTTAAGCTCATTACAGGTTCCTTCTAACATATCACAATATTCAAATAGTTCAGATTTTGAAATGTTTTCCGAATCAGAATCATCTCCAGAATAATATGAATTACTAACAGGAGTGTCAGATGTTACCTCAGAAGTATTTGTCATGAAACACATGTTGGATCGATTCCTTTCAGAGTCCAAAGATTCGGCTTCACTAGTGCTGTCTTCCGAAGCACTCCAGGTAGCCTTCATGGCTTTCTTGTGCTTCTTGTCATTGTAATCATATTTCTTTTTGAATTTTAACTTTGGACAGTCTTCTTTTATATGTCCTTTTCGCTTGTATTCGTAGCAGACAACTTCATCAGTCTTGTCAGCTTTCTTCCAATCCTTTTTCCATTTGCCTTGTTGATCATACTTTCCTTTGTAATTTGTTTTCCTAAAGAATTTCTTTTTCCTATAAAACTTTTTGAATCTCCTGACTATCTGAGCCATTTCTGCGTCACTGTCATACTATGAGTTTTCACTTGTTGAACTGTCATCCTCTATTTGTATTTACTCCTCCTTACTCTTCAGAGCAGTAGACTTGAAAGCTACAGATTTTCTTTTCGGTTCATCATCTTCCTCTTTGTTTACCTTGAGCTCTTCACCATACATCATCAATTTTCCAATAAGTTCTTTGACAGGTAGAGCAGCAATGTCACATGATTCTCTGATTGAGGCAATTGTGCCTCTCCATCGGTCTGGTAGACATCTCAAGCTTCTCATAATTTGTTCCTTTAGTGGAACAGCTTTTCTGAGTTAATTCATCGTGTTGTCTATCTCATTAAACCTGAGATACATGTCAGAAATAGGTTCATCAGAGTTCATTTTAAATTTATCATACTTAATAGTATAAGTGGTCAATCTCATTTCTTTAACATTATTTGTTCCTTCATGAGAAACAACCAAGGTATCCCAAATTTCAAAAGTAGTTTTGCATGCAGAAATTATGTTGAATTCTTTATCTCCTAGAGCACAGTACAGAGCATTCATAGCTTTACAATTATTATTGTAAGCAGTCTTTGTAGGTTCATCCCAAGTAAATCTATCATTAGTGGGAATTTTGTATTCAGATTCAATAGCAGTCCAAATATCAAAGCTCATTCTTTCTAGATGAATTTTCATTTTAAGTTTCCACTGAGCATAGTTATTTCCATTAAAGAAAGGTGGCTGGTTAGTAGCAGCACCCTCAAGTCTATTATCTATTATAAACAAAATTTAAAGAGATAAAACTTTAGAAATAACAGAAATTTTAAGAACTTTAAAATATAACTAATATCACAGTTGAAAAGCAGAGAGTAAATAACAATTTTTCAAAACACACAAACCTCTGATAATAAATGTTGGTCGTATTGGACACTCATGAGGGGGTGAATTGAGTTCCAATTACAATTTCTACTAAAAACAATTTCTATTAAAATCCCCTAATTTCAAAAACAAATTAAACTGTAGTGAATTTATACAGATTATAAAGGTTCAATTAGTTTCTCAAAGATTGACTAATTCTCAGTTAACATAATCTTATGATTAGATTAACTTTTGAAACTAACTTACTAGTTTATAATAAGTATAAACACTTGCGAGTTTAACAATCAAAGTAGCTTTGAAAATAAATTATATTTCAATGAAATAGCAGCGGAATATGAAATAAATGTATTTAGTATGGATATATGTTGTAACTAAAAACACAGGAGTTAATCAAGAGGTTCAGTCTCAAGCCGAGACTTAGTCCTCTCAGAATTTATAAAAAGTGATCCACACCCTGGATCTGGGTTAACAAAAGTGATCACACTGTTCTGGTCAAGAGACCTCTACCACAGTTATACGTCGGATATCAAACAACAGCTCAAAGCTTTCCAGGTCACACTCGACCTCTACCACTATCCACAGTGGGAAATAAAGGATGTAAAGATTCTGAGTGATGATTTACAAATCCTCCAGTTAAGGTTCACGAGACAGTGTGTGTGTAATAGTTAACAGGCTACACACACTGTTTGTAATGAAAATACTAAATCACTTAGAGCAAGATATAGAGTTTAGGGTGGATCTAGTGATTGCAGTGCAGGTCTGGACTCCTTTGGATTTGATTAGAAACAGTTCTGAGTCCTTCTCTTGTATTTGACTGAAAAATAGAGTATCGTTTCTTCTTTCAGAGCTTCCAGGTTCATCTTGGTTATCGGCTCAGAAAATGAAGTGTTCTATGTAGTTCTTCTTTAGCATAGATTGCTCGATGTATGCTCTCTGTTCTGGAGTCTGGTAGTAGTAGTCTTGTGAGTGCAAGTTCTCTAGTTTTTCTTGGCACGTTTTGAGCTTGATTGCAAGTGTGTTCTATGTGCTCGATCTCATCAAGTCTCTTGTCTCACTTACTTTCAATGATACATACACAATGTCTTTTATGCCCTTTTTTTCTTTACTGAGAAGAAGAAATGATTATATTCTTTTCAATCGTACTTGGTACAGTTTCCTGAAATGGCAACATAAATAATTTAATAACATTAAATGCATCAAAAGTAACAAATGTAGCCGTTAGTATAATAAACAAATAGTGCCGAAGATATAGGATTTGACTCCGCAGTTCATTATAGGTAGCCGTTTGTTTGTATACGTGTACGGTTGACTCTGTCTAGGATCTTCCATCAGTAGCTCTTCAAACTCTTATCGGTAGCTCTTATCGGTAGCTCTTATCGGTAGCTCTTATCGGTAGCTCTTATCGGTAGCTCTTATCGGTAGCTTGATGAACTTAGTTCCATCAGTTTCTCTTGGCAGTCGGTAGCTCTATGCATCGGTAGCTCTGTGCATCGGTAGCTCTATGCATCGGTAGCTCTGTGCATCGGTAGCTCTGGCTATCGATAGCTCTGGGCATCGGTAGCTCTGGCTATCAGTAGCTATCCGTCTATCGGTAGCTCTGTTCAAGTTAGTGATACACTTGACTGTCTTATGCAAAACACATCTAATTCACTTAGAATCATTTCAAAAATTAAATAAACATGGATAATCGAGATTAACATAAATCAGAAATTATTTTAACATTATTATTAACTTGATCATCGATTTGAAAGAATTAAAGTGTAGATCAACAGTAATTGAGAATATCATAATATATGAACACATAATTGAGATTGTCAAAACATATGAATACAAGATTGGGATTATCAAAATAGGTGAGGTCAACACATATGTATAGCAACCTATAATTTTCACACAGATATATTATATCTATGTAGTTTAATATTCATTACATAACATTTTCTCGCACACCATCATCATATATGTCTAATTCCTTTAGAAACATGAATAGATAAAGAACTTGTTCGTTAATTATTGATATCATCACGCACTAAATTATTCATAACTATAACACTTAAAAACACATCTTTTTTAAACACGTTCCTCATAAACATGGGAATTAAAAATTAAGAATGGTGGTCTCATTTTTTAAGTAATTAAACAATGGATATATCATGGATCACATAAGTATAAGATGATAATAAGGGTGTTAGAACAATAGCTTCACATTTTAAATCTATACCTTACATATCATAGATAATAATATTGAGTACTAGATTAAATATTGGTTTTTAAAAAATAAATGAATCATAAAATAATAAGAGATCACAATTCATTGGATAATAACATTGACTAAAGAGATAAAGTTGTCGTAAAAAGTCATAAATTATTGTTAATGTATATAAATAAACATGTTCAATCATTAAGGTTTTTAAATGAAATTAATACCTCTAAAAACATATGAACATAAAATTAGTTCTAGTAATGATATTATGGAAATAATATCCTAGTTATTGCATAAATTTATGCGCATGAAATCATGGTCTACACATATGTATAGAGATATGATAATCATATCCATGCATAAAATTATGAATATAAATTATGTTCATGCATAAATATTTTTCCTCATGAGTTATCCATAATTAAGAAATGCATTTTTGGAAGATATACATATCATCCATATCATTAAAAATAATTCATATCTTTTTACAATAGAATGATACATTCATAATCACAGTTCTCATGAAAGGAAATGAATTTCATAAATATTTCATCAATTTATAACCCATGGAAAAGGGAATGGGGTTCATAAAAATAGTGTCATCATATTCATACACTATTCATAAGAAATAATAATGATGATATCCATAGGTAATATCACCATTAATTCTAAATTACCAAAATATAATGTCATTGTTAATGTAAGAAATTATTTTTCAATACCACATATAATAATTCCTAAGTTAAATAACTTTTAAATTTTAAAATTTCTTATCATTTAATAATATGTGTCACAAGAAATGAAAACAAATTAATTAAAAATAATCTTGTGAACATAGAAAGAATGATTAAAATAATTTAGTATCCATGAAGATAATAAAATACACTAAATCTAAATTAGTTAAAAACATTCCTTCCATATTTTTGTCGAAAAAGTCACAATTTACCACATTTGGAAATTGAAACAATATATTCATTTCAAACGATTTTATAAAAATTAAAATATGGGTAAAATTAATTTGAAAAAAAATAAACATATTATTAAAAAATTGAACTAATTTCTATAATTATTAGATATGGATGAGAAATATGAATTAGTTGGGACTAATAAATAAACAATCCTGAATAATAATGATATTGTGAAATAAAACCCATACCCCTTTGGCATTATTTGAACCATAATATCCATGGAAGGAAGAAACATATATGGAAATGAAAATATAATTACTTATACGATATTAATCAAAATAAAAATCATGATTAGTATATATATACCACATAGAAAAAATAAGTGGTACATAAGATATATTTCCCACAGAAAAACAATGTGTCGAAAATCACTTAACACATGTAAAAATTTATATGTACACATGGGAAATTAATAAATAAAATATATATTTGTTATAAATATATTAAAAACCATAATATTATATACATAATAACTTATATATTTTATTTTTATCCTCTTAAACCATTTTTATCAATTCTTTTCTAAAATCCATCTTCTCAGTGATATGTGTTTCAGTTTCCACATATGATTTAGTTTTAGAGTTTTGATCCACGTAATTTTATCATAGTTCCATAATATATATATTGATAACTATATAAATAACATATATATTCATCATATATTTTTAGTTTAATTCATTAGATTTATCAATTGAAAATGAATTACACTGTTCAAGGACATGGTAAGATGTTCATACACATGAATGATAATCTCATTTTTCAAAGGATGATATGAATAAAAGTTAAATAAAAATTTTAATTTATAGATTATTATTATAAATATTATATATTCATAAAATCCGTCATTATTACTATCCATATATAATAAAAATAAAAAAACTAATTGCATCACTTCGTAGAGGTGGTAGTCTAAACGTACACAGGAGTGATGTTATTGTTTCCCAATGACTTGGAAGGTAATAAGGTAGATATGATATAATAATTTGGGAATTATAATTATTCTAAAATATAATATATAATCATTAAATTTTCATATTACCCATATATAATGTATGGTGATGGAAAATTAATTGCATTGCTACGTGGAGACGGTAGGCTTTACGTATGCACAAGTGATAAATAGACTTCTTATTTGATGGGGAAAATGGTTTATAATGGTGTTTTACTAATTAAAATAAAATTTCAGACTATTCAATATATTTAATTATTATTTTATGATAAATATAATTTATTTATTAAATTTAATGAAAAGTAGAAATAGAAAGAGATTGGTTTAGGTGATTACATCATGTTGGAAACACATCCTTTAGATAACCTCTATATGGACTTAGAAATGGTATATTTGAAAGAAAAGAACCTCTAAAATGTGAATAAGGATTCTAATAAAATAATTTTTTAGGTTATGGTCGATATATAAGGATCAATGTGGTGAAAATAAGTGAGGTAGGTGGATCCCTTTTATAATTGAGGTGATGAATACTTTTTGAGTTTCTTAAAAGTTTAAACATTAATAAGACTATTATTGAAATAAATTCTTAAAAATGGACATTAAATGCATATGGAATGAAATTTTAGACCACATGTTATCATTTTCCCATATTTCATAATTTTATAATATTTATATAATTTTAAAAAATATTATATTTATAAAATATCATTAATGATAATTTTGACACATATCATTAGTTTCAACTTAATAACATTATAAAAATACTTATAATTTGAAAAATATATATTTTAACACATTAACAACATTTCATGGTCTTTTAGATAAATCTTGAATCACTTTAATAATTTCAAAATATAATAATTTTAATATTTGTATTAAGATTTCTTTTTCTTTTTCCATAAATTGAAAAATTATTATGTCAACATTGTTAAAGAACTTTAGTTATTTATTTATTCAATAATAATTAGAAATAAGTTATCATGATTAAGATAAATAATTTATATTTCAAAAATATATTTATTTTTTAAAATAAATTTTTATGACTATATATTTCAAATAATATGTTTATTTAAAACATGAGTGTGATATGTTGGGTATTTCATGAAATAAAATACACTAAAAGTCATAATATCATCCAAAAGGACATAAAGTATCAAATAACTGAAAATTGGATGATTTTGTATTAAATTAACTCATCCCATAAAAATTATGAAAATTTTGTGGTAATTTAATATCCTTATCATTTTATTTTTAACCTAAATTACATGATTTACCTTTACCATGGTAATAAAATTATAATCCTTATAAATCATATTGATAAAACATATACCTTTTTTATAAATTAAGACCAATTGAATCCAAATTTGGAATCTATTTTTCAATATTCATCTGAAAAATTGAAAAATTTTAACCTAAAATTTATCATGGGAAATTCAATGAATAATAATTTTCTTGAAAATTTTGTTTGTAAGTCCAAAAAAGTAATTATTAAACAATCATCATAAGATAATTTTAATAGGATGAATAAAAAAGAAAATATTAATTTCCTTAATAATTTTATTACATTTATAGAAATTAATTTTAGTAATTCATAAAAATATAATGAAAAAATATTTTCTATAGAAATATATTTTGGAATAAAAAAATGAACTTTCTAAAAAAACAAGTACTTAACTAGAATGAATTACCGAATACAATAGAAATTACATGAACCATTATATGTTTCATAATTAATTTAATACTTTTAATTCCCAACAATTTAAATTATATGTTAGTAATTCCATAATAATTATATTTAATGGTTCGTTTTATACTCATCCTTACATGTAAAACAAGATATCAAAGAAATTTAATTTAATGTGAAAACATACTTCAAAAAATATAAATGTGTTACATTTTCTTACCCTTTAAAAAATCAACCTCAAATTATGGACCTGTTCTAGGAAATAAAATATTGCAAATATAACATTTCATTTTGTGAAACTCACTTCATAAAAAGGGTTAATAAAAATTAATTTTAATAGAGGGAAAGGTAAGTAAAATTTTTATCTGGAATAACATGTAATTACATTTCCAAATAGGAGAAGATATTTGAGAAGTGACAAATGTGTTTAAGCCAAAATCAAGGAAAAGCAAGAACAAAGGGATAGAATTAGGTGCTGCCTCACGAAGACCACTCGCGGAGCCCCCGTGGATCGTGACTTGCGCAGATCTCCCCATTCACGAACCAGCCATATATCAAAGAGGTGGGATGCTCCATGAATCAATTTAACATTCACGAACCCACTACGGAGCAAGGATGCTAGATGCACTGTGAACTGATGTGACGTTCGCGAACCCGCCATGGAGCAAGGAAGTGGGATGCTCCGCGAACCCATTTTATGTTTGAGAACCCTCCACAGAGCAAGCTCCATCTTCACATAGAGCGATATTTGCTTCATGGTATCTCATGACTATAAATATAAGGCTCCCCTCGATCCCAAAGGATGGATCCTCTGACCTTTCGCCTTCTGAGCTCCCACATCATGAAGCAATTTCTGCTCTGCTAACCATGATATTTTAAAGATACTTTTTCATCATGAAGGGACATCCCTTTTGTGTGAATTCTCCCCCTCTTCAAAGAGGGATTCCCTTCACGGAGCCCCCAGGCCTCCACAAAATATGGATATCCCCAACCGGACTCGAGTCGTCACAGATCATTTATGCTTCATGAAGTGCCCTTCATACAAATGTGACCTGCATGATAAGGCATTGTCACTATGATTTATAAAGCACATTTCTTCATAATGTTATGACTCACATTCCAACCATGCTTCGTGAGGCATTGCTCCACGAATGCCTTTCTACTTTGCAAAGCATCTTCCATATGAACATATTCCCTATGCCTAGGCTAGGCGACGTCACTTCGCACATCACACCCCTTCACGAAGCCTCTCTACTTCATGTAGCACCAGAGCTTCACAAGGCTTCCACCTATGAACCCCTTTGCTCTGAAACTCATTTTCCCATGCGGCCCTTTAGGTTTTCATGAAGAAATTTCAAAGGCCCTTGGGCGATGCTTCCCATTGCATTTCTTCGCCTCATGATACTTCACATATCCATACAAACATGGAACCCTCAATGGATCGCTACATATCAACCCCTCACCATGGCATTGTCGATGCCTTCCATCCCTCAAGGGAGGGTTGGTATCAGTTATGTATGTACTAGGGGTATGAAGTGCACCCTCATCGTCTGAGCTTTAGGATGTTAAACTACCAATCCCCATCATCCTTATCCCATGACGTTAAACTCTGACCTCACCCTGTGCCTTGCACGTGGGATGCCATGTCTCGGACATTCTCTACACCCACTGGTCTCCATGGGAGTGATATCATTCCTTACATGGAATGACATCCTCTTTATTGGAACAGCGTTCATCCACGAGGAAAGGGAAACCAACCTGTTGTAAACATATCACTTTTCTTGCAAGAGGTAGAATCCCTGCTCCTCCTCTCGTTCTGGATGCCAAATCCCTCTCCCACTAGGCTTTGTCACCACCTCGACCTCCACACTAGAGTAAGTCCCAATCTCTATCACCATAGGACTCTAGCCACATGTAATCCCCTCTTTCCTCTTTGGGCCACTAAATATGTGTAATCCCCACTCCACTTACCACAGACACACCTTTCACGATGTGATCGTCAGGACTTTGCTGCCTCTAGTTTCTCACATGGATCATGACTCACATGGGCTTAGAGTATGCAACAACCATGACATCCTATCTGGGTTTCCTATAGTGTTAGACCTCAACCTCCCGAACTACATGGGCTTTAATCATTCCCAAGGAAATGTACATAGGAATCCTCCCTAAAGTTCAAGCCCAAAACCCATTGGTTCCAACCATCTTCACGTCGGTTCACCAAACCCCTCCCGAACTGCGTGGAACTTTATACTTTCCAAGGTAATGTATGTAGGAAGCCTCCCTATGGTTCAATCACAACAACCATTAGTCCTGATCATCTTCACATTGGTTCACCAAACTCCTCCCAAACTACGTGAACTTTGATCCTTGATAAGGTAAGGTACGTAGGAAGCCTCTATGAGGTTCAAGCCCACCATCCATTGGTCCCGACCATCATTACATCTGTTCCCACTCCTCCCAAACAACACCGACTTTGATCCTTTCCATGGTAAATTATGTAAAAATCCTACCTGAGGTTCAATCCCACCATCAATTGGTCCCGACCATCTTCATGTTGGTTCACCAAAAAACATCCTGAACAACCCTCACTTCGATCCTTGCCAAGGAAAGGTAGGTAGGAAGCCTCCCTAAGGTTAAAGCCCTACAACCACTGGTTCTGACCAACATTCACGTCCAAACACCTTCCTCTCACATGTAATTAAACTTTATACACCATTTTCATCATACACGACATTAAAATGCATCCCTCGTCTAGCAGTAAGACGTTGTGACCCCATCCAGCGGCAAGCCATTGTGACCCCATCCAGCGGCAAGCCATTATGACCCCATCCAGGATTATGTCATTGTGAACCCATCCAGTGGTAATCCATTTTGACCTCATCCATCAGTAAGACATTGTAACATTATATAGCGGTAAGCTGCTATTATTACATGTCAATGGTAATCTATTTTCAATCCAAGACCGATGGTAAGACACGGTTGTCCCTTCTGTTGGGAGCCATATCGCTGGTCCATCCCAGTGGCGTCACACTAACTCTTGGGTCACTAATCACATGTGAGTCCCAACACGTCATCGGGTCACGGCCCTTCGCACGCACCCCAATTTCATGCCCCATCGTGGAGGTTCCACTTCCTATGGGTCCTCTCCATACGGGTCTCCTCCTTAGGTGTCCCATCGCTTCATAAACTACATGGGATTTGATTTCCTTCCATGGGGATATGTAGGAGGTTTCATTGAGTCTCAAACACAACATCATTGTCCTCCTCAGGTTGACTCCATCTCATTCTCCATCCACTTAATTTAATCATCCATCATCCATCCTGATTTTAATTTGGGATGCCATATTCTAGGGAGATCATGCCAATTAACCGCCTAGCATCAGTGATTCCCCCAGGGGTCACACCCATCTCATCCACATTAGTCAGTGTTACGATCAGTCAGATCAATCTGTTTTAGACATTAAATCTACGGAATAACCTGTGTTAAATATGGGAAACTGAGGAAAACCCAATATACATGCCTATGTCATATAATTACCTGCATTCGACGTGGGATTCCTCGAGATTTTGTGCCCTCGAGAAGCCCTATAATAAGGGGAAGAAACCTAGAAACGCAAGTTTTCCGGTGTCTAGACATGATAGTGATATAAAACGTGACTTCTTCCCTGACTGAAGGTTGCTTCACTGGTCGTACCCCTTGGAATGTCCTTCCAAGAGCAATGTAATTAACTGGTGTCCATGAAGATATGGTACTAGGAAGAGTTTCACGAACAACGTCTTAAGTCTATAAGGGAGACCCAAAATAGGTGAGGAGTTCCAATGAGGAATCCTCTGGAGGAGAAACCGACATCCCATAATCCCATTTCGATCAAATAGAAAATTTCCCTGAACAAGGAATGGAAGTTTCCCTCCTTGGTAAAGTGAGAATGCGGGGCAACAAACAGTGCGTCTCCATCATCCTCGAACAGATGGATGTGTGCGCCTTAGTGAAAGCGTCGAAAATAAAAATGGTGAACCTGGCGTGAATGTATGCTCCTCAATATGAATATTAGTAGAGCTTGAGACATCAGTGGATTAGCATGTCACCAGATCCAGTTATCTGGCGCTGGGTCCCGCTATGAAAATAGTGGGCCTGGCATGAAACTCACCAGAAGTTTGTGCAGTCAAAACATTGGACATCCTAGTCTGCGACTTTGTCAGCATGGGTCCATCTTACCAGGCTAGGAAGATGGAATGGAATTGAGGCACTAGTCGTTGGTTCCTTTCCTTTCAGCACTAATGGGTCAATATTTCGGCATTTCATGAACCAAGATGCTGTAGGAATTCGATCACTGCCCACCCACTGACGCAGAGGCAGGGGAAATGCCAACGTGGCAGTCTCACGCGTCTTTGCCATCTTTGCGACAATCTCCACATCTACAAATTTTGGGTGACCACACCTCATCTCCCTGTCTAAATTCATTCAGCATAGGGTGATCAACAACGTCATATTCCAGTATGAGGAGGAGATGATTATCCTGACATGGGATAATTCCTGCCAGAATCAAGGGGATTCTATGCCTCATCACCAAATCCGCCCCTAAGGGCTGCGTAGGGATCCACTACTCCCCACAGCAGTGTATAATCGTTTTGGGATCCTCTCCTTAGAACTCTTTCAACAATTGTCTCCCCTATGACGACAAGGTAGTGGATGTCTGGACCAGACCATGCGAGATCCTATTTTAGGGGCCCCAAAGGATGGCCCAAACTAGGCCACGCTAGCACCACCATCTGGTCCCACAAGTCGAGGAGCAGTTAATCCATGCGCCTGCACCATGGGACCTAGTCTGGTTGAACTGATGCTTGCGTTGGGCACAGGCCGAGGAGGACGCCCGCCAAGGGGCATCAACGTTAACAACTATTGTGGCTCAGGCCACCGCTGACATATATCACCAACCCCTAGTGTATGCTGAGTAGGGGGAGTAGTATACCTGACTCGGATCAAGGCCCCAGCCACCCCACGGGTAGGTTGGGTCGAATCTCTTGGTAGTCAGTGCAGGTAGTGGTCGTTTCCTATAAGGAGGCCCTCCTTGTACCACCACCATGGAGAAAGCGGGTCCTCCCCACTTCCAATCTCAGCATGGAGGTCCGCCTCACACTACCCTCAGTCCAAATGAGGGGCCTCCCCATGATGGTGACACCCAACAAAGAAGCCTCTCTCGTGCTCCTTACATCTGGTATGGAGTCATTTTTCCTAGCACAGACCACCGAGGTGGGGATGTCTCACACCCGATCAATCTCCAGCATTGGGGACCTCTCTATGTCATCACAACAGCTGGAAAAGGACCTACATTCCTTAGAAATTAGAGGGTTGAAGGTCATATTCACTTCACCATCTCCCAGCTTGGAGGTCCTACCCAGGTTCGGCTTGACTAGTACAAGGACATTCCTCGCACTTGTGTTTCTAGGGGAAACAAACATGGAGGTCCTACATGTGCTCCTATCGGTTCGAGCAGAGGTCCTTAACACTCCAGAACTGCCCAGGGGGGTCCTCCCTATGTCCCCTTTGATATCTAACATGGTGATCCTCACACCCCAGCTTACTCAGGTAGAAGTCATCTCCACCCCCACACCAGTATGGCAGAAGGTCCTCCTCGTGCATAAAATCTACCATGTCAGGAAGAACCATCATGGGGTAGGAGGGTGGGTCATCACTGAAATAAAAATAATGCTGAGAAGATTCCCACTGAGATAAATACTATTTTCTTCTCATACTCTGAGGCAGAATACAACTCAGCGATAGAGCCCTTGCCGAGATCCTCTGTGTCGAGGGTTGGGGTAGGCACAGGGTGCATTAGCTTCATACTTCTAGAATGAGATGTCCATCCGATTCTTGCCTCCCTCCTCAAGTATATATAGGATGAAGAAAACTTGGAATCTCCATGGGCTATGGTTGTGAAATCGCTACCATCATCACCAGAAGCACTCTTTACCACGATTAGAGATCACTGAGATCTATTTTGGGGACCAATGGTGGGCAAACAGCAGCGTGGTCTATCACCAGCAGCTGTAGTCCCTACACCAGAAAATGTGATAGTCAGCCCATCTTACCCAAATTTCTTGGCTAAATCACCTTACGTTTCAGAGGATACCCCGAGATGTGGTGGTTTGTCATCTTGCTCATTGTATTCTCCTTCGGTCGGCCGGCAATCCCAGCGGTCTACCTCAATACCACTATCTGTTCTCCATACACCTCCAGTATATGTGTGGGGAAATGAAAAGAAAAACCCTAAATTTTAGCCCATGATCTTATGGGATATCCCCATAGTAGATCACTTCCCTTAGTTGTTTTGGACAGTTGCAGCGCTGAATTTCTGTGGGCCAAAATACCTCACCCAAGAGGAATTCGATTGTTTCCGCCAGACCCTCTGGGCGACTCATTTTCATCTTCGAAATAAGAAAGTGTCTTACCCTAAGATCCAAGTGCATTTAAAGGAATTTAGAGAACAATTTTGTCTGGTTGATTTGGCCACACTTCCTGTGGCCCAGCACCATGAGTCACCAGGTCACCGTAGGTCCCTCCCACAACGGTGCGTTCAGAGTTTTAGGGTACTCCGCAGGATTATCCAAGAATATTCTCCCTAGGTACAGATCCATGGTTGGGGGTAGTATGTTTCCCTCCTCTTCAGTCCTATTTGGTGACAACCCTATATTCCAGGTGACATAGAGGATACGATTCCCGGTATATTTGGGTTTAACATGGTCGACCTGCCAGAGGGAGAGAATGAGCTGGAGCATCATGAATAGGACCCACCCCCGAGGGAGTTTCACACTTTTTTGGATCCATCGGTAAGGATTACTTGTCAACAAAGTAATCTATTAGGTCTTATTGTACCCCCTGAGGCACTAGTCCTAAGTCGGATTCCAACAAGGGCAAGGAACCCCTCGGAGCCACCAAGCCCTCCGGCCTATCTGGCTCAGTGAAGATGGTGGAAGATGACCCCAAAAAAGTCGTGTTGCGTTAACAAATCACAAAAAAAAAAGGTGGTTAACGAACTCCATGATGAACATGCTACAGAGGGATGTCCAGACTATGGTGATCCTAGGCTGGGGCAGTAAGGGCATGCATGACTTCCCCACGGTCAAATGCCTTCAGTTGACCCTGACCATCCTGCCCATGAAAACTGGGTGGAGTCTGGAAATTACAGTAAGAGGGTGCGGTATGTATCAGCCATTCCTCCTAAATGGTGTGATAATCCTCAGGACCCAGATCAGATTCCCCCAAATTCCCCACAGGTCATTCCAACAACAGCTCCATGAGCCTCTGGGCCACCTTATCATGTTTAAGAACCCACCAACGCACTGGTAGTCAGGGATCCCCATCAAGACAGGAACCCCCTATTAGATGATCTGATGGCTTCCCTCATTGCCCGCCTTAAGGCATTAGAGACTCGAGAGGTTGTAATCCTTCATGATGGAAATCCATATCCGGCGTGGGTGGATGATATGCCAGCAGCCCTGGGTTTCTGGAATCCAACATTTTCCCCCTTAAATGGGATAGGGGACTGACCACAGTACCTGGTCTACATTATCTAAAGATGTGCCCCCATATTGGGAACTCTAGTGTAGTAGGAGGCCACCAAGCTCCAATGTTTCATACAGACATTAGTAGGGCCTACGTTGTTTTGGTTTAGTCAGCTCCCCATTGGATTAGTAGCTAGCTAGGATGACCTATGTAGGAAATTTCATTACCAATTCGGTTCCACCACATGGAAGATGAGTATCGTAGAACTCTTCAAATGCAAGAACAGTCCTGATGAGACAATTTTCGACTTTGTCACCCGGTGGAAAGGACTCACGTATTTCCTTGACATGCCACTGACTCAGGAGCAATTGTCGATGATGTGCGTAGGGAATGTCATGACAGAGCTGATACCCTCTTTGATCACCCAGAACTCTCCCAGGGTATTCCAAGACTTCTCTAATAAGGCCCAGCACCCAGAGGAATCCTTACAGCAGGCTAAGCAGGGACGTCTGTTTCCTCCTGAAATCCCCACGAGAAGGGCCACTAGGGTCGAGCCCACCGCAGTGTCCCAAATAGAGGCCCCATAGGTGACTATATTTGTTTCTAGTGGAGCCTCCTCCATATCCTCTCAAAGTCCCTCCACCTTAGGCATAGCCACTGGCCTAACAACTCCCACCTCATAATCGAGAGGTGCCCCTACGCAATGCGCTTCCACCACTTAGGAAAGCTTACCAAGCTCCACCTTCTTGGAAGGATCCTTCATCCCCTAATCTTTGTAAAGATCCAAGGGCCCCCTTTCCGCATAGGAGAAACCAGACCTACTCATGCAAGGAGGCATAGATCCCAAGTTACGTCTGTAGTGCCTTGGAGCAGGGGATTCTACATTTTCCTGAGTACAGAAGGCTAGAAGAGGCAAACCTCACAGATCTACCTAATTACTAAACCTATCACTAAATCCCAGGACACACTCTCAAGAACTTTTATCTATTCAATGATTGGATTCAAGACCAATTTGATAACAACAAAGTCCGGTTAGGCCCGGCTCTAGAATAGGTGGCATGCATCATCGCAAGGCCAGATAGTAGAAGTGACAGTGAGGGATAGTGGCATCAGGCTTCTTGTCACGAGTCCCAGATGTACGATGACTGGATGTCCTGTAAATCAATCATTCTTTCCCATGGTGTTATACGTTCATTCTTGAATTGTCCAAAGACTTTCGAAGATGCAGCCACCACTTCTACATTGTCATCTCATCCGTCCTCTTCCCAGAAGAGCAATCACTAGTGATTCAAGGGAAAGAAAACCCCAAGCAAATTCCCTTTTCATCAAGTACGCTCGGCGACTTTATTCCACCGGACATAGCGGTTCCTCCCAGAATCTATACACTAGTGGAGGACTCTTTGAGTGATGGTCAAGGGTATTCCTTGGTTAATATCATAGAGCTGGTAAACCCCAACATGATTCCTGAAAATGTGGACCGTCAGGCAGATCCTCCCAACATCCCCATCTGTCATCAAGGTCGACAGAGCCGCGGTTATATGGGTCGTCGATGGGTGTCAGTCAGCACTTCCAGCCTTGCTATGCATATTACCGAAACCAGGAAACCGGAGTAGCGTAGAAATTAGCATGAATATCCTTCTCATCTAGTGGAATCATGCTCGCCTTCTATATTGTTTGGGTTTCTAGATCCGGAAGAGCCACCACTACCATGTCGTGACCATCCATTCCCTAATCAGTTCTGTCTCAGTCGTCTGGCCCTCATCCGATAGCCACTCCGCAGGCTTCATTTGGTAAACAGATAGATATTCCTATTACCAGTCAGCCACCGGCCCAGTTAGCAAGGCCCACCATACCTCCTGTCATAGATCGGCCTCATGTAAGCAGAAGTTCACACCTCACACAGAAGTTCGATGTTCAAAATAATCTTTCCCGCATTCCATAAAGGCTCTCCATCCTTGAGATCCTTCCCCTGTTGTTAGATATGTGTGATTCCATTGCCAAAGCTTTGATAATCCCCCTGCAGTTTGAGACAGAGGTAGCAGCCACAAAAGACTTTCATGACGAGGTGATCGAGAATTCCGAATGCCAGGCCATTATCTCGTTCTCTAGAGAAGATGAAGGCTCTCACATATAGGGGCACATTCTCCCATTGTAAATCAATGGCCAGTTCAGTGGTTTGGAGGTTCTCTATTGTCATGACGACATGGGATCTGTGATTAACCTAATCCCAACTTAGAAATTTTAAAAACTAGGATTGTTCGAAGATGATATGAGTTCCTCTGACATAAGAATCCAAGGTTATGACAGGATGAAACAAATACTGGTTGGAAACATCTGATTGAGGACCCAGTTCAGTGGCCTACTTTCCAGCATTGAATTTATGGTTTTCTCCTAGGAAGCCACATAAAATTCATTGATGGGAAGGCCATGGCTTCACCTGCATGCGGTTGTTCCCTCATCATACCACTAGAGCCTCAAGTAATCCATTAATGGTCAAGTGGGCATGATTCAAGGTGATGTGTCTCTGTTTTCCTCTTATGTAGCCCACTACCTAGATTTCGACTACTACAAGAGAAAAGAAAATAAGATTTAGTCTAATGAGGTCAATCATGTCATGGATGCGACCGACCCATGGATAGATCTAGATGATGCCTACGTCTTTCTAATCCACCGATTGGAGGCTATGACCCAGACATTTGACAATTATTTGTTGTTTCTGGAATGAGGGGAAACATATTCCCAGGCATAAGAGATGTCAGGAGATCACCTAATACTCCTATAAAAATCAGGCACAAGAGATCCTAGAGCATCCTGCTCCCATAAGATATCAGGATGTCCGCCCCATGGTGACAACAATACGTCATACTTGCTTGTTCCACTGGTCTGAAATTAACCGAATCAAGCTGACGCTCCACTATTGCTTCAATGTCATCAAACATGGCCCCTCCAGCCGAAGGTTAGATGGGATCAAATCGATAGCCTTTATCGCTATGGTTACGGTAGCACAAGAGTCCTCGGATGCAGTGTCCACAGCTACTTAGGCAGGTACCAGCCTCCCGTCAGGATCGACCGAATCAGAAGAGACTCCTCCAGCCGAGGATTACCCCTTAGTAAGTAAAGAAGATGATTTAGAGGATTTTGTCCCTGCATTTGAGGAGGGTGTCTCTGCCATAGTAGATGAGTTGGTATAGGTGAACCTTGGTAGCGAGGCGGACCCAAGACCCACATTGATTAGTGTCGCCATGCCCCTCGAGGAGCAACAACAGTACGTAGACATCCTAAAACAACACCGTGATGTGTTCTCATAAAGTTATGAAAAGAAGCAGGGACTAGATCCTCAGGTATCCGTTGACCGCCTCGGTCTCCTAGAAAATCCCCTCGGGTTCAAGAATCCTCCCAAAAAGATGCACCCTTCTCACGGTTCCCTAGTTGATGCAGAAGTTGAAAAGCTCATCAGAGAAAATTTTGTTAAGTAGGTCTAGTACCCGAAATTGCAAAACAACATTGTGGCTATCTAGAAGAAGAACATATAGATCAGGGATTTCATCGACTTCTGAGATCTCAACTGTCATCGCCTGAAGGATGATTTTCCCCTTCCTGTGACAGAATTGTTGATCGACATTATAGCTGGATTCCAATCCCTCTCCTTCATGGATGGCTACTCCGGGTATAACTAGATCAGAATGGTCCCTGAGGATGAAGATTCTACATCCATGGGGGCACCACAAGGTAATTTTTGTTACCAAGTCATGCCATTCAGTTTAATAAATGCATGTTCCACCTATCAGTGAGCTATTCATCGCATATTTATGTTGATCCTCAGAACATTGGTAGAAGGATACATGGATAAATTGGTGGTCAAATCTTTCCAGCGTTAGAACCATTTAAAAGACCTTGAGAAAGTGTATTTCTTCCTTTTTTCTCGCCACCTGAAGATGAACCTGTTGAAGTGGGCCTTCAATGTCACCTATGGAAATATTCTCAGCCACATTGTCAGATACAGAGGCATTGATATCGACCTAGAAAATACTAAGGCCATTATCCAGATGTCTCCCCCGAGTAACATTCAGGAAATTTGAGATTTTCAAGGCCACTTAGCCTACATATTTCGATTCATCTTGAATTTGGTCTGCAAGTGTAATACCTTTTCTCATCTCATGAAGAAAGGCACACTCTATGAGTGGGATTAATAATGAAAGACTGTGTTCATGGAAATCAACTAGTCTCTGCTCTAGCCTTCGTTTTTAATGCTACCTATCTCTAGAAATCCGTTGGTCCTTTATGTGACCACCCTAGAATGATATCTCGGTGCCCTTCTCATCCGGAAGAACACTGAGGGGATGGAGAATATACTCTACTACCTTAGTCACATTCTCATAGATACAAAGACCAGATACTCCCCCATTGAAAAGAGATGTCGTGTGCTGGTATTCGCAGTATAGAAATTGTGACATTACTTGCATCACCATGAGGTACAACTGGTGTCCCGAGTAGACCCACTAATGTACATCCTAAACTACCCCATGTTGACAGGCCATCTAGCTCAGTGGGTAGTGACTCTCTAGCAGTTTGACATCATATTTGTCCCTCAGAAAGATATTAAGGGGAAAGCATTATCAGAACTTCTTGTTGCCCATGTGACTTTTATGGACTAGTCCCTGGACCTCGATTACCTCGATGGAGCAATTCTCTCAGTGGACCAAGCCATGTCATGCTAACAGGTGCACTTCAATGGTGCTTCCCGAATCCCCACTGGCAGAAGGTTCAGTGATCTTAGACTCAATAGTGTAGGTCTAGGTATCATCTTCATTACCCCAGAACAAGTCATTCGGCCTTATTTATTCCTATTGTCAGAAGGATTCACCAACAATGTGGAAGAGTATCAGGCTCTCATCACCTGCCTTGAGTTGGAAATCGATATTGATATGCCCTATTTGCATGTGAAAGGGGAATCTGAACTAGTCATCAAGCATATCATCAGTGACTATGTCATTAGAAATCCAGAGCTCATACCATTTTTTGGAATGCACTCTCTAGCTAATGGACGAGTTACCATCTTTTCCAGAAGTTACTCATGTCCCCCGATCTAAGAATGGTCGAGCTGACGCCCTGGTCAGCCTAGCTGCATCACTTGTGG
The DNA here is from genome assembly GCA_963277665.1 of Viscum album. Lineage (NCBI taxonomy): Eukaryota > Viridiplantae > Streptophyta > Magnoliopsida > Santalales > Viscaceae > Viscum > Viscum album. Next base: position 517,233,073 of record OY728145.1, read on the forward strand.
AGCCCGATTAGGATGATCTGATTAAACACATGGCACACCAGAGAGTCATTTCTCCAGTCATCCCAGATGAAGATGAAATCATATAGTTCAGCCATCTTACAGCCGGAGCCACCATGTCAGAACCCCAGGTACCATGGATGCAGTGATGGAAGAGACTTCCGACTGGATAACCCCCTTTGTAGAGTATCTCAAAAATAGTTACCTCCCGGTTGATCGTGTCGAGTGTGAGAGAATCTGATGCTACATGTTGTAGTTCACCCTCTAGGATGGACCTGGCCAGGACTAGATCATATATAATCATAGGTTTTATGGGGTTCTTCTCTATTACATTCAAGGAGCCAAGATTTCTCAGGTCATGCAAGAGGTTCACGCTGGTTCTTGTGGGGATCATCAGATCGGGCCGAAACTATTCCATCAGATCCATAGACGAGGGTAGTTTTGGACCTCCATGGTCCATGACAGCATCGAGTTCTCCAAGAGATTCCATGCATTCCAAATACATGCGGACGTTATGCATCGGCCCCCAGAGCCTCTCCACTCCACCAAGTACTCTTGGCCATTTGCAGTTCGGGGACTTGATGTCCTAGGACCATATCCACTGGCAATAGCTCGCCAGTGTTGGTTTATCCTGACAACTACATATTTCTTCTCCAAGTGGGTAGTAGCAGTTCTTCTCAAGGAGGTCAAGGATTGTTCCATCATTAACTTTATGAGATCTAATATCATTTACAATTTAAGAGTCTCTCATGTCATCCTCATTGATAATAGTACAAACTTTCAAGTAGCAGAGATGATGAAATTGTATGCTAAGTACAAAATCCATTCTAACCATACCTCCTGCTATCATGCGCAAGAAAATGGATAGATCGAGGAATTCAACAAATCCCACTCTAACATTCTGCATAAAATGGTTGGTCAGAATAAGAAGAGTTGGTCTGACAATCTCCCCAACGCCATATGGGCATACCAGACAACGACTCTTAATTCCACCCAACTGACCCTATATTCCTTGGTGTATGGGATAGAGGCTATCCTACCCATAAAGATTCAATTTCCCTCATTGCTCATGGTTTTCTATGATCGGAAAGTCCCAGATAATGTAGTCAAAATCCGTCTGGTTGAGTTATAAGTGCACGAAGAGAATAGGCTTCATGCCCCGCACAATCTGGAAAGGCATCAAAATAAGATATCTAGAGCATTCAACAAGAAAGTTTGAATCTGCTTCTTCTTTCAAGGTGACATGGTATTGTCCCTGAGGGCACTAATGATACCTGTCTGGAAACTAACCAATTTGAAACCCAAAGACCTTACATCATTTACAAGGTTTACTCCAATGGATCATACTTTCTGGTTACAATGGATGGTGAGAGTATAACTCCTTCCACCAATTCCAAGATCCTCAAGAAATACATTTCCTGAGTCCCTATGGTTCTGAACAACGTTAAATTATATGGTCCTGCATGACCCCAAACTACAGGATGGTACCACATGTCCCTAAACTGCATTACAATTCTACGTGACCTTAAACTATCCAGTCCTACATGACCTTAAACTATATGGTCCTACATGAACATAAATTGTGTAGTCTTGGATGATGTTAAACTTCATCTCAAGAACTATGTATGGATTGATTCCCATTCTCATGGGATATGTAAGAAGGCTCGGATGCCTCGTCTGGAGTCCATCCCCAGTTTATTCTTTGACTATCCCCTCCTCAGCATAGTTCTTTTGGAGGATCTCACATGGCGTCGTGTAGTCTTCTTTGGCCCCACCCATGTTAGGGTTACAATGATTGCACCATGTTCATTACTTCATTCTTCGAATACTCCCACGTCTTTACCGCATGACACTAAATTGCATGGCCCTTTTCAGAACTACGTGTGACTTGATTACCATCCCCATGGGATACGTAGGACCACCTGACCATTTCATCCATAGGAACAGTCTCAAACTTCAGGACCTCCCATTAGGATGAGTCACATGGTGTGGTTTAGGCTTTTTCCCTCATTCACGTCAATTTCATCATGACTATACCATGTATCCCTCTCCCCTGAAGATATTTATCTCTTCTGTTGACTAACATTATTTGAAATTACAAAAGCACATTTATGATCCACACACCCCTTAACTTGGGTTCCCATGATCATTCACATCTGAAGGGGCCCACGAACGATAAGGATACTTAGCCAAAAGGGCTCTCCTGTCATTTTGGGCCAATAACCTCAATGGTTTTAGAAAAAAATTGATATGAGTCGCACGTTGAAAATATGGTTAGCAGTCGACGCTCATTTGTTGTTCCCATTTCAGGTTATACGATGTGGATACTATGTTTCGAACCAGGTCAACAGCTATCCATTTTCATTGTCACCACCCCCATATGTCCCAAGCATGGTGTGTAGTGGTTCATTCTTCCCCATAGTCTCTCCAAATATCGTTCTACTTTGAGCGAGAGTGTAATTCCAGATATCGGACCCTTCTGTGATGGGGAGAGCCTGGTCCTACTCCTTGTTTCCCACACTGAGCATTGCTCACATGAGCTTAAGAGCTGTTAAGGAAATGACCACATGAGAGGTCATATGGCTATAGTTGGATGAGACACCTAGCCTCAGGTCCTTTGTGTAACACCTCGAGATTCCACGATACGCTTCTCATTCAATAATGCAATAGCTTCCATTTTACGCAACTTCGAGTTCTAAAACACCGCGACTAATCAAAGTAGCCGTTATGAAAAGTAATAACCACTTTTTAAAATTATTGAAATTTTATATTCCAAAATGGACTTCATTTTTTTATTCGTAATATAGAAATTATCCAAAGTTGAATTTTTTGTAATTTTCTGAGAACTTCCAATTTTTTATAAATAGTGAAAATTACTTAAAAACAACTTTTTTAATCAAAATAATTTATAGTGATAAATTATACTATTTAGTGGTTTTAAAGTATAATTAGAATATATTTTTACCATTTTATCCAATGGTGGTCATTAGAATTAATTTAACATTGAAATTGGACATAAACAATTTCCAATCTTTTGATATAAATTGTTTCTTAAAAACACGCTATTGTTGTGACAGCGGGAATTAATTATAAAATTAATTAATGCAACTTATATTTTTGTAATTTTTTAAAATAGACATAATTTTTGAATTCGGAATATCAATTATAGCTTAGGGTGAAATTTTGGAATTGTTCTGAAAAACTTCAATTTTTGATGAATAGTGAAACCACTAAGTGGTAGTTAAATAACTGATTTTTCGTTTAAATGAAATATTACCACATCTGTGATTTGATTTTCAAAAATATGACATACATGGTTGTTATTAAGAAGTAAAATGTGGTTCAATGAGATTAAAATAATTTTTGATGAATAGTAACTTTTAAATTCTTAATCGCGATTAGAGATAACTAGTGTAGTTTAAGGTAAAAATAATGTTTTAATAATATGAGATGAGATTGAAACTTGTCCTACTCCTATTGGATGAGTCATGGCCGACAATGACAACCCATCGGTCAACTTGTGGACCCCATGGAGCCACTTTGTTTGGAAAATGACATTAATATATATTTAGTTAATGTTAAAGTAAAAAATGACACAAACATGAAATGTTTTACTAAAACACTTTTTACATGGGGTTATACAAGTCATATTTATGACTATAAATAGTCATTGGAGGTCTAAAAATATTTCCTACATCATAGTATTTTTTTTATATTTTTGAGACATTAAATAAAATAAATTATTTATGACATCATGATGATGCAGTGATGACCTCATTATTTAACGATTTAAATAAAATAAAAAGATAATGTAACTTCCAAGGCTTAAACTTGTCAAAAACCTATTGGATGAGTATATTTCGAACCATTATCACCTTAGCCTCGAATTATACAAGTGTGGGACCTTTAGAATCCGAAAAGAATTGTATAATAATGTAACATTTCCTTACTTTCCAAGAGTGCCCCTCCTCTCCACTTATAAAAGGCCCCCACCTCTACCACCTCATTCACACATTCAGGCCATTTGGATCGGCCACACTCTGCCCAAATACTCTCCCAACATCCCCCTATTACTCCTAGAAGCCTCACTTTGGGCATAACTCTTCCCAAGGAAGCCTTTGTCTCAAATCAAAAAGAGTTACCCGATTTTGAGGTAATGTCTTCTCTAATGTTGTTTTGTTTTATTTTTCTTCTCCAACCCCATAAACTCTTTTTATTCATTTCTTTTGTAACAAAACAAGTATCCTCAATATACTAGGATGTTGTTATAAGATGTATTAGAGCTACACTTACACACACCTACATCTAATGGTAAAAGAAGATACGGTTTCTGTGGATGGCGAATTTCTGCCTCACGAAACGATGATTGTTCAACACTCATATAACACCTTCAAAGGTGGCCATTAAGATGTCACTATATTTATATATGATATATAATATGTTTATGTTTTACTTATGCTTCTTTATTTCTCATTTATGGAATACTTTATGATTTCCATTATTGGTAAAACGTGATAATTTCATTTTAGGAAGTGCGGACTACCGCCCCCTCAAAGTGATTTGAATCGTTAATGCCATATGTGGGATGTATAAAGGATGGAGTAAATTTTATTATAAACTATATTATACTGGAATTATATTATACATTTATATCATTATTATTTCATTCCACTAAATACGAAATAGAAATGAAAGTAGCGTTCATGCGTACGTACGGCTTACCGTCTCCATGAACGGTGCATTTGATTTCTTACCTCTAAATGTTACGTAATATTATAAATGAATGTATATACTGGATATATATGATATATATGACATCTAAATCATGAATATAATTCTGGAGATAATGGATATTCTACCACATAAACAACTTGTAATTATAATAAGTTTATTGTTGACTCAAGTACCAAAGATCGACAAAACGACCGTTATTAACTTAAATAATTACATAATGCTCATAACATTGTAATAAGTGATATAAAAAGGATAATGAAATTAAAAATGGTTCTTAATAAGGTATATATTAACTCTAGTTTATTATTCAGGAGGTTAAAGAATGGTTGAGTCAAGTCAGACACGAGGTAAGGGAACTTCTTAACCAAATTTCTATTCTTTGGGTTAATCTCCTACTTTCAAATTTTTTCATGATATTATTATGTCTTATCTTGTATTTTTACATTATTTATGTGTACTTATAGTGAATACACATAATAAACCTACTTTATAAAAAATGATCTTTTTAAGGACTTCGTCTCAATCCCCTTTCATTGAGGCATATTTGGTTTTATACACAACTTTTTTTGTACGGTGTATAAACCCCTTTGACGTTTACGTTTATTCAAAAGGAATCTTTTTATACAAAGCGTTTTGCTAAACGACAAAAGGGAATTTTTTTCTTTTCGTAATTATGCGGCGAAAATGACTTCTCCACCGCCGTGACCATTATTTGAGTTTCGGCTTCCTCTACAAGCCATTTTTTTAATGAAAAATAAATTCAAAGTTTTAACTTTATTTTATTTTGGTATTTAAAATGGTTTTGAAAGCGTTTTTATTATATCAATGTGTTTTATTGATATATTGTAATTGAAATGTGGAAATGTTATGTTTCCTTTATGCATGTTTTATGTGATACGATTATGTTATGGTTTGTGATATGTTTAAACCTATTCATATGAGGAATGTATTGGACTTAATAAGTGACGGGTGGAGCCCGCTATAGCTCTTCGATGCATCGGTAGGTCTCATGAGACAACTAGATGTGGAATTGGACAAGGCCCTTTCCCAATCTGATTTATGGTTTTGGACGAGGCCTTAATCATTTTAGACGTCTTGGCCGAGGCCTTGACAAAATGTTTTAGAATGTCTGGCATTATGCATTCCATCATTATAAAAGTGGTTATTGATATTGCATGTGATTATTCGACCAGTAGAATATCCATGTGAAGAAGTGAATGGAATTATCTTATTTTACTTTTTCCATATTATGTTGATGTTCAAGTTTAAAAGGCTTTTGTTTTAGTTATACATTGCCTTAAATTTTTATGTTTATTTATGAAAGCATCTGCAATATTGTTATCCTTACTGAGCATCTGAGCTCACCCCTTTCAATGTTTTAATATTTTCCAGGATGTGAAGAAGTATTTTATGAATGACCTGCAGGGATAGTCAGAAGAGGATATGAGTGTGGACTATGAAGACTTTGTTGTTAGTTTTTAACTTTATGATGTAATGTAACATTTATGAATGCATCTAGTGTTTCCAAGGCTACTAAACTAATCGGTCTTTCGAAACATGATCTTTTGTGATCATGCCAATGTTACGAGGTAATGCACCGACTCTGGGTAGCTGGGGTCGGGGAGTTACAGTTGGTATCAGAGGAAGTTTAGTACAAACCTTGGAAGCTAGATTTAGACAAAATCTGGTTAGAGCACGTAGACCTAAGATGAACTTTGAGGATTAGTATAGAAGAACTTCCTAAAATTTTGGTATTGTAGATATTTTGTGAGTTTTCCGAGCAATAAATCCCTATCTGGATACGAGTAGGTAGAGGCGGCTCTGGCACAGATGTACCTAGTGGTAAAACCTGAAAGCACCGCTTTGAGCTAGACTCGAACGGGAACTAGTGCACGACAACGGGCCTTGCTGCCCTCTTGGTTACGACACTCCCGGGGGATATGCTTAGGATAATTCCCATTTTCTTTACAAAAAACTATGAAGGGTTATGAGTATATACTTACTCAAAGAAAACATTTTTATAATTATGGATTATATCCATAATTAGTTCAATTTATGTTAAGTGTTTTACAAGTATGGAATTATGTATTTTGATTCATAAACTAATCTAGTTTATGCCGTTATTTAGAAATGGCGCCTAGTGGAAGGAATGGAAACCATATCAATGCACGCACTCCGTGTAGGGATTTCCCTCCTGATCAAGATAATTATGGTGGAGCTAGTGATACAACTGGTGATGATTAGCTTCTCACCGTACTGGGACAACTCACGCAGGTTATGAATAATAACCTTACTCGTATGGAGCATCCTGATCCGCAACGTGGAGGATCAATGCTAGACCGTTTCATGAGGCAACAACCACCAACCTTCAATGGGAGTACAAATCCTAGAGTAGCTGAGCAATGGATAAACTCCTTAGAGAAAATATTCCACGCCTTGGGGAGTAGTGAAAGGGAAAAGGTTATCATGGCAGTTTACCGCCTCACTGGAGATGCTGATCAATGGTGGTCATTGATTCAAAACACAAAGGAAGATGATGACATATCGAATATGGAATGGAGGGAGTTCAAAGATCTTTTCCTAGAAAAATACTTTCCTCATGACCATAGAGCAGATATGGAAAGTCAATTTCTGAGTCTGAAACAAAAGGAGGATTACAATGTCGCAAAGTATGAGGCCAACTTTACAAGGTTAGAGAGGTATGCTGCAGATTATATACGTAACCCAAGTGGTAAGATTGATTGTTTCTTTGATGGGTTAAAACCATTTCTTCGTTGAGCTTTAGTATCACAATCGTTCTCAACATACGAAGATATTGTCTCATGTGCTTTAAAGACAGAAAAGGAATTCTCTAAGTCTTATGACAACAATGTAAAGCAAGAGAAGAAGAGAACGGTAGAACAAGAGACAGATAAAGAGAAAAAGGGAAAGAAGGATTTTCCATTATGTGATAATTGTGGGAAGAATCACCCTGGTACTTGCCTAAAAGAAATGGGAGTTTGTTATAAATGTGGAGAAAAAGGTCACCAGGCGCGTGATTGCAAGGGAAAGAAAGAGGTTATCAATGTTGAATGCTACAATTTTAGAGAAATGGGCCATTATGCAAATGAATGTCCTAAGAGTCAGGGAAACATACCTCAGAAAAGGCCAAGGGATCAAGGAAAATCTTATGCTGTTACTACAGTTGAAGCAGAATTATTAATTTATTGGTGCTTTTGGACTCATGGATTATATTTTGGTTATTAGAATAATGTGATATATATATATAAGGATTGTACTGTAGTACTTGTTGATTTCAGTAAGGTTTTAATATAATGAAGGTAATCATATTTTTAGTATGTGACAAAAAGAGAAACTTTAATTTGTTTGGGGAATCTGATAAATTGATTTTGGAATTAAGAGACCTTTTAGAGAAAGTCTGGACAGAGGTATAAAGGTTGGAGTGGATTAAGTTGATATTTGGATATTATTGTTTAAGGTTAAAAAAATTTATGAAGATTATTTTTGGAATATTATAATACTATAGTTTTAGGAAAAGGACAACCTATAGGGTGGGGCATAACCCGTCGCGTCGGACAAAGCTACAGGAATCGAACCCACAATCATAGTGCGACAGGCCTTTATTTCCTACCACTAGCCTACAGAAAGTCCCTGGTAATTACAAAATAATTTTACTAATCTTAATGGTATGTGTTAACATTTGGAACCTTATACAATTAGGATAAGTATAATATTTTTGAGTTCTATTATCTTTTTGAGTGAAAGATGAGTTGAAGGTTGAAACTCTAATTGTCAATCATAAATATATATATACCTATCTATTATTCAATAAATAAATTAATTCTTAAACTTTAGTAAAGGGATATTAAAACAAAAAAATGTGTTATCCTAATACCTTATGTCTGGTTGAACTGATGATATTTTAAATCAACATAGATTGAAGGCTTTAAGGCCCTCAATTTGACAGTTGATTGTGATTGATGACCTCAATCACTCCCTAAAAATATTTACGTTTTTCCTCCAATTATATGTATCTAATTGCCACCAATGTTCTCCTAATCGAGATCATAATTGGGTGGTGACTTTTTCATTTCCCTTTCCCTCTTATTAAGGCTAAATTTTATTAATCTTATTTCCGATGTGGGTTTTCCTCAAAGTTATTTTCTCTTTTCAAACTTGTATTTTCAAAGAAAAATTTCAAATTGCGAGGACACAATTTATTGAAGGAGGGGAGAATGTAACACCCCGAGCTTCCACAATACGCTTCTCATTCAATAATGCAATAGCTTGCATTGTACGAAACTTCGAGTTCTAAAACACCGCGAATAATCAAAGTAGCCGTTATGAATAGTAATAACCACTTTTTAAAATTATTGAAATTTTATATTTCAAAATGGACTTCATTTTTGTATTCGTAATATCGAAATTATCCAAAGATGAATTTTTTGTAATTTTTTGAGAACTTCCAATTTTTTATGAATAGTGAAATTTACTTAAAAACACCTTTTTTAATCAAAATAATTTATAGTGATAAATTATACTATTTAGTGGTTTTAAAGTATAATTAGAATATATTTTTACCATTTTATCCAATGGTGGTCATTAAAATTAATTTAACATTGAAATTGGACATAAACAATTGCCAATCTTTTGATATAAATTGTTTCTTAAAAACACGCTATTGTTGTGACAACGGGAATTAATTATAAAATTAATTAATGCAACTTATAGGTTTGGAATTTTGTAAAATAGACATCATTTTTGAATTCGGAATATCAATTATAGCTTAGGTTGAAATTTTGGCATTGTTCTGAAAAACTTCAATTTTTGATAAATAGTGAAACCACTAAGTGGTAGTTAAATAACTGATTTTTCATTTAAATGAAATATTACCACTTCTGTGATTTGATTTTCAAAAATCCGACATACATGGTTGTCATTAAGAAGTAAAATGTGGTTCAAAGAGATTAAAATAATTTTTGGTGAATAGTAACTTTTAAGTTCTTAATCGCGATTAGAGGTAATTAGTGTAGTTTTAGGTAAAAATAATGTTTTAATAATATGAGATGAGCTTGACACTTGTCCTACTCCTATTGGATGAGTCCTGGCCGACCAAGAAAACCCTTGGGTCAACTTGGGGACCCCATAGAGCCACTTTGGATGGAAAATGACATGAATATATATTTATTTAATGTTAAAGTAAAAAATGACACAAACATGAAATGTTTTACTAAAACAATTTTTAAATGGGGTTATACAAGTCATAGTTTTGACTATAAATAGTCATTGGAAAGCTAAAAATATTTCCTAAATCATAGTATTTTTTTTATAATTTTTAGACATTAAATAAATTAAATTATTTATGACATCATGATGATGCAGCGATGACCTCATTATTTAACGATTTAAATAAAATAAAAAGATAATGTAAATTCCAAGGCTTACACATGTCAAAAACCTGTTTTATGAGTAGATTTCGAACCCGTATCACCTTAGCCTTTAATTATACAAGTTTGGGACCTTTATAATCCGAAAATCATTGTATAATAATGTAACATTTCCTTACTTTCCAAGAGTGCCCCTCCTCTCCACTTATAAAAGGCCCCCACCTCTACCACCTCATTAACACATTAAAGACATTTTTCACGGCCAAACTCTGCCCAAATACTCTCCCAACTTCCCCCTATTACTCATAGAAGCCTCACATTGGGAAGAACTCTTCCCAAGGAAGCTTTTGGCTCAAATCAAAAAGAGTTACCCGATTTTGAGGTAATGTCTTCTCTAATGTTGTTTTGTTTTATTTTTCTTCTCCAACCCCCTAAACTCTTTTTATTAATTTATTTTGTAACAACACCAGTATCCTCAATATACTAGGATGTTTTTATAATAATTATTCGAGATACACTTACACACACCTACATCTAATGGTTAATGAACATACGGTTTCTGTGGATGGCGAATTTCTGCCTCACGAAACGATGATTGTTCAACACTCATATAACACCTTCAAATGTGGCCATTAAGATGTCACTATATTTATATATGATATATAATATGTTTATGTTTTACTTATGCTTATGTATTTCTCATTTATGGCATACTTTATTATTTCCATTATGGGTAAAACGCGATAATTTCATTTTAGGAAGTGCGGACTATCGCCCCCTCAAAGTGATTTGAATCGCTAATGCCATATGTGGGATGTATAATGGATGGAGTAAATGGTATTATAAACTATATTATACTGGAATTATATTATACATTTATATCATTATGATTTCATTCCATTAAATACGAAATAGAAATGAAAGTAGCATTCACGCGTACGTACGACTTACCGTCTCCATGAACGGTGCATTTCATTTCTTACCTCTAAATGTTACGTAATATTATAAATGAATGTATATACTGGATATATATGATATATATGAAATATAAATCATGAATATAATTCTGGAGATAATGGATATTCTACCACATAAAGAACTTGTAATTATAAGTAGTTTATTGTTGACTCAAGTACCAAAGATCGACAAAATGACCGTTATTAACTTAAATAATTACATAATGTTCATAACATCTTAATAAGTGATATAAAAAGGATAATGAAATTAAAAATGGTTCTTAATAAGGTATATATTAACTCTATTTTATTATTCAGGAGGTTAAAGAACGGTTGAGTCAAGTCAGACACGAGGTAATGGAACTTCTTAACCCAATTTCTATTCTTTGGGTTAATCTCCTACTTTCAAATTATGTCATGATATTATTATGTCCTATCTTGTATTTTTTTACTTTATTTATGTGTACTTATAGTGAATACACATAATAGACCCACTTTATAAAAAAATGATCTTTTTAAGGACTTCGTCTCAATCCCCTTTCATTGAGGCATATTTGGTTTTATACACAACTTTCTTTTATACGGTGTATAAACCCCTTTGACTTTTACATTTATTCAAAAGGAATATTTTTATACGAATCATTTTGCTAAACGATAAAAGGGAATGTTTTTATTTCCGTACTTATGCGGCGAAAATGACTTCTCCGCCGCCGTGACCATTATTTGAGTTTCGGCTTCCACTACAAGCCTTTTTATAATGAAAAATAAATACAAAGTTTTAACTTTATTTTATTTTGGTATTTAAAATGGTTTTGAAAGCATTTTCATTATATCAATGTGTTGTATTGATATCTTGTGATTGAAATGTGTAAATGTTATGTTTCCTTTATGCATGTTTTATGTGATACGATTATGTTATTGTTTGTGATATGTTTAAACCTATTCATATGAGGAATGTATTGGACTTTATAAGTGACGGGTGGAGCCTGATATAGCTCCTCGATGCATCGGTAGGTCTCATGAGACAACTAGACGTGGAATTGGCCGAGGCCCTTTCCCAATTTGATTTATGGTTTTGGCCGAGGCCTTAATCATTTTAGACGTCTTGGCCGAGGCCTTGACAAAATGTTTCAGAATGTCTGGCATTATGCATTCCATCATTATGAAAGTGGTTATTGATATTGCATGTGATAATTCAACCAGTAGAATATCCATGTGAAGAAGTGAATGGCATTATCTCATTTTACTTTTTCATATTATGTTGATGTTCAAGTTTAAAAGGCTTTTGTTTTAGTTATACATTGCCTTAAATTTTTATGTTTATTTATGAAAGCTTCCGCAATATTGTTATCCTTACTGAGCATCTGAGCTCACCCCTTTCAATGTTTTAATATTTTCCAGGATGTGAAGAAGTATTTTATGAATGACCTGCAGGGATAGTCAGAAGAGGATATGAGTGTGGACTATGAAGACTTTGTTGTTAGTTTTTCACTTTATGATGTAATGTAATATTTATGAATGTATCTAGTGTTTCCAAGGCTACTAAACTAATCGGTCTTTCGAGGCTTGATCTTTTGTGATCATGCCAATGTTACAAGGTAATGCATCAGCTCTGGGTAGCTGGGTTCGGGGCGTTACACTTTGACCCCATAGGTCCCATGGCCTAAGTTCTCATTTAGGATTGTGTGGTGTGGTATCGACTCACCTCCTCATTCATGTGAGGATATTTCATCACACCACACATATCCCTTTTATACATCCCTCCCTTCATTTATTGTCTGTCCCATGATCACAGGCCCTGTCATGCTTCGTGAGCCCCATAATTTGGGTTTCCATCACCATCTATATCCAAAAATGTCCCACGAATGGTATGAATGCTCAACCCAAGGGTCCTCTTACAATTACAGGCTAACATCATTGTGAATTGTGGGTGGAAAATTGGTACAAGTCCAGTGTTGCGAGTATGGTCAATGGTCGATGATAAATTGTTTTCCCCACATTAGGATCACACAAGGGTGGATAATATGTTGTGAATATTGTCAATAGTGGTCCTCTATCATCGTTTTCGTTTTGGGGTCATCCAAAGGAATGATGACTCTCCCTCTCTATCCCATTCATATGATTTTAAAATAGGCATACACTATTAGAGATCTATGACCCTAAACTAATATCACCTTCATCCTCACTGCAAGATGTTAAACTACAAGTTGGCAATGACTTCACATTCAAGGCCCAACCTTAGGTCCCTTGACTTTTCTATCCCTAGCCCATGTTATCAATTGGGAATGCATGGTGTGGTATGAGATTATGTCCTCATTCATGTCGGGTTACTCACCATGCCATAGACATCTTTTGATGAGATACCATAACCATATATTCATTCTTACCATCATGACATTAAACTGCACGGCACCCCCAGAACTACACATGGCTTGATTCCCATCCTCATGGGATATATAGGACCGCCCGAACATTTTGTCTTTGGGTCCAGCCCCATCTATTAGAAACCTCCCACCCATTTTGGACCCTTTTCCTACATTCTTCTAGATGTGGGGTATACGGTGTTGTATGGGATTATTTCCCCATTGACATCGGGTTTATAACAATTACACCACATACCTCTCTGTCCTAAACATCCTTCACTCCATTTCCCTACTCTCATCTCTTTGATTTGACTGCCCTTATGTCAGGTTCCTCATCCCTCTCGGGTGATTCACTAATTGGCCCATGAGTACTCTGGTCTAGAACCTCGAGTGTCATATTCTACCTGGACATGATTTCACCCATTTTTTAGGCAGTGTGTTCCCCTTCATTTGGGCTACCATTATAATTCACATCTGGAGGGACCTACAACTGGAATGGATTCGAGGACTAAGGGCTCTCCTACCATTACGGGCCAATGTCCTCGAGGGTTTCAGAAGACCAATCAATACAAGTCATGTGTTCCGAATATGGTCAGCGGTCGACTCTCATTTGTTGTTCCCATCTCAGGCCACACGATATGGATGTTTTGTTTCAAACACGGTCAATAGTTGTCACGCATCGTCACACCAAACCCTTAAAGCCTTGAATCTTGGTTACCTAATTCACATTATTTTCCACCCCATCATGTACAAATGGAATTTCGATACTCACGGCACTATCCCTTAGTGCGTGTTTTCACGTTAGGAGAACGAAGTTGCGTTAAGGCATCATTCATAGATCTGAACTGACTTCCCTTTGGCATTCATTCCAGGTATTGCAAAAAACCTATTCCTCCCTTGTTTCCCACACCGAGTTTGACTCACATGGGATTAGGAATTGGATTTAGGTCTATGCCTACTTGGAAGAATTCTTCCTCTCCAAGGTCTGATATCTAATACCTTAAACTAATATGTCTTTTAGAACTATGTACATCTTTATTACAATTCCCATGTGATACATAGGAACGTATAGACATCTAGACTTTGGGTCCAGCTCAAGTTCCACTAATTTGTCTCTGTTGTTCTGCCTTCTGGGCTCTGACACATATAAGACCATGTGGTGTGGTGCATGTGGGAATATGACCTCATTCATGTCTAGTTTGCAATATCCACACCACATATGCCCCTTTCTAGGAGTTATTCCCCCTAATTACTATCCCACATGACATTAAACTATATGGTGTCATGTATGACTTTAAAATAAACTGTCAAGAACTACGTGTGGTTTGATTCTCATCCTCATGGGATACGTAGGAACACCCGGACATATCGTCTTCGGGTCCAGCTCAACTGGGGTCTAGCCTCTCTTATCCCTTGTCCTCTAATATTTTCTGGCCCCTTGGCCTGAGGTTTCCTCCTCCAAGTCATGCATGGTATGATATGGACCTTGTCATCATTCACGTCAGGTATGCTTAATCACGCCATGAAAATTCCCTTTGGAACCTCATCTCTCTTGTATATGTCTAATCCATATGACTTTAAACTATGATTCCTGGTACCACATGACTTTAAACTATTACGTCTATACCGCAAGATGTTAAATTGCATGGTTGGTCCTATCACATGACACGAAAATCGTGACATCATCATCCTAGCTGCATAACGAAAATGGAATTGCACGATCATATCCTCACTCGAGGGGGCATCAGGTTTGGTATTAGTCACACACCATAAAATTTTTCAACGCTTGAAAACGGCTTGATTCTTGTGGTGATGCCTAGACATTCTATCCTAGATCCATCACTTCAGAAAAAAACTCATTCATCTTAAAGGAAAAAATAGATCTATCAAATACAACTTATTTCGGTGTAAGGACTGGACCCGCACAACCTTATTATCTTTGGAACTAGAATCCTACCATTCCATCCCTAGAACTACGTGTGGCTTGATTCCCATCCTCATGGGATGTGTAGGAATGCACGTTCACTTTTAATCAGGCCTATCCTAACATTCGTTTTTGATACCTTGACATAAAACCTCCCCAAGGAACACATAGTGATCTTGGCTCATAGTCCTCATTCACGCGAGGTTTCATAATAACCTCACCATGTGTCTCCAGCATTCCCTACCATCTCTGGTCCGAGTTCTATGACCATAAACTAATATCACTCTTCATCCTTTCTGCAAGATGTTAAAATTCACGACATATCCTAGAACTATGTATGGCTTGATTCTCATCATTATGAGATACATAGGACCTCCCAAACACATTGTCTTTAGGTGCTGGCCTATGAATTTAGAATCTTGTCCTCTCTTTCAGCCCCACATTCCAAACTCTCTTTGGAACATGTGGTGTAGCGAGTACCTCATGGGTCCTCGTTCACGTCAGGTTTTTTCAATAGTCATACCATGCCCCCCCATGTCTTTTCCCAAAATGGTCTGAGTTCTTTGACCCTAAACTAAGATCTCCCTAGTGGAACTATGTGTTGGGTTTGGCTACTTCGTCGCCCTCCACCCAGTCCATTAAATCAATCCCCCTCAATGGATCATTCTACGACCATTAAGTGGAACCGTGGAACCTCAGGACCCTTTCCCTTGGAGGGGGACTCGACTCCCTCAATATGATACGTCTTATTGTTGTACTCAGATGCATTATGGAATTTCCCAATGTGTAGAATTTTCAAGGGGACATTCCCTTGTTCCATGTCCAGGATTCGTAAGCCCGTCATTTGGATCACCGTGCTCCTCTATGCCTGACAGTACCCCCTTATGGCTTGGTCCCATGCCCCACTGGCTTACCTACCATCTTGAGCCAATGTCCCTAAAGACCTCAGATTACATTTGTGACAAGTCACATCTTTCGAAAATGGTCAGTGGTCGAACCTCATTTGTCTATCCCCATTCAAGGATAACACGATATGGAAGATGTGTTTTGAGCATGGTCCACATTTATCACCTATCGTCATGCCACTACTACTGTGGCCCAGATCTCGAGCATCATGGATCACATATTCCTACTTTCTTATGTTCAATTGAAATTATAACATACTCAGCTTTGGTACTCCGTGCATCTTGATACGTTATATAGGCAGTTTAGAATCATTGAGACGTTGTTCACCTAGTGTCCCATCACCCCTAATTTTTTCTTCTAATTTCAAGAATGTCCCATCACTACTTCTTATTTCCCACATTGAGCATGACTCACATGGGTTTAGTAGTAATGGTAGGACATGTACTAGCGCAACCATGTCGTGCATGCCTTCTTTCTTCCCGCATGACGTTAAAATGCACCCGGAGAACTACGTGCAGCTTGATTCCCATCCTAATGGTGTATGTAGGAATGAATGTCCTCTTTGCTTTGGGCCCATCCTAACATTAACTTTTGGACACTTGAGCTAAATCACTTCCTCCAGAAACGAATGGTGTATTGAGTACTTCTTATGTTCTCATTCACATTGGTTCTATGGATACCACACCACATACTCCCATCCTAGGATTTCCCCTTTCACCCTTCTTCTTTTCATATGAAGTTAAATTGTATGAGTCCATATGTCCTCAATGCATGACACTAAACTATGATTCTACCCTGGACAAGTTAAGGATGCCCCATGTTAATCACGGGATGCACTAGACCCCTTGCCAAAGGGGTCCTGCTTAAAAGTATGTTTGATCGATGATCAGACAGATATGCCCACCTAATGTTCCTTCATCACAGTGGTGTGACTTAAAGAGTGTTGGACTCTATTCGAATAACTCATCACTCCAACTCCATGCTTTGCATGCCCTTCATTTGGGCCCTTGTCCAATTTCACGTCTAAGGGAACCCCCTAACAGTATGGATTCCCAACCTATGGATCACCTACTATCTTGGGAAAACGTTTTGAAAGAAAAATAGATGACATTGCGAGTCAAGCCCCGTGTTTCGAACATGGTAAGTGGTCAGCCCTCATTTTTTATCCCCATTCTAGGCTAACACAATAGGTTATTGTGTTTTGAACATGGTTAGCTGTTATTTTTCATTGTCACACCATCCAACAGTGTTCCAAATTTTTGGGTATCGTGATTCAATCATTCAACTCCCCTATGTTCGTATTAATTCCAACTCCCATGAAGTTACCCTGCTAATGCACTAGTTCACACTGAGAAAGTGATTCTTCAACTATTTTGGGGTCCTATTCCACTATTCGGGCCTCCCCCTTTCTTTCTGGAAATCCAGATTGGTTGTTCAAATCCCACGGATTCCCCAAGCTGGGTTTTCACTCTTACATTTGGGTGGAATAATAAGGTGGTCATCCCTTATTCCTCACACTAGGCCCAACCCACATGAGCATAGTTATTTATCACTTGATGGTCCACAAATATGATGAGAGTGTAATAAACCAATACCAATAATGGAACTCATGCATGAATCTAGCACAAAAAAATCGAAGTACGAAAGTATGTTCAAGGGTTTGTAATCATTACAATACCCGAGGGTCGATCCCTCCCATGGATGAGTTAACCCCATCAAAAAACTGTTGCAGCTCTACCACCCTCTGGCATGTGGCATCCAAGATTTTTTGTTTCCTGTTAAGATCTTGCTCCTCCTTGGAAGCGATGGGGTGCAATTCATCCGCCCTGATACGAGCCCACTCTACATTAGCCCAGATGACAGTCATTTCTGTAGAGGCTTGCATCATGCACTCTTCGGCCCTTGTCATTCGGGCCTTCAATCACAATATTATCTCTGATTTCTCATTGAGGGAGCCAAAGTGCTCATATGCTCGGATCTGCAGTCGATGAACTTCGTTTTCATCCTCCTGAATCCTCTTGATGTTCACTGCTTTCCTCCACTTCCATCCCACACCGAGGCCACGGTCATACTCCTGAATCCTCTCTGTCAAAAGATCCTGGACAAGAATGTGGGGACGTTGGGCATCCACTCCCCCAGCACATAGTTCACGCAGACGTGAACGAATTCTATCCATCTCATCTAGCCATTGCACTTGGGGTTGTCATCAATGAAGCAATTTATTAGATTCCATGATCGAAGACCGACTATTTTTATATCCTCTTCATTAGAGGTCGTCTCGTACTAGTCGGCATAGTTGGCGAGCTCATATACGGGGAACTCCCCCAAGAACTCGTCAGTAGGGTCTACATCTCATGTTTGATCGGGTATGGTATGGTCTGGGCTATCTGATCGATCCTTATCATCAGATCTCACCTCAATTATCTCGGGTTCATCAACACTAATGGTCCCACTAGTGATCGAGAGCACCGCCGATTGATCGGTTTTGATCTCTACCTCCACGATCACCAACATTCCCCTCGTAAAGGCAATTCCAAAAGTCTTGACCAACATCACCAAGGTGGACCATGCCATCTGATGAACTTTTCATTCCAAGAGGGGCACATATGTCATTATCCTAGTAAATGAGTGGTATTCATGAATTGCATGAAGGAAAATTATAGAGGTTGAACTCTTGGTCTCGTTCTTAGTTTGTTGATGTGGGGACCGCGAGACGTGGAACTTAGTATATTATAGGGAAGATTGAATACTCTAGGGGATCCATCTCGGGTACCCTAGCCCTTCCAGGCGCACTAATCACCATATAAGTGGGATCTGATCCCGAAGGCCCTGCATCTGAATCTGTTGTAGGGAGAGAGTAGGTTTGGTGAATGAGGTTCTACTGCTTAGTTTAAATATTAGTTAGGAATTGAAAATGACCTGGAAGCAGACCCTGATGAAGGGGATTAGAATGTTACCTCAAGGGCCTCTTCAAATTCCTCAAGATCTGAGCCTTGATCATTGACTTCTCCTTCCTCCAATGGGATCCCTCTACTAGCCTTCTCCCCCAGGAGGACTCGTCCGATTCTTCCAGCAGAGGTAAGTTCTCTCTCAGTTTGGCAGCTGATAACTGTAGAGGGGGCGTTAGATCCAACAACACCTGCACCTGGTCTATCATTGGATGCAGGGTACCCTGATAGTGGAACAAATTCTCCAACTCAGTCAGGTATCGCTCTACCTCATCCTGGGATACTACAATGTTGGCCCTGATTGAGGAAATTCTCGACAAGCCTATCCTAAGATGGTTTAAGTATTTCTACATCTCGGACGGGCTGAGGAATTTCCTGTTGATATCCTAGATTCCCCAAGCCTCCGGGAAGGTGGAATTATATGGCATGTCTATATAGCGCAGCTGCTTCCTTGGAGCCTGGGTGGATATTCTATGGAATACTCTCAGTAACCTCCCCTCTAGATAACTCTATTCTTCTGGGACCACCAAGTCTACAACTTTTTCTGGATCCATTGTCGCTGCCTCCCCCTCAATCGGTACAGGCCTTGCCGCCACAGTATCCCTACAAATTTAGGATTTTTATGTCACCATCAGACCCCGACCTTGAGGTTGGGGAGGCACGGCATCACCAGTCTAAATGATTGGCTACATCAATATCTCCCCTGGGTAGGACGCCTCCTAGCTTCGGGCATACTCCTTCACCAACCCGAAGATGGTTGTGGGAGGAGGCAGATCATTCCACATCATTTCGTCCTCTTGTGTGAACAAGAGCCACATCTTCCTCATTACACACAAATGTTCCTCATGGCGCTCCCCTAAATAGACTTGTGGGGTCAGCCGCTGCATACACTAAAATTGTTTGGAAAATCGGTGCGGGGCATATGGCTCGCAGAGAGGCTCACGCTATACTCTCGCCACCAAGACTCCACCTCGAAAGTCTATGAGATAGGACGGGTGATCTTCCGTTCCATGGTCAACATTATTAAAATCATAGCATTGGTAGCAGGAACATATGAAAGTTGAATTCATTTATCTTCCAAACGCGTTTCAGTACAAGTTTCATAGTTAGTTTGGCCGAAAAGCTCCCCGAAAAATTCAGAATGGACGGTCGGAAGTTTGATCTTGGAGGGGAGATTGGGTTCGGATATTCATGGACCCCTCTGGCGAGCACCAATATCCACCCATACAGGAGGTGTAATGGTCCACATATTCTCTATGGCCTCTTCCCCTCGATGATATGCCATAGCATCTTGTATAGCTTAGCAAACATCGGGATTATGATGCTCACCTTCCCTCCTATCACCAACATGGAAGCCATGATAAATATGCTTGGTCGCACACACATGTTCGTATTCTTCACTGGCAGGATCCAACCGCAGATAAGTGTAGTGATGAATGCCGCTAGCCTGACTACTGGTTGCTGCTTAGTGCTGACATTAAACCCCCAGGTTTTCCATTGGCTGTCCTCCATGAGCCGCTAGTACGAGTGGTCCTTGCCCTATTGAGCCCCCTTCAGTCAAGTACAAGGCCTCGCCAAAAACTATATATTTTCTGGGAAGTTCATAAATTGTTTGAACCACCATCTAATATGGACATCTCTTACTACTTCCTTGTCCTCTCCCGACACCAGCTCCATCAGTGTCATCGCCAGAGGTGAAAATTGCTCCAGATCCTCCCACGCACCCATAATAGAGAGGCATTCATCAAACATCTCCCCCAGTATCGGGACCCCCATGATTTGGTGCACATCCCATAAACTGGTGCCAACCTCCCCATGGTGTAAGTGTAAGGTATTGGTCCTCGGTGACCACCTACTCAACAACTCCATCATTAGCTGCTTCAGTTGGTATATATGAAATTTGGAGGACCAAGCCACCTCGTACTGGCCCACCCACCTTAGTTCTACCCTGAACTCTTAACACAAGGCACCTATCTAGTAGACCCAGGCCTAGTCATCAGTGAAGTTTCCACCCTGGCATAAATCCCACTCATCGGACCATCCCTTCCCCAGGATCCTCAAGGCCACCTTCAAGATCTTCTGGTACAACGGGGGGATGTCTCCGACTGTAATTCCCTCATGTCTACATTTTTCAGATGGTTGTACATAAAATCAGAAATAACGAGTGTGAAGTCCTCACAGGCATGGTCATTAGCTGCCCTAAACCATTAGCACTAGCAAGGAATTCTCCTAAACCTGTAATTTTATTCGTCCTTACTTCCGTCAAGGATGAATATTTCAACCCTCTGCCCAAAGCCATATCGTGGTAGCATCTTACATAGCGGATAGTTCCACTAGATTTCCAACAATAGCTCCACAAGTGAATTGTGGTCAGAGTGGATCTGTATCATCTCCCGTAAACCCAAGTTATTCTCCATTTCCTCCCTTCATGAATTCCTGCAAGGACCCCCCCTAGTAGCCTCTTACTGAGCCATTCATTTTTGAAGTTTATTTGTTCTCTGGGTTTGGTTCACGAAGCTCTTTCACTGAGCTCCGCTATGAAGGATGTTCACAGAGTCCTACCCTGGCCTTCAGACGCAGTTTGCGGAGTGCACTGACACAATGTTAAAGACATGATGTGCGCCACAAAGTAGAAGGCCTGATTCGTGGAGAGAAATCGCGGTGTATGCAGAGCTTCTCAAATGAAGAGCACTAAAAGCCAAAAAGACGAATAAGAGAAAGGAAAAAATAGATGTTAGCTTCCCTATTTATAGGAAAGGACCCTAGATGCTTCGCAGCGCGTCCGATCTATGGTGAGATTCGTAGAACGCCATCCCGCACATGCTGATCCGCCTCGCAAGCTCCCTTCACGAGTTACTTTCGCGATTGACTGAGGAATTTTGGCGTTTTACCCTCTGCATTTGACCCTCATTTTCTCCTTATCTTGACTTTCTAGGGGTGCATTTGTTGAAGCAAAAAATCAAGTAAAATAAATAACAAAGAAAAATAATTAGGGGTTGCTTCATGAAGACCGCTCGTAGATCCCCTGTGGCCCCGTGGACGGAACAGAGCTCCCCCTACATGAACCCACCGCAGAGAAAAGAGGCGGGATACTCTGCAAACCGATTTGACGTTCACAAACCCTCCATGGAGCAAGGAGGCGGGATGCTCCATGAACCGATTTGACGTTCACGAACCCGCCATGGAGCAAGGCGGAAGGGTGGTGCGCGAACCAATTTAACATTCGCAAACCCACTACGGAGCAAGGAGGCGGGATACTCCGTGAACCCATTTAATGTTCCTAAACCTACCGTGGAGAAAGATATATATTTTCACCGAGCAAGATCTGGTTCACAGTGCCTGTTGCCTATAAATACAAGGCTCCCCTCTAGCCCAAAGGATGGATCCTTCGACCTTTTGTCTTCTGAGATCCCACATCACGAAGCAATTTATGCTCTGCGAACCATGAGCTTTTCAAGGTACCCCTTTGTGTGAATTCTGCCACTCTTCAATGAGGGATTCCCTTCGCAGAGCCCCCAGGCCTCCGCGAAGGAAGGAGATCCCCAAGGGGACTCTGGTCATTGATGAGCATTTATATTGCACGAAGTACCCTTCCTACACATGTGACCTGCATGCTAAGGCTTAGTTAGTGTGATTCACAACGAACATTTGTTCACAATGTTATTCTTCACAAGGAACCCTTTCTTTGTGATAAATTACTCTGTGGATGCCTTTCCACTTTGTGAAGCACCTTCCATATGCACCTATGCCCTAGGCCTGGGCTAGGCGACATCACTTCGCAAAGCACACCCCTTCGTGAAGCCTCTCCACTCCAAGGAGCACCAGATCTTCACAAGGCTTCTTCCTATGAACCCCTTTGCTCGGCAACTCCTTTTTCAATTCATCCCTTTAGGTTTTCACAGAGAAATTTCATGGTCCCTTGGTCAATTATTCCCATTGAATTGCTTCGCCTCATGCTTCATTGCAAAGGCATGCTAATGACTATTGCTTCTTCTCATAGCCATGCTAACGTGGAACCCTTAAGGGATCACTCCATAAAACCACTTCACCACAGAATTTCTGATTCCTCCATTCCTTCAAGGGTGGGTGGGTATCGGTTATGTATGTCCATGGGGTGCGGAGTGCACCCACCTCGTCTGAGCTGCAGGATTTTGAACTGCCAAGCACCATCGTCCTCAGCACATGACGTTAAACTGTGACCTCTCCTTGTGCCTTGGATGCGGGGTACCCCATCTCGGACATTTTCTACACCCACCGGTCTCCACAAGAGTGAGATCATTCCATACATGTAATGAAATCATCTTTATTAGAACAGTGTTTGCCTGCGGGGAAAGGGAAACCACCAGGTTGTAATGCCCTATATTTTCTTGCATGAGTTAGCATCCCTGCTCATCTCTTCCAGGATGCCAAATACCTCTCCCACTGGCCTTTGTCACCACCCAGGCCTCCACCCTGGAGTAAGTCCCAATATCCATCACCTTTGGCTGCTAACCATGTGTAAGCCCATGTTTCCTCTTTGGTCCGCTGAATACGAGTAAGCCCCACTCCACTTCCCACAGATGCAGCTTCCGCGATATGATTTTCAGGCCTTTGCTTCCTCTTATTTCTTACATCGGGCGTGACTCACGTGGGATTATAGTAATCATCAACCATGACATCCTCTCTTGGAATCCTTGACTATAATCCCTACAGCCTCTTGAACTATGTGAACCTTGATCCTTACCAAGGCATGGTATGTAGAAATAATCCCTGAGGTTCAATCCCAACACACATTTTTCTCAACCATCTTCATGTCAGTTCACCAAACCCCTCCCAAAATACGTGCACATTGATCCAGGAAAAGGAATGGTATGTGGAAATCCTCCCTAAGGTTCAATCCCAACACCCATTGGTCCCGACCGTCTTCACTCCAGTTCACCAAACTCCTCCCAAACTACGTGGACTTTGATCCTTTCCCTAGTAAGGTATGTAAAAAATCCTTCCCATGGTTCGAGCCCACCATCCATTGGTCCCAACCATCTTCATGTCGGTTCCCACTCCTCCCAAATTATGTGTACATTGATCCTTGCTAAGGTAGGGTACGTAGGAAGCCTCTCTGAGGTTCAAGCCCACCATCCATTGGCCCCGACCATCATCACGTCGGTTCACTAAAAAACATCTAAAACTATGATTACTTTGATCCTTGCCAATGCAACGTTTGTAGGAAGCCTCCCTAAGGTTCAATCCCAACAACCACTGGTTCCAACCCTCATTCACATCGTACCACGTTCATCCCGCATGACATTAAACTAGATTCCCCATTTTCGTCATGCATGATGTTAAAATGCATCCCCCATCCAGTGGTAAGCTGTTTTGACCCCATCAAGTTGTAAGCTGTTGTGACCCCATCCAAAGGTAAGCCGTTATGACCCCATCTAGCGATAAGTTATTGTGAGACCACGCAATGGTAAGCCATTGTGACCTTATCCACTAGTAAGCCGTTGTAACCTCATCCAGCGGTATGCCGTTGTGAGTCCACATCAACGGTAGGCCGTTGTCAATTTGATCCCAACAGTAAGCCACTATTGTCCCTTTTTTCGTACTCATATCGCTTTTCCATCCCAATGGAGTCAGAACAACTCTCGGGCTTCTAATCACACATAAGTCCCATTATGTCATCAGTTCATTTTCCTTCACATGAACCCTAATTTCATCCCCAAATCTAGAGGTTCTACTTCCTCTGGGTCCCCTTCATACGGTTTGTCTCCTTAGGTGTCCCATCACTTCATGAACTATGTGGGATTTGATTACCTGCCACAGGGATACATAGGAGGACTCTTAGCGGCTCAAAAACAACATCTCTGTCAACCTCAAGTTGACTTCATCTCATTATCCATCCACTTCATTTAAACCTCCATCATCCATCCTGATTTGTATTCTGGCCTCCACATCCTAGTGAGATCATGCCAATTCACTGCCTAGCATCATTGTTTCCCCCAGGGGTCACACCCATCTGAACCACTTTAGTCAGTGTTCCAATTAGTCTGATCAATCTTCACTAGATGTTAAACCTACGGCATACCCTGTGTTAAATATGGGAAGTTGTGGAAAAAACCAGATACATGACTATGGAATATAATTCCTTACATTCGACATGGGATGATTCGGTCTTCCGTGCCCTTGAGAAGACCTATAATAAAGGGATGAAACCCAGACGCGCCAGTGTTCCAGTTTCCATACACACCAGTGATGTCCAACATGACTACTTCTCCGACTGAAGGTTGTTACCCTGATTGGACCCCTTGGAATGTCCCGACAGAAGTAGTGTAACTAACTAGTGTCCATGAAGATATGGTACTAGGAATAGTTTCATGAGCAATGTCTTAATTCTATAAGGGAGACTCGGACTAGGTGATGAGTTCTGAGGAGGAATATGTAGGAGGGAGAACTAAAATCCCATCATCCCATTTGGATCATGGAGAAAACATCCCTGAACAATTAATAGAAGCCACCCGCCTTTGGAAAGTTGGAATTCGGGACAACAAACAGTGTTCCCCTGTCATCCTCGAATAGAAAGATGTGTGCACCCCGGAAAAAGAATCAGAAACAAAATGGATATGGAAGAAAAACCTAAATCAAAAATAATGATAGAGAGTGATACATATCATGGTTTGGATAAATATAACCATCATAAAACAATAAATCTGTGATGGGTTAAAATTTACTTTATTTCTCATCCACAAAATTTAATAGGTAACCTTTTCATTTCAAGTTCCTTCTCCTATAGAAGAGGGATTATATTTCAATCCATATATGTTTCTCTAGAAATTAATCTTAAATGATTTATTTATATGTCATAAAAATAGTATCATTATTTTTTGTGATTTGAACTATATAAACCATATATCATTCTCAAGGAAATGGTTATTAAAGATCAATTATTCTTTTCTGAATAAATTATACCAATCGATAAGTCCTAGAAGACCTTTTTTACCCACTATATAGTTACTAAAACCAAAATGGTTAGTATAAGATATGATAAATTTTATCATATACTCAAAAAATTAATTTCATAATGTTTAACATAATCTATCGAACAAGTAGTTAAACTTTTAAATCCTACAAAATATTACTGAATATATTCAAAACCCCAAACAAAATTTCATCACATATATTTACATGATCAACATAATAAATATATTTCATTACATATAATATCTCATAGTAAAATATATATACCTTGATAATATATTCCCCAAGGTGTACTAATCATTTACCAAATGTTGAAAACCATATATGCTTATAAATTATAATTCAGCCATTATTATTTAAAAAAGATCTTATCTTCAAAAAAAAATTATTTCTAGTAGTTAGGGATATTTCTTGAACTGATAAATGACCGTAGGTTGATTTAGAAAATAAAATATATTCTATTTTTTCTAGAAATATATGTGAAATCTATCTATGGATAGATAATCAATGATCAGAATTACATCAATATTCATTAAATGATATAATTTTTATACTAATTATTCATACAACTATCAACAAGGAATCCCCTATATTAGAGTGGTGGATATGTGTTAAAAATTATCATGACTAACATTATATTTTTTAATATAATTAAAGTTACTTTTATCATTTATCTTCTGAGGTTGCTGTAGCTTTTTATCCTCAATAGAACATGGATGAGGCCATTGATACACATTTTCCCCAAAATATTTTCATTAATAGAACAGATGTGTGAGTGCTACATTTTCAAGCAATATATATATTTATTAATTTAATAAGCCTCATTAGAACACATTAATTTTTTTTGGATTGGCTTCCCACACATGATACATTCTAAAATTACATTTCGTAATTCACCTGATTTATCCATCCCTCATTTTTTGAATTTATGAGGTTAAAGATACCTCTTTACTCTATGTGAATCACCATTACAGTTTCAATGAATCCCCATATTCCATTTATTATCACAAAAACATGAAGTTTTCCATTTACTAGTTCCATTTTTAGTACGCATCCAAAAAATTCTTCATAGCTTCCAAATTTCCTTAAAATAATTCCTTTAAATGATTTTGTTTCAAAACACTAATGAATTGATCAATTATTTCATTTAGGATTAAAGCTAAATTATACATCAAAATAGATAATTTTTTTCACTTAGTTACAAGTGGAATCATCATCCTTCTACTAAAGCTCATGAAATTTTACCTCTATTTTTGTATGTAAAATATGGTGGAATAACATAAAAAAATATTCCCTTAAACCCATCCCATCCCATGGAGTTAATATCCAAATATTTCCTCGTATTTTTAATAACATTCCACCATTGACTTTCTTCTCCATTACGATAATAAATAGATAGGGAATCATTATCATGGTTTGAGTATTGAAGAACAAATATTATATTTTCCATTGCATTAATCCATTTCTCAACAACCATCTGATTAGATGAACTAAAGAAGTTTGGTGTTCATTATTACGTAAATGATTAAATAACCTATTTCTCCCTCCATGGTTCATTTAAATGTTCAACATGATATTTTTTTTCCACCAATTCCTTTTTAGAGTTGATTGAGAAAATTCATAAGAAATTTAATCCTAACTCTTAACCCTTTATCTTTCTCATGATAATGATCATTACATTGGAAGTCACATTCATTTTTCTTATGATACCTTTGAGTTCCATCCATTGAATAAAACTGAAAATAATATAGTGTGCAGTGATAGTAAATGTGAAAATAAAAACAATCCTGAAATATACTTCATTGAATATTTAAATTAGGACACATTCATTTCAATCTATGAAAACATATGTTTAGACTACTCCATCCATGATCAAAACATTTATGATGTTATCTTATCCTTTGACCTATCGATAGGGTTACTACTAAAGTTTTCTTATCCATGTTTCCAATGGTTAACAAAAACCTTATCTAATACCAACTGTAGGGATCCAGAGTAATCATAAATAGATTTTACATCTATTTAGATGAATATTCATTACATAACCTTTAGATCCAAGTCATAATTATATAGGTATATTTCCTTGGGAAACATGATCCTATAAAAAATTAGTTAATAAATGATTTATATCATTTCCTCCTAGGTTCTTCATTACTAGAAACATTTTTAGATACATAATTTTTAGAATTTTTATTCATAAATTAGGGAAATGAACAGAAGAAAATGTGATATTAGATTCCCAATAAAGATAAATAAGGGATATATTAATGATCGTAATAAAATAAACAGGGAAAAATGATGAGATACATGATCAAAACTTTTGAAATCAACACCGCACATATCATTGATCATAATATGGAGTCATGTAAGAAATATTTATAGTTCATATTACATGAATCATAAAATAATAAAAGCACATAATCCATGAGAGCATAAAATTAGTACAATTAATTAAATTTTAGCGTAAAATTAAAAAAACTAACATGTGTAAATAGAAAGAGGGTCACTCATTACGTTGAGGACATGAAATTAAACCCTCACATAAATTTATAAAAATGAAACCAAGACCAATAATGATCTTATAGATATAAAGACTAGTACCATGTAGAAAATTATGTACATTAAATATTGGTTAATTCTAAACATATGGATATGAAAACTAAAACCACATATAAAATAGTGACCATAAAATCATGTTCACACGTAACATTTTCACCAAATGATTTATCCATATTTACCCAATTATTTCTATGTATATATATGTCCCACCCATAACATAAATAAAATAATACATATGATTGATCCAAGATTATATATGTTTCATTATCAATGATTAAATAAAAATATAAATTACATAATCATTTCATCAAATCATAATCGGTTAAAAAGGGAATAGGTTTCTACAATATCTTTTAATCATAAACATAAAATATCCATAATAAAACAAATGCATGGTATACATTGATAATATACCCATTAGATCATAATTATTGTCATATGATTTCATATTAAATATAAAATATTTGTTTCAAATATCACATGGAACAATTCATAAGTTAAATAGAATTTCTATTTTTAAATACCACCTCCTTTAAAAAGTTACACACTTTTAAATGATAAAGTTCTCTATCAAACTGAGTTTTTAACAGCACAATAGAAGCTTAAATATTTTATATTTCCCATATGTGAAAATTTTCTCTCATTCTATTTAAGTTATGAAACAATCCTTCCATATATTTTTTCATATTAAAAAAGTACTTCATTTGGAAAATGAAAAATATTACATTCAAAATGTATTGTAAAAATTAAAACAATGGAAAAATGGTCTTTGAAAATTTTAAGAGAATTGTAAAAACCTCATTGTAATTTTTTTTATAAATAGCATTCTTGTAATATAAATATTAATTAACTGGTAATAAAAAATTAACAATCCTGAATAATAATAATATTGTGAAAGAAAACCCTAAACACTTTGGTATTATTTTAATAATAATCCCCATAAAAGATATAGACATAGATTGATATAAAAATTCCATTATTATTATTTTAAGAATCATAAAATACAGTCATGGGTAACATATATACACTATACATAGTAAAAAAGTGGTACAAATGGAATATGTCCCATAGAAATAACATTCAGTCAAAAATCCTTACATTAGGTCCGATATATTTCATACATGTTTTTAGCTCATATATAATAAATTTATATTTATTATATATCAATTAAATTTCCATAATAATAAATATAATACAATTATTTATTAATTTATATCCCTTTTTATGATTTTTTTATTAATTCTTTTATTAAAATAATTTTCTTGGGTGAAATCTTCATTATTATTAATATATTTTTCTGTTTCATATTTTCAATACTTGTAAATATATTAGGCTTCCATAAACACAAAAATATATTAATTATATAAATATAACATATAATAAATAGAGATATTAATATTATTCCATAAGATTTGGATATTGAAACTGAATTATGATGTTCATGGAGACAATAGGTCGTACATATGTGTAAACACTGTTTTTAATTTTTGATTGATATAATGAAATAAATATAAGTAATTATTATTTATTACATAATAATTATTAAAAATAATATATATTCATAATATTCTTCATTATTTTTGTTAAATTTAAATAGAAATTAAAAACGAATCACATCACTTTGTGGAGGTGGTTGTCCACAGGTACACACCAACGAGGTTATCATTTTCTAACAGTTTGGATTGAAAGAATGTTGATATTATTTAATAATATAAAAATAATATTTATGATATAAATATAATACATAAATGTTAATAACATCATAATACCAATTTATAAAATATGGTTATGAAATATGAATTGTATCACTAAGTAGAGATGATAAGTCATATCTATACCTGAGTGATACTTTCACTTCATTCTTAATGTAAAGTAGTGGTTAATTAATAATAATGTTAAATTTTAATAAAACACAATATAATAAATTTATTATTTTATGATAAATATCATATATTTATAGGAGTTAAAAAAATTTGAAAAATAAAGATATTATTTTAGGCCATTTCCTCTTTTTTTAAACAACTCCTTTAGATATTCTAAAAAGGGGTCGGGGTCTAGACTTTTAGAAATCCCAGAACCTAAAAATTGGTAATAATGAAGTTTAAAATATAAATTTTGGGGGATTATAATTCTATAATGGTAAATGAGGAGTAAGTAGTTGAGGGAGGAGGAGGTTCCCTTTTATAATTGAGGAGAATGACACTTTTTGAATTTCTCAAAAGAATAAAACATATTAAGAATATTGAAGAGTCAAATGCTTCCAAAATTAACTATAAATGAAAAAGAATGAAATATTGGACCATATAATTTCTTATATGTACCTATTTAATATTTTTATAGTTTTTATATAATTTAATAAAATATTGTTTTTAAAAAATAATTTTTTTTAAATTTTGACATAATTTATTACATTGTTGTTCACAACATCCTTAAAACACAATTAACTAGAAATAATTATTCCAATACGTCTAAAGAAGGTCATTGACATCAATATTATTATTTAATAAACTTAATTATCCAAAATTATAATAATTTTTATTATTTTTAATATTATTTACATGATTTTTAATTAATTTAATAATTACTGTGTGACAATTTCTTGATAATATAAGGTAAAAATTTCATAACAAAAACATTAGTATAAATTATAATGATCAATATAAATCATTAAAATTTAAAAATAAAATTTATAGTAAAAAATATTCTTTTTTAAACCCATAAAAAATAATATAGTTATTAAAAACAAGAGTGGGACATGTTTGACCTTTTTTAAATAAATTACTACATATTTCATAGTCACATATCAATGGATATAAAGTTTCATGTCACCAAAAAATGGATTAATATGGTATAATTTAAATCATACAATAAAATTCATTCATGTTTTGTGTTCATTAAATAGTCATTATCTTTTTAGTTTTATCCTAAATTACATGATTTACCCTTACAATGGTAATAAAATTACTATAGTTAATATTCATATTGATAAAAAATAATAGGGAAATATTTAAATAATTAGTACCCAATAATTAAAAATATTGTATATATTTATAAATATTCAACTCATATTGGTGGAATATGTTTTTTAAAAATAATCCCATGAAATGCAACAAAAATAGTTTTCTTAAAAAAAGTGTTTTTAATCCCAAAAATCTACTATAACATCCAAATTAAATGAAGAATAATACATATTTCATATTTGTTAATATTTTTTTTAAATATTAATTTTACTTTAAAAAGTGTTCTATGTTCGATTGTGTACTCGATACGCAACAATGGGTTTCTTTGAAATCTTACGTTGCACACTAATAATCTAATATTATTATTTTAAATGGTAGTTAACTCCTAGAAGTTGTATTGGAGGAAATGAACAAAACTAACTACAATATGATTATACATGATTTTCAAATGTATTTACATTTATCCAATAAAAATTTATAGGCTTAAAATGTGAATGAATCTAATTCTAAGCATAATTTATATTAAAAGGTTGATTTATCGCCTTTTAATGGTGATCCCACTTTAAATATAATTTTGGTCACATTAATAAATTCAATATGAAAAAATAAAATCCTTCTTTAGAATGGGGACATAAAAACTTACATTCTTTAATTTTTTTTAATTTTTCTGAGAATGTTCATTTTCTTAATGAATAGTGAAAATATTGTATTTTAATTCAAAACAGTATTTTAATATAGTTTATTTATATGGTAATATTATCTTTTTAATTGGGTTTAAAGTGTAATTATAATATATATTTACCATTTAATACAATTTGGTTCATTGTAATTAATTTCACTATGAAATTGGACTTAAACAAGTGTCAATATTTTGATAGTTATTGTTTTTTAAAAACACGCTAT
Organism: Viscum album; assembly: GCA_963277665.1. NCBI lineage: Eukaryota > Viridiplantae > Streptophyta > Magnoliopsida > Santalales > Viscaceae > Viscum > Viscum album. The sequence continues at coordinate 517,265,661 of OY728145.1, forward strand.
TTCTTTTAACAACAGAAATTAATATTAATTTAATTAATGAAACTTTTATGTTTATAATTTGGTAAAATAGATATCATTTTTGAATTCGGAATATCAATTATAGCTTAGGATGAATTTTTTGTATTTTTCTGAAAAACATCATTTTTTGATAAATAGTGAAACCACTTAGTAGTAGTTAAAAAATTACTTTTTCATTTAAATGAAATTTTACCTCTTCTGTGAATTGAATTTCGAAAATATAACATACTTGGTTGTTATTAGGAAGTAAAACGTGGTTCAATAAGATGATAATAATTTTTGGTGAATAGTAACTTTTGACTTTTATTTACCGCGGTTATAGGTGAATAAAGTAATTCATGGTAAAAAGAATATTATAATAAATCCAAATTACCTTAAAACTTGTCCAAACCGTATTGGTTACGTCATTTACGACCATGGACATCTTTGAGTCAATTTTGGGACCCCATTGAGCCACTTGAGAGTGATAATGAAAATTTATATTAATTAATTTTTACATGGTGTTAGATAAGTTATTTTTTCATATATAAATATTAATTGGAAATATAAAAATATTTCCTACGTCATTGTATTTTTTTATAATTTTTGTACAACAAATAAATTAAATTATTTATGACATAATAATGATGTAGTGTTTACCTCATTAATAAATCATTTAAATAAATAAGATTATAATGATTAAAATATTATCCAAAACCTGTCTAATTGCTATTGGATGATATTATTTTGACTATGAGTCGTCTTATCTTTAACTTTACTGATTTATGGACCTTTATAAACTGAATATAAATATATAATAAATTAATATTTTCACACTTTCATAAAGAGCCCCTCCACCCCCTTATAAAAGGAGACCAATTATATCCAATTACTCACACCTCTCATGCCTTTTGGCTTGTCCAAAATCTACCCAATTAAGCTCCCTACATCCCTCTCCTCCTCCTATAAGCCTTACCTTCGGGAGAAGGCACTTCATGATGTCCTTTGGTTCAAACCAAAGAAGTTAACCAAATTAAAAGAATGGTTTCTCTTAAATTGGTTTCATTTATTTTACTTATCCAAACCCTAAAATCATTTTCTTCCATTATTTTGTAACAAAAAAAGTATCCTAAATATACTAGGATGTTTTTATGATAAGGATTCGAACTAAACTTACACATACCTCGATCTAATTGGTGGAAAATATAATGTTTCTGGGGATGCAAAACTAACACCTCACGAACAGATGATTGTTCGATTATCTCCTATTGCCTCTCATGGTGGTCATTATGATGGAACTATATTTATATATGATATATATTATGTTTATGTTTTATTTATGATTCTGTATTTTCTATTTATATCATACCTTTATGGTTTCCAATATGGCTAAACGCGATAATTTCATTTGAGGAAGTGCGGACTACCGCCCCTCAAAGTGATGTGACTCATTAATGCCTTATGTGGGATGTATAAATGATAGAGTTAATGATATTATATATGATATTATAATGTAATTATAATATACTCATGTATCATTATGTTTTAATTCCATTATAATAAGAAATAGAAATGAATGTAGCGTTCATGCGTACGTACGACTTACCATCTCTATGAACGGTGTATTTCATTTCTTACCTCCAAATGTTATGTACTATTATAAATACATGTATATAATGGATATATATGATATATATGATATCTAAATCATGAATATAGTTCTTGATATAATGGACTATTGACCACATGTACAACTTGTAAATATAAGGTGTTAATTTTTGACTCAAGTACCAAATATCGACAAAATGGATATTATTAACTTAAATGATTACATAATATTTGTAACATGGTAATAAGTGATTTAAATGGAATAATAAACTAGAAAAATGTTCGTAATCAAGTAGAAATTAACTTTAGTTTCTTAATCAGGTGATTAAAGAACGATCGAGTCAAGTCGGACACGAGGTAAGGGACTTCATCTCAATCACCTTTCGTTGAGGCATATTTTGTTTTAATGCACGATTTTCTTTTATACACTGTATAAACACCTTTGAATTTTCATTTCATTCAAAGGGAAACTTTTTATACAAAGTTTTTTACTAAATGAAAAAAGGGAATGTTTTTTTAACTTAAGCGGTGACAACAACCTTTCCGTCGCTGGGAGAATTATTTGATCTTTGGATTCCATAACAAGTCGTAATGTTTTCAAAATGAGAAATAAATACCATATACTCTTTCTACATATTTTGGTATTGAAAATGATTTTGAGAATGGATTTATTATTTCAATATCTTAAAATGATATTTTGTTATTGCAATGTGGAAATTTTATCTTTCCTTTATGATTATGTAATCTGTTATGATCAGGTTATGGTTCTTGGGAATTATTTATGTATATGGGTGGTTCCGTGATAAACCTAGGGTGGGTGAGCCCGAGATAGATCTCCAATGAATTGGGTAACTTGATGGAGGTAAATTTGAATGTTTCTCCTATGAGATTTAGGGAATATACTATGAAGGGTATTCCAAAGTAACTCCCTATATAGTTGTGATAGCTGAAATGTAATTATGTTATGGATTCCACAAGTTACCTTTATGATATATGATTTCTATGTGTATTTCATAAATTTTATTATTTCATGAGGTAAGTAAGAGAGTTGATGTGTTATATGTATTTATAAAAAAATGATTTATCCTTTGTTTTATAACCCTTACTGAGCTTTTTATGCTCGTTCCATGTTTTGAAATGTTTTCACAGGACTTAACGATGAATAGAGTCAAGGATGGGATCAAGGAAAATTCATGTTGTCTTAAACCTTAAACTAGACATGACTCTTTTTTTCAAGAGTTTTTATTTTATGGAAAAAATGGACATTGGGTTGAATTTTCTATATGTAATATTAATTTTGTTTATAAATGCAATGTCCTAATTCTCTAAAACTCTAAACCTGAAAAGATCCATAATGTGAATTATTCGTTTAATTCAATATTATGTAATGTTTAAGTTCGGGCCTTATAGTTAGTATCAGAGGTTGGTTTAGAAAAAATTAGGAGTTAGGGTATTGTTAAATAAATGTCCAGAAATTAATTTATGGTAATATTGAAATGATATAGCATTTACATATTACCATTTTGCTTCTCCTGAGATATTTTTGTGTTCATAATGGGTTTCCAAAGAGGAAGCATAACAGCTATGTTGGGACGACATCAGGAGGAAGACAAACTTCCAAATCAGCAACCTGAGATGGTCAAAATCAGAACTGAACAGTTTTTTGTAGTTATGGCACAGTTGACTCAGGCTATAAATGTTGGTGGTATCCATGTACATGATCAGCCAGATCAACCAGATAGGAACAAGTTAGTAGTGGATAATTTCATGAGGCAACATCCCCAACAATTCAGAGGATCATATGATCCAGTGCTAGAAAAAGGGTGGATTAAAGCACTGGAACATATTTTTGATGTCATGGGTTATTCAAAACATCAAAAGGTTAGTCTCGCTATTTACCATTTTGAAGGTGAAGTTGATCAGTGGTGGTCGATGGTGAAAAATATCAGGGATTGTGAGGAGATTGATGCCCTTGATTGGGATGAATTAAAATGTATGTTTCTTGAGAAATATGTTCCTAAAGTGGTTCTTCTTAAGATGGAAAACAAATTCCTGGAATTAGGGTAGGAGGATGACTTAGTGGCTACTTGTGAAGAAAAATTCACTCGAATGGCAAGGTATGCTTCAAATTTCATATGAGACCTTGAAAGTATAATCAACTGTTTTTACTCAGGATTAAAGCCAATGTATCGAAGGGATTTAACCTCTAGTGAGTTCAAAAGTTATGAAAAACTTGTTCGTTGTGCGGAGAAGGTGGAAATGGAGTTTTCTGATGATCAGGTATTCTTTGACAAACAATAGAATAAGAGTTCGAGGTGGCAGGTGAAAGAGAAGAACTCTTCAAAAAAGTTTAATGGTAAGAAACTTAAGTTTACAGTTTGTGAAAATTGTGGTAAAAATCATGATGGGGAATGTCTTTTGAATTCTTGGTAAGTGATACTGATGTGGTAAAATGGGACATAAGTATTGTAATTATATGGAAAAAGATCCGGTTAATGGTAAGAAGAAAATCTGATTTACAGTTAATAAAATGTTTTAAGTCCAACGAAATGGGTCATTATGCAAATGAGTGTCCAAAAAAGAACTAAATCGAAGGAAATCAGCCAGACTACAAGTAGAAGGGGGTGGTGAAATCATTTTCAACTACTTCAGTAGATGTTATCCCATCAAATGAATTTGTATCAGGTACACTATTTGGGTGTTCAGATTATGCCAATGTGTTGTTTGATTGAGGGTCTACACACTCTTTTATTTCTGAAACGTTTTCTAGTAAATTGGGAATTATATCTCAAGATATGAATACAGAACTTAATGTAAAAACACCTAGAGGAAATTTTTAGACAAAAATAAAACATAATAAAATTCATGTCCTTTTGTGCGGAAGTAATCTACATGCAAACCATATTTTTTTGCCTCTAGTAGAGTTTGATGTTATTTTGGGTATGGATTGGCTTTATTTTTATCATGCTAAGATTGACTGTAGAGCTAAAGATATTTTTTTCAGAATTATTTTCTATTTGTATACACAAATGAACCCTTGCTTTTGATAATATATCAGGAAGCTGAGAAACTAGTAAAATATGGAAATGAATGTTACCTTGCACATTTTTTTGAAAATAAAGGAACTGTTCAGATTAATGATGTGCCAGTGGTAAATGAGTACATTGATGTTTTTTTGATTAGTTGTCTTACAGTATACCTGATCGGGAAGTAGAATTTACTTTTGACTTAGTTCCTGATGTTAATACAATTTCAAAACACCCTTATCGAATGGCTCAAATTGAACTTTTAGAGTAAAAGAAGCAATTGCAAGAGTTCTTAGATAAAGGTTTTATTCGACCTTTCACATCACCATGGGATAATCCTATCTTGTTTGTCAAAAATAATCATGGTTCAATGAGACTTTTCATTGATTATAGAGCATTGAGTAGCATCACTGTTAAGAATATGTATCCTTTGCCTCATATCAATGATTTGTTTGATCAGCTCCAGGGACCTCAGTATTTTTCGAAGACTGACGTGTGATTGGGGTACCATCATTTGAAATTAAAACAAGAAGACATTTCTAAGACCTTATTTCTTACTAGATATGGCCATTATGAATTTGTTGTTATGCCTTTTGGTTTAACCAATGCACCTGCTATATTAATGGAACTTATGAATATAATTTTCCATGAGTTCTTGGATAAGTTTGTTGTTGTGTTCATTGATGATATTTTGGTTTATTCCAAAAGTAAAGAGGAACATGAAATTCATTTAAGGGTTGTCTTGAAAACCTTAAAAGAAAAGAAACTGTTTGGGAAATTCAGCAAGTTTGAGTTTTGGTTACAAAAAATTTTGTTACTTTGTCACATTGTTTCAAAAAATGGCATACATATTGATCCTACTAAAACAAAAGTTGTTGAATAATGGCCAAGACCCAAAAATATAACCGAGATTTGTAGTTTACTTGATTTGGTAGGTTATTACCGGAGGTTTTTTGAAAATTTTGCATGGTTATCTAGTCCAATGACTTTGTTAACTCGAAAAGGTGTTAAGTTCATCTGGACAAAAGAATGTGATGATTGTTTTCAAGAATTGAAAAGTAGATTGGTGAATGATCTAGTTTTTTCACTCCCATCCAGAAATGGTGAGTTTGTTATCTACATTGATGCTTCTTGGAAAGGATTGGGTTGTGTCCTAATGCAGAATGATCAGGTAGTTTCTTATGCATCATGTTAGTTGAAACTTCATGAGTTAAATTACCTACAGATGATTTGGAATTAGCTGTTGTTGTTTTTTCTTTAAAAATTTAGAGGCATCATTTGTATGGAGTAAAATGTGAAATATATACTGACCACAAAATTTTAAAGTATATATTTACTCAAAAATAATTGAACATGAGACAGAGGATATGGCTAGAATTAATCAAGGATTATAATTTCATGATCCATTACCATCCGGGAAAAGAAAATAAAGTTCTCGATGCTTTAAGTCAAAAAATTAATGTCTCATTAGCCATACTACATTTAGAACGAGATCCTTTGGTTTTTGATTTGATAAACTTTGTCATAGAAGTTGTTGGTGCGAGAAATTCTTCTATTTCGTTTCAGGTTTCAGTGAGATTATCTCTATCAGATAGAATAAAGCAAGCACAGAAAGAAGACTGTGAGTTGCAAAAAAACATAGAGTTGGTTCAGAAGGGTAAGTTTCCTGATTTTAATGTTGATAATGATTGTGTTTTGAGGTTTGGGAAGAGATTATGTGTGACTTGTGATTCACAATTGAAGAATAAGTTATTATGTAAAGATAATGGTTCTCCGTTTTCAGTTCATCCTGGTAGTACTAAGATGTACATAGATATCTGAGAGTATTACTGGTGGGATGGAATGAAAAGAGATATTTTTGAATTTACTGTGAAGTGTTTGACTTGTCAATAGGTTAAAGAAAAGGGGCAATTACGGAACGGGATGCTTCAGCCTCTCTCGGTGCCAGAGTGGAAATGGGAAAATATATCCATGGACTTCGTTGTGGGTTTACCAAAGACATCTTGAGGTAATAATGAAATCTAGTTTATAGTTGATCTATTGAATAAATCTTCTCATTTGCTTCATATTCAAGATAAGTTTTTTCTAGATCAACTTTCTTAGTTGTATGTTAAAGAGATAGTCAGGTTGTATGGAGTTCCCCTCTCCATTGTATCTGATCGTGAGCACATTTTTACTTATATCTTTTGGAAAGGCCTTCATAAGTCATTGGGTACTGAATTAAATTTTAGTACAGCTTTTCATCCTCAATCAGATGGGAAATCAGAATGAACAATTCAGAATTTGGAGGATATGCTATGTGCTTGTTCACTAGATTATCAGGGAAGCTGGGACCGACATCTCTATATCATTTAATTCTCATATAATAATAGTTTTCATTCCAATATTCTGATGGCTTCCATTTGAGGAATTATATGGAAATCATTGTCGAACTCCAGCTTTATGGGATGAAGTAGGTTAAAGGAAGCTGATGGGACCAGAATTTGTAGAAGATATGGTATAGAAAGTTCAGTTGATTCAGAAGCACATGATAACATCTCAGAGTAGACAGAAATGTTTTTCAGATAACCGGAGGAAGGATATTTCTTTTGAGCTAGGTGATCATTTCTTTCTCAAAGTATCTCCATGGAAAAGTATGATGCATTTTGGTAAGAAGGGATAGTTGAGTCTGAGGTTCATTGGAACTTATGAAATTATGGAGAAAGTTGGATCAGCTGCGTACAGAGTGGCTTTATCTCCATTTTTATCCCAGGTACATAATGTTTTTCATGTTTTGATGTTGAGAAATTATATGCCAGACCCATCTCACGTTTTGAGCCTAGAGGTAGATCAGTAGGAAGAGAATCTCTCTTATGAAGAAAACCCATTCCAGATTCATGGATGAAGAGAGAAAGTGTTTCGAAATAAGGTAATTCACTAGGTAAAGTTTTTGTGAAAAAACCATATGGTTGAAGAGGAGACGTGGGAGTTTGAAAAATCTATGGGGGATAAATACCCCCTATTATTTGATAAGTGAATAAAATTGCGAGGACCCAACTTTCAAAATGGGGGAAGGATGTAACATCCCAAGTAAATGAAGAATAATACATATTTTATATATATTAATATTTGTTATTTAAATATTAATTTTACTTTAAAAGGGTTTCTATGTTTGATAGTGTACCTGATATGCAACAACGACTTTCATTGAAATCTTACATTGCACTTTAATAATATTATATTATTATTATAAATGGTAGTAAACTCCTCACTGTTGTATTGGAGGGAATGAACAAAACTATATAATATATGATTATACATGATTGTTAAATGTATTTACATTTATCCAATAAAAAGTTAGAGGATTAAAATGTGAATGAATCTAATTTTAAACATAATTTACATTAAAATGCCGATATACCGCCTTTTAATGGAGATCCCTCTTTAAATATAGTTTTGGTAACTTTAATTCATTCTATATGACCGAATAAAATCCTTTTTTATAATGGTGACATGAAAACTTACTTTGTGTAAATTTTTGTAATTTTTTCAATAATGTTCATTTTTTTAATGAATTGTGAAAATATTGTATTTTAATTCAAACTGAAATTTAATCTAATTTATTTATATGGTTAGATTATCTTTTTAATTGGTTTTAATGTTTAATAAGAATAAATTTTTTCATTTAATTTATTTTTGGTCATTGGAATTAATTTCACATTGAAATTGGACTTAAACAACTGTCAATCTTTTGATAGTTATTGTTTCTTAAAAACACGCTATTTGTTTTAACAATGGAAATTAATTTTAAATTAATCAATGCCAATTTTATGTTTATAATTTGGAAAAATATACATCATTTTTGAATTCAGAATATCAATTATAGCTTAGGCTGAATTTTTGGTATTTTTCTCAAAAACTTCAATTTTTGATGAATAGTGAAACCACTTAGTAGTAGTTTAAAAACTAGCTTTTTCATTTAAATGAAATTTTACCACTTCTGTGAATTGAATTTCGAAAATCCGACATACATGGTTGTTATTAGTAAGTAAAATTTGGTTAAATAAGATGAAAATAATTTTTGGTGAATAGTAATTTTTGACTTTTATTTACTGCGGTTAAAGTTAAATAAGGTAATTCATGGTCAAAAGAATATTATAATAATTTAAACTTATCTTAATACTTGTCCAAACCTTATTGTATGAGTCATTTACGACCATGGGCATCTTTGGGTATCTTTTGGGACCCCACTGAGCCACTTGGGAGTGATAATGACAATTTAGATTAATTAATTTAATGTAAAGTCAAAAATAACATAATCAAATATCTTTTTGTAATATAATTTTTACATGGTGTTATTAAATTTATTTTTTAGACTATAAATATTCATCGGAAAGATAAAAATATTTCCTACATCATGGTATTTTTATTATAATTTTTGGAAACCAAATAAATTAAATTATTAATGACATAATAATGATGCAGTGTTTACCTCATTAATAAATCATTTAAATAAATAAGATTAAAATGAAAAACTATACAAAACCTTTACAATTACTATTGGATGATATTATTTCGACTATGAATCTTATTAAATTTTCCTTTAATGATTTTTGGACCTTTATAAATTGAATATCAACATATAATAAAATAATATTTTCAAACTTTCCTAAATAGCCCCTCCTCCCCCTTATAAAAGGAGACCACTTATATCAACTTACTCACACCTCTGAAGCCTTTTGGATCGTCCAAACTCTGCCCAATTAAGCTCCCTACATCCCTCTCCTCTTTCTATAAGCCTTAACTTAAGCATAATGCACTTCAAGAAGTCCTTTGGTTAAAACCAAAGGGAGTTACCCAAATTAAAGGTAATGGTTTCTCTTAAATTGTTTTCTTTTATTTTACTTCTCCAACCCCTAAAATCTTTTTATTCCTTTATTTTATAACATAAAAAGTATCCTAAATATACTAGGATATTGTTATGATAAGGATTAGAACTACACTTACACACACCTACAACTAATGGATGAATAATATAAGGTTTCTGTGGATGGAAAACTAGCACCTCACGAAACGTTGATTGTCCGATTATCTTTTACCGCCTCTCATGGTGGACATTACGATGTAACTGTATTTATATATGATATATATTATGTTTATGTTTTCTTTATGATTCTGTATTTTACATTTATATCATACCTTTATGGTTTCCATTATGGGTAAACGTGAAAATTTCATTTAAGGAAGTGCGGACTACCGCCCCCTCAAAGTGATGTGACTCTTTAATGCCTTATGTGGGATGTATAAATGATAGAGATAATGATATTATATATGATATTGTACATTAATTATAATATACCTATGTATAATTATGTTTTAATTCCATTAAAATAATAAATAGAAATGAAAGTTGTGTTCATTCGTACGTACGTCTTACCGTCTCCATGAACGGTGCATTTCATTTATTACCTCCAAATGTTATGTACTATTATAAATACATCTATATACTGGATTTATATTATATATATGATATCTAAATCAGGAATATCAATCGGTATATAATGGACTATTGACCACATGGACAACTTGTAAATATAGGGTGTTCATTTTTAACTCAAGTACCAAATATCGACAAAATGGACATTATTAGCTTAAATTATTACATAATATTTATAACATAGTAATAGGTTATATAAAAGGAATAATAAACTTTAAAATGGTTCTTAATAAAGTAGAAATTAACTTTAGTTTATTATTCATGAGATTAAAGAACGATCGAGTCATGTCGGACATGAGGTAAGGGACTTCGTCTGAATCTCCTTTCATTGAGGCATATTTTGTTTTAATACACGATTTTATTTTATACACTATATAAACACCTTTGACTTTTCATTTCATTCAAAGGAAATCTTTTTATATGAAGAGTTTTAATAAACTACAAAAAGTAATTTTTTTTAACGTAAGTGGCGATGACGACCTTTCCGCTGCCATGAGTATTATTTGATCGTTGGCTTCCTTAACAAGCCGTAATGTTTTTTAAAGGAAAAATAAATACCATATACTCTTTTACGTATTTTTGAATTGAAAATGATTTTGAGAATGGATGAATTATTTAAATATCTTGAAATGATATTTTTTTATTTCAATGTGGAAATTTTATCTTTCCTTTATGCTTATGTTATGTGTTATGATCATGTTATGGTTCTTGGGAATTATTTATGTATACGGGTGGTTCCGTGATAAACCTAGGGTGGGTGAGCCCGATTTAGCTCTCCAATGCATTGGGTAATGTGACAGAGGTAAACGTGAATGTTACTCCTAATCGATTTAGGGAATATAATGTGATGGGTATTCCTAAGTAACTCCCTCTGTAGCTGTGATAGCTACAGTGTAAGTATGTTATGGCTGCCACAAGTTACCTTGATGATATATGATTTCTATGTATCTTTCATAAATCTTATGATTTCATGAGGTAAATAAGAGATTTCATGTTTTGTATGTATTTATAAAAAAAATTCATCCTTTGTTTCATAACCCTTACTGAGCTATTTATTCTCATCCCTTGTTTTGAAATGTTTTCACTGGACTTAAAGATGAATAGGGTCAAGGATGGGATCAAAGAAAAGTCATGTTGTCTAAAACCTGGAACTACACATGACTCCTTTTTTCAAGAGTTTTTATTTTATGGAAAAAATGGATACTAGGTACAATTTTCTACATGTAATATTCATATAGTTATGTAAATGTAATGGCCTAATTATCTAAAAATCTGAACCTGAAAAGATCATCAATGTGAATTATTCATTTAATTCAATATTATGTAATGTTTAAGACTAGGTCCTTATATCTACAAATACAAAAATGAGGTACAAGGATAATTAAAATCTAAATAATTAGTTTATATATTTAAATTAAATAATTATTTTAAATTAATAACTCATTAATATAATAATATGACATTTTAATATAATAAAATTTATAATTTTAAAAAAATAATATTTATCAATTTTCTCCAAAATAATAATTTTGTTTAGAAAATTAAAAAAAAATCATATAATAATTTGAACATGGTGGATAAAAAATTGAAATTTATTTTTCCATATGAATTTTATAAAATTTCTATAAATTAATTTTAATATATTCTCATAAAATTCAAAATACAATTTTTATGAAAACTAATTTTTGAAGAATAAAATGACTTTGCTAAAATTAGATTTATTATTTAAAATTAATAAATCAATAAATTAGAAATGAGTAGGACCATTATGTGTCTGATAATTGTTTTTTAATACTAGTCATTCCCGTTAAATTACTGGATGTGTTATAAGTGACATAAAATTAATATTTCATAGTTCTTTTTAGACTCAGTCTTGCATGTAACATAAAATATCAAAGAAATTAAGTTTGATTTAAAAATATATTTCTTAATATATTGGAGAGATAGAATTTCTCATCGTGACCATATTATAAAATACCCCTAATAAATTTTAATTAATGATATAGGATATTTAATAATTACATACATGGAGAAAACTAAGGACATGACAGGATATATTCACCTTGTATCAAAAGGTGGATGATATCTCAAAATTGATGGTGAAATCTAATCAATATATAGATAGTGATATCTACGAATTAATCAATGGTATCATTGGGTTTTAGAAAATTAAAATAATATAGATTAATTAGATTGGGATTTCAAATTTAAAATATGATTTTCAATCTAAGGAATCACAACATACAAGGTCACTTACATGGCATAATGGGGTAAAATAGAATGAACGTATCAAAATCAAAGCACACTCTCTCCAAAAATATCCCAAGAACTCATGTTCAATCCCACATAAACTCTTAATATTCTATTTATCTCATAAAAAATACCAGATTAGAAATCCAAAATACATAATCCAAAAAGAAACAATGTATCTCTCACAACCAAACCATGATACAACAAGGGAAGTACTAAATATTGACACATCAACTGGATGAACTAAAAGATCTTCCACAAAGTAAATCATGGTGAAAAGGGAACAACCACACCACAATCCCACTCATGTGAGATTAACCTAAGGCTAAAATGAGATGAAGTCCCAAGGACCCTAAGTGACATCCAATATATATAACATAAACTCAAAATTAACAAAACTTATCACATCTCAATGTCAACTCTCAGAGTGAAACTAAAACCATATAAGGTAACCTCATAGAAGAACATCATTTATTAACCTAGGGACTATCCAAATATATAAAAACCTAGGGCACCACTATACTAAACCCAAATATAATCCAACAAAAATAAAATTTCCTCCTATAAATATCATGAAATCAAACGATCACATGTCACACCCCAGGCCATAGCACAAAAAACCACACCATGAAAATAATCTCCATGAGACAATACAATAGATTATAAAAAACCGATTTCATAATGAAGACTCATCAATTATATGATTTTATCTATTAAATTTGATTCAACCTTTCAATCTAAAGTCGTATCTATAACTCCTTAATCATTTCATTAATCTCTCTCTGGTGTCTCTGACACTTAAAAGACACAAGGTTATTGTCTGAGAAGCCAATGATGTTATATTGGTATAAACATGGCATCAATGGAGTGTTTTATTACCTTTTTATAATGTTCAAGAATTTTATTGATAATGAAAATAAGTTAGGTCCTTTCATGGATTTATTATTTCTACAATTTGTTAAAAGAATTTGATATTATATTCCAATTGAAAAAGAGAAATCAATAAGAGGATATTGTCTTCACTCTATATCTATAAACCATGAAACATTGGTTTTATTATTCTTATAGATTTTATTTTTATTTTTTATGATTTGTTTTCAGATAAGAAGTTATGTTTAAAAAATAATATTATTAAAATACAATAGACTACCATTCTGTTTTTTAATTATTATTAATTATTTCTAATATTTTTTCTTTAAATTGAAAGAATCATTCTGATTTCATACCTTTATATTTGACAAGTGTAGTTTTAATTTTATTATAAATAATTATATTACGTTTATACCAATAATTATTAATAATGGATGAATAATTACTTACTAAAAGAATATAATGAATGAATATAATTTGAACAATATATGTTCTTAATATATTTATTATAAATAAAATTTTCCATGATATTTAATTAATACATATAAAATTCCAACATGATGATCTATATTATTTATTTTTAAAGCATTGATATAATGAATATAATGATAATGTACATTAAATGTGATAAAGGGGTTAAAATATTAGAATTTTTTGGGATTCATATTTTTAAATTGTGATTTATACATTTTACATATTTTATTTTTTCATTAATTTGTTGATTAGAATTGAAATTGTTATTAGCTAAATGAATAAATTCTATATATTTATAATCAAATACAGTAATAATCAAGAAATACATCAATTTAATGTCTTTCACATGTGTCGACAATTTAATTACCTAAGAGAAATATTTTTGGTTATTTATTCTCCTACATTAATCTTATTATTATTATTATTATTTTATAATAATAAAACAAAATAATATCAAATTTATAGTCATCTAAATACTATTTTAAAATTTCCTCTCTAGATTTATATGTTCCTCATTTGATGTATCTAATATGTATATTATACAAAATATTATTATATTATATTTTACACTACATTATTTATTCGTCAGCATTGATCATGTTCATTGTAGTTTATGATTCATATAGACATGTGAAAAACTATACTAGCTTAATCACACATTCCAAGAAGAATATGTTGGATCCACATTTTACATAATAATTTTTTAATATTATTTTAAATTATACAAGAACTAAATTTTCTAAATGATAAATTTAATTTAAATAAAAAATTTATCTAAATTCTAAATTGGGTATTGACGACCATTAAACAAATATCCTCCAAAATAGTCATACCAATAAAACATGAACTCTATTCAGATGAACCAACTGAGAATAAATAAAGATAACATAAATTATATAGAAATCATAACTGTACCATCTAGGATTTCATTCAAACTGATGAACCATCAAGGATTTATCTTTCTATGATACAATTCCAAAAACCACTTTCCATAAAACATCATCTAGTATTGATATTTTTAAAAAAAATAAATCAATGAGGTCATTCCCACTAAATCCCTACTGGTTTCACCTTTAGTGACACTTCCACGCACATCATAATTCCCAAAATATCTTCCTTTTTAAATTATTATATATAAATATAAATAATCAAAGAACTAAAAATAAATATATTTCTTCCAAAGGAACATGTAACAGAAATAATATCTATATAAAGTAAAAATGTGGAAAACCACCAATTAAGGATCAACTTCCTATAGTTAAGAACAAAGGATCATTAAGAATATCATACCTTCCAAAAATAATAATTTGGACATAGGTGCTCTATTTACATATAAATTAAACTTCTAATAAAAACTATTACATAAAAATATTCAAATTAATAGATTTTACACCCCAAACTGTCCAATTTTCTTCCATCTATCTATATCCCTATCAATTCCTAAAAATAAACTCGATCAAAGAAATATTTATGGTATAAATCAATATAAAACATATATAAAAACTATGTATTCATGATAGTATCTATATTAATAGGCCTTTACCCCCGTAACAATAGAAAATATCTATCTGATAATCACAAAAATATATATATTTGTAATCCATAGAGTTGTATATGATTCAAAAAATAGGTTTAATACCCCAATAAAAATGAATTTAAATTGAATAAATCTAAATCTAAAACTGTATACAAGGTGATAATTTTTTATATTTCCTTTGAAAAATATTTAATATTCCACTAAAATTTTGAAAAATAGAAAATGAATATTTCTGGAAAAACTACACCCTCTACAAAATTAAAATCATCCTCAAAACAACCATTTAAAAACCTTATAGTAAAAAAATAAATATGATAATAACATTGTAAAACAATGAATTTATTCATTTATAAAACTATATTCCCAACCTTAGATACCAAAAGTGTTCACTCTAGAAAAATTTAATGATTTAGGTACAAGAATAAATCTAGAAAAGTAACCCTTGTCTTAGACTTGTACTCCTTGGTAATCCACTCAAAACCACCATGCCTCTAAATAAATCATACCCATAATATAATATTCCCCTAAAAACATTCTATAAAAAACCACATATCTTAACTAGGTACATTAAAAATATTATATCATAATCCATATCTAGAATAACATATTCTATCATATGAGAATAAAATTTTATATACATTCCATGTTTTGAGTCATGAGAGGCATTAGAGAACCTATTCGATAAAGGTGTTAGTAACAATTGCTATTTTTCTTCACTAATCCACTCATCCAATTATTTGATTCCCATTCCATAGATAAACTCATATAAATACATGATCTCTAATATTACACACCATTTAAATACTACTTTATTTAATATAACAACATTTCCTTCTATTAATTAGAAGTATCTTATATTGAATCACATTCACATGTTTAGTAATTTTCTTTATCAAATAATTAACAATAATTAATTTCACGATAATATGTACATGGTATAAGATATATTAAAATGATTAATATTGAAATTCCCTATAAAATTCCAAAACAATTGCTAAATTTTAATCCTTATTAAAGGATAAAATTTCTGATTGAAGTTACATAACAAAAGACCTCTCTAAATCCAATATATATTCTCTAAGATTAACCTAAAGGGTCTAGATTTTCCTCACATTATAAAAACATTATTTGGGTTAAATATAGTATATATATATATATAAAGGATTCATGAAATTTAACATATAAGGTAAGACACAAAACTACATATAATTGATCGGATATTTACTAGAAATATTATCACATATGACACATAAAACCAAGTTAAGGACTCTTGGATAGATCACTATGTAATAGGTGGTTAGTAGAAAATCATTATAAGTCATGAAATCGCTACTCATATGAAATTATATCCTATAGGTGATCAAGGAATCCACTTCATTAATTCTATGGATATATTATCCCACATATAATATGGAATCAATAATGACTTTTTCCATGAAATTAGAATTTCATCTCTATCAATTTATTATTTAAGGGTAAGAAAAATGACAATAAAAATTTCTACAGTCTGCTTTTGACTAGACTACTGTAAAATTTTCCTTAAATCATGATAAATATACATTTATCTTCAATAAATAACCAAATACTAATAAAAAAATCCTTTAAAATCATCCAATGTATTATTTATGGAATAAATTACTGGAACAAAAATTGTTCTCTATATCGTTAAAAAAATCATAAACTGACTCTCTATAAAAGATATAATCTATCTAGACCTCATCCTAAAGGTACCCTATCTAGGAATAAAAAAAAAATATACTAAATAAAAATACTCTAGAATATTTTAGAGGAAATCTATATCATCCACATTATTCTACTCAATACACAAATTTGTATATCCACCATTTTTCCCACACATTAATCGACTCTCAATGAAATTCATAAAACAAATGTGACACAATACATATGATTCAAAAATATTGTTCCCTAGGGTATGCAAGATATCAATATAATTTTCATAATGGAACTTATTCTATCTCATTTTCTTTATATTCTTTTCCATCTGGTGAATATATATTAAAAACATTTGAGGAATGTAAATTCTATAAATTTGATCCTATGATTATTTTGAGTCAATATTATCAATCAAAGCACCATATTTTCCTTATATATGTAAAGGGCAGTATAATTAAGCTTATGGAGATGCAGTTGTATAGTATAATAAATTGTTTCACTACTTTCTATCCCAATATGCATCATTATCTATTTTTTAATACATAAAAATAAAAATGACAATAGAATACCCTCTTCAAGAAAACCATAAAAATGATGAACTAGATATAATCTCCATCGTGATCTTAAATAAAACCAATCAATACTTATTCAATAAAATATATAATCCTTCTAAGAAAAGGATGATAAATTATCCATATTCTAAGAAAAATAGGGTATGTATAACTTATAACAGCTATCAGAATAATAAATTATTCACACTTCAAATATCATTTTATGTGGCATAAACAATTAGCATCCATCATCCCATATCATTTAACAATAACCCCATTACCAAATAAATGAACCTTGGGCTTATAAAAATAACACTTTGAAAACATTCTTTGAACTAATAATAATACAATTGAATATCCAAGGATATAGTTGTTAAATAATAAAAAAATTATGAAACC
The DNA here is from genome assembly GCA_963277665.1 of Viscum album. Taxonomy (NCBI): domain Eukaryota; kingdom Viridiplantae; phylum Streptophyta; class Magnoliopsida; order Santalales; family Viscaceae; genus Viscum; species Viscum album. The sequence goes on from OY728145.1 coordinate 517,283,523, forward strand.
CTTGGAATATTTAATGCATAATTCCCAAAAACCCCTTTTCAATATTTTTCATACCAAAAAGATATTTTGATAATCATAATAATAATAAATGTAATTAAAAATACTTTTGGGAAATATTCCAACTGGACAAACAATTAATAATGACTAAAATATATATAGGTCCTTGAAAACGAATTTAAAAAAGAAACAAAATAATAAATATCATCACTAAATGATAATTTATCATGGTTTTCAATATTACCAAGTTCAAATTACAATTTTTAATTCACTAACACATCACAAAATTTTTCTTATTAAGAAACAAATTGGTCTACCCTATAGTGATAGACTAGATTAAATAAAAATTATCCTTATTAAATAATCAAAATTATCCATTAACCCATAAAATTTATCTTAGAAGATCCTATAGAAAGGTAATTTTTTATATTTATCTATATTTAAAAAGACAAAAAATGAATGCACGCTTCAAAGGAAATCTCTCCGCCTCTTCAAGGAAATCTATTTGAACTATTGAATAATTGAAATAATTCTCAAAAATGTTTATATGACAAAAAAAATATATCTTCTCTAACATAAATATTTATCACACTATTCTAAGAAACTAAAATTTGAACTCATACACCATCCTATACTCTAATAAACATTTCCCAATAACTAATATTATACATTAAAAATACAACTAAAACATTATCAAACATTTAATATCATTTTAAACAATAAATATGTCTATGTGATCCACTCTGAATTCTACTTTATTAGATCGTATCTAAATTTAATGTATTCAATTTGTAAAATGTATCAACAATCATTCCACTATAGATAAACATATAAATATTTTCTATCTAACTATAGATAATTTTATAAATCACATCAACAAAATACCAATCCCTTCACTCACCAAAATCCATTATCTATAAACAAGAATACATAAATACATCATTCTATACATAAAAGCCTATAAATCCACAAAACAAATTTATATAATTTTCTAAAGATAATAAATATATTTTTTACGAAAAAGATCATGCCTAGACATATCAGGAAACTATGAATAATAAATCTAATAGCAATTTCAATCCTCATGATAAAACATCTTATACTACAATGCTAACCGAAAAAAAGTATAGGCAAAGTCACAAATTTTCCAATAAATTTCTAAATCATGTAAAATTTTGTTTCACCTCAATAAATTACTAAATATAACAATAATTGGTAGATACTATATTATCCCTGTGTTTCGTACTCGGTGTATTTATTTAGTTTTAAATGTTTTGATTAATGGACGATTTTTCAACTATGAGATAGTCATAGAAATTGTTTTTGATAGATTTTATTTTATAAAGTTAAAGAGATTATTTTTATTAATCAAATTTAAGTAAAAACTCACTACTCTCTCTATATGGTCAATATTAGTTGAATTTAGATATGATGTTTTACCTAAAAATATACCCTTGAGAGAAAATATAAGATTTGTATCCCCCATATTAGATATTGTTTCATATAATTACTAATGTAATGTAAAAAATTCATTTTCCGGGAATATAGAAAATATTAGTTATTTTCCTAGAGGATCCATTTCATAGAGATAACGTGTTCACTTAAACTTTTATTTTCTAAAGTTGAAACTTTAAGGATCTATGGTTAGACTATTTTCAAAAGGATATGTTTTAGTAGGTTTTCTAGTTTCCCATAAATTTTCTAACTTTTTTGATGCTGGTGATTTTTAATATCATCTCTAAAACATTTTAGATGTCAACATTATTATTTATATAATGATGAAATATATTAGAATATCTAGTTAATTGTGGTTTATATGGATTCACATTCCATTTAGTAGGAGGGTTTATTGTGGATAAACTGATTTCATTTGTCATAGATTCATTTAGGATTCTATTAATCATTCAAAATGATTCCTAGGCATACCTAAATGTGAGGACATTCATTACGGTGAATTTTAAAAGAATAGAAGTTTTTGGATGATGAATAGTTTTGAGTATGTAAAACATGATGAGTTAGGATAATGAGTCTTCCCTTACTATATAGATCAATGATGTATATATAACAATATACATGCCTTATTTATATTCTTTTATTTCAGTATGGTTTTTGATGTTCCTAAGGTACTAGTTTGATTAAATTATGGATTTGATGTTTTGGTAAGAGTTCAAAATGATATTGTGATATATTTAATTGTTATATTCTACCTTTTAGATGCATTTTGTATAAAACATAATCCGAATTTTTATAAAAAGGTGTACTTGATGTTGGACTAGAAGACATTTTCCAAATGTTTTTAATTATATTTATTTATTAAATAATGAAAAAAGGTTTAATTTGATAATTTGGTTCTATAAGAATTAATATATCTATTTTTAACACAAAAAAAAGTTCTGATATATTGAAACGTGATTCCCAGTTATGGATTGTGATGTTTGGTGACCCTTACACTGGTATAATATTGTGTTTAGTAGTATCTAGGTATAGGATATAGATAATTTTGATGGTTACCAAGCTATTAGTGTCTCAAGGATGATTTTTATTGATGTATCTTGATTTTTATTGAGGGTTTTTTAGTGATCTAATTTATTGTTTCAGTTTGTCTTGTGTAGTGTGCTTTTTAATAATTTTGAATTTTATTTCTAAAGTATAATTTTATAGGATTGATGTTGATAAATTATCCTATATGGTGTAGTGTTAATGTTATTATCACTTAAATAGTTTCACCCCTGATATATTGTTGCTCGTGTTTTTCCTTAGGATGGTTATTTCAAACCTGAATGGTAGTGTTATGATTTGGGTTAAAAGGTGTTATATCCATCGTTTCTTGGTTTATAAGGATAAGGTGTAATTTGGATATACTTATGGTGGATAGGGGATATGTTATTATACTATCATCTATGGATTGAGGCATTAAATGATTCATTGAGATACACCTATACTAAATTAGTTGTGATGTAATCTGAGTAACCTGAAGAGGGGGTGCCTAATCTGGATATTAACTCTGTCACCTCATCCTTTCCCAATAACGTATTTTCCCTCTATTATAAGGAACACAAATGAAACTATATCTTTATAAAATTCACCTATATTAAATATCATTAAAATATGAAGAGTGGAAAATATTCAAGTAAACATAGATTTACCTTTTCCCTATTATTGAGGTATATCCAATAAAAACAAACTCATCATTGTCCTGTTGTACAAAACAATCACAATAAACTCACTCTTCAAGTGGATAAACGTTTTAGGTAAATTAATTTTTCACCAAGTCATAATACCTTTATAATATGGTGAATTAAGTCCTCGCTAAGCCTCTTAGACAATGCAATGGTTTAGGGAATAAATAAAAGAAAAACTAGGGTCACTCCAACCTCTTCCATTGTTCACTAATCTGAAAGATATTAATTTATTGAATTTTAGTCATATTTTAAATTTATTGATATAGAGGTATTTCCAAGATTAGTATGATGACTATATGATTACTATATCAAAATTCTATATGGGATTCTAAAATGTGTACCATGTGATTATCCCAAAATATATGGCCATAAATATTCAAAAAACTGTTAGATGAGTTAATATTAGTTTGAAAAATATGACACACCATAAAAAATATCATCAAAATAGAAAAATTATTGTGCATTTTTTATCTCTAAAATATTATAGATTCCCTTATTTATTTTTTAAAAAAACTTTTAAGTCAATAAATTTCATTTTCAATACAATTTTTGGAAATGAAAACTCATACTATTTATTAAAAATATTCAATAAATATTAATTTATTAACAATATTATTTCCTCTTACTTATCAATTCCTCTAGAAATGTATTAATTTTCTCAAAATTATTTCTTAGTTACTATAACAAATTTACAACTTATTGTTATTCAATTTATATAGCTAAATTTTCTATCATGTGATTTGAATTTAAATTTTAACATCAAGATATTTACAACCTTCATCTTACCATGAATCAAATTCATCTCTCATGTAATCGTTATGTTAATCTCTACCATTTAACTACATTTTTCATGATAAAATTCAATCTATATCCCCAAAATAGTCCAGGGTTTGAAAAATCTAAAAACAATCACAACCACTTATAATTAAAATTCCCAGAACTGGATTCATATATAGAGGTGGAAACTACTAGACTCTATATTTTTAATTTTAATCTTCTAGATGAATTATGGTGTGACAGTGTGCTTCAATTTGATATATTTATTTCTGTTAATAAACAACCTAAAAAGTCACATTCACAACCTATCTTCTTTATTCTTGGTCTAAAAAATGTGGGTCAATAATAACCCATGTATCATGCCATTCATCACAATAAAAATCTATATATTACATATATAAAAGATCTATTTATGTATCTTCCTAAAATATCAATTCACTCTTATGTATAAGCATATCTCTCAACATAAAAATGTAACTATTCTTATATATCATGTTCAAATGGGAATTAATCCTTATGTATCCTCATATGAATATCTTATATCATAGGGTACCTTTATGTATTATCCCAAGAGAATATGATTCCATTTCATATCATAGAGAATCAATTATGTATTTCTCAGACTAACCTTATGTAACATGCAGATAAAATTGTAATTTTTACATTTATCTCTCTGTATAAAACATTTCATATCACTTTTCATCTATTATATAGAAATATATTTATTTTTCATATCATAGTTGTACCTTCACGATTTTCTAAACTTTTATCTTATATATCATATGTTTCATACTGGTAAACACTTACATATTAGAAATAACCTTAATCATTATATACTATAAAAATTTATACAATAATTCTCGTTACCCTTAGCTATAGGTAATTGTTCATCTCTACATAACCTTACATGCATGTATATTGCCAATTTTTTAAAAAAATCATGTTACCTGTATATCATCATAAAAATTCATTACAACATGCCATTATATATATGTAAATTATTGATGTATAGGTAAATCTATAACTCCAACCCTTTAGAGAATATTTTATCTCATTTGTCCCAAAACACATTAAAATGAACTCATAGCACTTCAAATACTAATATAAATTCAATAAAATTCAATTTCATTAATATATTATAATATTAATTTTTCCAATTTATTTACAACTATATGTTCAACTAATCCAACCTCTATTATTATCAAAAAAATCCTTCTCATAAATTATTTTTAGTAAAGTATGTTCAAAATCAACATCATAATCAGGCTTCAGTGATTATTAACAAATTTAAGAGAAAACCTCTTGGTTTCGACTATACCCCCCGATTGGATTTATTTCATAAACTCTTTCCACAACATAAATAAACATTGATGATGATTATATAATATCTCTCCATTTTCTCAATTTATTATTCTCCAAACATATGAGTTTTGTTGTATTTTTTACACCCCCATTTTTAAAAAAATATAAAGGGTTCTAGTGTTTTTGATACTGCATTCATTTTTCACCATTGTTCCAAAAAAATGTTATAGTGTACCTTCATCAAATTCACAACCCCCTTTTAAAATATAATTATTACACCATATTTTTATGACATAACATTATACATATTTAGATAAATATAGAATAATATGTTTTCACCTTCCAAAAATTATGTTCATCCAATAACTAGTTCATTATCATTAGCACAATTGAGTTTATTTTTAACATATTTCATTGTATAATTACCTTCAGCACACGTTCAAAATTCACTAAATTCATTATAAGGAATATTATTAAGTAAATTTACCACATGTAAATTAGATATAATTAAAATCATATAAGGCTACTAAGTCATAACAATGTGTGGTAGATAAAATTTTAAATAAATTAGATCCATACATTAAATTCCACAAAGTATCTTCAAAAATAATATCAAATTTAAGAAATTAAGTTCACTATACATAAAATATCTAGTTATATCAATACCACTTTCCTAATATTTTTACCATATATTCATTAAATCCCAAATTGTGTGAGCCATACCACATGTTGAACCAAATGTGTAACGAACCAAACCTCAGAAACATGGATTCAATGCCTTAATTTATTACACTAGCTTTATTATGAAGAATCGCATACCAAATAACTAAATATTTTAGTACTCGTTTTTAATAATGTATATTTTTTAAAATTAAAATTAAAATTTAGAGATAAAGTTACGAGAAATTGAATATTTTATTTGATTTTACCATTATTCTCCTTAGCATAACCATAATAATCTATAAAAATATGCTACATGGAAGACTATGAAAAATAAAACATAAGAATCAGGAAGATAAAATTATCTACAATGATTAACTACAGTGCAAGAAATAATGAATCAATCATAATAGTTACCATGGAAAGGTAGATACTTGGGCACACATGAAATTTAATAAATAAACCATGAATGAAATCTATCCATAGATATTTTCATAGTAAAAATACTGTAGATAATAATAACTACATTATTAATGAAATGATTAATTATTTTACATAATGTACCTGGAACATTAACCACTCCCATCAAGACCCAAAACTGTTTAATGATTATGGGTGAAACCCCATTTGGTTTTAGCACATTATTCGTCTCATGAGACCACTGATGCATCGAATGTATTTTTTATATATCATCCCAACTATTAATTAAGGTAAAAATAAATCATTAGGTAATATATTGAAGAAATATTCATTGTCATCAAAAATTCATATTTAGTAGAAGATAAAATTTAAAATTATTTACCTAGTTAATAAAAGTACATTGAATGTAAAAAACCATATATAAAATGTTATGAAGATTAGATTATAATAACATATATTATACATGAGATATGTATATTATATAGAAATTAAATATTCAATAAATTATTATAAATAATAAAACAATGGTGATGTATATCAATAAAAATAATATTTGGATCATGTTATTAAAATATGACTCAATGAAGTGAAATTAATGAGAAATACCTTACAAAGATCATATCATTAATCAAATAACTAGATTATTTGAATTTTATATAAAGGAACAAAATAAATGTAAATAGAAGAGGGTATAATAAAAATTCATTTCACACATATCTTTAGTAATATATAATCAATGAAATATATGCTTTACCTAATGAATGAAAATTTAATTAAGAAATCCCATATCACTTGTAATCTGTCGAACCGTATGGAAAATAAAAGTAATAATTATCAAATGAAAAATGGAATAGTTGGTTTATTTCATTCTAGGAAAGAGATAATGGAAAAATAAAAATATCATTATTCACAATGACGATTAACCAGCATAATTTGGACAATAGTTTTGTTTCTTTGCATAAGAGAAGGTAATAAAAGGGGTGGATATAAGATATTCAATTAGAAAAATATAATTAAAATATATACCTGATTCTTGAATTATTATTCATTGATGGATGAAATATATGGGGAAGAATTATAAGATGAAAATATATTAAGAGAGGTTTTTAATAAAAATTATTTATTGGTTATAACACATTTGTAGGATCCCTTGAGGACCATGGAATTTTATCATTAGTGAGTCCAGAAGCACTTATACATGGGTATATTGATAAAGAGATGGTTTTTATGATATATATAGAGATTCAAGGATTATGATTCTTAATGGGGTTTTGATGGGTGGTATTTATACGTGAGGATATGTGGATTTATGTGATTTAGTAATGAACATTTTATGTCTAAATCCAACCACATTGAGATGGAATTAATTCTACTAATTTAGCTCATAATTTATTATTTTAATTTATGGTTATGGTCATTAAATACCTTAACTACCAATTTATTTGTTTTAGTTTTTCTTTCATTTAATCCTTTACCGTTTAACTTTAACAGTTTTCATTATTTTACCAAAACTATGAAAAAACATCTACATTAAATTTTTTATTTATATAAATTAAAATAACCTCAAACCCAATGTTTTAATTTCATATTAAAAAAATGAAATTAGTTTTTTTAAAAAATTCCTAGAATTTTTGGAATTTGATTTGAAATTAATCTTGTATTCATAATGGGTAAATATGGTTTTATTGTGAAATAGATCAAAAGTTTGAACTATTTTTTGAATCCATTTTCAATGTGATAATTGTTTCCAATAAACGGAATTGGACTTATTGGCTTATATTTAAACTACTTATAATTTAAACCCAATTTGAATAATGATTTAACCATATTTATTATTTATATGAAAAGTCATTTTTCAATTTAAATGCAGTATTTTTCACTTTAGATCAAAAAATTAAACATATCAAAAAAATATAGAAAAATCACCATAAGGTAATTTTGATATTCAGTATTACAAATGAATATTTTTTTGTAAAAAAAATTAAAAAAATATTCAATATTTATTTTTAAAATAAATTTACCATTAAAATGAGGAAATGATTTCCTTTTAGAGAAGCAGAGTTTTTTATGCTTTAAATTTGATTAATTGTTATCATAACACAATATAAATTATTAGACATGTTTAAAAAAAATTATTGAATATATATCATATTTTATTCATTAATATATTTATATAATAGCCATTAATTTAATTTACTAAGATAAAATTCCATTATGGGAATAAAAATAATTTAATTACAAAAACACATCATTTATGTTCAATTGGTTGTCATTTTTATTTGTAATTAATTGGTAACTTATGAATTAATTTTATAAATATGTGTAAACTATTTTTCATAATTTAGATAATATCATTCATTCCCTCTATTCCAATAGTTAGGTGATAATTATAACAATTAAATAATAATATTTAATAATTTGTTTAATTTTAGTGATCTATATAACATAATCTATCAAAGATTATAAATTTAAAGAGAGCTATACAATAAATGTTTTTGGGGTCACATTTTCCCATACATCATTAAATTTAATTTTCTAAATTTTTAACTTAGCATATAAATTTAAAGGTTGGTTCTCTAAATATATTTTGTGTGAACACACTATTTGTAAATAGGGTTAATAAAACTTCCCCTTAATAAGAGGGAATGTAAATGTGAAGATCACCACAAAATTATTCTTTCAAATAGGATAAAATTATTTCGAAGTGAAAACCAAGACATGGATGTTAAATAAAACTATTAATTTTTTATGATGATTTATAAATAACATGGTCATCAGAAATTATATCATCAAAAAACCATAATTTTGTGATGGGTTAAAGAGGACATTTATTTCTTGCTAAAAAAATTAATCAAAAAATGATTTTATTCAAAAATAATTTTCCAAGAGTTCAGAATTATTTTTGAACATTGGATAATAACATAAGTAAATATACTTACTTTGAATTTTGAGATTTATCCGTTAATCAATTTCCACCACCAAATTATCTTTTTCTATATATTATGATTATAGTGATTTGTTATGCTTGACATAGTAGAATAAACATATATAGATCATATAATATAAAAAAAGAAAATAATATATTACTCATTTCTTAAGGTATTAATAAAAAACAAAATTAATAGAATATGATAAGATAATTCCCAAAATATTCAAACCATCATATGAATAATTCTATATTAATCTCCAAAAATTCAATATTAATACCCAAAATTATACTTAGTCCATTAAATAAATTATTATCCATAAATTTAAACAAATATATTTTATCAATTGATAGAAAATCCAATGTATAAAGGATTTGATCACACAGTCATACAATATAATTTGATTAATTTTATCCAAAACATTTCATTCCTTAATCCTATAGTCTCCATGATAAGGTATATATTTCCATAAATAACATGAATCACCATAAATCCATAATAAACTAAAATATTACACAAAAATAAAATTCATCCTTTATTCCCAAAATTAAATCCGTAATATTATATTTACTTTAGTCATATTGGGTTCCCAAAAAGAAATTATCCTTTATAAAAAAATTGATAACTAAAAAGAAAAGTTTCTACTTATCAACACCTCATGTAGGTCAGTGGTAGGAGTTACACCCTTTTTTATCATCAGTTTTGGGCTGTATCCCCATGGAATTTCCAAATATTATGGGTTATTTCCTGTCCTAAAAGTTGTTCATTTTCTAAAAATATATTAGTATGATTCGTACACAATTTCCAGAAAAAATGTGATATATTTTAGAAATATAACATTAATATTTTCAACATTAATGAAATTATTTAACCTCAAAAGTTGTCTAATATGTTTCATTTTTAATTCCAAAAATATAATAACCCTTAATTACTTTAAAATCAATGATCATTTAAAACCTAATGGTTTTCCTTACCTCTACACTTATGTCCACAACATATAAAGGCATTATTTCCTAAGTAAAATTTTCACACATACTAAACCAATGGGTTATATTGACAAAACATTATCCCAAAACATCTTTAATATTTATTAACCCTTATATAATAAAATATGAAAAGGGTTTTTTATAATTTAAACATATTATTAACATTAAACTAATAATCCCATTATAGCATCTATAAATGTCAACTTAATGAAGATATACATTCTTCTAATATGAACTTAGTTCCTTAAATATTATATGATTCTAATAACCATAATAGAATTAGTGAAATATTTTATAAACAAATTTTTTATCATATTCAATTGTAAACTACTTCCTTCTTGTTTCAAAAATTTAATAAAACGAAAATGAAAAGTGTCAACATCAAACAACAAGAATCAGAGTGAGATATTATGTTATTATAAAATACTAGACAAAAAATTACTAAATAATGACTCCATACTCTCAATATATGATTTCTTTGGTTTATCGTTTTTTATACATGTTCATTATCAAGTCAATAAGATTCTATTCTATACATAGAATTGTCCTCATAAGCTAGTCATTGGTTTATGTTCCTTTATTCATGTATTCCTAAATATAGTTCCCTATGATTTTACTAAACTTCCTATAACACCAACTGTAATGTCCCCCACCCCAGTAACCTGGATCTTGTTCCTTACCTTAGTATATTTTATGGATTACAAAGAATCTTATCCTTAAGTACCAAATAGTTTAGTAGCATTGGTAATCTAGATACATATTTGAAATTCAATTTACAATTTAGACCTAAAAATGTTAAAAAATATTTTCATTTATAACAACAATATTCCACTCGATTTACCGAAATATATAAATCATAATAAATTTCGTGGAAAATTAGGAAAAACAATACATAAGGAAGGGGTTATTTCAAATGCTTAGTATGTGTTAGGTAAGGTGGATGCGACAATGAATCAATGGGAATATATACCATGGAAAGGTAAATAATCGAGAACACATAACCTTTAAGAAATAATATAAGAATAAAATTTATCCATAGATTTATTTATTGTAAAAATATTGTAGATATTAATAAATGTGTTCTAAATGAAATGTTTAATTATTGGTCCTCGTGTATCTAGCACATGAACCACTACCCTTAAGATATTTCACAAGATAGTTTAATCTTTTTGAGTGAAACCTCATTTAAGTTAGAAATATTATTAGTATCATTAGACTACAAATTCATCAAGGTGAGTTTTTCAATACATTCCGCACCCATTCATTCACATCCAAATCATTTTTATAATAATCAATTTAATCAATATGATTTATAAAAAAATAATAGTATTGGGTATGAGACCTAGATTTAACATTATTTCACTGGTTAATAAAATAACATTAAAAGTAAATAGCATATATTAAATGGAATAAGACATAGTAAATAATCAAATACATGATACAAAAAATACAGATATTTAAGATAAATAAAATTTTCAATTAATGACGATCATATATAAAAAATGGAATGTATAAACACCATAGTGATGAAATTAGATTCATAATATTAAAATATTCCTTGATGAAGTGAAATTGAGACGAAGTTATTAAAAAATCACATTTCTAATTAAATGAATCGATTATGTGTATCATAAGAAAATCCATGTAAAAAAGTGTAAATAAAAAAATATATAATGGAAATACATTTCAATCATAACTGTAGCATGAAATAATCAGTGAAATAGAAGTTTTACCTAATGAATTAAAATTGAGATAAGAAACAACATATAACTTATAATCTGTCGAATTGTACGACCCCTAAAATTACTAATTATTATATGAAAAATTAAATATAATAAAGATAAATTGATTAATGATATATAATATCAATGGGAAAGGAAGGCTCGGGGACAGACTATTCCTGACCCCCCCCCCCCCAAAAAAAATTTATTAGAAAAAGGACACTGCAGTCAAGGGAGGGGCGAGGTCAATCAACCCACACCCAAAAACCCTGGATGCCCTGACAAAACCCAAAATTCCAAAACCACAAAAAGACACACAAAACGAGAAAAGAAAGAAAAAACAAAAGAAAAACCAACAGCATCTCCCAGCCAACCTGCAACCAGCATCCAGCACATGATCTACCAGCCATCCCTACCATCATCATCGTGATCTGCACCAGGGGGGTCTCCCTCAGCACCAAAGCCAATGGCCGTATCAGTGTCCACTGACTTGCATACTGAAGAATCATACTGCTTCAAAAAGTTGTTGTAGTACTCCCTTAACTTCACCTACTCTACATTCAACTGCTTCTTAGCAGACCGCCCCACCTTACCAGAGGATTTCTTCGAAGCCTTGCTGGAAGACCTCATAGAAACCGTTCTCGGAAAAGAGGAGTAGTCCTTCTATGGCCTCCTTATATTCAAGGTTACATTGCCAAGATCACCAGGATTCCCCTGGATAGGTATAACAGAGTCCACCTAGTGGAGAAAACAAGAGGTGGGAGGTGGAAAAGACTTACTAGACAGGCTCCCAGCAAAATTCTCTTTCCCAGTGAGTATGGCCTTGTCCTTTAAAATCTAGGCCATGTTGGATTTCATCCAAGAGACATCATCTAAGACAATCTCCCAAAGCATCGAGCACTCGGATTCCATTCCCTCCTGCAAAAGAGAAGTCTGTAAAGCCAGGTCTTTCATAACCAAACAATTGGAGTTCTCATCCACACTATCCCTAATCATCCTATCTTCAACAAAATTAACATCATTTCCTCCGAAGGAAATGATCGCCTCTGAAGCATCCACTATGAGCGGAACAAGTTCAAAGGATTCCGAAGTGTTCATCAAAGACCTGGTGAGGATACCCCCATTACCATCATCCTGGGAAGCATTCACACAATTCTCGGTCTTCAAATCAACCCTCACCCTATGCTCCTATTCATCGGCATTATCAATGCTCCCAAATTTGCTCAAAATCATCTCGTCTTCACTAGACATGTGTTCCACACTCCCTACCCCTGCCCAGTAGTATGCACATTAGCCAGCACCTGAGAAGGAGACTTTGCGCTCCCAGCATCAGCCACCCGAGGGTTCTGGGACACACTCCCTCCACCATGCCCAACAACATCAGCCTTCACCTTATTTTGTATCTGTTCAGCAGACATCTCACCTCCAGCATTTTCCAGGGGCCACTACACCTCCTCCTCAAGCTCCAGCCCAGCAGAGGCCTCTATTCCAAGAGAGCTTCCAGCATCCGGAAACTACAGATCTCTCCTCAAGTGCTTGTAGATATCATGTACCTTGGTTTTTGGTTGACACTGGATGACCATTTTCCCAGGCATAACCGGAGGAATATCCTGCAAAATCTGTGAGTTCAGTGGTCCATACCCAAGACCAGGAGAAGATTCCACCCCCTTAGCAACAGTCCTCTCACTCCCAGTTGAAAAAGCCACAACAACCTCCTTGGCATAGACCTCCTCCTGAGCCTGACCCCCTCCATCAACCTGCATCAGAACATCCCCAACCGCGACAACCACATGTTCCTCATTAGTAGCACGACTCATAGGGTATTAAGCCACACCAATATCTGGAGCAAAAACTCCCATTTTGGGTGATCCCGCAGCCACTATCTTAGCTAACGATGATGAAGCTACAACATACGTCCCAGGAATAGACGGGCCGCTTCCACATCGGCATACAGATGCAGTGTGGCCTAACCTGCAGCAAGTCGAGCAGAAGAAGACCCAGGATTCAAAACAAACCTGCTGCTGCCACTGGAGTTCATCTTCAATCTCGACACAAACCAAATTGACCGGGGGTTTGGACGCGTCCAACTCTATGCAAATCCGTGGCACAAAGTGATGACATGCAGTGATCGTCCACGCATCCATACACAGAAATCTTCCAATTAGATTACCTATGACGCGAAGGATAGCCGGATTCATGATGGAGAGAACAAGCCCGTGAAGAGTTACCCATAAATCCGCTCTTGGGGGATCATGATTCAAGTGGAAATCAAAGCTCCACTGGAACAAGTAGAACCGAAAACAAGAAACAATCCGTGGAGCCACGGCCCAGGCCGAGATCAAATCATCCTCATTCCCAAATCGAACCAAAAAGTGTCGAGCATCAAGTATCCCTACAATATCTCTTTCACGGAGATTCCAATAAGAGGCAAAAAACCTATCAAAAACATCGATAGGAGGCCGGGTCATCCCAAACCGAACCACCAGTGTCAAATCCAGAAGAGCGGAGGCCGAAGAAAGCTCTTGAGCAGAAATTGAAACTGAGGGCACACCGTTCTGGCACTGAGGTACTTTCAGGAAAAGCGCTATCTCAGGAAAAAGCGGGGGAACTCCTACTCTTCTTGTAGGGGAAGACCATCTTTCACCCCTCCAATCCCAGGGAGGGGTGGCACCACCACATCCATCAATTACGGCAGCGTCGTCTTCAATGGAGGTGAGAATCACCATCGCAAGAGAGAGACGGAGCAGCTCCATCTCCTCCTAGGGTTTTAGGGGGTTTTCTTTAATATCAATGGTAATTATATTCAAACAACATAAAATAAATTATTGTCGAATTTGGAATATATATCTCATAAGTAAAATGCGAGATGAGAAACCCACATGTCACTATTCCCTTTAGTGTATCAATCTTTATCCTTAGGGAAAATGGATTAATTAATGTTATAGAATCATTACAGTGCTATATTAATATTTATTATACCTTATGTGTTGATTTTATAACAAATTATGACCCATTCATTATTCATATTACACTGTATATTGTATTTTTTTGAGACCAGTACCAATTCCACATGAGGAGAGAGAGAAGAATAGGGGTTTTCAGATATTTTAGTTTCTTTATGGATTTTTATTCAAAATGGTGTGGTGAGGTGTGGTATTTATATTTGAGGATAGGTGGGTTTATGTAATTAAACAATGATTATTTTATATTAAATCCAATCACATTGAGGTCACATAAATTTCAAACAATTTAGATAATAATTATTTTTTTAAAGGATGGTTAGGATCTATAAATTACTCAACATTTTATTTAATGTTTTATTTTTTAGGAGTTTTATGCCTTTACATTGTAACTTTAACCATTTTTATTATTTTACGTGTATTGCGGTAAATAATTTTTTACCATAGAGACATTTTTTTATGTATAAAATGAAAGTGACATGAAAAACTAATTTGGAAATTATAATTCTAATTATGGAATCCATTTTACAAAATTATGTTCATTTAATTACAAAAATCATATTTATAATTAATCTAGAAGACAAAATGTGAAAAATAGTTTTTAAAGTGAATAAGTTCAAAAGTTCAAAATGATTTCATATCTAATTTCATTGTGAAATTGATTAAAATGACCCAAACTAGACTCATTAACGTATAATTGAACTAATTATACTTTTGATCCAATAAAAAATAAAAATTATCATTATTAATTATTTAAATGATATATTTATTTTCAATTAAGATGTAGTATTTTTTTAATTTTCATCAAAAAATATAACTTATCACAAAAAAACACCCCAAGATAATTTTTATATCTCATCACTACTAATGATGTTCATTTTTCAAATAAACTTTTAAAATTTTCAAAATTAAATTTTAAAAAGGTTTATATATAAAGATGGAGAAAAAGACTTTTAGAAAAAATTTATTTTAGTGCTCAAATTTCAATTTATTATTATATTAATCAAATAAAACTTATATTATGCATTTAAAATAATTTTATGGAAAATATAACTTATAAATTTCATTAAAATATTTCAAAAATAGTTTCTAATTTAATTTATTAATATAAAATTCTATTATGGTCATAGAAATAGTTTTTTATGAAAACAAATCTTGTATGTTCAATTGGTTTTCATTTTTAAGTCTAATTAATTGGTAACCAATGAATATATTTTATAATATTATTTAAATATCAATTAATTATTTCTTTAATCTCATTAATTCCCAACATTTAAATGGATAGAGATAACTATTACAATTATATAAAAATATTTAATCATTTCTTAATGTTGTGTTTTTTTTGTAACATAATCTATCAAAGAGATTACGTTTACAAAAGTTACATACCATAAAATATCAGAATGTTGCAAAATGATGCTAAATTATCATGTCAAAATACTAATAAAAGTTTAATTTAGTGGTCTTAATTTATTCAAATAGAATATCTATTAAAGGATTAGGCTAACAATACCATGAATTATCATTACCAACCCCCCCCCCCCCTCCCAACTTAATTTCATTAGTTCTTGAAAAAAAATTATTGATATTATTTTTTCATGGAGATAAAACATTTTTGTCATAACAACCACTTTCTATAGCTTTTGGTATCCTAGAGAGAATCCATATAATAACACATTATTATTTCATTAAAAAAATTTAACATGTATTCCTCAATGGATGTAGGTAATACACTATTAAAAAATATTCCTTCTTCTACAGGGACTACTACAGTTAGTAAAGGCTAGAAACTACCATAGTTTAAAATCAAAATTGTTATGATAAAATTTTGAAAATATATATAATTTTTTGAAACATATTTTACTATAAATTAGACTTTGTACTATGATAGGGTCCAAAGGTTTCTAAGACCCTCAAAATGGAATTTATAAACATACACTAGTATAGTAATTAATGGTCGAACCACAGGGAATATAGGTTAATTTTTTAGAGTTTATTTATTCTCTAAACTAATTAAAACAATATAATATTTGATGTACTAAGAGAAAGGGGTACCTATTTTTTAGAGATTTTTTTACTGTTTTAAGGGAGTCACGAAATGGTGTGATTTATTTGGAATAATAGAAAGTGATTTTGGCTAGAGAAATTCTATCTACTAGCTTAGAAAGGGATTTCTTCTTCTACAAAGATTAATTGAGTATGTGGTTTTCAAAAAAATTGCTAAGTCCCCCCCACCCAGGAACTAATCAAGAAGAGAATGATTTTTGATGTTCGCCACTTCAAGAACTACTCAACCAAAATAGAACTGAAATTATTTACAATAGATCAATCTCACTGAATTTTAATGTAGTTTTGAAATTAGGGATTAATAAATTCAACCATGATCAACATCACCAAGAAATCATGGAGTTTTTAAAGTAAAGTGTGTAAAGTGAGTAAAAAATTTATATGGAAATAAAAATCTATCATTCTAATAAATTCCAACTTCTAGAAAAACAATTATGCAATGAAAATGAAATAATAAACCAGTAATAAGAATCCCTTGAGTGAAAATTATAAAAAAACATCATGTTTGATTTCATAGAAAATTAAATGAATTAGCACAAATTTAATGTATAGAAAATATAATGATTCATGGTAAAAGATGATGAATGAACTCCCCTTTGAAGAGCTGCTTGAACCCCCCGGTCTATTTGAACTCCTGATCAAAATTCAGATCTCCTAGCAAAGCTATGCTATGTGAGAATGTGTTTTACTGATGTTTCTCATCATTTTTAAATATATTTTCATCTAATACATTGTCTCTATCATCCTCCAATAAATTTTATTCATCATACTCTAATTCACCATTAACATGTGTTTTTGTCCTGCAACCCACTTCACTTTAGTTTATCCCTTGTAACGACCTCTGCTCAATTATAAATGATGAATTTGGATATCAAACTGGCTCTGAAATGAATCTATATAAATTATAGGTTAAATTAGTTTGACTAATCATAAGAGTTAATAAATATTTACTTAGATAATTACTTAATGTAATTATTAAATTGATTTAAGGATTAAATTATTCATAATTTTTTATTATCAATTATTATTTTAATTGATTTTAATTATTTTATTTTAAATAATATAAATATTACTTATTAATTATACAATTATAAAATTATTTATTTTATTTAATATTTTCATCAATTAGTATTTTAATTAATATAATTAATAAGTTTGTTAAGATTAGATTGATATAAATATTAGTGTATTCAGATAATTGAAAAAAAACTATTTTATTAAATTAAATTATTTTAATAATTTATACTGTTTATAAATTATTATTATTATAAATATTATTTTCTAATACTCAATTTTCTAAAGTTACTTTCTATTTTATTTTATTTTTATTATTTATTTATTTTTATTATTTTTATATTTATATAACTATATTTAAATTTATTTTTTATCACCCCCAATCTTCTCCATCGTCGTGCTGGGGGGAGTCCTCCATGAAGGGTTCCTCTACGGCTTGAACTCCTAGCGGCAGTATCATATTGTTCTTGGAATAGGTGGTGACTCCTAACATATTTGATGCATGGGTGCTCCTAGTTCAACTTTAGTATTCTAATGCGACTTTAGGTGTACTGGATTCTCGGAAGATGGTGGTTCCGTCTCTTCCAGTTTATAATGGAGATCAAGGGAATCAGTTTGGGGCTTAGTAGTGATAACAACTACTTGATGCGGTGACATCGACCTATCCTCAAATCTATGACACCAGGATCTTCTATTGATACGAATTTGATCTATGGTAATGGTGGTTTGGCGTTTCCTTGGTTTATAGATTCATATATGGAGTTAATTTAGTTATATAAATTAATTTTGAAGGTAGAAATGAGTATATATTATTGAAATGTTTCATTTCTGGTTTTATTGTTGGTGGTGTGAAGAAGACAGTGCCAAGGTGTAACAATTGTGGTAGTGATGGAATTGGGTATAGTAGGTGAATAAAATAGTGAGTCATTCAAAGGGGAAGGTTTTTAAGTAGGTTGTTGAAGTGAATGTTTGTTAGTAGGTGATTGGTGAGACATCTCGCTAATAGAAGGAGGAGAGGTAATAGTGGGTTGGATAATCTGGGGTGTGTTGCATAGTTTCATTGAGATAATCAATGGTGTCATTATTAGTGTTGGTGACTCATTAACTCATCGAAAAGAATAAACAATAAGGCAACATGGTAGTGTATTGGTAGCCCGTGACATTTGTAGGTTGTGGAATCAGTGACATAAAATTTTAACTGCAAACAAAAAACAAAAACATATACTAAAACGTATATTAATTAATTAATTACAAACATGAAACTAAAAGCATTATCTAGAATTTTAATAAATTATCTAATTAATAAATTCGAAACCAAAATTTTAAAATAGAAACTAAATGTAAATGTAAATAAAAGAATCAATTAAATATAAATAAAAATAGTTAAAACATTTAAAATAAAAAAAAATTGAATTAAAAAATAAAACCAAAAAGATTATTGTCTTTGAGGCCAATAGTGAGTGGGACTCACCATTGGAAAAATAACTCACCAAAAGTAGGGAAAGATGGTGGCAGTAATAAAACACACCCATGAAAATAGTGAAAAAGGAAAAAAGAGAAACTATTGGGAAGCCAATGGTGACATATAAAATAAAATGGAAAATGGTGGATTATTAGAGACTCATTGAGTCATCGTTACTTGCTTGTAGTGGATCATCTCCAACAAAAAATAACAAAATAGAAAGTTAAAAAAAAGTTAAATATATTTAATTATAAAAAAAATTAAACAAAATAAAATAAAATATAAATATTTAAAAAATGAAAATAAAATTATAATTTAAAAGTTAATCCTAATTAATTTTGAATTAAGAACAACATAAATTAATTGAAAAAATAATAATATTAAAAAATAACTTTCTAAAAAATAAAAAAAATACTATCTTTAAAAGATAATTGAAATGTATTAAGAAGAAATATTAATACAATTTAAATAAGAACATTAAATTAAATTAAAAAAATAATATTTAAATGAGTTAAATTACTTTTTGAAATTACGCTGGAAATTAAAGTTGAATTAAGTAAGTTTATTTATTTTACGAAGTTTAAAATGTAATTAGACTATAAAAATAAGTAAAACACAAATAGTTTTTTTAAATGATTAAAATAAAATATTAGTTATAAAAATTTATTCAGTAATAAATTAAGATTAAATTTTTTTTAAAGTCTAATAATTTAATAAAAATACAACAAATAATTTATTAAATGATTAAAAAAATTAATACATGATGTGTAGAATCATGTAAATTTAAGGCCACATAAAATTCCCCTACACCTGGCATCGATTTTCATCAATCAATACCATGCTAAACTGTCTTTAGAATATAGAAAAATTGATTTTTAAAAAGATCAAATAGAAGCATCTTCAACAGTTCCAAATATAGCACCTAAAACTATGATTAGGATTTTGAAATGAAAAGTTCAAATGAAATCATGCCTAACATAAAATACATACAAGTAACTATAGAAGTGACTAATCATCTACTAATAATTATTTCATGCCCCATATATGAATCATCATTCTAATTTACTCCAGTTCATATTCAAGTTCTAAAATTAAGAGTGATAAAAGATTGAAATGAGTGCAATTAAAAAAATAACCAAAAGCACTTTATAAATTGACTCTATCTTAGGTTCCAAAAGGCAAAATTTTAAATTAATTTTTTTTAAATCACATTAATGATAAAATTTAAATGGTTCCATACTATTAAATTATCCCCTTCTTCCCCTAGTGTTCATTATTCCCCTCACCTTAATGAACTCATTTTTAACAACACGGAACTTTATTTTAATTTTTCACAACCATATTTCATGTGAAAAAAAACTATGTATAATAACTTATTCAAATTGAAAATGGATTTAGTTAAAAGAAAGAGACCTAAAACCCAGATTATATGGTATTTACTATGGGTTCCCAAATTCCCATTTTACTCTAGTTTCAAGATATTTTTATGAATACCATTTAAATTGGTTCACTATGGTGATTAATTTTTTAATAGTAAAAAAGTGTGTCACCTTGGATAAAGTTAAAACTTCCATTTCTTAAGTTATGATCTCAATTCCATAAACAAGTATCCTATATCTCTCTCAAATATTGTTCCTAAACTAAACATTCATAAAATCAATACGCTAAATCATTCAATAGTGATTCATCCTCACATGTTTCAGATTCATGGAAAATCATAATAACCAGTATGTTATTATCCTTAGGGAGTATTGATTTGAATTTACATTAAATCCAAAATAGACTCAAATTGTGAAAGAATTAAAAAAAATTAACCATTTTTTACAAAATAAATTAATAGGTAGATGAATTTCATGTCTTCCATTAATGAATAGAATAGCTCAAGATATGTTGACCCCCTCCCCCACACTTAAAACCCTTATTTTTAGCCAATATTTAATTTGAATATGGAGATGAAAATTTTACTATTAAATTTCAAAAATTTATTTACATTTAATTAGAAACGATAAATGTATTAGGGTCTCAGTAAAGTTCAAAAGTTTGAGTATTCGGTAATAAATTAATTTACAATAAGATTATAGGAATTTTAATTAAGGACAATGAATAATTCCTTTAAATGTAGTATAAATAGTTTCATATGAACATATTTAACATATTTAATAGGATTTATGAAATTTCAAAATTTTATTCAAAATTTTTTTTACTTTAAGGGAAAGTATATTTTAAAATAGAAAACAGATTGAATCAGATTCAATATAAAACTAAATCTCACCTGCATTTACCCACACCCACACCCACCACACATGTAGAGACCCAAATCTTGACATAAATGGACATTACATTACTTTTGCGGAATACTTAATACATAACAAAAACAAACACCAAAGGACAGTAATAGTTTAGTGTCTTTGGAAACTCGGAATATAATCTTCTAATCTTGGTGAAAGATCTTCAACATCTCTCATAAAGATCATCCCCTTTTATTTTCATACCTAAAACCTTTCTTTGAATCCTAGGTAAAAGTCAACATTAAAAAGGGTGATCTCAAATGTCTAGTAAGGGTAAACATAGAGAACAAAAAACAATCCATAAACATTTGAATGCAAAAACATGAACATAAAATCTAAACATCAAAATCTTGAGCAAAGACATGAATCTTTAAAGTACTTAAGGGATATATCATAAGGGAACATCAATCATGATAAAATATCATGGGAATAAAACATGTAATTGTGTCAAACCATTAATAACATGATATGATTTCCATAGTATCCAAGGCATTACTGCCAAGACCATCTTAGTAGACAAAGTCCCTTTCTAAATCGAGTTCACTTCTCATTTCAGTCATGTGACACTGAACCAGATTAACATACCATTCTAGCAAAGTCTATATGATGAGATATAAATCGTTACCCAATGAATCGGAGGGAGATATAGGTCCCAACCATCTCATAATAAATCATTCTTACTTGTGCCACAAAATAAACTTAAAACATTCATCATAACCTAAATAATAAAATGGATTTCATAAAGATCATCCGATCATAATATAATCTATATAAAAAATGGATATAATTTCATCATAAGAGAATTAAAACCATGTAAATCATAGAGAAATTATACTTGAATCATAGACATATGAAATAATTTCATCTTAGATGGAAACTGGTTTTAATAAAACACTTGAAATGAATTCCAGAGGAAAATATCCATTCTTCTTCAAAATCATTTACTTTTCACAAAATGCCATGAAATCTTAAAAGAAAAGTATTTTGTTGAAAATATTCATAAAATTTTGTAGAGGAAACTTCATTGAAATAATTCTTTTTGAAACTGTAAAAATCCATTCACCCCGAATAAGTTAAAAATAACATTATTCTCATACTTTTGTTGGAAAAGTCAAAAAGTTCCTTGTATGGTAAACAAAAGAAATATTCCTTCCAGAACACGAAGTAAAAGTAAAAGAGGGGTAAAAATGACATTAAACAGACATGGAAGAATATTAAACACTTTATGAAAAACATTTTACGGTAATGGATGAAAAATGTAACCCCAGTAAATACTTACATATAATCAATCTCGGATAAAAATGAGATTTGGAAAATTATCTCTTACCTTATGTCTGATATGCTTCGTATGTATCCGAACCTCCTGTATAATGATTTAAATAATATTATTGACTTATTACAGAATCATATTAATTGTTATGATATCATATATGGTTCAATTATAACTTTATAATACCCATTCTTTTATAAATTCCATGTTAAAGTACCATTTTGGGTAAAATCGTTTCATTTATCATACATGTTTCGATTTGTTGTTCTTGATATTATTATTAATTATATCATAATTTAATTACTTATATAATGTAAATCATGATTTATATATCATATAAATTCAGTATATATAAATAAATAATAGATAGATGAATGAAATGAAATACACCGTTCATGGAGACGGTAAGTCATACGTACGCATGAACGCAGTTTTCCTTTCCTTATTGATTTGATTGGAATTAAGTAGATGAAATACATATATATATATATATACATAAATCCAGTAGAATTATTATGTCATATATTTCATGATTAATTATTATATATACTTTATAATCATTTTTGAATTGTTAACATGGAAAATGAATCTTATCGCATCGTGGAGATGGTAATTCGTACGTACGCACGAGCGATGATATCATTCCAATATTTAGTGAATGTAATTGGAGTGGATGATATAATATCATAGAATTAGTATGATGTTATAATAATAATATATAGTTATTCTTTACACCATTATATCCATCCAAGTAAGGTGGTGATGGAAAAACAGATTACAACACGGCGTGGAGATGGTATTCCGTACGTATGCACGCGCGGTGATTTCGTTTTACGTAGGTTTAATAGAAGGTGAAATGGGGGTTTTCATATTTATAATAACATATAAGTATATAAATAATACTTATGTTATTAATTTATAATGAAAAAACTAAAGAAGAAGATGTTGAAGAAGAAATAAACTTGAATGAATCATTAGAAAAGATTACATCTTCTTTGACGTACCTCCTTTAAAATTCTTCTTAGGGAACTAGAGTTGGTCTTTTGAGAATTCCAGAACCTCTATGTTATAAATAGAGAGGTTTAGAAGAGGAATTGGTAGGGTTTGGACGAGATTCAAGGCTCAAAAGGGTGTGAAGAGAAGAGGAAAGGGATGCCCTTTTATAAGGGAGTAGAGGGGCACCTTAGGAAAACTTAAAATATTATTCTATAATAAAGTCATATTCGGTTTCTAATAGCTCAAAATTGATTTATTTCAAAGATATGATGGGGCTGGGTCGAAAGCCTCTCATCCAATAGGTTTTATAAATGTTTAGGTTACTAATTTATCCTTATCATTTAGATTTAACTCTATGATAAATAACTTAACTTTTACCGTGTCTTTTTGTTTTCTTACACTATATGGTTCATAAACATACTATAACAATCCAAAAGAACCCCAAGTGGTTAATTATTAATATATATATCTTTATCTAAGTCATTTGGCCTAAAGATAGATTTTTAGGAATAAAATAATAATTAATATATAATATTTTATTTAAAAACTATTTTATGTCAATTTTGACACTATTTGGTACTAGATTTTTGTGAAAATCCTAACAGAATTATTAGTTCGAATAAAGGTACTTAAATCAACACTAACATGTAATATTAACCTAGAAAATTATTGGGATTCATATAATGTCTAAAATTACATTTATTTTGGTATTTATATAATCAATTATGTTAATATTTCATTAATATGGTAATTACTGCATCATCATTGTGTCATAAATAAATTAAATTATTTAATGTCTAAAAATTATAAATAAAATACCATTATGTAGGAAATATTTTTATATTTCTAATTAATATTTATAGTCTAATTTATCTTATTAATAAACCTATATTAAAAAAAGTTTAGTTATTAAACTTCGATTTTAACTATTTTAAATCTTCTTTAAATAAAATAATAATAAATGTCCTAATCTAATATAAGTGGACCTAAAGGGTAATATTTTATTACTAAGGTTGTTTTTGGTCGAATTACACTTATAAAATAGAATTACAACATGTGTTATGGTAATAATAATATCATTTTTACCCTTAATTACCCTATTTACTTATAACCGTGGTAAATAAAAGTAAAACACTACTATTCACCAAAAATTATTTTTATCTTATTGAACCACATTTTACTCCTTCATATTAACCATTTCACTTAGTGTTTTTAAATTCCACTCACAGAAGCGGTAAAATTATGTTTTATGTAAATTTTCAAACTCTCCAAGGAGGTGGGTAAAAGACGGTGAAAAGTGAAATAAAATTTTTATATGTCTAAAATTATTATAAAATGACTCCAATGAATTACATTGAACATAAATAGGTATTATGTATCAAATTTGACCTATAATAAATTTAAATAACATAAATAATTATTTCTATAAAATGTCGGTTTTTAAATATTAACCCAGTGTTTTCACTATTCATAAAAAATTGAATGTTTTCAGAAAAATACCAAAAATTCACCCCAGGATGATTTTGATATTCCGAATCCAAAAATGAAGTCCATTTTGAAAAATAAAATTTCAAAAGTGGGTATTACTATTCTTAAGGTCTAGTTTATATAATATTTTAATAACATATCGTTGTTTAGTAAAACTCGGTATTGCATACAACACACTCTATCGTGGAAGGTCGTGATTGAGTGTAATGCAGGCCAAGTCAGGGATGTGTGTAGTGCAAGATCCTTTTGGTGTAGCGTACAACACAATACATCAATGAAATTTAAATGAATATTTTTCATAAAATCTCGGGGTGTTACAACATACACACACACTTAATTTAACAGAGTGGTGTGGTTTTAATATCAATTAAATGCATTTTTCAGCAATTAAGTATAAGAAATAGAATTTTTTGAAAACAAGATACACAATAGAATTTCTCCAGGAGAGGAAAATTCAGAAAAGTTTTCATATAGTAATAAAAAACATTGACTCACTGATACTTCAACATTGTGTCACCATTGAGGTGACTCACTAACAGTAGTGTAATGATGACTCAAGTGAATTAGTGAGTCAGGGACTCACCATTGTATAATAAAATGGTGAATTAGTAGTGACTTTTATATAAAGTAACCAGGATAAGAATTATGAGCAAAAAATTGAATGAAGTAAATTCCATAAAAAAGTTTAATTCATTTATACTCAAGAATAAACTCCATATGAATTACATTACAAGGGAATTCTTATCCCCAATAGATAAAATCAGCATCTTTCTCTAAAATCACAGACTATTAACAAAACTGAAAGAAATAGAAAGTACAAAGAACAACAACAGTATCACTTTATTCTAAGTAGAATAAGAAAAAGTAAAAAATTAAAAAAAACAAAAGAGAAACCATTGGTTTAATCCCTTAAAACACTAAATTTAATATATTTAGATATAATTTATTGAAATTATATAATGTAAAAAACCAAAAAATAGATTTATTGAATGTAGTAAAATCATGAGTTCCAATCAATGAAGTGCTAGTATTAAATTTTGTGGTCAGACTCACCTAGAAACTGTCCATAGTTAATATTTGGGTGTGGGTTCTTATCTGTAAGGCACCAAAATTTCTTTGTCCATTTTTTTAACAAATTAATGAATTTTTTGTCACCAAAACTAAGGAAAACATAGACTGAACTCTCATAACCTGTAATAGTCCCTAAGAAGAACCTTTTAACATCAAGGAACTTCTAAAAGGATTCATTATGTTTTGCAACATATTCATCACCCATGTCCACCATTATATTATTTTTAAGCTAATTATGTTCAAATGGAAAGTAATAAACTCCCTCAAGCTTTCTCAATAATATTTTAACTTCAGACACATCAAGTTCATTCTTGGAAGTAGTGTTTTCCACTTTTGGATTGTGTTTAATAAGTAAATGATTAAATTTTAATTAAGGGAAAGTTGTTAAATGTGTTCTTCTAAATGTGTGGTGTTATCATCATGGATATCTATCTCAACTTCAACACAAAAAAATAAAAAACAAGCGTTATTGTGTTTTAGTTCTAACAAAGAGGTTCAAAAAGGGAAGATATGGTATAAAGTATAATTTTTCTATCACCGGATATTAAGTGAAATTAACCATCTAAACTAATCTCGTTATCTAGATGATAATATGAAATTGACTCATTTAATGATGGAAGTGAAAAAAATGGAAGATAATTTATATGAATATCCACATATTCATGTTTAAAAAATTTATTAATTTCTTCCCAAAGTTCATTTGAAATTAATAAGCACTAAACATCTACTACTTCTGAAAATTTTATTCTTCCTAAATCAAATGTGTGTTCAACCACTTATCCATGTTCAAATCCAAAAATTTCATTTTCTAAAACAATAAATGTTGAGTTTTCTTGATATTTGAGTTCAGGGTTAAAATTTTTCTGTTTAGATACAATAAATTTAGAATCTGTATTATTCAAATTCAAAAAACATTCCCTAGGTATGGAAACCCATTTTTCCAATTGACTATGCAATGTTTTAGAAAAATGATTCATATTAGAATAAGGCGATGAAATATCATCAGATAATATTTCTTAAAATGAGATTCTTACATCCTCTAAATAAGATGTCATTTAAAATATTGATACATAAATATTTTCTAAATATGGAAGATGGTTTTTAGTTGGGTTTCAAAAACATCAGATTCAATGATTTCTAAGCTGTTGTACTCTTATAAAATATTCCCCACTCAAAATCCTGGTTCATTATTGAAAATTTCAAAAATAATAGGTAATGATTTTTTAATAATAAAGTTCCCACTATTTTGAATCTCCTCAACCTGATAAATAAAATTTTAAAAACTCTTAAAATAGTGACAATTATCAATGGTATTAACCGTGTACAAAATAGGGAAACCCTCTTCAATCTCATTTAGTTCGTTCTAGATATTTTCTAACTCAAATCCATTTATGTTCTTGATGGTTTCATTATAATTTATTTAACTAATATGAGAGTTGGTTATTTCATTATATCTTTCTTCATCAGAACCAGAATCTTCAAAATAAAGGGTTTTTGTTTAATTTTAACCACACTATTCATGGAAATTTCATTTACATATACTCTTATATCATTTTCGTCTTCATTTTCTCTCTAATATTCTCCTAAAATAGATTCTCCTTCATTAATTTCACTTTCATGAATTTTGTTTAACTAGGAGTTCCTAGAATCCATCATAGAATATATATTGGATAATATTTGGTCTAATTTTTCTATGATTCCATGGTTAGGATAAAATTGATGTTTATTTTCATCAAAATAGTTGATCTGTTGTGGTTTACTATAGGCACACTATCTGGAAGTGTATCCATAATATATATTGCAAATATAGTAAGGTTCAGAATGATTCTAGTCCTCATGTACGTCCATTTTTTAATAAAAATGTATCATATTAAACACACATTCATGAAAAACAAGAAACAATTTTACTTTAAGCACAAAGGTAGATTTTGTTTAAGTCGAATTTTTTTGTTTGTTTTTTGTTTGTTTTTTTATATTATTTTTTTTACAAAAATTTACTCTTGAACATTCATTGAGTTCACTGCATGAAAATATTAACAAATTATTATAGGGTTTTGAGGTCATCACGACCCCCAAAATCGAATTTTTAATCCAACACTAGTATATTAGTGAATGGTCGAACCACAGAGAAGACATGTGATTGTTTTAGGGTTTATTTATTCATTAATCTAATGAAAAGAAAATAATATTTCATGAACTCTAAGAGATAGGTAATGAATTTTTTAGAGAGATTTTTAATGTTTTAAAGGTGTTATGAAATATTGTTACAGAGTTTGAATAATACTTTTTTTCTTGATAAGGTAGTGTTATCTACTTCCCTAATAATGATTTCTTCTTCCCCAAAGAGTAATTGAATTTTTTATTTTACAAAATTGGTTTCATAAGTCTCCCTCACCAAGAAACTAATCAACAAGGGAATGATTTGTTATGTTATGCACTTTAAGAGCCATAACAAATTAATGCAATTGAATTGATCTATAATAGAACTATCTCAAAGAATGTTACTTTAGTTTTGAAATTAGATATGTTGAAATGCACCAATGATCAATCTTGATGAGAAATCATGGAGTTTTTAATGTAAAGTGAAAGAAGTAAAAAAATTAAAATCAAATTAGAATCAATCTCAACAATCAAATTTTATTTCATGAAAGAAATGATGTGAAGAAGAAGAAATAATAGAGAAACAAAATGAAACCCCCAAGGGAAAATTACTCAGACATCATATTTGCATTCATTGAAAATTAAATTACATATAACATATATAATGTACAAAAAATATAGGGATTCATGTTAAATAATGAGGGATTAACTCCCCTTTAAAGAGCTTCTTGAACCCCTTGGTCTTCTTACACTCTTTCATGAAATATAGAGCTCCTTGATATGATATGGTATGTCCAAATGTGTTGTCCTACTGATGCTCTTATTTTTTTTAAAATCTATTACCATCTTATACTTTGCCTCCAGCATCTTCCACCAACTTCGATTAGTGTTCCTCTAATTTACCATACATTTTCATTTTTCTCTTGCAACCCAGGTCACATTAGCTTATCCATTGTAATGACCTCTACTCAACTAAAAATGATAAATTAGTAAATAAAACTATCTCTGGAATTATTCATTAATAGAAAGGTTAAAGCAGTTTGACATAGTGGTAAGAGTTGATAAATATTTAGATAGATAATTAATTAATATAATTGTTATATTAATGTAAGGAATAAATTATTTATAATTTGATGTTATAAATTAATATTATATTTGACTTTGATTATTTTATTTTTCTTAAAATTATTATTACTTATTAATTATAGAATTATGAAATTATATATTTTATTTTATGTTTTTTAGTGATTATTTTAATTGATATATTTAATAAGTTTATTAATATTAGATTAACATAAATATGTAATTATTAAGACTATTGATTAAATTTATTTTATTAAATTTGTTTATTTTAAAAAAATTATTACATTTATAAATTATTAATATTAATATTTATATTTTAAATATTTCATTTTATTAATTTATTTTATATTTTATTTTATTATTATTTTTTAATTTTTATTTATTTTTTTATTATATTTTTTTTATTATTATTGGAATTTATTTTTTATCCACCCCCAATCTTCTTCTTCGACACATAGGTGGACTCCTCTGTGGTGGGGTCCTCTGTGAATCAGCCTCTAGGAAGCAACGACACCTTGTTCTACATGGCATCGGGTGGCACTAGTTGCATGAAAGATTATGAGTTTGACATATCCAGTCTTATAAATCTCTAGGGAATCGATTTTGGGCTCAGTCATGGTAGAAACTTCTCAATGTAGTGACATCAGCCTCTACTAATTTCTAAGATTTCATGTCCTTATGTTGATTCAAATTTGATATCTGGTTATTTTCGGTTGGGATTTCTTCGGTTGATATATTATGATCTAGATTGGAACTGGTTCGATTAATTGATTTTGAAGGTAGAAATGTGTAGATTAGATAGAAATGTTTAATTTCTTGTTCAATTGTGGAGGGTGTGAAGATGAAAGTGGAAAGGTGTAGCAACATTGGCGGTGATGAAAAGGGTATGGAAGACGACGGTATCATCAAGTCATGTTGGGGTTGGTGTGTTGGTATATTGAGGAAGTGACAATGTGTTAGCAAGGGATCATTGAGACATCTCACTGACAGAAGGAGGAAAGGGATTACTAGGTTGGATGAATCATGGTGTGTCGTACAGTGTCAGTGAGATGATGAAGGGTGTCAGTAGTAGTGTTGGAAACTCATTGAGTCATTGATAGGATGGAACAATAAGACACCAGGGGAGTGTGTCTTTTAGTCATGGCATAAGGGTCTTAAAATTTATCTAAAAATAAAAACATTAACATTAAAATAAACATAAATTACTTTAAATAAATAATTATTTAATTAACTAAATCATGAAACTAAAAACGTAAACTAAAAAATAAACCAATAAAAATTAAATCAATTGGCTGATTAAAAAATTAAAAAATAAATAAAAAACAAAAACTAAATATAATCTTAAATAAAAAAAATTAAAATTAAAGAAAAATAATTACAACACTTAAAATTAAAATAATAAATTGAATTAAAACATTATACTAAAAACATTAAAGTATTAGAGGCCAATAGTGAGTGGGACTCACTATTTGAAAAATAATTCACTGAATGCTGGGAAAGGTGGTGGCAGTAAGAGATCACACCATTTGAACGAATGAAAAAGGTAAAAAGTTTAACCATTGAGAAGCCAACAGTGTGACATGGAAAATGGAAAAGTGTGTAGTAGCAATGGCTCATTGAGTCACCGTTACTTGCTTGTAGTGGATCATCTCCGATAAAAAATATTAAAAGAGAAAAATAAAATTTCAATAAAATTAATTGGATAATAAATAAATAAACATAATAAAATATAAATATTAACAAAATAAAAATCAATTAATTATTTAAATGTTAATATTAATTCATATTCGAATAAATAAAAAATAAATTAATTGCAAAAATAATAAAATCCCAAAACAGAAATCTAAAAATTAAAAACAAAACTAGCATTAAAATCTAATTGAAATTTATTAAGCAGATAGATTAAAATAATTGAGACAAAAAAATTGATTTAAATTAAGACAATAATTTTTAAAAGAGTTAAATTAGTTATTGAAATTACAAAGGAAATTAATGTTGACTTAATAATGATTAATTAAAATAAATGTTTTAAAAATTAATTAGACTATTAAATTAAGTTAAACAAAAAAAATCTATTTTCAAAGGCAAAAAGTACAAGATTATTTATAAAAATTGATTAATTAATAAATTAAACTAAATAATTATAAATGTGTAATGATATAATCGAAACACCAAAGAAAATTAATTCAATGATAAAAAAAATTGATAAATGATGAGGAAGATCATGTAAATTTAACGCCACATTCTGATAACTATACTCTTTCATCTTTCCAAATATAGTAATATTAAACTTTTATTTTTCATATTTTATACGTTATATAAAATTTTCATTCAAATTTAATCTTATCACCACTGTTTTTTTAATACGACTTATTACATGTATTTATTTTCAACACATACACACATAACTCTATTCTGTATGTACACACCCATGGGATCATAACCCTCCCTAAAACCTATTTATATGAATTTTTTATACACCATTTGGATAGATATACCTCCTTCAATAATCATGTAATTTAATTTGGATGGCTTGAAAAAGTAAAAAAATTTATTGCATTTACTTCTATAGAATCAAATCCATGATAATTTTATTCTAATAACATATAAAATATTTATTCTGTATATTTTTTATTGAATCCTAATTTTTTTCAATTTTTTAATCTTTTAAAACAATGACTAATCCATCTTACACATTTTTCATGATTTTGTATACAAATAAATCCAATTAAATCTGCATGATTATTTATTGTTAGGGCCTATAGAGGCCTATATACCCTGAGAGGGGGGTGAATCAGGGTACATATATTATTTCTCAAAGTTCTTCCTACCCCACTGGATCTTTACCTATTTGTTACAAGGGTCACTTTGTTTGCACTTGTGTGTATGTTATGATCACTTATTTTCTTCTTTATCTGATGATGATGCTTTAAATGCAATACAGGCAAATTAGTAGGCAGACGTAGAGATTTTTACTTGGTTCACCCTCACTGGGCTACATCCAAGGAGCATACGCCGACAGGTTGCTGGTCGTACCAAATTCCACTGATCTTCACTAGATGTGGATAAAATGTTCGGGCTAGATCACTTATATGCCCAGACTCACTGCCTTTACAAGGTTTAGGGTCAGCTCACTGCTTTCTCAAGGGTCACTCCCAATTTCTCTCTCTCTCTGGCTCACTACCGGTGGAGAGGATCACCTTCTTCCACTTCCTAAGCTCACTGCTCTATGAAGGGAATCAACTCACAGTTTATAGACCTGTAGGTCTCTTCATTTGCATGAATACATGCATCCTTAACTGTTGATGGATGCTTTGTTATAGTCCAACATTCATCCACTGATGAATAACAGTTTGCCTCTTAACCACTGGGAAATTCACTTTGGAAACGCCTTTGCAAAGCACCCTACTTCGCGAAGCTCCCAATTTCGCGAAGCTCAAACAAGCCTTCACGAATCTCCTTCCTTTTTGCGAAGCTCTATCGCAAATCACTGTCACAATGCACAGACCTTTGCAATGCTTAGGCCTTCGCGAAGGTCCTGCCTCTCCGCGAAGCTCACTGAGCAAACGCGGGGCACACGCCTTTCGCGGAGCTAGAATAGCTGCCGCGAACCTCCCCTTTCACGAAGCACACTGCCTTCGTGAATCACCTCTGCGAATCGAGAGCAATGGATTTTCTCTAAAAATTATCTCTCTTTATCTCGAGGGGGTCGGCCTTTATTTATAGGCGATTTCACCGACCCTCGAACTTTTCACGCGAAGTCATCGCCACGTCATCTCAAATCGCGAAGCTCCAAAGTTTCTGCCGAAATTCTGTCCAAGTCGCGAAGCACCCCAACAATTTTCCGTTCGCGGAGCTTCACGTAGTCGCGAAGAATCACCGTCAACATACCTTCGCGCTTTCGCCGTGAAGCTCCCTCGCAAATCCCTTCACCGTTGTGATGCGCTTCAGCCTCTGCTGTTCGCGAAGCTTGACGTAATCGCGAAGACTCACTGCCTACATTCTTCTGGTCTTTGCGAAATCCAAACCATGCATCCTATCTTCGCAAAATTCATGCCTTTTCCATATTAAATTATGATCTTCATGGAAATCCACTTTTCGCGATGCTCACCAAACTCCAAATTTTGGACCCCAAAAATTTGGCAAACAATGGAAAATGGCGCCACCTTGTACTGCTCTTTTGTACCGCCTCCAGATCGTCCTTTCCTTTGTCATCGTTCTTTGTCAAAAAGAATTGTCAAAAACTTCATGGGAACTCGACAAATATCCATGAAAACCTGCTTTGTCAACAAACACAATCAACCCAAAAATACTGCAATGTTACCTTGAGGGATTTTTTCCCAACAATCTTCCCTTTTGGGTTTGTTGACAATTCATCATAACTCTCCTCAGAATGATTTTCTGCATGTTGATACCTCACTGAGTCTTCTTCCAGCTGCTACCACAATTCGCCTCTTGTGATTATGATAGCGTTCAAGGAATCACTTAGCACGTACTCTAAGCCCACATAAGCAATGCTCGGCGTGAGAAACAAGAGTAGTATG
This sequence comes from Viscum album, assembly GCA_963277665.1. Taxonomy (NCBI): domain Eukaryota; kingdom Viridiplantae; phylum Streptophyta; class Magnoliopsida; order Santalales; family Viscaceae; genus Viscum; species Viscum album. Next base: position 517,317,838 of record OY728145.1, read on the forward strand.
AAAAGTTCATCAACAAGTCACTTCATGTCAAACAACAATTGTCGATTCCAACCTGATACCAATTCATAAATTGATACCAATTGTTGAACCACACTGAACCCAATTGGTGATAGCTGGACACCTTTTCACACCATTCCAACATTACTCTTATGTTTTTATCATGATCCTCAGTTGTCGTGATATCTATTCTTTGATAGATCACTTCTAGCATCGTCAGATTTGTTACTCTCCCCCTTTCTCATTTCTCCCCCTATCTGGATGCTCCACTGGTCAGCTTCTCCCCGTATCTGTCATGATTTGTCAAAAAGGCACACTATCTCCCAAAATATTCCTTGGGTAAGGCACTCCAACTTCACGATTCCCTGCTCAACCTTCTCCTTGATAAAATGATACTTTATCTCAGTGTTCTTTGTCCTACAGTGATGGATGGGATTTTTTCTGAGATTTATAAAACTTGAGTTATCACACTGGATTCCGATCGGTGACTTCACTTCAACTCCCATATCTTCAAGCTGCTACTTCATCCACAATAACTGTATGCATGCTTGAATGGCCGCAATATAGTCAGCTTCTGCGGTGCTCAATGAAATGAAATCTTGCTTCTTGCTTAGCCAAGAAATACACAATCCACCAAGATAGAATGCACCACCTGACATTGATTTTCTATCATCTGCTGAACCGGCCCAGTATGCATTAGTATATCCCAATAACTCTGTATGAGATTTTCTATTATATGTCAAGCCAAAATCCACCATTCCCTTGATATACCGGAGTATTATTTTCACTAAATGCATGTGGATTTCCTTGGGATTACTCTGATATCTCGCTACTTGGCATGTGACGAATACAATTTCAGGCATTTTGAGGTTAAATATAGAAAACTGTTGATAATCTGCCTATTTTTAGTGAAAGTAATTGCCCTGCCACTATCATCTTTTGATGATTTCATCCAGGTAGAAACCGGAGTCTTCATCTCCATTGAATCTTCAATTCCAAATCACATTTCAAAAACTCCTTGGAATATTTTTATTGAGAAATGAATGTGTCATTCCTTCTTTGTGTAACCTGTAAACCAAGTAAAACCATCAGATCACTAATCATAGACATTTCGAACTCACGTTTCATGAATTCAGAAGATTGTCTCCACTATGCTTCGTCTGATCTTCCAAATATTATGTCTTCTTCCTTGACCAGCCTCATCATCCTTTGATTACTATTGTTGTTGAAATAAACATTGTAATCAAATCCCCCAGGATGAAAACCAATCTTCTTAAAATACTGATATAGCCTTCAGTACCATGCTCTTAGTTCTTGTTTCAGCCAATATAACGCCTTCTTCAGCCTGAAAACATTGTTCTCATCCTCATATGTGAGGCAACCATCTGGCTGCTTAATGTACGCCTCTTCTTCTAGAAACCCATTTAGAAATGTAGTCTTGACATCCATCTGGAACACTTTGAACTTTCTTTGCACTACAATGGCTACAAATAATCTGATTGTCTCCAGCCTTGCAACCGGTGCAAATGTCTCATCAATATCTAAACCCTCAATATGGGAGTATCTCTTGCACACTATCTGTGATTTGTTCTGAATCACTATGCCATCTTAATTCATCATGTTGTGATAGACCCATTAGTCCCAATGACATTCTTGTCTGATGGCCTCGAAACCCTCTTCATTCATAGCCTGAACCCAGTTTTCATCTTCAGCTGCATCAGCAACGCATTTCGGATAAACCTGTGATAGTAATGATGTCTGCTGCAGTGATTTCATTTTTCTTGTCTGAACTGGAGCTCACTAATCACTAATGATATTCTATCTATCAGTTTCCGCTCAACTCTTTGGCTTCCTTGTAGACACATACTTGACACTTTCTTGTTCATCATCAGTGTCTTCTTCTGAATCAGCATCATCCACTTCTTCTCCCTCTGTGCTGCTTTCTTTCTCAACACATTTCCCAGGAAACTGTTCAATGACTCATTTTTCAGTGGCTTCATATCTTTCATCTACGTTTCTCTGTGTCATTGTTCAATGACTTCATTTCTTTGAACATATTCTCTCATATTTTTGTTGACACACCATTGATTTTCTCTCGCAGCTTCTTGGTATCCTGAAAGCAGTCTGTTTATACCACATTGTTAGAACAAAATAGATAATCTTGAAAACCTGTGTGTTACTGCTTTTCAACCAATCATTTTTCATGATCATAAACATTAATCCTTCATATCATATTGAGATCATGCATCTGATTAGGATATAGAATGCTCCCCCTGTGTTATGAAACTCTTCCAGTTGTTAGGCATAACAATTTAGACCCATAACTAGTCTTCTCCTCCTACATCATTTTTTCTCTTATTCCACTTATATTTGATCCATTAACAAAATCTCTAAGCCTACTGAGTTGAAACTCGGTGTAGGAAACAAGAGATAAATTTAATTACACAATCACTTCCTATTGTGCTTTGTTTCTCCCTTTCTTCTTCAACTATTTTACCTGATATAATACAATTTAAACTCTGGAGCGCATCACTTCTCCACTTTGCATCTTTAGATGCCACTTCCCCTTGGATCGTATCTCCCTAAAACCTGAAAGATATTAATCATCAGTTAATAGCATTTATATACATAGGGAGAGGGGTTTATTTCTTGAATCCTCAAGACAAGGATAGTGGTTGATCCTGATGGGTCCACCCTTTTATTCTTTCTTGGAGGGAATCACACTCCTTTCTTGCTTCCTCCAGCTGCCTAGAAAACTTCAATTGTTCTGGCCATATGACTTGGCATTCATTTCCCACATTCTGAGCCTTTTTCTGATACGTAGATTTGGTAGGCTCGGCCTTTCTCACCGCTTGGGGTATAAACCCACTAGTACACATTTCCTTCTTTGAGGTTCTACCAAAATACAATTTTCCTTGATTATTTCTCAGAGTAGGAATATCTTTTTTTGGCATCTTCCCTTTCTTCTTCTCCCATTTTAGGTGTCTTTCCCTTTCCTCCACTTCTCGCTGAGAAACAAGACATGCAGATTTTTCAATGCATTCTTTGTTCATCTTTATTTTATTAGATATCTGAGTCACCACTCTCTTTTTCACTGGTGGTTAGTCTTCCATTTAATGTTCATTCTTCTTTCTCGCAATTGTAGCATCTCCACCCTTTTTCTTCCAGATTTGTTCATGTTCCCTCTGAGAGATATGTTGCGAGTGTGACATAGGAGTTGACTGATACACCTTTCTCCCAACTCCTTGTGATTACCCAGTGGCTCTATGCCTATTCTTTACCTTTACACTTTGTCTCCTATTGTATAATTTCTCATTATGCATCACTGGAGTTGGTGATCTTCTTCTGGGTTCCTTTTCCTTCCCTGCTTTCTTCTTGCTGCACTCTCTGGCCAAATGCCCATGATCAGAACATATGAAACATTTTATACTAAAGGAATACCTCATTTCATCACTTCTCTGTTGAGATGTTGATGAAACTTGTTTTCTTCTTCTGGCATCGATCTCTTGAGCTTCCTGGCACATACTCATGGTGTGTCCCATCCTTCCACAGTAATAGCATCTGATGAATGTTCTCCTCTGAGAAACTGTTCTCTCTGATTTATCATGATGCTTCTTCTTATTCTCAGATTTAGTAATGTCTCTGTTTTCACAGCCTGAAATGTATTCCAGAGCCTCTGAACAGAAGCTTGATGTGTGTCCATGAATCCCACAGAAATAGCACATGTCATCACTACTTTTTGTAACTGTACTTTTAGGCCTATCTCCAGCACCTATAGGATTTATTTCACATCTGGAACTGTTCACAGCTCTCTTTCTATCATTCACGGGAGGGGATTCATCAAATCCGATACCAGCTTTTCCGAAACTTGCTGGTCTTTGAGCAAAGAAAATATTCTGTTGTTTCTCTTCAGAAATAGCATATCTGTTCTTAATTTTATCATCACTTGTCGAAGGATGATCAAATAGCAAGTGTAAGGAATCCTTTATTTTTGGTATTCCTTTAACATTGGATTTCTCCACTTCCTTCTTTACTGATTCAAGCTCCTCTTCCAACTTTTGAATCTTCGTCTCTCTTGATTCAAGTTGGACGTCAAGTTCTCTCTTGAGAATCTTCCCTCTACTCATCTCATCTTCCAATTCACGTGTCATCTTTTCCACCATGTAAATTTTCTCTTTCACTTTCAATTTTTCTTCTTCAATAGAATCAAAGCAACATGAATTCTCTTGTTGCAGTATTTGATTCTTATGAACTTCTTCAGACAACTGTGTTGCTAGATCACCATTTCTAGCTTTCAGATTCCGAACTTCATCTGTCTTTTGATTCTCTTCAAAATCACCAGCCTTCTGTTTTCATTTCATATTAGACATATTTTGTAGTTCTTCAGCATGAGAATCATTCTTCTCTGTTAGGTTAGTAACTATGTCAATAAGCCTTTGATTTAAGCCTCTTAGCTTGTTGACCTCAATCTCTAATACTTTGATTTGGATTTCTTTAGATTTGACTTCTTCATCTGATTTCCGGTCCATTTCCTTTGTCTTGTTAACGACATCAACTAGTGTCCTCCTTGAAACTTCTTCATCATCAGTGGTTTCAGTATCACTTTGAATTTTGAATAATTCACTCGTTCCAATAGCATTATTGAGTGAATCTATCTTTTACCTATTTGATTCATCCAAGCCTTCCTTCAGCAAGCGGTTTGATTCTTTTAACTGAATCAAACATTTTCCATACACAGTTCCACACTGAGGAATACCACCTGACTTTTGATTCTTCTTTGATGTTTTTCCCTTTTCCATGGCTCACCGAGATAAGAGCAGACTGATTCTTTAAACACACAGATCGACTACACCAAGTCAGAGCAAAAATTTATAATAAAAGAAACCTTCCCTCTGATACAAATTGTTAGGGCCAATAGAGGCATATATACCCTGAGGGGGGGGGGGGTGAATCAGGGTATGGATATTATTTATCAAAGTTCTTCTTGCACCACTGGATCTTGACCTATTTGTTACAAGGGTCACTTTGTTTTCACTTGTGTGTATTTTATGATCACTTACATTCTTATTTATTTGATGATGATGCTCTAAATGCAATGCAGGAAAATTAGCAGGCTGACGCAAAGATTTTTTCTTGGTTCACCCTCACTGCGCTACATCCAAGGAGCATACGCAGACATGTTGCTGATCGAACCAAATTCCACTAATCTTCACTAGATGTGGATACAAAGTTCGGGCTAGATCACTTCTATGCCCAGGATCACTGCCTTTACAAGGTTTAGGGCCATCTCACTGCTTTTCCAAGGGTCACTCCCTATTTCTCTCTCTCTGGCTCACTGCCGGTGGAGAGGATCACCTTCTTCCTCTTCCTAAGCTCACTTCTCTGTAAAGGGAATAAACTCACAGTTTATAGACCTGTAGGTTTCTTCATTTGAATGAATACATGAATCCTTAACTGTTGATGGATGCTCTGTTATAGTCCAAATTTCATCCACTGATGAATACCACTTTGCCTCTTAACCACTGGTCAATTCACTTTGGAAACACCTTCGCAAAGCACCCTACTTCGCGAAGCTCCCAATTTCGTGAAGCTCAAACAAGCCTTCGCGAAGCTCCAACCTTTTCGTGAAGCTCTATCGCGAAGCACTCTCCGATGAACAGACCTTCGCAATGCTTAGGCCGTCACGGATCTCTTGTCTCTCCGCGAAGCTCACTGAGCCAACGCGGGGCACATGCCTTTCACAAAGCTAGAATAGCCGCCGCGAAGCTCCCCTTTCGCGAAGCACACTGACATCGTGAATCACCTCTGCGAATTGGGAGCAATTGATTTTCTCTGAAAATTATCTCTCTTTCTCTCGAGGGGGTCAGCCTCTATTTATAGGTGATTCTACCGACCCTCGAACTCTTCGCGCGAAGTCAACGCCACGTCATCTCAAATCGCAAAGCTCCAATGTTTCTGCCGGAATTCTGTCCAAACCGCGAAGCACCACGACAATTTTCCATTCGTGGAGCTTCACGTAGTCGCGAAGAATCACCATCAACATACCTTCGCGCCTTTGCCGTGAAACTCCCTCGCAAAGCCCTTCACCGCCGCGATGCGCTTCAGCGTCTGCCATTCGCGAAGCGTGACGTAATCGCGAAGACTCACCACCTCCATTCTTCTGGTCTTCGCGAAATCCAAACCATGCGTCCTATCTTCGCAAAATTGATGCCTATGCCATATTAAATTATGATATTCATGGAAATCCACTTTTCGCGATGCTCACCAAACTCCAAATTTTGGACCCCAAAAATTTGGCAAACACTGGAAAACGGTGCCACCTTGTACTGCTCTTTTGTACCGCCTCCAGATCGTCCTTTCCTTTGTCATCGTTCTTTGTCCACAAGGATTGTCAACAACTTCTTGGGAACTCGACAAATATCCATGAAAACCTTCTTTGTCAACAAACACAATCAACCTAAAAATACTGCAATGTTACCTTGAGGGATTTTTTCCCAACATTTATCCATTAGAGAGACACTTTATTAGTCTGGTTTTTAAATCTATTATTAGTAATTTTCAAACCACTAAGAAATTCCTCCTGATCATCCTCTTTGATTTACATTAATTGTTTTACTTCTTTAAATTTGAGCATACTTTATTTTAACATCCATTGATATTTTTTCAAAATGGTGGTTTTATGTATGTTCTATAATATCTTATTTTGTCATTGTAATGGATTATGTGAGTATTTTTTTAATGATACATGAGGAATCCTTATTTTCATTCCAACTTCATAATCACCAGACAACATGAATATTTTTTTATTTGAGATTATTTATAAATCATACATTTATGTATCGTTTATTAATATTAGAGGAGTATATAATATTGTAACCTTGATCTTTTTATATTAATACCTACCTCTTCACCCTATTTATCACAAATATAACATCCCATGATAAAATCAAAAAATATATATTCTTTTCATAATTGATATGTGGTTTTAGTAGATATTCCCCCTTTTAAGAATATATATTCTATATTAACAATAATATTGTATCTATATATTCCCTGAACGTATCATTGTGATTATAACCATCCATGGGAGACAATTACACTATAATTATAATATTTATTTCTTTTATCCCCTAATTTAATTTCTTTCATCTGGATATATACTAATTTATCTATGGGAGAATATTAAATGTATGGGATATTACACACAACATAAATCTTTTACATAAGTTAGTTAATCCTTAAATCATCATCCATAAATTACCATTCAAAATTATCTAAATGAGAATTACTTTTATTATGAATTTTTTTTATTACTCAACACACTTCTCACTAGGGAATATGTTAGCATTTCATGGATAATTTATTTTTCAATGATTAAATATATATTAGGAACAAGTTCTTCAAGTGTATCATTTTGTTCCATCAATTTCATATTCATTATTGTAATTTAATCCATTGAAATAACATATTCCTCCTTTAATTTATATTTGAATCTTCAAAACATTTATATATGAAAAGTTTTTTTAACCTAATGTATCTAGAATTTCACTACATACCACATGGATTGAATAATATCTTGTTTACTGCATGTAAAATATCAATATTTGCCATATTATGTGATTTTATAATTTCTAGTATCATTCTACAATAATTAAGAGTTGTAATGTTTTTTATTCATATTTTAATTCAACATCTACTGCATATATAGACTCCAATATAAAAGAAATTTATTTTATTTTCCGAAATGGGGGTGCCCAATTTCTTGGTTTTCTTATTCTAGTTATTAAAATTATGTATTAAATATTATATATATTATTGTTTAAAATAATTCATAACTATATATTTACATATTTTATATTCCTCAGTAGTAAAATAAACAATATTCTATTCTTTTAACATAGATTTTATACCATAAAAATCCAACAATATAATCCACAAATAATTCTACGTCTAGTAGTGGACAGTCATTATTTTCACATTTATATCAAAGTTGTCCCTCCATAGCATCATAAAAAATCCATCAATATCCGAATTTCATTAGTCCATCGAAAACACTGCAACATTCCTACATAGAAAAAGCAAACCAATCTAACCATATATCACAAGTGATACTAATATGTATCACTAAATCTTTAATGATCCTCATATTCAAAATCTAAAAATAACTCCAATAATATAATGGATATTTCAATATTATATATATATATCTTACATGAAACTCAAATCCTAAGAATTTATATATTTTTGGTTGAATCCATAGTTGAAATATTTGACTCTATTACCACATTTGGAAATCTAAGACACCCTTCAAGATATTGGTGAATCAGAGTGTTACCAAATATAAGATCTTTCAATTATCTATTTTAGTTTAGATCCTAATCCCACATTTTAAAGACTGAATTTCAATATAACTATTAAAATAATTCACCCATAAAAAATATCATACACTTATATATTATGTAAAACCTATAAGGAAACTTTGATTTTACATGGTTCACATTAACCCAGATATATCCAATGAGAATAAACTTAGTATAAATACTCAAGTTATAAATGTAATATATTAATTCTTTGTTTTGATAGTTTTAAAATTCCATAAATATCATAAATAAGAAAGGTTAATTTATTTTATAATTTATGAGATGTCACTCATAAACAAGGATAGCATCCTCCACAATCGATTAGGTATTATCTCACTAACTCCAATGGGCCCCTCCATTATCATCAATGAAATAGTCTATTTGATGATTATAGTTTATATACATGTAGGTATCTTTTCGATTTATCAAAATGATGGTCACTCTATTACCATAATCAAGACTATTTTTAAATTTCCTTAAAATTCATGATGTGATGCCCAATGTATACAATATTATGCTCCATTATAATAAGGCCATGTATATTTATCATTTTGTTAGAATATTTAAATCAATTTATTATAAAAATTATTGAATAAAAATAAAATCATAGTCTATAGATAAAATAATTAAATAACATGAACATTTTAAATATATTCTATATCTCTTTAATTTTTTTACACAAAACAATTTATTAGCTATAATTTGATATTCAATGATATTATTTTTTGAAAGAACTCAAACACTATAGTATTTATATTCAATAATTCCCATGTTTATAATGACATTATTTTATATTATTCAAACAAGAAATAATCATATCCTTTTATGAACATCAAATAACGTACTCACACCTCATGAAAATCCAAAATAAATTATTCCCACACCATATATTTTATATATAGTAATTTCAATTTTAAATAATTTTATTGTTATTCCTTCAAAAAAACTAATCCATGTGATTGTCAAAAAAATCATCTCATAAAATCTTGGAAACAGACAGACTTCCAAACCATCCATCATCATCATTCATAAGTTATTATCAAAAAATCCTATACACAACCTCTTGGTCGAGAAATTTTGTTAGATTTTTTTTATATAGAATATATTTTCATTAATTTAGTGACATTGGATATCATGTATTTTTATATAATTTTATACCTTTTAATTGTATCTATATGATGGTGTAATTTTTTATTCCAGTCACCCTCAAGTATAAAAAGGAAGATTGGTAACCATTATTTTATAGGAGAAGGGGTCTTCTTAAAATCAAACTATGTATAAGATGACATCCTCACCCCTTGTAGTCTCAATTAATGAATTCCATAATAAATAATATAATATAAATGCAGTTTGGATGGTGTTATGATGTTTTATGGTGGGATAATAATACTAGTTTACTGATTATGATTCATGGGGCCCTTGTTTTTATATATTTTAGAAGTAAAAGGTATTATATCAATATATAACATTGTTACATTTTCAATGGTAATTTTTTGAGCTTTGGGAAATTTATATATTTTTTATATACTAAAAAAGTGTAATTATCTTGATTAATTTTTACGCAAATTGATGCATTATTATAATTTATTCTGAATAGTATTGTTGGTGGGATAAATTGGAAACCAACCATGCATGTTTACACAAATTTCTACATTTATATCAAATTTTTAGATATTTATGAAAGTTTTGGTAGTGATTTTTGAAAATTTTATGGATTTTATATGCTAGGATATACTATCATAGAGTTATAAAAGTGATTTTTAGTTTTTTTGGAGGGTTTGATTGTGTTACTTTTCTATAATAGTTACTATAATAATGGTATTAGTTGTATAAAACTTCATACAAAAGTTATTGACGTGTAATTTACAATGAGATGTCATTATGATATAGTTTTTATTAACTTATTTATTATTTTACATCCTCATACTAGATTATTGATGTAAATGTATTCAGTTTATTAAACATGGAATCTAACACTAGCCACTGAATAGTTGAGTACGGGCTTGGGGAAACAGACTTGATATTCTGGGTTTCTAATGATGATTACTAGTATCATGTTGTGATATATTAGTATTTAAGAATGTGTTTTGGGATATTATTTATAATAGGATCTTATTTTGTCTCATTAGGAAATATATATGATTTACTCATATACCTCATAAAATATATTACATTTGTTGATCAGCCTATGGATATAGATGACCCTTGCTATCCAATGAAATGGTATTTATTTTATATTAATTATTATTTATGTAAAATATGTTTTTGACATTAAGATATAATATGTATTGTTAAATAATGATATATAATTTAGTTTAAAATTATTTGGTGCTCCTCTAGAATTATAATTTTGATAGGTTAAAAGGGGGAATGAAATTTTAATGTGTTAATAATTCCTTTTTCTAAATTGTGTTTATTTAATTTTTATTTATGATGTTATCCTATATGGTTATATCCATTGACTACTATGATCATAAAAGCTATAGTAGTATGATCTAGATCCTCAGTGGGTTATGCCTACACTTTTTACAGCGGATAAGGTATCAAGTTAATCACTTATTATTTTTAGGTTATATTCTTTGTTAAGATATGAGGGATCGATGATGAACCTAGTAAACTAGTGTCGCCAGAGGTGGTCAATATAGACATTCATTAGATACATACATTAATAGAGTATCATGTTCCATTAATGTTTAGTCTTTTATACAGATTAACTTTATATTGGTTGGCGTTTTATATGGATGATCATTGTGATAATTTTTTCCCATGGACCCAAATTTAGTGTTTTTTAAAATGATATTATATTTATGATATGGAAAGTGGATAATTAGTTTTAAATTTCAGCTTTTCAACATAGAAAATCTTGTGATGAGGATATTTCAATTATAGTTTTTTGGTTAATTTGTTATTTATGAAATATATATTATAATTATTAAATATTATATAATAGATTTATATAGGTTCCTAATCCTAAGATTCAGATAAAAATAGGAACATTATGTCTTAGTACAAATTAAATGGTGATTTGGTATGTTAATATAACTGATTGAATTATATATAAAATTTTTTAAGTGATTATATAGTGGTGGAGAGATTAGAGCTGGAGTTCATGTGTCATATTCTTTAGAAACGTAAAGGATACATTGTGATTTTGGTTGAACTCCTTATAAATCTTCTCAATTATTTAGATTTGGTATTTTAATAGCTTATGGAGTTGTTAAAAAACATATTTGATTCTAGTTTTTTCTTGTTTTGTAGTATTGGTAAGATTCCCCATATATAAATGGATATTTGAAGATGACTTCATAGATTGTGACTTTGGTTGGTCTTTCCCACCTACTTCAGAAACATTTATAGAAGCAATTTTTGTTTATATTTGATTTATTTCAGGTTGGTCTGATGATACATGTGGAGTATATAAATTATAAAATAATTTTTGTGTTAATAATCATCAAATATGGGGTATAGGTCTTGGTATTAATGTATTCCACCATTGTGGATTGACTAATAGGGATCATCTTCATGTTTTTTAGATTACTATATTTGATAAGACAATGTGCTGAGGAGTGTGATCAATGTCAATTGGACTATTGTTTCAATGTCGATAGACCTGAAATCTTATTATTACTTTTATATCTAACATATTATCAATTTAATGGAATTATAGATGTAGATATTGGGTTTTACATTGGAATAATCTATGTAGGATTTTAATTCCCTTTTTTCTTATAGGATTAAAGAGGTTTTGATCATACATTACTTTAGGGTTATCTGTATTAGGATCTATTATTAAGCCTTATATAATCATATTACATCGTCCTTCCTATAGGATAGTTATTATTATTGAATATATTTATTTATTTTAGTTTATATAGGGAAGTTTAATCAAAACAAATAAGTGTCACTTCCATCATTGAAGGAGATATAGACTAATAATCAAGTTCATTGTGTTTTCTCCAATAGAATTTTTTTTAATTGTTGATTTTGGAATTTGTTTATATAGATGAATATTTTAAGGATCTAAAACTTTTAAATTATATTTACTTTCATAATAAATGTTTGTTACAAATTATATAATATTAAACATGTACCATGTTAAGAGAAAATGAACTAAATTTTATTATATTAACAATACTCATTACATTAGTCAACTATGAAACCAATTAAAATTTCAAACACTACAACTTGAGAAAAAATATATAAAACATAATGGCTAAAATTTGATATAATGTATCACCCCAATATAATAGAATCACTTACCCCATTGAAACTTCTATATAATTCAAAAGAAATATTAGTGAACAAATTAGTATTTAATGAAAATGTTAATAAAAACATAAAAGAAATTGTAATAAATTATGGTTGAATTAATGAAGTGGTATTTATAGGGTATAAAGGGGAATGTGACTATTGGGATTAGATGGTTATATGAACATTTGTCAATATGACAATTAGTCTATATGAATTTTGGAATCTATACCCTTGTTTAATAATTTTACCGTTATAATAAGTGTTTGTAAACATTAATTACAAATGATAATTTATAAAGAAAGAAGAATTGATGGACTCAAATAGTTGAGTCATACAGTTTGAAGACTATTTTCAGAACATGGGGGAGGAATCATTGCTACGGTTCTCCCTTAACCAAGACCAAGACAATATTCAACAAGTTATGCTTGAATGAAATCAAAATCTATATATGTTCAAGTTAGTTAAAATTTCCACGTCGCTGAAGTTAGTCAAGCCACCCCACAATACTACAGCGATCACACTCCTTACCCTTAGGGAGTATGTTGGTGTAAAAAAGGGTTATGTGTCCATACCTTAGTAACCTAAAGTATAAATAGTTTTTATATAATAAAAAAATATTCAATTGCTCTTAAGAATAGTTTTTAATAATTATATACATTTAATTGAGATAATATTGATAATTTTATATTTGGATGAAAGTAAAACACAATTTTATTTTTATTCAAAATATACCATGTTTTTATAAGAAACTTAAGAATTATGAAATTTATTTGTTTTAAATATATATTCACTTAAAACACTTTGATTTTAGTAATAATTATTAAATAATATTATAAATTGCTAAAAAATTATAAGTCATTGAAATTAGACATTATAACACCCCAGAATTATAAAGGGTTAAATGACTAAATGATATGACACATGTCAACAATATGCATCTCCCTTTTTAGAAGCCTTCCTAATTAGAACTCTGTAGTTAAGTGGGCTTGGACTGAAGGATTGGGATAGGTGACCTTCCGGAAAATTCTCAAGGTGTGTGTAAATGAGAAAAAGGAACACTGGAAAGGGCATGTGTTGGCCTTTGAAGAAATTCATTAGTCAGATGCCACGTTTGGCCATGTGTGAGGCCCTAGGGTGGGGACCACATGTCTGTGGGGAAACTGGTGCAACCTGATGGGCAAGGACCCGACGACCAAGTTAAGGCAGGGTGTCTTTTCTCTCACAGGGGCCTAGTTGTTACATATGGTATCATAGGTGGTACCCAGCCATAAGGGTGGTCTACTGCCTGGGATGAGATATAGGGCCCACAATGAGGATGTTCTGCTCTAAGGGGGTGAATGTAACACCCCATAATGATAAAGGGTTAAATGACTAAATGATATGACACCTATCAATATGGTGTACTTTTCTTTTCGAGAGCCTACCTGATTATAACTCCTAATGATCAGGATGAGTGACCTTCTTGGGTGTTTCTTAGGGTGTGTGTGAGTTAGGACAAAGAATTTTGGAAAGGGCATGTGTTTTCATGTGTGGATAATCGTCAGTTAGATTACCCATTTGGGCATGTGGGTTGGTCATAGGGTGGGGACTATGTTCTATAGGGAAACCGTTGCTACATTGTAGGCTAGTACCTGATGGTAATATTAAGGCGACGTGTATGTGCTATCAGTGGGGCCCAGTTGTTACATAATTTGACATAAATACTGAAATTTTTTAATAAATGAGGATTTTTAAATATAAAAGTTAATATTTTTATATTTAGAGAATTTTACTGATAAAATAAACATCATTTTTGAAATCATAATGTTTTTATTAGATTTGGGTGAATTTATGAGAATTCAGTAAAATACATTATTTTTTCATGAATAGTAAAACATTATGTTTTAGTGTTTCTATATATATTATGATATCTACATATTTATTGATGTTGTAATAATTAATTAACAAAATCTAAAACACTTTTTTATTTTATTAATATTTTTTCCTTTTTTAGATTTTATTTTATTTTTAAAACAATATTTTATGTTCCAAAGTCTACAAATGAAAATTTATTTTTTTTAAACATTACTTTATGGAAAATTTTATATTTAATTCTAAAATATGTATTCAATGATGGATTTGTGTTCTGGAGGACTAAAGTATCATAAAATTCTACAAAATGTCTAAAACTATAGAAAAAAATGGGTAATCCAATGGTTTTCCATTTTCCACAAACATGTTTTCCAATACCTATATTTAGAAATTATTAACCAAATCCTTCAATTTTCCTACAAATACCGTCCCATTTACCCATTTTTATTAACTACCAATCCATATTCCATGAAGTTATGGTTATTGTTTCTCCCATGGAGTCCTGATAAAGTGTCCTCAAGACCCTATGGTTTTATAATAATGTTTTAGGATCAACTCTTCAAGGAAAGCGCAATCCTCACTTCTCGTTCCATTAAATATTTATTTTGGTTGTATTTCTTAAATATGAAGAAAGAAGTTCTCTTTTATACTTTACATTATCCCATTACATTAATAATATTATTTGATGAATGTTATAACCTTGTCCCGTCTCATTTTACCCTTTTCTATTACCATGTTTTATACCCATCACGATGCTGATTTTAATTTTCATACTTTCTCTCTTCCCATTATGAAATTACTATTTTTTTCTCTATTTGGGTGTCAAAAAAAAGTTTATTTTCCTTATTTATTCAATGATATGTAAAAATTAATTTTTTTATTAGAGTATTCACATATGAGAAACCCACACTCCCTTTTCATGGGAAAATTCTGTAATGATCATGTCTTTAAGCACTTTTTTACCATGATTTTGAAAATAAACCCATTATTTATTCTCCATGGTTTATTACTGAATTTTATAATTATTATTTTTTGGATCATATTAATTAAGACATAGGAAGAGTTCACCCTGAGAGTACTCCAATTAATTGGGTAAAAAAAATTATTCTCTAATGATGGATAGTTTTATGATAACATGATGAATAAAAATGATAATTTTTATTTATAAGGCCTTAGTGATAATCCGTGGTGATACTATAATGACTGTATAATTTAAATGTTTTATCGAAATTTCCATGTTATTATTCATGTTCTTGTTATTATGACATGAATATTTATCATTCCTTATCATTATTCTATATGTTTTAAATGATATGTATCAAGATCAAATGTTATATGTCCCTCTTTATTATTCAATTACTGGGCTTCGTGCTAACAAATATTTCTTTTATATATGTTCCCATGATTATAAATTTAGTATACTTAACCTAGATTAATCCCGTTATTGTTAATTTCTAATGGTTTAGGAAATAATTTTTATGTTTTAATGTATTATGTACCTTATTTCCAAGAAACTAAAATTTAAAATTTCTTATGTTTCTATCATTTACTAAAAATTTATCTAATACAAAGGTTGGATTCCATAGTTGGTATTAAAGGGTGGTTTACATATTTTTGGAAGTTATGACTTGAAAAAATTAGTATGAACCGTAAGGAAAAGTATAAATATTGAAAAAAAATTATGATATTTTCATGATGTTTTTTTGAGATATTTCTGAGCAATGAAATCCTTATCTAGATACGAACAAGTGAATGGGGATTTAGCATAGATTTACATTTATGAGCGAAATATGAATTTATATTCTCAATTACAAAAGTGGGTGAATTTTAATTTAAAATATTTTGTTTCTAACCTTACAGAAAACAAGTTTTAACAAAGTTAAACATGATAAATTCATAAGACATCTTTTAGTTATTCTAATTAAACTTGCTAGGTTATGCTTATATAATTTTGAAAATGAAACATTAGGAAAGTTTACAAGGAATATATTCTACCTTAAAGCTTATAGAATCTTACTTGTCAGAGTATAAAAAATTACAAGAAATATAAAACGGTTATACTTTATTCCTTTATAAAAATACAACGGAAATAAACTTGAAACAAAACAAGAAACAAGTACGGAATATTTTAACCCAAAGATTATGGTATCCAACAACCACAGATAAAGGTCCCTTGATTTATACTTTCAAGAATGTATACCTTACCCACACTAGGGTAATACCTCTTTATGAATATCTGAATATTTATCTTTATCCTTGCAAGCCCACGAACATTATGATAGTCGATAACTCTGTCTTCATATCCCTAGAATTCATCAATTGTACACAGCAACAATCAGAGTCACATAGAGCTATCTGAACAAGATGTTCAGAACCGCACAAATCATGAGGGTATCTCTCTCTAAAAATCACTTCCAAAAGATGTAACCTCTAGGTCAATATATTGAGTGTTGAGATCATTCAAATGACTCCTATTTATAGGAACTTCTCCAACGGTCGGTTCCCTCCTCCAATGGTCATATTCTTCCTTGAATGTCGGAGGGAAGTATACATGTGTCACTCAAAAAATGGATAGTGAGAAATAAATTATAACACTTCATTTCATAACAAGTATAAGGAATATGAATAAGCTTAACCAAATATAATTATCAAAGTCTAATTAAAAAATAGAATTCAGAATCCAACCAAATAAACATTCAGAGCCTATAAGACATGGATATTTGGATTCTGTTTCACAATGAGTTTAGAATCTGAAATCTAATTACTTCAAGGTATGAATTCCAATGAATTCAGAATCGGAATTATGAGGAATTTGGAGTCTAAATTATGAGGAACTTGGAGTCTGAATTCTGATGAATTAGGTGTCTAGTTTTGAGGAATTTGGAGTTTAAAATCTGATGAATTTGGAGTCTGAATTCTTTGGATTTGGGAGTCTGAATTTTGAGGAATTCAGAGTCAGAATTAAAAGGAAGTCAGAGTCTGAATTATAATGAATTTGGAGTCCTAATTTCAAATAATTTGGAGTCTTAATTTTAGTGAATTTTAAGTATAAATTTTAGAGAATTCAGAGTCTGAATTTTAGAGAATTCAGAGTCTGAATTTCATAGAATTCAGAGTCTCAATTTCAAAGAATATGGAGTCTAAATTTTAGAGAATTCAGAACATAAAAACAGAATATTCTATATCCAAGGAATTATAAGATTCAGAGGTTTTAGATATAAAACAGAATTTTTCCTCAGTAATAAAATGAGTTAGATTTATTGAGACTATAAAATGAACAGTAAAAACATAGGTAAGGATAAAAAATTTGTTAGAGAAGGAAAATTTTCCATATGAAAATAAGCCTTATGGAAAAATATAATTTTCCTAAAGAGGAAGTGATTTCGGTTTTCAAAACATGGAGAAATGGAAAATTCATAAAGAAACCTTATTGACTCATCAATCTCCCCCTTTTCCGAAACCACAATCATCATTGAAAAAAAGAATATAAAGACTTAGAATTATTATTTATGAACATAAAATATAAACTTATATCCCATTACTTATTAATCATAATGAATCCGTCTAACCCCCCCCCAGGTTTTTAAATCCCTAAGGATCATATTCTTGAATTCCTTAAATATATTTTCATTTTTCTTGCATAAGGAAATATTCTTTGATAACCCCCCCAGATAGACTTCCCCTTACTTAGGGCATTCTATTCTTTACATAGAATTCTTTTTTTATCATTAATTTCTCCCCCTTTGTGATTTTAAAAATGAAATAGAGGGAATGGAAAAAATATGATACCTGAATTATTACTACTATACAACAAAACACGTGAAGAACAACCAAAATTTTCATTATGATTGATATTTTTTTACAAGGAAGGTAATACTACAAAATATCGGAGTTAAGGAAAAAAGTCATCCTTATTTTTTCTGTTGGAATAAACTTCATGAATGTGGTCTTCATCTTTTTACGCTAATTATGATCCTATTCAAAATGCTTGAGTAGGTGATCATGGTCATCATTGTTCTTCCTTAAATATTTGATATTTTTTCCTGAGCCTTATGAATTTCTACTTGAGTTTTCAAAAGCTCTTCTAGTATACTGAGCTTTTCTTTAAACTCAATTCTAAGATCAATTTCCCTTTTCATAACAAAATAAACTAAATTGAGTTTTCTATATAGATCATTTTCATCCTGCTTCCAAGCAGATTGTTCAAGATTAAACTTCTAATTGAAACTAGAAGTAAGATCTTTGATTTTGATATCTTCAATATCAAAAGCATCCTTTACATTATCATTAAAGTATTCAAAGATTATCAGCTATTCAATTGTCTTCTTAGACAACATAATAATTTCCTTGAACGACCTCCTCTGTGAATCATACCTATTATAGAAGGATTTAAAATTGGCCTCAATCCTGAAACATTTGTCCACAACCATTGAAACTGAATCTGATTTTTGATTAAATGAATGTTGAAGCATCTGATATCTCAAGTCAATAATTGTAAATAAAGGAATTGAAGAAACCAATTTCTTTAGGGATTGAACAATAAAATCATAACCCATAGAGGGTAATTCTGAATCAGATTCTCTTGTTGGTGAGGATTCTCTCCCTATATCAATAACCTTTATTTTAGAAGATTCACCAACATCTTTATTAGGCACCATGACCTTCTTAGGTGTATCTGATAACACTTTTATTCCTTTATCATCTCTCAGAATGATCTCAGCAGCCTTTGGTGACTAATGTTCACTATCTTATAGTTGGAATATCTTATTTCACTTATCCTTTTTCTTTTTAGCATCAACTACCAGGTCCTCTTGTTTAAGAAAATAATGGTTTTTACTCTTTTCTTTTGATGGGTTGTTTACTTCTTCCTAACCTTCATCACCTTTTCTTGGGGTATCAATTTTATAAGATTTGTCCTGGGATTTCTGGATTCATAATTTATCATAAGGAATATTCTTCTCATGGTATTCTTCAACTTGCATTATCTTATCATCTTTTTCATCACTTCATTCCTCTTCTTTTACTTGCACTTCCTATGCCTAAATAATATCTTCCTCTTTATCAGGTTCCAAAATTAACATCATCTTTTCTGGAGTCTCTACTGGTACTGATTCATTGAGAAACGTTTCTGGTACCTAAATATTCTTAGAAGCTTTCTCAGTAGTCTTGAGAAAAGATTGAACTATATGAGCTTCAGAAATTTTCTTCTTTTGCTTCTTCTCTTTTTCTTGCTTCTCAATTTCCTCAACAGCCTTAATTTTTAATTATTTTATCCAAGAAGAGTCCAATCCCAAGCTAGGATCTCTTTATTTCATATTCTTCTTATCTATTATCCACTTACCAAAAACTTCATCCGGATGGGCCTTTTTCTTTTATATTTTGAATGAGCTGATTGGGTTTATTAAAATGCATGAGTTTTTTTCTTAGCTTCCAGTTATTTCTTATTTCTATTATTACCACCTTTCATTTAAGTCTTATCTACTTCTATATTCTTGGATAAGTCTTGGATTTCACTTTCAGATAGGTCAAAAAACTCTCCGGACATCCTATTAAATCCAAACTTCATCCTCCCCATGGTATCATCACTAAGCAACATGGCATTGATATTCTTTGGTTTTAAGCTGCATGGGATTTTGAAGGAATCTAGGAAAAGGAATATAATCTTATAATAATAACCATATACATAATGATCTTAGAATTTAGAGTCCCATTCTTGATATTCTAAATTGTAATCAATACATAGTTCACTAGACAAACCATTCTGAGATTCACCAAAAAATCCAAAACCTAAATATCACTCTTCTTCAGGTTATCCATATCATCTTTTATAATAATGAGAAATCCTTGAACACATAACTATATGGTCCTAATGTTTGTAGAGAGATTTTCTATTTTTAGTGTGTTTATATCTAATAAACCAAGTAACTCTAAAGTCATATCCTTATCAAAACATCCTAATATATCTGTAAGCTTGTGGGTGAAAAATTTAGCTTCCCCCTCATACGAAATTCTTATAATGCTTACAGCCAAGTTAAAGGAATGCGAATAAGCTTTCCCATAACTCTTAAAATAAACCATGTCTCTCCCACATTCATTGAAAAAGCATATAGATTCCTAAAATTCTATCTACAATTCTGGATACACTGGATCTTGTTCCTTTGGTTTGGAAACACACAGGCTCTCCCAACCATTCAATGTGATATTCTTCGAAATAAGAAAATAATACTTAGTGAAAAACATCGGATCTAATAACCTCTCTCTATAGATCTTTTATTCATAAATTTAATTTACTGGAAACATTTTCTTCTACGGGGATGCTTATAAAGACATTTGGATTTGAGAATACAGGAAATTTGGAACGACCCTTAAGTAGAGCGGCAGAGCTTCATCCCACAAGAGCTGGAAAATAGATGTGGGAAAACCATAAGGGGGACTTTATATAGGTGTTGAGGTGATGGTTCATATTCATAGAAATATCCAACAGTTAAAGTAATCTTGATAGGATCTGATGGTTGAGATGAAAGCCGAAGAAGGATTTTGGTAGGATATAATCTTTTGATGTTTGAAGGTAAGAATTTGGATTTATGGAAACTGAATCCATAAAAGTTTCATAAAGAAAGAAAAAAATTACCAACAAAAAAAACACAAAATCCTAATTAAGGAAACAAACCTTCCATATTGTTAGAAAAAATTTCACTAATGAGAAAAATTCTTCTTGAAGAAATTTATATTCTAGAAAATTTTCTTAAATAATGAAAATATTGGCTTCGTGATTTTTGAATGTAAATTTTATTATGAAAAACTTTGAATATGAAAAATTTTGATTACGAAAAATTTTGATTATGAAAATTTTTGATTAAAAAAATTGATTACGGAAAATTTTAATAAACAAAAAATTTTATTATGAAAAATTATTATTATTTAAAATTTTGATTAACAGAAAATTTGATTAAAAAATTATGTTAAGGGAACTTCTAATTTCAAAAATTATGATTATGAAAAAGTTTGATAAAGACATGAACCTTTCTAATTTCTTATCGTTATTCCTTATGTTTTAATTGATATAACTCAAGATCACATGTTGTATATCCCTCATTATTATTCACTTAGTGGGATTTGTGATCAGGAATATTTCTTTTATATATGTCCTCAAGATATTAAATTTAGTATAATTAACCAAGATTAAACCCATGAATATTTATTTCAAGTGGTTTTAGAATAATATTTATGATTTAATGTATTATATAACTTATTTATATGAAACTAAACATTAAAATGTCTTCTATTTCTACTATTTACTAAAATGTTCTGTAATACAAATGTTGGATTCCATAGTTGGTATTAACAGGTGGTTTATTATTTTTGGAGGTTATGAATTCAAAAAATTAGTAAGTACCATAAGGACAAGTCTAAATTTTAGAAAACATTCTGGTATTTTGGTGATGTTTTTTAAAGATATTTCTGAGCAAAGAAATCCTTATCTACATATGAACAAGTGGATGTGGATCTGGAATATATGTATATATAGGATCGAAATACGAATGTAGATGCTCAAATAGAAATGGGGGTGAATTGTAATTTGAAAAACATTCATTTATAACCTTAAGGAAAACAATGTTTAACAAAGTTAAACAAGATAAATTCACAAGACCTATTTTAGTTCTACTAATTAAACTTCCTTGGACCGGTAATATGATTCTAAAAAAGAAACATAAGAAAATTCAAGGAAGAATATGTTTTACAAATATATGGATATTTGTACTAATTTGGACTCTATAATACATGGATGATATGTGGATGTAAGCCCAATTTGTTAGCCCAAATTTAAGTCATTGATAATGATATGCTGATGTAATCCCAATTTGTTTTAATTCACATGCATTAATTACATTTCTTGGTCATGTTATACTAACTATTCCTTATCTTGTAAACAAATAATAAGCTAATGATAAAAAAATTATGAAAACCCTTTTCTCCTCCACTATAAAACCCCCCTCTCTCCCTCTTCTCTTCACTCCTATCAAGCCTTCTTCCATGCCAATATTCTATCCAAATATCTCCCTAAGATCCTCCCCCATGTCCAAAATCCCCTAGTCTCTTCAAAATAACAAAACCTCTCCTCTTAAGAGGTTCTTAAAGGAGAAAGTCTCAAGAGGTAAATTCCTCTTTCCAATTCCTTCTTTTCTTTTAAGTCCTTGTCTTTTTGTTTCTTTCCTCACCTCCCTTCTCCCGAATAGTATGAAAACTCCAGTAACATACATGTACTAGAATTTTTTTACACTAATGGGATATTTCATTATCTTCTCTACTTTCACCACATTTTATTTGAAATAAATGAAATCACCATTTGAGATGTGCCAATTTAGCACATTCAGGTACAACGATTTATCAAATTCTATTATTATCATTAATTTTGGTCATGAAAAAATTTGTGTTATGGTTGAACTAGATTATGTTATATGTAATATATTATATTTTTGGGTATGCAATCCTTTTGTACAAATGGTATTAAAATATAAATCAAAACAATTTCTTTGTAATCAAGCCAACCGATTAACAAAAACAGATGTCTCTATGGTTTTATATAATAATTCGATTTCACTCCAAGTAACCAAATTAAATTAAAAACCATGTAATCTCCTAGATGTGAAATAATCGAATATAACATCAATTATGGACAACCACTTTCATCTTACATGTTTATCCAAACATGAATATAAGTGAATTGGTCATTAAAACCATAAGACATGGATATTTGCACTAATTTAGACTCTATAATACATGGATATTTGGATTCTATTTTACAAAGAATTCTGAATCTGGAATATAAATATTTCATATTCAAAATTACAATTAATTAAAAATATAAATTCTAATGAATTCGTAGTCCGAATTCTGAGGACTTCATAGTGTGAATTCTGATGAATTCGGAGTCCTGAATCTGAAGAATTCATAGTCAGAATTCTGAGGAATTCAGAGTCCAAATTCTGAGGAAATTGAAGTCCGATTTTTGAGGACTTAGGAGTCTGAATTCTAAAGAATTTAGATTCTAAATTCTGAGGAATTGGGTGTCCAAATTTTAGAGAATTCGGAGTCAGAATTTCATAGAATTATGTGACCGAATTTCAAATAATTCGGAACCTAAAAACATAATACTTTGTACAAGTAATTATAAGATTATGAGTATTTAAATATAAAACTGAATTTTTTCATAGTAATAAAACGAGTTAGATTTAGAGATACTATAAAATAAACAATAAGAACATAGGTTAGGATAAAAAAACTCTTATATAAGGAAAATTTTCCTTATGAAAATATTCCTTAGGGAAAAATATAATTTCCCTTAAGATAATGTGTTCATGATTTTAAAAACAGAGAGAAATGGAAAATTCATAAGGAACCCTTATTTACTTATTTGTACATAGGTGTAACATGAAAGTCACCACGCTTATCTAGAATAAAATGGGAAATACTACAATACAATAGGCCTTGATGCACTTGTGGTTTGACAAACCTGTAGGATATGTTTGGTTAATTATATTCAATTTATGTACCATTATAAAGGATTTATAGAAAATTTAATTATTATTAGAGTAGATTAATAAATATTTATAAATGATTTTTTAAGACATAAAATCCTTTTAGAATTATAATAATCAAAAAATTAAAATTATAATTGTTATGGTTTTCTTATTATATAAAAATGGTGGTAATGAACAACATAAATGATGAGTGTAATGGATGATGCACTGAATACATTCCAATTAAAGTTGGAATGGTCAAATCTATGAGTATAATGAAGAAAATTACATTAGTTATGAACAATAAATTGATTAAATTTAAGAGACCAGATCATCCTCTATGGGGACAACATTCTGTTCGGTCCTTCTTACATCAACTATAACCTCCTTTATATGGATCTACCCACCTATTGATTATTGAAATATGTATAATCTCAATATAAAAGAGTATTTATGTTATCCATTGTTTAGAACTATATAACGTAACTCTAGTAGTATACTTCATGGGAGGATAATTTTATTAGTGGTTGAATATAATTAAAAACATGAAGCTATGAAGGGATATTGATTCTATAGAATAGAAAGAGTTCATTTGAATATTTTTCAATAAATATTTTACCAATTCGATGCTAATGAAAATGAAAAGTAATTCCTTGAACTAAATTATTAGGAAAATGAATCATTGAGTAGTTGAAAAGTACAATAATGGCTTGATACACATCAATATTTGTTATGTATACTAAGGGAAATGTTTTAACATTCTTCGGTGGGATGAGACCTCATTTTTAGAGAAATATAGCATGTGGATACAATGAAATCTATAAGGAGATAATACAAATATCAATAAAAGATGAATATTATTGTGGATAGATGTAGTGGTTTTGTGGGTCGAATGAGAGGAAGAGATAAATGGATCCAAACCCAAGGATGAAATTTTATAATGTAAGAGGTGTAAAGAATGTAAAACTTCATACATGCAACAATTATGGAAAGAACAATTATTGGATCATCTTTCTTCTGAGCATAAACTGCCAAAAATCTGTAAGAGAATGGCATATTTCCTGAGACTGTCATTGTAACGACACATAAATTTCAAGGAAAAGTTTTTTCTTAAATTCTTTGGAATATTATGAGTCCATAGTTTCTAACGGCACATGATTCTGAGGCCCGGTGTTCCCAGAATCAAATTCTAATGTTTTGTTTAGGTACATTAAATAAACGTACATACAGTTTTTTATATCATTTAAACTGGTGGTTGAAATTGAAATCTTAGGGCACTTATGAACTTGCAGTGTCGGTATTCACTTAAGGTTACCTTTACCGCAGTTTCATTTTATGCGGGATGAAAGTTATAATTTTGGGATTCGTAGAAAATTAAATAAAATTGTTGTATTGTACAGTTTTATTTAAGTGGTTGTTATTTCCTCCAAAGGGGAGTTGGGGTGGGGACCACACCCCACATAATCTCCTATGAGAAGATTTAGTGTGGTGGGGCCCACACAAACCCAAACCCTTTCACCTCCCCTCAAATCCCTTTAACTCCTCTTATGTTTGGACACCTCCCCTCATTAAAGGTGGAGCCTTCCACCTCCCTCCTCTCACGAATGTACCAACTCCTAAGATTAATTAATTCCACTTAAATAATCTAGTTTTGAATTAATTTGAAATGGATACAGAGTTTATAATAATGGGAGCCTATTATTTAATTTGGGATGGAAAATGTACTATTGGCGAGGATCTGGAGAATTAGAAGAAAGGTGATCCTCTCCAGATGAAGAACCTGTTCTTCAATGAAGAACATCTCCAACGAAGAATGAAAATAACTTCTTCCAACGATGCTTTTTCCTCTGACACACCCCGATGTCAAGGAATCTACGTCATCTTCAAATTCGCTTCCCATTTCATGACAATGACTCTTCCTCAAACGTTGAAGGGATGACACCGTTCTCAATGATGTCGTCTACCGCGACACCCGACAACCGCGATTCTCATCTTCCGCAGCTCGTCAACGTGCGACTTCAATTATGAGGTAGGGGGTTTGTATAATTTTAAATTGAATAAATTATACCTTCGTTCTTGTTGAATGCAAGTAATCGTCTATGTCCATTTCTTACTGCGTAAAGCAGATGGTGTGGGACTAATGAACATGGCCTGAAGACCCTCCGTTGTTTCTTGTTTATATCCACAATAGAGACGGTGTTGGAAGAGGTGCTGGTGACGACCGAAGGCGACAATGGAAACGGTAGTCGCACGCTGGCCCGCAGAGGACAGCCGCACTAGGTGCCGCAACGGAAGGGAGACCATGGCCCGCAATCGCGGGCAACTTGGCCAAAGAAGAACTAGACTGCTAAAGCCAGTCGGGCTGGGAGAAACACGACGCCTCCTGGTGCTGCGCTGTGGAGAAGCGCGGGACGCTTCAGCAGGGGAACCAGCCGGCAGGCGACCGGCAGGGTTGAAGAAGGCCGCGGTACCCGAAGGGGCCATGTGGGTGAATAGCGGCCCACCTGTGCGGGCCGCTCTCACTAGGGAAGACTGGCCAGATTTGGTTGGTCGGGCAGGAGGGGCGGCACCACCCAGCGCCGCCGTTTTAGAAAAACCAGGGGCCGCGCCCCCCGCTCCGCTCAGCCTGCTGGATGAGCCGAGGCCAACCACAGGTCGGGACACCTACCGCCAGGCCGGGCCATGCTCCGCCGGGCTGGGCCGTGCCCCATTGGGCCAGGCAGCGCCCCATCGGGCCGGCCCAACCCCACAGCCGGGGTGGACCCGCCGATCTGGGTCGGGCTGACCCGCCAGCTCACTGGGCTCGATGGGCCAGGCCCATTTCTCTTAAACACGAATATCTTCAAGACCGTACGTCCGATTGACGTGGAATCTATGGCACAGAAATCCTCATGAAGACCCAGTCCTTTTGTGATACTTTAAGTGAGTTTTGGAGAAATTTGGAAAATGGACGGGTTTGGAACGAGCATAATTACAACTGATCCCCTGGAACAGAAAAGCCAATAACTCTCAGATTGGGTGTCCATTTGATGGGCCGTCAGTCGTGTTGGGTTTCTTTTGATGAGACAGAAGTTCAGGATACATCATCTTTGGACATCTTGATATTTGATGTATCGAACCCTTTGCTCGAGGAGCGGACCCACTTAGAATCGAGCGTATTGTGTGCGGGAACCCTAGAGATGGTTGCGACTGCGTCGACTACTGTACTGGAATCCTACGTGGGTTCAACAGTGATGAATACCATTCTAGAATCCTCCATGGGTTCGACAGCGATGACTACGGTACTGGAATTCTCCATGGGTTTGACAGTGACGACTACCGTACTGGAATCCTTTGTGGGTTCGACGGTGATGACTAATGTTCTTGTATCCTATGTGGGTCCGACAGTTTTACCTATGTACTTGTATCCTATATGGGTCTGATAGAGTAGTTGTTCTTGTATCATGTGTGGTTCCGACAGCTTAGCTGGTCTTGTATCCTGTGTGGGTCGGACAACATAGATGTATCAGTGACAACATATGATCATCTCTATCGCTATACGAAAGATGTATACCTATGTGAGCTGTGTTTTCACTTTCAATCATTATCATCGATGTGATTGACTTACTTTCCTGAGTGGTCTGGGTTGTACTTGGGCTCGAGATTTGGAGTCGAACTGAGATTGATAACATAGGTATATGTATGGGCATATACCTAAGTAGGGATGGTTGATAATTTGTGGTTGTATATTTCTTATGTGGTTTACCCTTTGTGGATTCTAGGAGACCGTTAAGGGTATCAAGGTACCTACTGAGTATTGTTACACTCACCTCTGCACGAGCTATTCGCATACCTCGTTGTGTAAGAGGCAGACGTTGGATAGCGTTGACAGAGGCAGAGAGCGAGACAGGACTGGATGGTACCCGGAGGTGGACCACATGACGAGGTGGTACACGGAGCGGACCGATAGACGTGGAGTGCTGAGGTAGACATCTATACCTACCCTTCAGGTAGGATACTCGGTGGACATTCCACGAGCTTCCCTTTTCATTTGATGTCCCTTTTTCAGTTGTACCTATTTTCCGTTGTACCTGTACTTTACTGTTGGGCTTGTATTTCCAGCCACTTTTACATTCAACACTACATTTTGTATACAGTTTTCACCTTGTGCTTTGCGTCCAGCTTACTATGTCTATGTGTGTGTTACTATTATAAATGAAATGCCTTCCTAGCTTAGGTATTTACGCCTTTGGTACTAGTCTCCAGACCCTAGCCCATGGAAGGTGGGCTTGGGGTAGTCGCGACATAGGCCTCTAGGACAGGTCATGGCAAATAAATATCAGAGGATTCGGTTCTACCGCAAAACTTAGACTCTGATTATTTTCTATAAATCAATAGTGTTAAGTGTATTGAGTGTCTTTTTCAGTCCATGGAGTCTAGTGTTGGTGCGGCGGCCAACGTATCCATACATCAGGACCCCGACCTCTGATTTCTGACTCAGTGCATGAAAACACTGATTGCGTGTGTCTTTCCTTTGAAAAAGTTTTCATCGTTATTACTTTGTGTCAGCTCACCAGGTATAACTTATTGACCATGGTGCACCTGTTCCTTATCAGGATTCCACTGCGAGGACAGCCAGCTAGGGTTCCCGAGAGAGATTACACGATGACGGCCCATCGAGCAATGAGGCTCCGGTGTAGGGCCCTCTTACTATATTGGAACCTTGAGGTGGTGTACCATCAGGACCACCACCCATTGGGCAGCAGATGCCACCAGCTGCACTAGCGAACGTTGCACGCCGACTGAGCATGTTGCATGAGTTCCAGTGGCAGTGGCCTCTGAGGGTTCGATGCGAGACAGATTACCAGGCAGTAGGGGACTAGATGGAGGCGATTACTGGAGTTTTCCTCCTAGTTGAGAAACTATTAGAGTAGATGTTGATCTTAGCTACTAATATTGTTCAGCGAGTGACCATGAGGATGGTCCTCATAATGATGAAGTTTCCGTACTTGGACCATTTTTCGAGATGGTACCTGCGGGCAGTGTGCCAACAATATCACTGCTCGTTGGTCAGCAGACACTACCGGCAGTACCTGTAGAGGACACTTGTCGGATTAGTTCCTTACTTGTGTTTCAGCACCAGATATCCCTCACATTATGAGGCAAGCCCGACCCACAAGTGGTTGAAGATTGTCTTGAGGAGGTGGATGGGAGTTTTCTTGAGCTTATACAGCTTCGGCAAGACGACATTTCGGTAACTAAGTATTCATCGAGGCATACCGATCTTTCCTTGTACTCAATGTATATGATTCGATAAGTGCTTTAGAGCTCGGACCTTTGAGTGAGGTGTGTTAAAGGATATCCGAGCCAGCTCTTTTTTTCAATGTATTCCTACTTATGTTAGGGTGTTAGATAGAACCTTTATGGTTGAATTTCAATTGGATGAGCCGATACAACCAGTGAATGTTAATAGTTGGAACGAATGAAACTGGCGTCAGTCTTAGATACTTGAGCGTGTGTAACATTTCGAGAAGAGGAAGTGTTATGGACAAATGACTCTGAAGGGCAGTAGACATGGAAGCAGATCTAGGAGAGCAGCATGAGGTGGTGAACATTTTGACATGTTACAACCACTTTCCTTTCTAGTCCCCGCTAGGCTCATTGAGAAGGAGGGAAAGGGAAGAGAGTTGCTGCATGTGGTCAAAGAGTGTGACCCAAGGACTCTAAGAATGATGTGAGGTATGGTCTATCCCTACTTCTAGAGTCCATATTAATAGACATAGGTTCCAATCATTCCTTTCATCCATGAATCGTGTCCTAGTCCTAGAGTTTTCGGTTAAGTCGTTTACTTGACCCTCACTTATGGATATACCATTGGGAGGAGACTCGATAATCCCACATACGTCGATGGTGTGATCTGACCCTTGAGGTGAGAGTTTTGGATGGAACCTCTTGGTGGAAACTTCGAGGCCTTATGAATTTTGTTAGGGTATGGACTGGGAAACCACAGTTCATACACAGATTGATTGTATTAGGAAAAATGGTTGTGGTTTATATACAACATTGGGATAGGGTTTTCCTTGGTCAGAGAAAAGGAAAACTCAGGCAGTATAGGATAGAATAATTCATAAGAGGGTGCAATCGATAACTCAAGAGTCGGCCAGACTTACCTTTGTGCCATACTTCTCCATAATTTCAGCACCACTATCATCTTTGACAAAGAATGGAAAACCCTTCATATAGTCAGAGAGATTACAGCAGAGCTTTTAGGTGCTGAGGTAGCAGTTGACTAGTGCACCCATCTTGAGGCTATCAGAGGAGAGCGTTGGGTATATAGTTTACTACGATGCCTCATGGACTGAACTAGGGTGTGTCCTGATGTAGGATCGAGTAGTGATCATGTATGGTTCACGGAAGTTGAGACAACATGATCAGAACTACTCTACCCATTACCTGGAGTTAGAAGCAGTGGTCTTTTACTTGAAGATGTGGTGGTACTATCTGATGGGTGAGTGTTTTACAGTCTAATCTGACCACCAGAGTCTCAGGTATATCTTCTCGTAGAAGGGCCTGAACCTGAGACAGCGGCGATGGATCGAGTTCTTCCAGGACTATGACCTTGAGAAAGTCTATACTCTTGGGAAGGGGAATGTTGTATCAGATTATCTCAGCAGGAGATTGGAAATTTAGCTGCTAGAAGAGGTGACATATTAGCTGGACGCATTGCAGATATCCTTTATGGATAGAGATGAAGCAGCCTTTCTTCAGTCCCTCACAGTCACTCCTCCAATATTTCAGTGATTTAGGGAGGCACAACGTGGGGATGTTGACTGTGAGACATGACGTGCTTAGATATCCACAGGGCAGACACCTAATGAATTTTTTTGAAGGAGAGGAGAATGTCATCCTCTTCAGAGGACGTACCATGGTACTAGTTGAATTACAAGAGGATGTGCTGATGGAGTTTCACACTTCCCCTATAGAGGTAAATCGAGGAGTGGAGAAGATGTATCTGGACCTTAGACGATAGTACTGGTGAAAATGTATGATGAAGGCTATAGAAGAGTTTGACTCATGGTTCCACACATGTTAGCAAGTGAAGGTAGAGCAACAGGTACCAACATTCTTGGTACATCCCTTAGAGGTCCCAGAGTTGAAGTGGGATGGTATATCCATGGATTTTGTGACTGGTCTTCCATGTACATCAAAAGTATATGACTCTATCTGGGTGATCTTAGACCGACTCACCAAGTCGGCCCACTTCCTACCGATCAGAGAGCAGGGCTCAGTAGAGATATTTGGATGCCTCTACATTAATGAGATTGTACGGCTTCATGGTGTTACATCGACTATCATCTCTGATCGAGATGCTCATTTCACTTCCTGACTATGGAAGGGATTGCAGGAGGCTTTCGGGACACATCTTCTCTTGAGCACCACCTTCCATCCTCAGACGGATGGTTAGACTGAGAGGACCACTTAGACTCTCGAGGACATTCTCTGTGCTTGTGTCCTTTACTTTGGTTGCATCTGGGAGGATCACTTACCCTTGGTGCAGTTTGCGTACCACAACAGCTACCACTCCACCATCAGGATGTCACCTTACGAGGCATTGTACGACTGACCTTACAGATCACCTCGGTTCTGGACTGTCCTAGGAGAGTCAGCACTTGTAGGACCATAGATAGTGCATGCTATGACAGAGTAGGTGCAGATCATCCAAGACTAGATGAAGACTGCAAAGAACATACAGAAGTCCTATGCTAATAGGAGATGGAGACCACTGGAGTTCGAGGATGGCGACCACGTCTTCCTATGGGTCTCACCTCGACGAGGTCTATAGATATTTGGTCGGGGTGGAAATTTATCTCCACGCTTCATCAGGTCGTTCCAGGTCCTCTGCAGAGTAGGCGAGGTGGATTATTTCCTGGCCCTTCCACATCAGTTGCACCGTGTGCATGACGTCTTCCACATATCTCAGCTGAGGACATACACGCATGACCCATCCCATATCATCAACCCTAGGGAGTTGTACATCGATGACATGGCGACATTCAAGAAGGTCCCGGTGAATATTGAGGATCGATAGGAGTGGGTCCTACATAGATGGTCTATTCGTATGGTGTGCATTCGCTGGCAGCACGGGAACCTCTAGGAGATCACATGGGAGCAGGAAGCTCAGATGCGTGCTCAGTACCCCCATTTGATTCCCTAGTGTGTGTAATATCATTACGGGGACGTAAATCCCTGAATGGGGGTAATGTAAGGACTCGTAAATTTCAAGGAATTTTTTTTCTTAAATTATTTGGAATATTACAAGTCCACAGTTCCTGACAGCGCCTGATTCTGAGGCCCGGTGTGCCCAGAATCAAATTCTGATGTTTTGTTCAGGTATGTTCAGTAAATGTACGTGCATGTTTTTATATCTTTTAAACCAGTGCTCGGAATTGAAATCTGAGGGCACCAATGAACTCGCAGCGCTAGTATTCTCTTAAGGGGACCTTTACCGCAGTTTCATTGTATACAGGTTGAATGTTATAATTTGGGGATTCGTATAAAATTTAATAAAATTGTTGTATTGTACAATTTTATTTAAGAGGTTGTTATTTCTTACAAAGGGGGGTTGGGGTGGGTCCCACACCCCACATAACCTCCCATGGGATGATTTAGTGCAGTGGGGCCCAAACGAACACAAACCATTTCACCTCCCCTCAACTCCCTTTAACTCCTCTTAAGTTTTGACACCTCCCCTCATTAAAGGTAGAGCATCTACACCACCATCCTCTCATGAATGTGTGAACTCTTGAGATTAATTAATGCCACTTAATTAATCTATTTTTGAATTAATTTAAAATGGATGGAAAATTTATAATATTGGGAGCCTATTATTTCAATTGGGTTGGAAAATATACTATTGGGGAGGCTTTGGAGAATTAGAAGAAATGTGATCCTCTCTCGACGAAGAACATCATTCTTCAACGAAGAACATCTCGAATGAATAACACGAATAACTTCTTCCAATGATGCTCTTTCCTCGGACGAACCCCGACTTCAAGGAATCTATGTCGTCTTCGGATTCGCTTCCCACGTCATGAAAACGACTCTTCCTCCAACGTTGACGGGACGACACCGTTCTCCGCAATGCCGTCTTCCATGATGCCCGACTACCGTGACGCTCGTCTTGCGCGGCTCATCGACGCGTGATGTCAATTATGAAGTATGGGGTTTGTATAATTTTAAATTGAATAAGTTATACCTTCATTCTTATTGAATGCAAGTAATTGTCTATGACCATTTGTTAACACCTAACACGGAGGGCGAGGGCCGAACAAAACTGACCCAAGGACCCTATGTTGTTTCCTGTTTATATTCGTGATGAAGACGGTGTTGGAAGAGGTGGCGGCGACGACCAAGGGCGGCAGCGGCAAAGGCAGCCACGCGCCGGCCCGAAGAGAATAGTTGTACCGGGTGCCGCGCGGAAGGGAGATTGTGGCCCACAAATTCGGGCTGCTCAGCCAAAGATGAATCGGCCGGATAAAGCCGGGCGGGAGGGGAGAATCGTAGCACCTCTTGGCGCCACGCTGCGGAGAACCGCGGGCCGCTTCGGCAGGCAAACAGGCCAGCAGGAGAATGGACCAGCAGGCGGCCTGCTGGGTTAAAAAAGGTCGCGGCACCAAAAGGTGACGCATGGGAGAACAACGGTCCACTTGTGCGGGCCGCTCGCATTGGGGAAGACCGGTCGGCTTCGGTAGGCCAGGAAGGAGGGGCGGTGCCGCTTGGCGCTGCTGTTTCAGAAAAACCGGGGGCCGTGCCCCCCGCTCCGCTCGGCCAGCTTGTCGGGCCGCCTACCGTCGGGCCGGGCCACGCCCTGTCAGGCTGGGCCGGGCCACGCCCCATCGGGCTAGGACGACCCCTCAACCGGGTCGGACCCGCCGAACGGGTTCGGGCTGACCCACCAGCTCACTGGGCTTGACAGACCGGGCCTGTTTCACTTAAACGCAAATATCTTCAAGACTGTGCGTCCGATTGATGCGCCGTCTGCGACAATGGTATCCTCGTGATGAGAAGGTCCTTTTTCAATACATTAAGTTAGTTTTTGACAACATTTGAAAACGGCCGGGTTTGGCATTAGCATAATTCCAACCGGGCCCCAGGAACGAATAGGCCAATAACTCTCAGATCGGGCGTCTGTTTGATGTGCCATCAATCGCATTGGGTTTCTTTTGATGAGACAGAACTTCGGGATACATCAAATATGGAGATTGTGATAATTGATGGATCAACCCCTTTGCTCGAGGAGCGGACTCTCCCGGAATAGAGTTTGTTGTGTGCGGGAACCTAGAGCAGGCTGTGACTACGTCGACTACCATAATGGAATCCTCTATGGGTTCGACAGCGACGAATAACATACTGGAATCCTCCATGGGTTCGACAGCGATGACTACTGTACTGGAATCCCTTGTGGGTTTGACAGCGATGACTACCATACATGAATCCTCCATGGGTTCAACGGCGATGACTACTGTTCTTGTATCCTATGTGGGTCCGCCAGTTTGAACTCAGTACTTGTATCTTGTGTGGGTCCGACAGAGTAGCTGGTCTAGTATCCTGTGTGGGTCCAACAGCTTAGCTGGTCTTGTATCCTGTGTGGGTCCGATAGCTTAGATGAACCAGTGACTACATCTGATCATCTCTATCACTATATGAAATATGTAGACTTGTGTGAGCTGAGTCTTGACTTTCAATCATTATCATCGATGTGATTGACTTACTTTCCGGTGTGGACTGGGTTTTTCTTGGGCTTGAGAGTTGAATTCGAACTGAGATTGTTAACTTATGTATATGTATGGTCATATACCTAATTATTTTAATGATTATGAATTATTTAATGTATGTGAAAAATTATTAATATGTAAAATGATCAAATCATCTTTATGGATGATTGGGAATGAGAACATTATTGATTAGAACTTATACATACTGATGTATGTGGCCCTATATGTATTGTATCTCAAGGTGTATTTTAGTAATTTTTTACTATTATTGATGGAATAAAATTATATGGGTATGGGTATCCTATTAAACATAAGTAAGAGTTCATGGAAATTTTCAATGTGTTTTAATATTAATAGAAATATGTATTCGTAAAGATTATAAAAAAAAGTTCATGTGATTCATGTGGGCAATATATTAGTAATTATTTTTTTGAATATCTAAGAGATAATGGTATAGTATCACAATACACTTCATCCAAAACACCACAATTAAATTGGGTGTCTAAAAGATGTAATTGGTCCCTATTGTAAATGGTTTAGCTATATTTAAGTCATAGAGATCATTTAATTTTATTTTGGAGTTATTCTATATTAATTTATTCATTTACGCTAAATTTCGATCTATTAAAGTCTACCTAAAACACATCACATGATATTTAGACATGTAAATGTCTCAATTTTTTTTTAATGAAAGTTTATCATTTGGTCTTAATGAAATACATATTACATCAAGTAAATTAGAACCAAAATTAGAAAAATTCCTATTTTTTTTATCAAAATGGGATAATTGGTCTTTAATTTCATAATATATTTGAAAAAAAAGTTTTTTATTCTCAGCATATTATCAGTGATAAAATAAAATTTATTACCTAAAACATTTGTGGTGAAAATTTTAAACATGATAATTTTATTTAAGAATAATATGATGATATGAATGATAATAGATAAGTTCAAATAATAATGGATTATATCATAAAAACACAAAATATAAGTTCATTCTCACCATATATTTTACTTTTTTTCATTGATTGATACCAAAAGAAGAATATATCGTTGATGTGTTGATATACCTATGGATTTCCCTATATAATGTATTTTAATTACAAGTATAATAGAGGTGCACTATCAATCCAAGGTTGAGTAAGTCATTCTCTATATTCACTCACTACTTAAAGGAAGATATTAAATAATTACGTGACATAATGTTCATTCAGATGAATATTTTTAAATTATATCCTCCAAAAAAATGGTTGTTCATCTTGTTTTTTGAAAAGGATGGATACCATGATATACTTGTGGAACATTCCCCTGGAGGAGACATATCATATTATAAAAGGCCATGTTTAGGAACCCATGTAACATAGTCTAAATACCCAATCGTTTTATAGAGGTAACTAGACCATGTCTCTAGGTGGAACATCCAAAAGAATTAGAGTTCATTGGCATGCCAATAACATTCATGCTACACACCTGTGTGAGTGATCCTGTGCAGGCCATCTTACCTACAATACCATTCTATTTACTAGTCCCCAAATTTTACCAAACAAATACACCATGGTTCTCAATTTTTATTAATACTAGGATACACAAATTCTAAATTCATGGAATTCATAGAGACACCAGATAAGATTCACACACACTACTAGAGATAACGATTTTTAAAGTTCTAGAAACTTATTTTAATAGAATAATAAAATTATTGTTAATGTCATAAATGATAAATGGGGTCCCCTTTAATAGCACTAAAAAGGACCTGATAAAGGCCCTCCTTTATCAGTGCTATTTTAGCGCAGATAAAGGAAGCTTTTTCTTAGTGCTATTTTTAGCGCTGATAAAGAACCACTTTATCAGTGCTCAAAATAGTGCTGATAAAGGAGTCCATTATCAGAACTAAAAATAGAACTGGAAATGTTGGCCTTTTCACCACACTAAATTTCACCAATGAAGGGATCCTTTATTAGAGATCTAAATAGCATTGGTAAAGGGCTAGTTGCATGTTATGTGTTATTAATATAACAGCGCACCCACCAGCACATTCACAATAAAAACATGCCACCTACAAAGTGAACACAGGAACAAATAATGAAAGACATGAAGAAACCAGAACACCCAAGGGTTTACAAAATGATGCTATATACCTTTCAGAAAAATTATATAATTATATTTACAATTATTCAACAAATAGTAAAAATAATTAATGTTTCATCCTTTGATATCCATGATCCCCTCTCAAAAATTCCTTCACATGGTATTATTTTCTGAAAAAATGATCTCAACTCCAGAAGTAGTTTCCCCCTATATAAGAAAACAAATATTATGTTAGTAATACTGCAAAACATAATTTAAACATTAATATGAAAGAATACAATAATAAAATGTCAATTTTTAATAAAAAAGGCACATTTAGAGTTATATAGGCCACACCTTACATTGTATTGAGGTGGGGTTGATTCTTACATGTCAAAAATGAGTTTTGGATCATTTTCCTAAAATATCAAAACAATCAGAATGGGTTCTATTGGATTTGAGTTTGTCCCTTGTTTTTTCACTAAAATTAATATCAAATTTAAATAACATATCTAGATTTATACTGGTCACATTGTTCGCCAAATTTAGGAGTGGTTTATTCCCACATGTCACAAATGACTCATGGATCATTATTCTAATGTATCGAAACAATAATAATGGGGTTTCTCAGTTTTTAGTATGAAAGATATGTAATTTTACTAAAATGTAATTTCAAACCAAAAACACTCATTTTGAGTCATATAAAAAGAATTATGAAATGGTTTTTGGTGATAATACTTAATAAACATCACAATGGACTTACAAATCACTCTCCTAAATTATGAACACAATCATAGTGTGTTTCCATTGTTTTCAATGAGTGAAACATTTTGAGAAAAAATATAAATTATAAAATGATAATGGAAAATTTTAGTCATACTAGTCACACCATGCATTGGATTGAGGTGATTTTGATTCTAACACATCAAATATCACTCACGGATCATTACCATAAAGTATCAAAACAATATGAATGAATTTACTCAGTTTTTGGTATGTCACTTGTTCTTTTTTACTTAAATTAATGTCATTTTTAAATTAAAACACATTTAGATTTATACCGGTCATATATTTCTTCATATTGAGGTTTGGTTGAAATCTATATGTCACAAATGACTCATAGATCATTTTCATAAGGATTCAAAACAATCCAAACACATTTGATCAGTTTTCAGAATGTCAGTTCTGTTTGTTTACTAAAATATCATTTCAAATTAGAAACATGCCTTTTAAGTCATATCGGTCACATCATGAATCAATTTGATGTGATACTACTTCATAAATTTCATAAATTACTTAATAATTTCTTTCCCAAATTATAAAGATAGTTAGAAAGTGTTTTCCTTTTTTAGTGAGTGACACATTTTGATCTAAAATGTAAATTTTAAACAAATAACAGACACTTTTAGTCATATTTGTCACACTATGCATTGAATTGAGGTTTGATCGATTCTTATAAATCAAAAATAACTCATATATATTTTTCCTAAATTATCAAAACAATCTGAATTCATTTTCTTGGGTTTCAGTATGTCATTTTTTCTTTTTTACTTAAATTAATGACAATTTTAAATAAAAAGGCATGTTCGGATTTATACTGGCCACATCGTGCATTGTATTGATGTGTGATTGATTCCTACACATCTTAAATGACTCATAGATCATTTTAAGAAATTATTTAAAAAATTTGAATTTGTTTTCTTAGTTTTTAGTATGCCAGTCGTGTTTTTTACTAAAATTATTTTCAATTTTAAATAAAAAGAGACACTTTAAGTCATATTGGTTGCATCGTTCATCATATTGAGTTTTATTTGATTCCTGCACATCAAATATTATATATAGATTGTTTTTTAATGTATTAGAACAATATGAATTCATTTTCTCATTATTTAGCAATCAGTTGTTTTTTTACTAAAATATCATTTCAAACTATAAACAACCATTTTGAGTCATACCTCTCACATCATGAATCAGTTTCTCATGAGACTTCTTCATACACATCAAAAAGAACATATGAATAATTTTATGAAATTATGATGAAAATAGTAGTGAGTTTTCTTGGTTTTTAGTGAGTAATGGGTTTTGAGCTAAAATTTCAATTTTAAATAGATAACGGCGACTTTTAGACATATCGGTCACACCGTCTGTCAGATTAAGGTGTGATTGATTCCTACACATCAAAATTGACTGATTAATCATTTTCCGAACATATCAAAACAATATAAATGAATTATCTTAGTTTTTAATATGTCAATTCTTCATTTTTCTAAATTTATTGATAAATTATTATATAAATACAAACTTAAAGTCATAATAGTCACACAATTCCTCAGATTTAGGTGTGGTTGATTCTTACACGTAATAGAATACATATGAATCATTTATATAAATTATAAAAATAATAATAATGTGTTTGCTTAGTTTTCAATATGTAAATTTTTATTTTTACTAAAAATACTATCAATTATAAATTAATATAAACACTTCAAGTCATATAGGTCACATCTTCAGGCTATTTTTGTTTATTCATTAATCAAGTATGCTACCCATTCATTTATAGACAAATTTATATCATATTGTGAATAATATTCTTTTTGAAAATAACAGTAGTACTAAAAAATATAAATACCCATAATATTACTAAATATTTTAAATTAAATAGTCATTATCATTGAAAATGCCTCTTTATGGATGCTGGTTTGTTCATGGAATACAATCTCTTTCATAAATTCAAAAACATAATAACCATTGTCTTTATCATTTTTTGTTTCAAACACTAAAAAAACATTGGCAAAAATAAGTAATTTTTATATGTGTTTAGATAGTGAAATATTATTATATATACCCTAATTTTATCCAGTCATAGTACTTGTGATGTTTTTGGTCCTTTTATACTAGATTCATTCCATGATGTAGATGATATTGACACACCACCCTATCATAATAGAATCCTAATTAGAAGATAATATAAATTATATATCAAGATGTTTAGTTTTAAAATGTTGGATGTAGTTTATTAAAAATTTACCAATGCCATGTTTTGTGGTCAACTTATTGGATATCCATGCACTGAATCTACGAAATAAATCATTGGAGTATTTAAATTGACCACAATGAGCATTCAATGATACATAAGAATAACAAAAAGAATATATAATGAATGAAATTAAAATATATTTGATATTGTTAAATTTTATAGTTTTACATATACAACATTGGTATTATGAAGAGCTTGTCATCTATATATTTTTTGTCAACCAATTTGAGTAGGCCTACCACTGTTTTACCCTTTTCTTCAGATTCTATTTTTGTTTGTTCTATATAGGTTATGTGAGGAATAACGAGTCCAAAAAAATTTCATGGGGAAGACCCTTCAATTATTTCTCATATATACGCTTGCGAAAAATATGAAATGTATTCAATCATAATTATCATAGTATATCAGCTTTTGAACAATAAAATCATGAAAGCATTCCTCATGTATACATTTACAACTGATCTACCTATCCAATCATACTCTAGGATTTTAGTTACATTGTTAGCAATAATGAAATCTGGATCTTCCCCTTTGTACATATTTTCATTAAAAAGAATTGTGTGAGTATCACTTTCTTTCGACTTCGTGTTCACATGATCGTGCAATGATAATAATTGTAGATATAGAACGGGTGGGTTTACGGTGCTTTCTATGGATCGTTTAAATCATTTGGTTCATCATTAAGATGGTTTTGAGCCATTTTTCCTTTTAACCCCTTTCCCTGTGTCTGTTTTTAGTAACATTTATCAGTTCAGATCATTTTTCATTAAATGTTGAAGGTTTATCTTGAAAAATAAATTAGAAATTAACAACTCCTTTTGACATGTTTTCTTACAAGTTGTGACGGCCATGCGATGAATGTTTTGATATCCCATTCAACCTTATGAATATCATCATCATTAATTGGAACAGGTAGCTCGGTGCTCTACTCATGGGCTATGTCAATCAACACTTTGACTTGACCTGTTGGAAGTGGTCTGTTGTGTATCATGGCATCCAGGATATTGAACACTTTATCCCTTTCTACAAGGTGATGAGCGGGTGTTGATAGATATAAATCACAATCATTTTTAACTTGAACAATACCAGTACAAGAAAGGAATCGGTGTCTATTATGATTAAAAATTCATAGAAACAATTATTAGAACACTTATTACCTCATCTAAGACACGTTATTAAGGGGAATGTCTTGCCTCCATGCTAATGTGGGTGGGTGGGATATTTTCACAAACGATATTTCTATCTATAGCACTAGAAACATGCATCTCTTCAGCCGGAAGTGTAACTCCAAAATTCTTCACGGTACTTTATTCATCATGTTCATTAGTATAGAATGTATAATATTTAATTATGTAATCATTTTATGATAATACATACACATGTCTTCCATCGTCTATCCATCGAAGTCATTCTAAAATTGAGTCTATAGATTCATCTGATCCCTTAAATATATTGTCCTAAAACCATCCTGAAAACTATGAATTATGTGTATTTGATATCCATTTTTCTTCCCTTGATGGATTCAAATTCCTAATAATTTATTTTCTCGTTTTGACATATGGGTCAACCTCAAAACTGTTATAAAAAATATAAAGTTGGGTCTACTTATGATCTGTAATATTGACTATGAAGACATATATTCGAGAAATCCTTATAATTGTAAGCCGCATAGTGTGATGAGATTTTTTTAGAACAATGCCTTCCAAATCAGACAGGTATTATGTATAGAATTCAATGTATTCCTCAACAATATTTTTCTACACAATACAACCCTCTGGACAACTTCTATTTTTGTAATACCCTTTCAAAATCATCATATACCATTCAATGGGGTACATCCATTTATAGTGTATAGTAATAGGTAATTTAATCTCTTTCACCAAGTGAACCATCAAATGAACCATTATATCAATGAGTTTTTGTGGGAAGAAAATTTCTAATTCATATTATATAATGGAAATTTCTCTTTCCATACTCAGAAAATTCATCAGGTATATAACTTTCCTTCATATATATTTGAATAAGAACCAAATAATAATTAATGTATAACATATATTCTATGGAAAAATGAAACATAATGCTATAGGAATTAGATATTGC
The DNA here is from genome assembly GCA_963277665.1 of Viscum album. Lineage (NCBI taxonomy): Eukaryota > Viridiplantae > Streptophyta > Magnoliopsida > Santalales > Viscaceae > Viscum > Viscum album. Next base: position 517,359,776 of record OY728145.1, read on the forward strand.
ATCAAAATGTGATAGTTATTTGATTTTAGGGCCATTTAATTTAAATATCTCATTGACATGAGGTTCTGGATATTTGATAAATTCCCCCAATGAAACCTTTATGACTTTCAAGAAGTCTAAATACTAATATCTCTTTACCTGGAAAGAGTGTAAGAAGATGGAGGAAGAATAATACATTTTCACCCCTTCACTGGCGTCAAATCTTCCCGTATTCCCATGTCAACCTTGTCCAACCTATTCTTAATTAAATCCTTTGTTTCTTCAGGTGAATTTAAAAACATGTTGATGATGCTATCACATAAAATATTTTCAACATGATTAGCATCAATAATTTTCCTAACATATAGGCAATTCCAATATAGAAATTCCAAAAAAACTGATCTCTTCTTCAAACTATTTTCTGAATGGTTTTTCTAAAATAGTTTACCAAAAGAAGTATCCATAACTTTTACTTTCTCAAATAGTTGATCACGTATTAGTGGACACAACTTAGTACATTCTATTGATCTTCCATCGAATTATGTTGTCCAAGATCAGTACTTACAGCATTGGTGTAGAAATCTGTGATGTCCTAGAAACATGGTTTTTGATGAATGTTTCAACATAATCGACTATGTAATTTTTAATGAAATATCCTGACAAATTTTTGTAAGTATTAAGGTCATTTATCATCCCGTAAAACCTGGATCTCAACATTAAATATTCATTTCTATAAGAATCATACAACATAACACTTGAGTCCCACAATAATTTCAAATCATTGGTCAATGGATCCAAATAATCATCAATATCATTACCCGATTCTTTCAGTCCTAATATAATCATAGATATCATGACGCATTTTTATTTTATGCATAACCACAGTAGAAAGTTATAATTTAGAAACATAACTGGCCATGTACTATGAGTGATGCTTTGAAAACCAAAAGGATTCACTCCATCTGTAGATAACACAAGATGATATTTTCTTATCTCATTTCCAAAATTATGATAATGATGATCGATTCTCTTTAACTGAGGATATTCTGAATGGTGACATAGTTTCCCATTTATATTTCTTCTATCTGCATGGCATGTCAATTCCTTGTGGTCTCTTCACGTCTATATAAGCGCCTAAACATTCAGAATGATTTGAAAGTACCATACAACTTTTTTAGGATTGGATTCACCTTTCTTGAATAGAGAAGAACCACACTTTGGTAATTATTTGAGTTATTTTTTGTCCTTGAAATATAGTATATTGTAATTTGGGTGGGAATGTATTCATCCATAGAGCATACCCATCGAACATATCATTCGTTTGGTGTCATGTGTTTAGCTCAATATCTCATTATCTTCTGGGAGAATTTAATTCAAGAGAGAAAGTAATTCTATAAAACTCATATCACTCCATATATTACCTTCTTTCAAATTATAATGAATTAGTACGGCTGATAAAGCTATATATTTAGTGCAACCACCATACAAAAGAATATTTTCACAAATATTTAACTGAAAAAAATTGGGCAATCAGGATTGTTGTCTTCAATATTCCTTTTAATTTTCTCAATATGATCTTAATCATCATTCACATCTGTTATCACTTCCTCGATATAGTCTTCTTCATTGTCCACCCTTGTAATAATATCATATGATCCATAAAACACATTTCACACCAACCACAAGCTACATTTTATTTTTCCCCAAGTTTATTCCAATATTTACAACATTGATCAATTCTGTGACAGATCAAATGTTCTTCCAACTCCCCTAGACTAACCTGTCTTTAAAAACAATAGCGTAAACACAAAAAAAATTATTAGTTTCATATTAATGATATTTTTCAAACATGATGATATATTTCACTCCATCATCATATTCTCTTATCAAATTATTGGCATACATCGCTTCTTTGTTCATATCCATCCTACTTGATTTAGTGATATTATTATTTAAAAAAATAAATACACAAAATATTGATATAATTTAATGGTTTTCCTAATTATATAAATATATAAACATATAATATTGTGAAAAAAATACAGTTCAAATTCCCTTTTAAAATTATTTTAAAATCACACTCGAAATATAATTAAAAACCATTCACACAAATTCTTCTTTAAAATAACACTTAGTTTTTAAAATATATCAATCAGTTCCAAACACGATTTCACAAAACCATAATTCCTTTTTTTAATAATTCATGACAACTTAATGACCTAAAAATTTTAGTCATTTAAAATGCATGAAATCCCTCAAATAAACCTTTCAAGACACATAAATCATTTTAAAATATCTACTTAGTAATTCTCCTAAAAACATAGATTCCAATAGAGACACATTATAAAAGATACATAGAAAACACCTCTATTCATCCCAATTCAATCAGTGTTGTATGATTCAATCACATTATTTGAAAGGTAGGTTTAGTAATAATAATTTCTATAAGAATCTGATATTGTGCTCCCCACCACTTGATACCCCTTATCCATGATTCCATTGACCCGTTATATCAATTATCTTTCTCCAAAACACCAGAGTCCCAACAAATATGTTCCATAATCAGGGACCACACTCACAAACATGAAACACTCATGATCCAGTTTACTAGAAACACTGCATTATCCAAACGATCCTTAGTTCACACAAAATCAATTGCTTGTAAACCCCAAGAACAATGCATATGTCTCTCACATTAAGTACTCTTGGTTCATTCCTTAAAAAATACACCTAATTAAATCTATAAGAATAAACCCATTATATATTCAGAAATTTCTAAAGTGTCATTCCATTCACACAATGAATTTCCCTATGCCACTCATCACAAGAAGAAACTATTTTTTTTCCAATCCTTTTAAGTACATAATGTATCATGTAATAATAAGAAAATAAATATTGTTCAAAACTAATAGATGTTATGATTTTCCATAGTCCATTTTCTAATTTATTTAAAAATACATTATAAATTACATTATAAATACTAGTTATTCTAAAATTGTTAACATAACTCATATCATTAACCTCTAGAATTAATGTGATGAGAGTATAATTATATGTATGAAGATATTAATTAAATACAAAAAACTCATTCATGAGGTTAAAAAAATTATGTCACAAAATATCCCAGAACCTTTTAAAGACAACTTCATAATGAAAATCATGGTTTTGTAACTTTTATGGCTACATAAACCTAAATGTCATGACCACTTCATAAAATTGAATATAAATAGTTAATAATTCATTCATATAATCTATTAAAGATGAAATAAAATATTAATTTCTATATTTAGATATAAAATTATTCTAAGAAAATATTATTTGATGGTCATTTTAATAATATCATTTTTTCCTTGGAGGAGATTCACCATAAAGTGATTACGGGTGGAAGGATTCATTACATGTGTTGTTTTGGTTATTTGACTAGGGTGTCCAGAATGTGTCTCATGTAACTTTGGACATGTAGGTATAACAAAATATATGTTTCCATCATAACAAAATTTATAACATAATAAAAATATCAATGTATTCCCCTATAATGTAGGATTGTCATAAAAACAACATAAATTTCATATGTAGTGCTTATTCTATTTATGTCATGTGTTTAACCTTTATTGATAATTTTCCTCTGGGGGAGGTATTTTAAAAAACATGAGGTTAATAGAACTAGAAGGTAGAGATATTATGTAATCACTTATCTATAGCTTTACTTCTATGTTATGGTATATCTGGTTTGGGGGCTTCTTTCAATCCAAGTAGGTTATGGAATTTCTTTTACTATCTTCATGTTTCAAGGGTTTAATTTATATTTTGGTGGTGTAACATTATGATTGTTTATTTTTACCAAATCAAACTAGTTGTATCATCTCTATTTTGTATTATACAATCATTTACCAAAAAGTGGTATTAAATCATGGTTACATAACACATGGGGATTATTTTATCAAGACTCGACTGAAAGTATTGGTATCAAGACTTCTAGTTTTTCTCTAGTGAAGTTGTTTTATAAGATTTAGTAGAATTGTACTGGTAATAATGTGGTGGTTATATTTAATTGGGTATGTTTTGGATTGAAATTAAATTGTGGAGGATTCAAACTTTGGGGTAAAATGGACTTCCTACTCTTGTAGATTCAAAAGTTACATTGATTTTTAATTAGTCAGAAGTGAGAAGTTCTGTAGAATGGGAAACCAGGAGATGAACTCATTAGAAATTTTTAAAAATGTGTGTCCAAGAGAATATATATTCAAGAGGGAAGAAGGAAACGACTCAACTATATTGAGAATTAATGTTGGATATGTAGTAGAAGGAAGTCTTAAGGAGTATGATTGGTCACGGTTTTCGAACAACAGTGGTTCTAATTAAGAATGTATCAATGTCTAGAATGTGAAGTGTTTTAATCCAAATTTAGGGAGAGAATAATGATTCCTATCAAATGTGGGGGTGTAATATAATAATAGGGATATGTAATCAATGTCTAACAAGTACATGTCCTAGGTCCTACCTAAGTAATTTGGGTTCTCATGCAAAATGAAATGAAGGAGATCAAAATCTATCAAGATATAAATCACATAAAAACTAAATTACATAAAAAACTGTTCATCTCACCTATAAACACCATTCAATAAAACAACCCCTTGTTACCCATGTATGACACATTCCAAAATAAAATAAACCCACACTATATAGTAATAAAAATCCAAATATAATATAGGGAAAATTGTCCCTAATATAGAATATGTGATGCCCTCTTTATGATGGGCTCTACGTGATATACAATTGTGTATTCAAACATGAAGTATGCAGACCTAGAGTATGATAATATAATATATTATAAAAAATTTCATCTACCCTTACAAACATGGGTCCCATGCATTGAAGTCATAAAAAATCATAAATGAAACCATTTCAATCAAAAACATCTAAAATAATTTATTAATTAATTTATCACAAAGGGTAAACCAATTGATCATTTCAAATAATCCTTTAATGTTTATAAAACAGCCCCCCTTTAAAATAATTTTAAAATCAATAACTCTCCCTAAAAAAATTTTCACATCAAAACATTATTTTATTTCATTAAAAAACAAAACAAGATTATAATACAACACACACCATTTGAACCATTTCAAAAATTCTCATGGTCATTTCACAAAGTCATAATACATGAACATATTCCATTTCAATCATGGGAAATAAAATTTAAAAGAGAATTTATTCCAAAATTAAAACGCAATAAAATAGTTTAAATTATCACATGGGTATCAAATATATTACTAATATCATAAAAAATGGATTTAGAAATAACAATAACACTTTAAATGAAAAATGAAACAATTTCATTGAAAATTATTCTTGGAAGAAAAATAACCCAAGGTGAAACATGCCGCCTTCAATGGACACCAAATAAATATTAAAGAAGAACTCCATTACAAGCCCTAAAGTTCCAAAACCCTTGGATTTAAATATCCCATATGATGTCATCATACACGAAGCAAAACTAGAATGATTCATGTAATATATTTATTTTTGTGAGAATTAAGAATCGAGTTACAATACAAAATTATAGACGGCTTCACGATGGTAGGATACAGTGGTAGAGGAGGAGGAGGAGGGTTCACAGATGTGGAGGAGGTCTTTGTAGTGGTAGAGGAGGAGAAGGAAGAGTCGGCAGTCGAGGATGATAAGGACATGACAGAGGCGGCGAAGGGGAGGTTCACGAAGGCAGAGGAGAAATTCGTGGCAGCAGAAGAGGAGGAGGAGGCTGTCGAGGTAAAAAGAGGAGGAGCAGGAGGAGGTGGTAGCAGGGTAATTCTTCCCCAAGAGCTTGGGTGGTGTGAAGGAAGGAGGACACTGTTATGGATCATTTATAAAACTGGCAGAAGCATTTATCAACACTAGCTAAAAAGAACTGATAAAGGTATATTTTATCACAACAAAATTAGAAAGTGTTGATAAAGGCATGCCTTTATCATTGCTCAAAAAGCACTGTTAAAAGGTTTCTTTATCAGTGATAAAATCTAAGTTCTTATAAAGACACATTTTATCATTGCTTTTTTAGCACTAATAAAGTCCTGTCATTAACAGTGCTAAAAAGCACTAATAAAACTATAATGATAAAAAATTATTTATATTCTTATATATATTTAATAAATTACATGTATAATAAATTAATAAATTTATTTATTTATCATAATAAATTTAAATAAATATATATTTCTTTATATTTATATATTTATTTATAATTATAAATTTACAATAAATATATTTTTTATATTTGTAATTACATATATTTCTAATATTTATTTTAAATACATATCTATATTTGTTTATAATTATAAATATAACTATTTTTATTTATTATCAATATTTGTATATAATTAAAAATATATTTATTTGATTATATATAAAATTATATATAAAAATAATAAATATATTTTTTATATATTAAATTTTTTTTAAATAATAAATATTAATTTATTTTGATAACTAAAAAATAAATAAATATTTATTTATATTTATAACAAATAAATATTTATTTATTTATTTATATTTACAACAAATAAATAAATAAATATTTATTTATATTTATAATTATAATAAATATTTATCTATTTGAAATTAAAAATTATAATAAACAAATATTTATAATTTTATAAATATATATAATTAATATATTAATATATTAATTATAATTATTAAATTATTTAAATATATCATATGTTTATTTAAGAATTATAATTATAACTACTTGTATTTATTTATAAATATTTTTATTTAATTATATATTTATAACTTTATAAGTAGTTTATAAATATATGTATTATAATATGATAATATATTTATTTATTTATAGTTATAATTAACTATAAATATAAATTGTATATTTATAAAATTATAATATATGTATTTATTGTAATTATATAATTATATATATATATTTACAATTTTAATTACAAATACATATGTGTAAAAAGTATGTATATATTATTAAAATTTAATAATTATAAATATATTAAATTTATTGATTATTTAAATATATTTAATGTAATTTTATAAGTAGTTTTTTAGAACATAATATTCACATGGGTAACATTAATTACTCATATAAATACATAATAAAAAAATGATCCATCACATATATGGACAATATAAATAATAAGATGGGTGTAATGTATAAATGGACATTCATGATGACACATAACATATATGCACACATGATCAATATATTTATTGACCAAATTCACTGTAAACACATATATATTTAATAATTATACTTATAAATGTATATATTTAAAATTTTTTTTATATATTAATTATAAATAAAATAAATATATTAAATATAACATACAATAAATTTAATGAGTCTAATAAATCTAATAAACACTATAATTCGAATAAATCTAATAAAAATATAATAAATATAATAAATATAATAAATATAAATCTAATAAATCTAATATATAAATTTTTTATTTAATGAAATTTATTATAATATTATAATTATTTATATATGTATATATTATTATAATTTTAGAAATACTTTTTAAACATCATATATATATATATTTGAATTATTAAAATATATATATTAATTATAAACAGGCATTTTTTAATTAACGTATACAAATAAAAATTATTTTTTAATATACAAATAATAATTTTATATAAATTAAAAATATTATTTATTAAAAAAATTATCACTATTAAAAATGGTGCTGATAAAAGGTATACCTTTATGAGTTCTTTTCAATGCGATGATAAAGGGAACATTTATGAGCGCTTTTTCTATCACTGATAAAAGTAACCCCTTTATCAGTGCATTCTGCTTAGCACTGATAAAACAAGGTGCTTCCCCTGCCCTGTTTTGTGGTAGTGACATCTTAGTATTCAACTTACCTTTAGGTAGAACAATTATGCCTAAAATAGAATTGAATTCTCCATTTAATGAGAAAATTTTCTTCTTGACGGTTTTGAGTCATTTAAATATTTTTTGGGGACAACCACCTCCAATGTAAATTGATATTAGGGAAAAGGAACCAAATCATCTAATTCCTTCCTATAAATATGTACATAATGTAAAACCATCCCTTGAGGATACCAAATGGGAGGCCACATTAACCTATTCTTAATAGGGATATATATTCACATTTCCTAATATCACTAGGGTGAACCCTCACCAAAGAATCTATCCAATGGTAAATTATCAACCAGTCCAACTTGTAGGGTTTCATATTCAACATAACATGTGACTAGGATGATACTTAACACTTTACTTCATGCTAGGATAGCCAAATAAACATACAATGTGGTTAGGGAAACACTTAACTCTCTTATTCTAACTTGGGAGATCAATCATCAATGACCCCACACTAGCTTGAACCATCAACCAAGTTTTATTTGCAGGTGAAAATAATTTTTCCAAACTTAATCTAGGGTTTCCACTTCTAGTAACCTCTTTCTAGGGAACCATATTATCAAATATCACTAAATTAGAGAACCAATTCAACCATGTATCCCAAATATGGTTCAATTTTATAGGTCATCTATTCCAATACCATTTGATATATTTAAGAGAATAATGTTTTTTTAAGTCACTAAAATGGATTCCCAAAACACATTATATATATATATATTAGTAAATTATAACTCATTACTAGGTTTCACTCCTCCTGTAATCCTAAATGGCCTTTATAATTGGAAGAAACAATTTTTCATAGTAGAATGTGCCTCAGTAATCATGTATTAACCTGATAAAAGGCATCTACCACATTCACTTCCAAACTGATGGGGAATTAAGAAGGTATATAATCAATTATTATATGGATAATTATGGGCTTTATCATTTGGAAATTAATGAATCCTTCCATATCATAGGCCGCCCACCTTTGTTTACCAGTCTCAATTATCCAATATCTTGGTTACCCATTGGGCCTCTTAATCCACCCAATGTTCTAAGTTGAGATAATGAGCCTTCGGTAAAATCATTGACTATTTTTTTAAGGAACAATTTGAGAAACATGTGTGTAAGACCTAACTCCATCATCATTGGGTAACATCCCCCAACGAGTCCCCACATCTTATTCTATCTAATTACAAATAGATAGCGAGTTAAAATCCACATACCAGGGAATCATAAGAATATCACCCACACATACCCTTCTTGTTTTCTAATATGGAACTGGATGATGAAGAATAAGACTTATAAATATTTTTGGGGGCTATATCCCTCATGTTTCCATTCACCCTTCCTTTTCCATTATTCAATAAGTAGCAATTAGACACATATATGGTCCTCCCAATTATATATAATCACAAATCATGAATTCATTAGTTATATAATACCTATAAATCTTTAATACTCTCAATAACCATAGAGTAATCTCATGTGTAATCCCAATCTCAATCTCAGGTGGTCATATTTACCATAAAGGACATCACAAAGGTCCATATTATCTATGAACTATCCATCCTCCAAGGGCCATATTCCTCATGATTCAAACATCTACATTGGTCTATACTATAGACTAGAAGAAGAAATAAGGACCATCCATATATAAGTCCCACAAAAACTACTACCTGGTACCTTTTTACATGTAATCCATGTAACATGATTTTTAATAGCATTGAAAACATCCTCACTGCAAGACATGAAACCGCATGCATTGGTCATATTATATGACATTAATCTATGAAAACTATATATTTGTGGTTTTTGAGTCTTATTAAAGTAGATATATATGATTCCTCAATTATGTTAAATAAAAAATACCTTAGGACATAGAGGCAAGTTTTTAATTTTTTTCATTTACCTGGTCATGGTTTCATGAACATAAAAGGACCACGATGGCCCTTTTCACATGACCTAGAAATATACCACGTGTCACATTATGATTCACCAAACTACTAGGGTTTTGATTCCATTCATAGTTATACATAGGATGCCCCTTTCATGGTCATGTTACCATCAACACAATACATATTTTATCACAATATATTTATAAATTCCCAAGATGAAATATTTCTATTCTTAGTCTATACCATCACTAATTAATAACAGAAGGTTAGATATGTTGTTATATATGTAGTGGTTTATATTAATACAATGTTTTATTCAACGAATATCATGGTGGTATATATTCCATCATTGGGATTTGATAATGATAAATGTATTTTTATTAAATCTACATGATACACCTAAATTAGGTAATAATTCTCACAAATAGGGTGAGATGAGGCTAAACACTCATCTTCTAAACTAACATGCCCTCCAAAGCATCACAACTAATATCCCAATAACTGTCTTGTACCATACTTATATTTTATGATTTTTTATTAAAAATAATTTAAATTTTTAGATATATTTAATTATACACAACACTATTCTTAGGTCCATTACACTACACAATGAGTTTCTTCAATTTCATGCATGACATGTGACACCGAGTTTCAATAAAACATGAGATAATATTATCATAAATATGATAGTTATAACCAAGAAGTTAAGTTGCTAGTTATAAATTGTATTAAATATATTACGACATATATTTATAAATTTACTACTAAAAATATAAGTATTTATAAAATCATAGTAGTTAATAAATCACGTTTTAGTAATGCAATTATATTCTGAAAATATTATTTTCTTTCTAAATTATTTTTATTTTATGTTATGAAAAAATAATATATTTAATTTATAGATATTTTCATAAATTTATTTGATAATATTAACTTTATTTTTTTAATAATTATATTTAAAATAACTTGTGGTGAATTTTTTTTAATATTGATTTTTCTGTGAATAGTAAATTATATCGATTATTGAAAAACTATCATATTTTTTAAATAAATTAATTAATTTAAATACCTAACTATTATTTAAAAGTGACTTAAATAATATTTACCAATTTTCTATCTAATGAAATTCTTTTTAATCAAAATTATATTTTATTATAGTATATGATGTTTTGGGGATTAAAAAATGGGTTTTTATGAAAACAGTTTTAAAAGGCATAATGTTTCCAATTTTTATTTAATTAAATATCTCCATAATTTGGGAGGTTCAAAACTAATATTATGGATCATATATAAATAAATATTAATTTATATTTATAAAATTATTATTATTATTCAAATATTTAATATAAAATCATCGTGTGCTTCAAAAAATACACTTCTTAAAAAACCATTTTTCATCGCATGTGTTGGTCTTGATTTAAATTAAAAAATTTCCAAATTTATAAAAAAATTTGGAAATATAAAAATAAATATCGTAAAAATTATGTCAAAATTATATAATGTTTAATTTTAGTAAATTTATTAAATTCTTAATTTTTCTAAAGAATGGTGAAAAATACTGAATTTTAATTGAAAATTGATTTTTGTTTTAAATTATTTATAAAGATAACCTATATTTTAAATTTATTTTAAAGAAAAAAATATATTAAAAATATATTAACCTTAATGATTCCACTTAAATAAATTTCATATTAAAATTTTATATAAAAACTGTTTATGCTTTTGAACATTCTCCCCCTCGAATCCCTCTCCCTCATCGCCTATGAGGGAACAATTTTAAATTTACATTTTCCACTTATGAGAAATTATTTTGGAAAAATATATTGAATATTTTTAATAAAATTAATTTATATTATATAACTTATTCATCATATTTTTTTACCAAATATATATAGTTAAAACATTAAAAATTAATTGTTGAGGTCAAGGTAAAAATGGGTTTTCGGAGGGTTGCATTTAAATGATAAGGATTTAAATAACCTAAATAGTTGTCAAAAAGTATTTAATGGATGTATTTGGACCCTATGTTTTCTATGGATCAATAATAATACACTTCAGGGTGTTATTTCATTATAAATACTTGAGTACACCATTTTCTTTAATATAATTACAACTGTGCCACTCACCTATGTTATAAAAGGACACCCACTATCCTATCTTATTCACACATTAAAAAGATTTTGGTTCACCAGACCCTTCCTAAATCAAATCCAAAGTCCCCTCTTATCATATAAAAATTCTTTTGGGATTAAATTCAACATAGGAAGGCCTTTTGTGCAAACATAAGAGGTATACCAAAGAAGAGGTATCATTCTTCAACGATAACTTTTATTTTACTTCATAATCTAGATACATAAATTGATATCAATCCATGATGGTATAATAAAATTAGTATATTAAATAAACTATTATTCTACTATGTTAAGGTAATTATTTAATAAGATCTCCATTCTATCAAATTGGTTATGAAATCATTGATCGTATTACGATAGACTATCGCCTTGTGAATTGATAATAATCGTTTTTCAATTAAAACCACTCACAGTTGGGTAGGATGATAGATATAAATTATCTAAAATATATTTAAAAGATTTGTTTTAACTATTTATTTAATATTTAATTTATATATTTTTATTTTAAATTCCATTGGTGATACGATAAGGTTAGTCATGTGTATGGTGGACTGTCATATGGTGAAATGATGTGAATCATTTTTCACTAACGCATTACAAGGAATATAATAATTATGAAGATATGGATATTAAATGAAATAATTATTATATTAATGAAATATTTATCATGTTGATAATATATTATATCATCTTCTTTCTTACCTTTTCACTCAGTGAAATTTGATAACATCATTCAAGTATGTGTAGACTACCTCCTTTACAAAGAGATGTGACTCTCTCTTTTGATCGCCACACCACAAGAATGATATGTGGAATTATATTTAAATAAAAAATATTTTCATTATTATTTAAATATAATATTTTAAATATTAAATTTTACTTACCTCATTTCCATTATGGTTATTGAAAATGGAATCATCACTCATCCATACGTACGACCTAACATGACAATGATCATAATATTCTTAATTTCACAAAAACAACATTCATTATTGGAATAATAATTATAATTGATGTATAAATATGATATTTATTATGACAACCCTGCTTTTTATTACAACTTAAACATGCTTTATTACATAAAACTTCACTTGATACAACAAAGAATATAGAGAGGTTTAGTGTCTTTGGGGCTTAGTATCATTACATAAAAACTTTAAACATGAAATACAACATCCTTATTGAAAACTTCCTTTACATGACCACTACATTCCTTCGTACTTAGCATTGCATGGGATAACCTGAGGACATGCATAAGAAAAGGGTGAGCTATAAAGCCAAGTAAGGGAGTACACAATGAATAACATGAGGAGTACAATACATGTTAGGCAATAGGCATATCAATAGAGCATAAGAGATACATGAACATAAAGGCATGATAAAGCATGATAATCATAACATGGAAATGTGGCAACAACACTTAACATTGAATTAGCATGAGCCAAGGCTCATTGCACATGAAGCATGAGTAAACCCTCATTGCACTTGAAGCACGAGTAAACCCTCGTTGCACTTGAATTAGCATGAGTCAACACTCATTTCACATGATGTATCATGATACTATACTTTACCCAATGCATTGGAGCGCTATAAAGGGCGCACCCTTCTTAAACATTTCATTTCATGCATAAGTGTGCCACATGGATCATAAAACATGGATTCATAAAACATAATCATTTATTCCACGATAAAGGAATGTGGAATTCATACATGAAACTTTACAATCAATAATTAAACGTGCATAAAGGTGAATACCCTTGATGGAGAAATGGGCATGGTATTCACTACACAATGATATTGGCTTAGAAAATCGGTGTGATTTCGGCAGCGTAACGGCGTGACATAAGAATTCATAAAAAAAGGCTGATGAGAGAGAAATGGGTTCCTCATCATATTTACATGTAATGGACAGTAATAAGGTCATATAGATACATGTCCCAACAATTGAAAAGGAATTTAGATTCATGATACAAAAGTATTGCTTGAATATAGAAGAGGAGAAAAAGGTTCCTTTCGGAATTTCGGCATAGTAACGGGTGTACATGGGAGGCATTTAATGAGAGAGAAAGGGGTCTCCCATCATTCAAACAATAAGAGGGAAGTATGGGAGAGGTGCGAAACCATACCCCAACATTCATAAATTAAATTAAAAGGGAAATACAACTTAAAGAAAATTGACAAAAATGAGAAAGGAAGAAAAACCCTTACTTGGAAGTGTGCTTCCAAAGGCTAGAGAGAGTCTTGTGAGAGGCTTCTTGGGAGCTTGGGGCACCTTGAGAGGATTCTAGAGAGAGTAGGGCAGAGTTTGGACGAACTTCAAGGGCTTTGGGTGAGGAGGAAGTGGGAGCTTGGGTGGGTTTATATAGGAAAGGTGAGAGAATTCTTTATTATTTAGGTTTGAGACCCCTTATATTAAAATAATCCAAACCACATACCATCCCATGGTATTTGCCCATGGTTTCTGGAAAAGGGAAGAGGAAAACAATATTTTACAAGGCCAAGGTCCGAACTTATTAAAAAATTAGGGTTGCTTATGTGGAGGTGAGTCACACTCCCATGGAAATTAATTTAAAAAGGCAAAGTGTTGAATAAGTCTTGAGGGCTCCATTAATGCTTTGAAAAGTGAGTCAAACAAACCCAAAACCTCACTATTTTATTGATAAAACACATATTGGCCGAACATAAGGATTATGGTATTTTATTACATCACCATTGGGTCATTATGATGTCATAAAACACATTATATATTTAAATGGTATTTAATTTTTACCCAAAAATTTGACTGTCTCAGAAAATTATGAAAAATTCACCGTTGGATAATTTCGACGTCCTGATTCCAAAAATAATATTTATTTTATCTAAATAATTTTCTAAATATGTGAATTTTCACTTTTAAAATAAAAACCGACATTTATAAAAAATTCACGGGTTTTGACAGAAATGGCTTTCAAACCTTAATAAAAATTTTATTTGAATTCAAAAAATTATAAGATCATTTATATTTAATAAAAATTAATTTAATATTAATAATAATATTTTATTAAAATATTATTTAATTCAAAAATCCTTTAATTTAATAAAATATAATTCTTAATTAAATAATAACTAAAAACATCATTTGTACTTTAAAAACTAATTACAATGCATCAAAAATGACTAGAAATTATATTCATTATTATATAAAAAAATAATGTACATGAACATGGTGCTACTTATTTGTTACATAACCCCTTAAAATAGCCGCATAAGACCTAAGGGTAAGGTGTGCGATGGTGACAGACTCTTGGGGTTGCTCGGATAACATCGCTCGAGTGGTAATCTCTATCAACTTCCATTTTTCCCGTAGACAATCACGTTCGAGCTTGACTTGATGAATCTCAGCTTGGGCTTGGTCAAGGGCAAAGCCCAAAGATGCCACCTCCTTTCCGAGCTCCGACAAATGGGCTTCGTAAGGGGCAATTCTACTGGATGAGGCCATCGCTTCCTTTGTCTGAGTAGAAAATTGGTTCGTTAAAGGCTTATATTTAAACTACCCAGATGATCACTGTTCAACGGCTATAAAAGTAACGGTCAAAAATCTTAACGTAAAACTTAAAGAAGTTGACATCTTATAAAAACATTTTTCATAAAGAAACATTTAACTGGATCAAGAGGGATTTTCCATTAATGAAAATTTGGGTCGTTACAACATTCCCCCTTAAGAAATTTCACCCTCAAAATTTTCCTTTTCCCACACTAAAACAAATGTGGGTAACTTAGCTTCATCATATCCTCCGACTCCCAAGTTGCTTCTTCAAACTTGTGGTTTCTCCACAACACCTTGACGAGGGGCATTGTCTTATTTCGTAGAACTTTTTCTCTACGATCTAAGATCTTCACTGGTTGCTCCTCATAAGAAAGATCGTCTTCTAATTGTACCACCTCGGAAGAGAGTACATGTGAAGGGTCTGGTATGTACTTCCTTAAGAGGGATACATGGAAGACATCATGCACCTTGGCCATAGTAGGTGGAAGTTCTAGTCGATAGGCCACAGCCCCAACACGATCAAGAATCTCGAAGGGGCCGATGTACCTTGGACTTAACTTCCCTTTCTTTCCAAACCTCATGACATTCTTCCACGGAGATATGCGTAAAAACACCATGTCTCCGACTTTAAACTCAAGGTCTCGTCGACGATTATCTGCATAACTCTTCTGTCAACTTTGGGCTGCCTTGATATGCTGCTGAATGGTTTTCACCTTCTCTACCATTTCTTCAACCATTTCTGGTCCAAGCAGCTTACGTTCACCGACCTCATCCCAACATGCCGGTGTTCTACACCTTTTCCCATATAGGGCTTCATATGGTGCCATTTGGATGCTCGAGTGGAAACTATTATTATAAGAGAACTCAACTAGAGGAAGATGTTGATCCCATCCTCCTTTAAAGTCCATTGAGCACGCTCTCAACATATCCTCAAGTGTTTGGATAGTCCGCTCGGATTGGCCATCAGTTTGAGGATGATAGGCCGTACTGAAGTTCAGTTCAGTATTCAGAGCATGTTGAAGACTCTTCCAAAACTTAGAGGTAAATCTTGGATCTCGGTCTGACACAATAGATAGTGGTACTCCATGCAACCGTACCACTTCCCTGATATATATCCGTGCTAGTTGATCCAAAGAGAAATCCTCTCGAATAGCAATGAAGTGTGCAGTCTTTGTAAGATGATCCACAATAACCCAGATTGCATTGTTGCTTTTGGATGTCCTTGGAAGTCCAGTGACGAAGTCCATGGTGATGTTCTGCCATTTCCATTCTGGTATGGGCAATGGTTGCATCATCCCCTTAGACTTCTGCCTCTCTGCCTTCACTTGCTGACACACCCGGCACTTTGATGTATATTCGGCGATCTCCTTCTTCATATTATCCCACCAAAATTTTTCTCGGAGATCTCGATACATCTTTGTGCTCCCTGGGTGAATAGAGAAATTTGAACTATGTGCATCATCCAAAAGTTCCTTCTTCAGCTCCGAACTTGATGGGACACATAGTCTTTTCCCAAACCGCACAATTCTTTCTTCATTAACATTAAACTCTGAGGATTTTCCCTTTTTGATAGCTTCCACTTTTTCTTGGATTCTCGCATCATCCTTTTGAGCATCCTTTATCCTTTCCAAAAGAGATGGTTGAGCAATCATTTGTGAAAGGATTGATGATGTTCCCTTCTTTATGATTCCCACGTCCATCTTCATCAAGTCTAAGAAGATTGGATCCTTCTCAATTCTCATCATTGATAGAATTGCTGGATCCTTTCTACTTAGGGCATCCGCTACCTTGTTCGCCTTCCCAGGGTGGTAATGTATTGAATAGTCATAATCCTTTATGAGCTCTATCCATCTTATCTAGCGCATATTAAGCTCTTTCTGTGTGAATATATATTTAAGACTCTTGTGGTCATTATATATCTCACATTTCTCGCCATAGAGATAATGCCGCCAGATTTTCAAGGCAAAGATCACCGCCGCCAACTCCAGATCATGCGTTGGATAGTTTCACTCATGGATTTTCAACTGTCTTGAGGCATAGGATATCACTTTATCATTCTGCATCAGAACACATCCTAAGCCCTTCTTCGAAGCATCACTGAATACCACAAAAAGCTCCCCACTTGTGGGTAAAGTGAGAACAGGTGCAGTGATAAGCCTCCTTTTCAACTCCTTGAAGCTTTCTTCGCATTCATCACTCCAAGCAAACTTTACTCCCTTTCGAGTTAGCTTGGTAAGAGGGTTGGACAATCGTGAGAAGTCTCTCACAAATCGTCGATAATATCCAGCTAACCCCAAGAAGCTACGGATATCAGTTACCGATGTTGGCCTCGGCCATCCCTCAATTGCATCTGTTTTGGAGGGGTCCACAGATATCCCATTGCTTGTGATGATATGGCCCTAGAATGGGACCTCCATCAACCAGAACTCACACTTGTTGTACTTGGCATAGAGCTTCTCCTTGCGCAAAGTCTCCAGTACAGTTCTTTAATGCTCCTCATGGTCCTCCTTGGTTTTGGAGTATATTAGAATATCATCTATAAAGACTACCACAAATTTATCTAGGTAATCTCTAAAGACTCTATTCATCAAGTCCATGAATATTGCTGGAGCATTGGTGAGTCCAAAAGGCATTACTATGAATTCATAGTGCCCGTACCTTGTACGAAAAGCAGTCTTGGGGATATCTTCCTTCTTCACCCTTACTTGATAATATCCCGACCGCAAGTCGACCTTGGAGAAGTATTGTGCTCCACGCAGCTGATCAAACAAGTCATTGATTCTTGGGAGAGGATACTTGTTCTTTATCGTGATTTTGTTAAGTTCACGATAATCGATGCAAAGCCGCATTGACCCATCATTCTTCTTGACGAAGAGGACTGGTGCACCCCATGGTGATTCACTTGGGCGTATAAACCCTTTATCCAGATTCTCCTGTAGTTGTTTCTTCAGTTCTTCAAGCTCAACCACAACCATTCTATATGGAGTCTTGGATATTGGTAGCGCCCCAGGTATAAGTTCAATTGAGAACTCAACATCTCTTCTTGGAGGAAGACCAGGAAGTTCCTCGGGAAATACTTCAGCGAATTCCCTCACAATAGGCATTTCATCAAGGGTGGTTTCTTCCTTGGACTCAATCATCTGAGCCAGATATGCGTGCTCATAAGGTAGTAATATCCATGCTCGAGATGATGGAGCTAAAGGAGATTCATCTTCCTCCTGACACTTGTAAAGAATCGGGGGTCGATTCTCCATATGGAGTGTGATTTCCCTCTCCCGACAATTTATGTTGGCTCTATATAAGGAAAGCCAATCCATGCCAAGAATTGCATCAAATTCCACCAAAGGGAGTATGACGAGGTTCGCTGGGAAATTCAATCCACAGATTATAACAGGGGAGGACTTATACTCATGGGATGCAATGATTGCCCCATTTGCCGTACTCACTGACATCTTTACTTCCGTGATTTGTGGTGGTGCAGGGATTATTCTACTAAACTTTTGAGATATAAAAGAATGCGTAGAACCTGAATCAAAAAGTACGTTCGCTATTCTTGAATGAATAACTAGCGTACCTGTCACCACTTCATTGTCGGGGTTCACTTCGGCAGAAGTGACGGAAAAAGCTCTTCCTTGCTGTCTTGGAGGTTGTTGATTGCCTCCGATAACCCTTGGATTAGGGCACTGATTCGCAAAATGACCCGGTTCATTGCATTTGAAGCATTGAACAACGCGTTGAGGTTCGAACGGAGCGTTCCTCCCCTCCTTCACAGCCGTGGGTCCTTCTTGCTGACAGTTAACAGCTAGGTGCCCTTCTCTTCCACACTTGAAGCATTTTCTTGTCCCCCTAAGGCAATTTCCAGGGTGCTTCTTTCCACACTTTTGGCAAGTGGGGTGCTGGAATTTCTTAGCGCCGTTGTATTTATCCATCGGACCACCAGCATTGAAGTCCACCTTCCTCTTCTTGTCCCCATGATACCCCTGTGATTCTACGATCTCCATTTCAACCTTGAGGGCACATCGGACAATTTCCTCATAGCTGTCGAAGTCACGGATCGCTAATGCTTTCCGCAAGCTAGGCTTCAGCCCACCAAAGAAGCGGTCAACCTTGCATTCGGGGGTAACGACAAAGCCGGAAGCGTATCGTGCAAGCCTTGTGAAGTTTGCCTCGTACGCTCCCACAGATTCCTCATCTTTCTGCTTGAGGGAAAGGAAGTCCCTTTCCATCTTAAGATGGAGGGTGCGTGGAAAATATTTATCGAAAAACATCTTCTGGAATACCTTCCATTCCAAAGCCTCGATCTCCTCCTCAGGCTTCGTATTTTTGATCAACGTCCACCATTGATCAGCTTCACCCTCCATACGATAAGCCGCCAGGAGAACCTTCTCTTTTTCAGAGCATTGGAGGATGGAGAATATCTTTTCAATGGAGTTGATCCATTGTTCAGCAATCGTGGGATCGGATGATCCACTAAAAGTAGGAGGCATTTGTCTCATGAAGCTTTCAATAGCGACTTGTTCTTTCTTAGGGGGGGTTGAACGTTCCTCTTGACCAGTGTTTCTATTCAAAACTTGAGTTAGCTGAGAGAGAAGCGTGACAATGTTCGCGATTCCCGCTCCCATTGGATTGGGCATCTCATAAGTACAATCATCACACTGATCTTCACAACGGTTGTTAGCCCGAGTTCTCCTATTACCGGCCATTGGCTGGAATAAAAGGAAAGTTAGGGGTAACACATAAAGGGTAATCCAAACACAAAAGTTGATGACTTATAAATAAACTTTAATCTCTTCAACTCATGAGTCTATAGGATTCAATCCAGGCTTTTCATGATCTTCCTTCTAACATATATTCTTAGGGGCATTTTTCCCTTAATAAGGGTTCATACTAAGATTGTGAATTTATCAAAACATATCCCCCGGGAGTGTCGTAACCAAGAGTGCAGCAAGGCCCGTTGTCGTGCACCAGTTCCCGTTCGAGTCTAGCTCAAAGCGGTGTTTTCGGGTTTTACCCCTAGGATACATCTGTGCCAGAGCCGCCTCTACCTGCTCATATCCAGACAGGGATGTATTTGTTTGATAAAACACTTACTTAGTATTTACCAAAACATAGGGATGTTTTTATTATGCTTAGTCTTGTATCTAAGGCTTTACTAGGGTTTCCTAATCCCAAAAATAACTAAACCTATCCTCTGATACCAACTATGACAACCCTGCTTTTTATTACAACTTAAACATGCTTTATTACATAAAACATCACTTGATACAACAATTAATATCGAGAGGTTTAGTGTCTTTGGGGCTTAGGATCATTACATAAAAACTTTAAACATGAAATACAACATCCTTATTGAAAACTTCCTTTACATGACCACTACATTCCTTCGTACTTAGCATTGCATGGGATAACCTGAGGACATGCATAAGAAAAGGGTGAGCTATAAAGCCCAGTAAGGGAGTACACAATGAATAACATGAGGAGTACAATACATGTTAGGCAATAGGCATATCAATAGATCATAAGAGAGACATGAACATAAAGGAATGATAAAGCATGATAATCATAACATGGAAATGTGGCAACAACACTTAACATTGAATTAGCATGAGCCAAGGCTCATTGCACATGGAGCATGAGTAAACCCTCATTGCACTTGAAGCACGAGCAAACCCTCGTTTCACTTGAATTAGCATGAGTCAACACTCATTGAACATGACGTATCATGATACTATACTTTACCCAATGCATTGGAGCGCTATAAAGGGCGCACCCTTCTTAAACATTTCATTTCATGCATAAGTGTGCCACATGGATCATAAAACATGGATTCATAAAACATAATCATTTATTCCATGATAAAGGAATGTGGAATTCATACATGAAACTTTACAATCAATAAGTAAACGTGCATAAAGGTGAATACCCTTGATGGAGAAATGGGCATGGTATTCACTACACAATGATATTGGCTTAGAAAATCGGTGTGATTTCGGCAGCGTAATGGCGTGACATAAGAATTCATAAAAAAAGGCTGATGAGAGAGAAAGGGGTTCCTCATCATATTTACATGTAATGGACAGTAATAAGGTCATATAGATACATGTCCCAACAATTGAAAAGGAATTTAGATTCATGATACAAAAGTATTGCTTGAATATAGAAGAGGAGAAAAAGATTCCTTTCGGAATTTCGGCATAGTAACGGGTGTACATGGGAGGCATTTAATGAGAGAGAAAGGGGTCTCCCATCATTCAAACAATAAGAGGGAAGTATGGGAGAGGTGAGAAACCATACCCCAACATTCATAAATTAAATTAAAAGGGCAATACAACTTAAAGAAAATTGACAAAAATGAGAAAGGAAGAAAAACCCTTACTTGGAAGTGTGCTTCCAAAGGCTTGAGAGAGGCTTGTGAGAGGCTTATTGGGAGATTGGGGCACCTTGAGAGGATTCTAGAGAGAGTAGGGCAGATTTTGGACGAACTTCAAGGGCTTTGGGTGAGGAGGAAGTGGGAGCTTGGGTGGGTTTATATAGGAAAGGTGAGAGAATTATTTATTATTTAGGTTTGGGACCCCTTATATTAAAATAATCCAAACCACAAACCATCCCATGGTATTTTCCCATGGTTTCTGGAAAAGGGAATAGGAAAACAATATTTTACAAGGCCAAGGTCCGAACTTATTAAAAAATTAGGGTTGCTTATGTGGAGGTTAGTCACACTCCCATGGAAATTACTTTAAAAAGGCAAAGTGTTGAATAAGTCTTGAGGGCTCCATTAATGCTTTGAAAAGTGAGTCAAACAAACCCAAAACCTCATAATTTTATTGATAAAACACATGTTGGCCGAACATAAGGATTATGGTATTTTATTACATCACCATTGGGTCATTATGATGTCATAAAACACATTATATATTTAAATGGTATTTAATTTTTACCCAAAAATTTGACTGTCTCAGAAAATTATGAAAAATTCACCGTTGGATAATTTCGACGTCCTGATTCCAAAAATAATATTTATTTTATCTAAATAATTTTCTAAATATGTGAATTTTCACTTTTAAAATAAAAACCGACATTTATAAAAAATTCACGGGTTTTGACAGAAATGGCTTTCAAACCTTAATAAAAATTTTAATTCCATTCATTAAATTATAAGATCATTTATATTTAATAAAAATTAATTTAATATTAATAATAATATTTTATTAAAATATTATTTAATTCAAAAATCCTTTAATTTAATAAAATATAATTCTTAATTAAATAATAACTAAAAACATCATTTGTACTTTAAAAACTAATTACAATGCATCAAAAATGACTAGAAATTATATTCATTATTATATACAAAAATAATGTACATGAACATGGTGCTACTTATTTGTTACATAACCCCTTAAAATAGCCGCATAAGACCTAAGGTTAAGGTGTGCGATGGTGACAGACTCTTAGGGTTGCTCGGATAACATCGCTCGAGTGGTAATCTCTATCAACTTCCATTTTTCCCGTAGACGATCACGTTCGAGCTTGACTTGATGAAGCTCAGCTTGGGCTTGGTCAAGGGAAAAGCCCAAAGACGCCACCTCCTTTCCGAGCTCCGACAAATTGGCTTCGTAAGGGGAAATTCTACTAGATGAGGCCATCGCTTCCTTTGTCTGAGTAGAAAATTGGTTCGTTAAAGACTTATATTTAAACTACCCAGATGATCACTATTCAACGGCTATAAAAGTAACTCTCACAAATCTTAATGTAAAACTTAAAGAAGTTGAAATCTTATAAAAACATTTTTCATAAAGAAACATTTAACTGGATCAAGAGGGATTTTCCATTAATGAAACTTTGGGTCGTTACATTTATTTTATTCTTTAATCATGGTTATTATGAAACCATGATCATTGTAAGAGGACTGAAAATAACAATGCAGAATATATACAAAAAAATTGTTTTTTACTGAAGACTATATTTTAATATGGAATGGTTTATAAATGTGTAATAAATGGAAATAATTAAATCATATATTCTATGAATTAAATAATTATGGTCCTAGAAAATATTTATTACAAAATTATATTAATTAAACTTAAGGTTCAAATAATTATGATGGTAGTTGACACATATAGTAATGAATTTCCTTCTCACTTTTTTCTTTTGAGACACAAGTCATATTCACAACAGATATCAATTATGTGGTTTATATACATACAATGAGTGTATCTTTTAGTTATTATATATAAAATAATGTGAATTTAAATATTTATATCAGGATACCTATTTCATTGGATGGTTTTTCAAAATTTCCCAAAATGACAATGGATTTTTTGTCTCAATTTACCTTCTTTGAAAACATTGGTCATATAATGCTCATATCTTTTTTTGAGAGGGGTATATAAAGCCCCTTTGAAAATTAAAATCATGAATTGAATAATAATAATTATAATTTTGGACTCATTTAATGTTATTTCATCGTGGGTCTTGTATTTCAAAGTAATCAATGTGGTAATGATTTTTTTACAATCACATCATTTATTAAAATTGTTTATGACTGTGTTTCCAATGATAAAATATTTTCATCCATCTCTCAATAAAATCATGAAATTTCAAATAATCTAATTATTTTATAATAATAAATGATTCTATTAATTTAAATCTTTTAATGAACTCAACATTTCAAAAGGTTGTTTTTAAGGATAACCTTTATTATTTCTCTCATCGATCAAAAACCCCTTTCCATCAAAACAATGTTTTTATTAAAATGTTTTATAAAATATATTTAACATTTTTATAATGGTATCTTAAATAATTATTTAATCATGTTTTCAATTGTTTAAACTTTTTTTAAACAATTCATCTTGTTTTATCCAAATAATGCCCATTTGGATTTCACAGAAAATGATAAAAAAATATTTCTTTAACATGTACCACTAGAACATAATATCCTTCCACCAAAAACATTGATATATTTGATGATTCATTTATAGATTTTCGTGTATGTTTTCAAATAAATTTAATTTTAAAATTTTATATGTTTTAAAAAGTTTTTTTCAAATAAGAAAATTTTTTCCTATAGAAATGTCTTTAATTAATTTTTTGAATATTCCATTATAATTTATCATGTTTAATTATATGAAAAGTATTTTTAAAATTACTTTTATTTTAAAAATATTTTTATTCAACAATATTTGTTTATTTTCTCTAAAAAAGTTACATTGTCTTTGAAACATATTTGATATGTTTTTAATGTTATTTTCAATGAAAAGTATTTCCAAAATGTTTTGTGTTTTAAAAATTGGTTTTCAAATCTGAAAGTTTATTATCTTCAAAACATTTTTTTAATTGTTTTTTTTTGACAGACTAATTATAATTATTCAAGTTTATTTTCAAAGAAAATGGTTTTCAAAATAATTTATGTTTTTAAATGTTTGTTTCAATATATGGCAATCTTCCTCAATAAATGATCCATGTAAAATAATTTTCCATCCACAATGACATCATTCGATGATACATGTGATTTATTAGGGATATTCTTCAATGGTACCACTATTAATTTTATTATAATTATTTATATTTATGATAAAAATATTTTTAAGAAAACCATTTCTCTTACATGGGTTATAACATGATAAAATTATTCTGATACATTCTTATTTTCTGTGGGTTATGATATTATGAAATGATGAAATGATTATGAATCCATTATAATTTCCATATGTTATAATATGACTAAATGTTTATGAAACCCATTTCATTTCATGCATAATTATATGATTATTGATTTAAGATCTAGTGGAATGCAAAATTATAATTGACATTATAAGATGGGTGACACCTATATCTAGATTAATTGCACTAGGAATTATATATATCTCATGGTATATAGATTATAGGAAATGGATGTGAAATATGTTCAGCAAGGGACATTTTCTGTTACGATGGTATTGAGAGTCGAACATGAATTTTATGATTGTTTGCTGAGTGAACTCATTCCACCATGATAGCCTTGGCATTGAGCCTTGAATACTATTGAAATTATTTTTATACTTACTCACATAGCACAAATTTATGTCTTATTACAATGTTATTCTCATATGTATTGTGCTCTTTGATTTTCATATCATTCATGTCTAATTAACTATAAATCTTTATTCCATGACTAATGATTAAGATCTTTGATATGCCGTGTACGACTTTCAAATTTTATTCTCCTGTTCTTATATATTTATTTTTGTTTTATCTTTATGTATCTCTATTTATTAACCATAATGAGAATTTGAGATGACCCTTTCAAATGTTTCTTTTACACATGTTATTAAGGATGTTTTTAAGTAGATTATGATTTTGAAGAGTACTACAGGGTAAGATCATTATGTGAGACATTGAATACCATTCATTAATTTTGAATATTGTGTTCCATGATTCCTAATTTACTAATCTATTGTGTTCCTTGAGAATATATTTGTGCAATGTAATGATTATTCATATAAAATTATGTGATATCCATAAATGATAATCCTCGGTCACTATAATTAGTATCATATAAATTGTTCATTTTTTCCAGGGAAACTAGGATGAGAAAACATTAATGAGATCCCTATGAATATTTGATCGTGCTATGATGACACATCAAATTTATTATGTTTTTTAGTATGATTTATAGTCTAGGGTAGACCCCAGATCATCTCGCAAGGATAATTGATAGGTTAATAGTGTTTATTTTGATAAAGAAGAACAAAAGAGGGGTGGTTTTGAAAAAGGTTTCAAGAAAGTTACTTAATTTAAAGAGTTATAAATTTGAAAGACCAAGTGTATTGTAAAAAATATGAGATAATTAAGTGATAATTTCTATGTTACTATATCACTTGAATATTTCCTTGTTCTCAATTGGTTATTAGGTTTTTTTTGATCCATTAGATGAGGGATGACCAAGATCTCGGTTCCCCTATTTCCTATTAAAATGATGCAAAAAAACCACCCCTTGAAACACCAATCATGTTTTCAAGGTTTGGACCTCATGTATAAAGTGACGTCTACCAAAGAATAGTGAAATCTAATTTATGTGTGAGATAAAGAGGATGGTTGTGTTTTCCAATCAGAACAAACCAATATCTCCACTTGAATCTCAACCTAATCGGTATTGAAATGAGAAGTGTTTGACTTAATCAACCCATCTAAATGCATTTAGATAAGAAAAATATAAATATTAAAAATAATTGAAATAATTAACACACAAATTAAACATAACCAGTAGAATATATGGTTTTGGAACTCTCACATCAAGTATGTAGCTCCCTCGCAATGATCACCCACTATTTAGCTTGACATTGGGAGGGGGAGGAAGATTAGGTGGAACTCCTTATTCATTATTGATACCCTTATATGGATGGGTGCCTCCAGAACTTATAGGGTGAGGAGGATACTCTTATTAGACTCCAAAATTAAAAATCTTCACTTCTAGTTTGAAAAAACAAATGAGGTGCCCATGGTGCCTTTTTATAGCCAAAATGGAATAGGGGTTTGAGCACCCTATTTTTTAGATACCACTTGTGTCTCCATTTTGGAATAGTATAAATCCATATCACAACTTTACCAAAAGATGAATGTTTTTGAAAGACCTCTTGACTCTCTACCTATAAAATGTTGTGTCCATTAGATAAAATTATTGGGAGATATGGTAAAAATACCAAACCAAACATTTGAATTCCGGCAGATTTAGTCTCCTAGATAAAGTTCTTCGGATAGACCACCAGATGGCCAAATTGGGATTTGGTTTCATGATAAGAGTTATATACCATGATATTTTGGATATTAAAAAAATGTTTCAACCCATTTGGATGTAATTAATTCTCATATTTTTCAAAACAGTGAACATATCTCTATGAGATTCCTTGCAGTTTGGCCCATTTTTCTTCTAGATGATCTCCGGGGCCTCCAAATCACCTCCACCTTCAATGGGAATATCAAAAAAATGTATAATTTCCCCATTTAATGGTTATAAAAACAAAATAATTTAATCTAACATGAATTGAAAGTTTTTATTATATTTTAAATTTACAATACAAACTCGGTTTAAAACAATGATGTAAGGGTGAAAATAAAATAGTGAATCGCGGTGTGATCACACCCCCACACCTAAACATTTTCACTCTTGTCCGAAATAATATTTTAAAAAATTATGCATGTATATATTACTAACATCATGAATATTTAACATTTGAGGAATTTTTAATTCATTAATATAATTTTATCAATGCACAAACCACACCAAGGATTTATTCCTAGTGAAAATGGAAAAAGATTTCTCATAAATCATATCATAGTGAAATTAAAAAATATTCATGATACCAAATTGAGAAAGTAATTTAGAAGTGAACCATGACATTATCTCTCCATGAATGTGTGTGAAAACCATTATATTCTATTCTTTCCACTTTCTATCTAATAATTATAGGTTATTTTAGCATTTATTATCTTAAATTATTTTTCCACCGAACCTTCCCTATATCCTTTGAAATAATATTTCAAGTCCCACTCACTTTATAATTCCCAAAATTGAAACCATAATCTCTCTACCTAGATATCCCCATATGTTTCACATTTCGTCACTCATCTCATTTATTTGTTTTTTGTAATTTTAGAAGACGCATTTGGAAAAAATCTCACACTCATCTCTCAAACCTTGTTTGATATCCCCAAGACAATAATTGTAATAGTTATAACAATATCAATTTATGAGGAGGAGTGGTTTTTCACCTAAACATGACCCAAACCATTTTTTGAGGGTGTACAATAGTCATATATTAGGTACACACGCATAGGTCAATCTTGTATAGTAATAAAATAGATCGAATAAGGAACAAATGTTTAGAAATATCATTTTAAGAAGAAAAATATTATCCTAACATATATTTACCTTCTACTAATTATGAAATATTCACAATTTCTGGTTTGGGACAAAAATGTGTGGATATATTAGGGACACATTTTTCTCAAAAACTACTCACATTAGGGTCATCAATCGCCTTAATGGATCCAAAGAGATATAACTATTTATATCATTGACCGAAAACCGATTCACTAAAAATAACTCCCTAATGTTAAATTCATACAAACATTTATTCCATAGGAGCATCAGGTTTTCATCAAATTTTAAATCCAAATGGAATAAAAAATTTTAATATTCATTTTCAGTAAGTTTGTTGATTTGGTGACCATAATGGGGGAAGTAAAAATACCATAAAGAAGAAGAAAAGAAGAATAAAGAAAAAAGATAATGAAAATCATAATGAACTGAACAAGATGGGGAAAATTAAAAATACCATAAAGAAGGTGAAAAAGTGAATAAGGAAAAAAGATAATGAAAATCTTAATGAACTGAACAATATGTGAAAAAGTAAAAATACCATAAATAAGGATAAAAAGTGAAGAAAGAAAAAAGATGATGAAAATTCATAACTGACCCACCAATGAACCCATCCCCCCCACACCTAGAGTGAGTAGTTTCCTCACTGTAATAAAATAATGTATGGGAAGGAAGGATAAAACCTAGATGGTGTTATTGGTATGTTTCTTCTTGAACATGGATTTCCTCCACCGGGGACTCTGAAAGGGCTTCGTGGAAGTTCTTTAGCCGCTACCCATTGACAATAAAGGTTTTATTAGTTTCTTCATTTTGAACCTGGACAACATCAAATGGAGAAAATTTAGTAATAGTTTATGGTTCAAACCAATAGGAACGAAGCTTACCTGGATGCTACTTCCGCCTTTCATTTTATAAGAGTACCTTCTTCCCAATGTTCAATTGTCGATGAAGGATGATATGGTCATGGGCATCCTAGGTTCTCTCCATATAAAACATAGAGTTATTATATACATCTCTTTTAATTTCCTACATCTTCTGAATTTTCAAATTCCATTTATAACCTTCACAAAAAATAGTGTAATTACGTTGTTTGATGGCCCTGTAGGCTCAGTGCTCAATCTCATCATGCTGGTGACAAACCTTTCCAAACATAAGCCAAAAGGGTGACATTTCAATGGGAGTTTTAAAAGTAGTACGGTGGGACTATAAATAATCATCGAGTCTAATAATCCATTATTTTCTATTAGGTTGAACCGATTTTTCAAGAATCTATTTTACTTCTATATTTGACACCTCGAATTGACCATTGGTCTATGGGTGATAAAAACTAGACACTCAATGCCCGACCCCATACCAACGCAAAAGAGATTGCATTTTTCATTTGTAGAAATGAGAACCTTGGTCGCTGATGATGAACTTATATAATCCAAACATACAAAAAAATTGGGTTCTCAAAAATTACACAATTGCCTTAGAATCATAAGTCCCTATAGCTCATTATTCTACCCATTTTTATAATAATCAACTGCCAGAAGAATGTACAAGTTACCAAAGGAATTGGGAAATGGCCCCATAAAGTCAATAACCCAGATATCAAAAATTTTATGAAAGAGAAATGGTTGTTGTGGAATTTTATTTATTTTAGAGACATTACCCATTATTTGACAATAAGGGTAATATTTAAAAAAATCATGGGCATCCTAAGAAATTATTGACCAAAAGAGACCAGAATCGAGGAATTTGCGAGTAGTCTATCGGGGACTAAGTGGCCCCCATAAAAAAGAGTGTGGTAGACTATAATGAAAGACTAAAACTTGTTTTCCGGAACACAATTCCTAAGGACATTATGACTACATGTGCGCTAGAGGTAGGTGTCATCCTAAATATACCACTGAGACTCATGTTTTAGATTACTGGCTTGGTTTTTGTTGAAATCAGTAGGAATCAAAGATGCTACCAAATAATTTATAATTTCAACATACCAAGGAATATCATCATGCACTTGGTATAATGGATTATCATGAAACATATCATTTATAGGAATATAGAGGGATGAGTCAATTTACAAGGATGGGGGAATCCTACTGATATGGTCAGCCACCACATTCTCTGCTCCTTTTTTATCTCTAATTTCATGATTGAATTCTTGAAGGGGGATCATCCAGTGAATGATACATGGTTTGGATTCTAGTTTCTCAAGGAGATACTGGAGGGTTGCATGGTCTGAGAACACAATGAATTTGAACCCCAAAATGTATGACCTGAATTTTTCCATGGAAAACACAATGGAAAGGAATTATTTTTTAGTTTTGATGTAGTTTTCTTGAGAAGGTTACAAAGTACGTGAGGCATAGGCAATGACATGTGGATCTCGATTGACCCTTTATGACAAGACTACCCCGACTGCATAGTTAGAGGTGTCACACATGAGCTCAAATGGTAAATCCCACTGAGGTGGTTGAATTACCAGGGGTGATGTGAGACTCCATTTTAACTTATTAAAATATTCCTCACTTTCTTTATAAAAAACAAATGTTTTTCTTTTTGGAGAAATCGAAAGGGGGGGAGTGCAATTTTACTAAATTCACGAATGAAACAACATTAAAATCTATCATAAAATTGGAAAAACCGCACATCCCATTCATTTTTTTGGAAATGTATGGAAGAAATGACATAAAATTTTTATTTATCTACTTGGATAACATCCCCATAAATGGCATGACCTAAAACTATACCTTGTCGCACCATGAAATAAAATTTCTCATAATTTAATAAGAGATTCATTTCAATATAGCAACGTAGGATTGATGAAAGACTACTCAAATATTCATAAAAAGAGTAGAAATAAATAGTTAAATCATTTATGAATACTTCCATGAAATTATCCAAGTAATCTGAAAACATACTAACCATGAATCTCTGGAAAGTACCTGAAGCATTGCACAGACCAAATAGAATCCTTCTATATGAAAATGTGCCAAAGGGGAAGTGAAGGTCATCTTTTTTCGGTCCTAGAGGGCAATATGGATCTGAAAATATCCAAAATACCCATCAAAGAAGCAGTTGTAGGACTTACCCGCTAGCCTCTCAAGCATTTTTTCAATGAATGTAAAAATGAAATGGTGCTTCTTAGTGTGTTAGTTTAGTCAGCGATAGTATATACAGACATGCCAACTATTCTGAACATGAGTTGAAACCAATTCATTGTTTTCATTTTTTTATTATTGTAAGGGATGTTTTTTAGGAACTAATTGAATGGGACTAACCCATTGGTTATGAGATATGGAGTAAATGATTTCAGTAGCTAATAATTTTGTTACCTCCTTTTTCACAACATCTAGGAGCATTGGGTTCAGTCGACATTGTTTCTACCTCACTAGTTTAGCCTCATCATTTAACAATATATGATGTGTAAAAATTGATGGACAAATACCAGGAATGTCAGTAGGTGTCCATCCCAAAGTTTGTTTATACTCCCTCAAAAGTTCAAGCAACCACAATTCATGATCATGAGGGAGTGAACTAGAAATGATGATGGGTGTCTTTTTTCCATTCTCAATATATAAATATTTTAAATCATGAGGCATTTTTTTTTGTTCCAATTCAGGTGGATTTTGGATTGATGGATGTGTGTGTGAAAGTGAGAGGTCACTAATCTCATGTAACTACTTAATGGAATAATCCTCAGATAAGGAATGAGATTTTATAGGCATAGTAGCATCATCGATAGTCATTGGATCCTTAGTATTCAAGATATTATCAATTAATAAACATGCCTGACTCTTTTCTAGACCACTACAAAAATCAATGCATTAATCAATTCCTAGCATTTATTTTAATGAAAATAACTCAGAAAGGGGATCAAGGGAATAAAATGATGTTTTTTCAGGGGAATGGATTACATCAATTGAATTAACATAGAGAGAAGAAATTTCCTCTAAGAGGTACTTCATTGAATCATGTATATTGAAGTGGACTATGTCACCATGAAATTCCATAGATAATTTACCATTGTGGACATTAATTATGGTTTTGGTAGTTTTAAAGAAGTGTCACCCCAATATAATTGGGGCATGTTCATTCATCCTATCATCTTCCATTTTTAGCACATAAAAATCAGCATGAAAATTTAAATTTTTCACCCTCACAAGAACATCCTCTAACAAACCCAAAGGGTGTATTATACCCTTATTTTCTAGATGAACAACTATTACAGTGGGATTCAGTTCCCTAGCCTGCAATGTATATTAAATGGAGTAAGGTATCACATTTATAGAAGTACCCAAATAAGTCCTAGAATTGGAAAATTAATACTCCTCTATGGTGCATATAATAGACAAGGATTCAGGATCATTGCATTTGGTAGGCTGTGATGGTTCTATCAATGCTGAAACATTCTTCTTCAAGATTACCTTCTCATCACCTCAAAGTCTCCTTAGGTGTCTACACATATCCTTTAAAAACTTTTCATATCATTTAATTTTCTTCACAGCATCAATCAAAGGAATGTTAACCGAAACTTTTTTTGAAGTTTCCAATATTTCCTTATCAATTTCAGTTTCCATTTGTTTCTTAGTTTGGGTGTTCCTTTGGGGAAATTGAAGAGGAATGGATGGGAAATGTGACTTATCAATAGACACACTCTTTCCTTTGGAAGTACATCTCCTAGGACATGGTCTTTCAACATTTGGATCATTTTTAATGGTTGGGATGGAGGTTTCCTCAAGAGGGGGAAACTCTAATGGAGGATTCATTTGAATTTCTATTTGTTTTCCACTACTAAGGGTGATGGTACTAACATTTCCTTTATCTCTAGGATTGTCTAATGGTTGGGATGGTTTTTTACCCGACCTGTGATTTTGAATTTTCCCCCACTGAGTTAGCTAGTTTGCTTAATTGGGTTTTTAGGTATTATATGGAAGCTTGGGTGGTTTGCTAAAATTGGAAATTTTTGGCAGCCGTTTGTTTCATTATATCTTCTAGGCTAGGCTCGGGTTTGGGAGGTGTGGTTGGAAAGGCCTTTAGGGTGGTGGATGATTTCTAGGTGGTGGTGGTGGTTTATTAATCTAACACTATTGGTTCCACTGTTGTTGAGGATTATATAAATACCGCCTTGACTATAATCATGTTTTTCTTTTCACCCAAGGATGGATGGATAGTAAGGTTCTTTCCAAAAGGGTTAGTTATAGGGGTGGCCAATAAATATTGCCTCACAACTCTCATAATTGTCTCTCAGTTGGGGGTATTAGTCATAATAGTGGGTATCAGAAGAGAATATTCCAAAATGGATGGGAGGAGGAGATTGATATTACCCTTAAGATAGAGAGGATTTTTGTAAAAGGGTACATACCTCTTCAAACTCGGTGTCTACCTTCTTCTCAAATTCGGTCCTTTCACCTCATGGACACCTCAAATGTGTACACTAGACCTTGTAATGAATTGTTGAGTGTTTTTATCAATGTTATCAATCTGGTTTCTTATAGAGATTTGGGTTTTATCTATTAGTGCACCACCTAAAGCAGCATCAATCATGTTCGATCAATTGTAATTAAACATTCCTAAAAATATTGTATTAAAATTTTATTGCTTATTTGGATGTGTGGACAACTTGAACATAATATTTTAATTCTTTCCCAATATTCATGATGTGTTTCCCTTTAAGATTGTTTTATACCACATATATCTTTTTTTTGTTGCATTTCGAGATGTTGGGAAATATTTTTCAATAAAAAGGTGTTTCATGTCCACCTACCCTCTTATTGGGGAATTTACATAATATAAACAATATTTCTCTATATCGTCTAATGAAAATGGAAATTTCCTAAGCATTACTTGTTCTTCATCCACATTTGTAGGTTTTAATTTATCACACAATATGAAATTATTTTAAATGATTATGTGGAACCTCTCCAAGAAGTCCATGGAACCTTGGTAATAGATAAATTAGACATGATTTTAGTTAAAAATTGGGTACCTCGCCTTATAATTGAATGTATGTGGTTTGGACATTGACATCAAGTGAGGTTAGTTATTTTAGTGTTCTATTTTTTCTGCCATGTTATAGATGTTTATTTTAGTTTTGATGTTGGTTCCAAAATAAGAAGATGAAGGATCAAGATGATTGTTTTTGTCTTGTGTGTCATCCTTTAAAGGGTTATTTTGTGCGTCTCGAGGTTGCTGACAAAAGATCCTCTCTGGTTTGGGTTTGAAAGGTGGTAATTCTTCCAAATTAAAACACATCATTCACAAAACCTACACAATAAATAAATAAAAACACAAAAATATAGGTAAAGGTATAAGATAAAACAAATAATATTCACAAAAATTTACAAATATTTTATCAAAAAAATGCACTAACACCATAGTGCTCCCCGAAAATAGGGCCAAAATTTTACCATGCTATCCTGACACGTCAAATTGATTATGTTTTTATAGTTGACATATATTCTTGGGCAGACCCTTGGTCACATATCAAGAAGCATTGATAGATTTTTAGTGTCTATTTTTTATAAGAAGAACGAAAGATGGGGTGGTTTTGAAAATAGTTTCAAGAAAGTAATTTAATTTGAAGAGATATATATTTGAAAAACCAAGTGTATTGTGAAAAATATAAGATAAATAAGTGATCATTTCTAAGTTACTAAAGAACTTTATGAGTTCCTTTTTCTCAATTCGTTATTAGGTTTTTTTGTAATCCTTTGGTTGAGGGATGACCAAGATCTTAGTTTCCCTTTTTCATCTTAAAATGATGCACAATGAACCACCCCTTCACACAACAATCATATTGTCAGGGTCTGTACCTCAAGAATAGAGTGAGTTCTACAAAATAATACCGAAATCTCATGTATGTGTGAGAGAAAAATGACGCTTTTTCTATATAATCATAACAACCCAAGATCCCAACTTGAGTCTCAACCCCATTGGTATTGAAATGAGATGTGTTTCACTTAATTAAACCAAATTAATGAATTAAAAGAATAATATTATAAATATTAAACATAAGTAAAATAATTCACATAAAAAATATTCAAAACTAGTAGAATATATGGTGTTGGAAATCCCTCTTCAAGTGTGTATCTCCCCCCACAATGATCTCCCACTGTTTAGCTCGACATCGGGAGGAGGAAGAATCTTGGGTGGAACTCCTTCTTCATTATTGAACCCTCTATGAATATAGGGGCCTCTATAACCTATATGATGAGTATGAGACTCTTCTAGGACTAAAAAATGTCATATCATCATTCTTTTTTGATAATAAAAATGAGGTGCCCATGGTGCCTTCTTATAGCCAAATTGGAACATGGTTTTGAGAACCCTATTTTTTCTGATACAACTTGTGTCTTGGTTTTTTAATAGTATAAAATCATATCATGACTTGACCAAGAGATAAGAGTTGTTTTCCGGCCTCTTGAATGTATCCTTGTCAAATTTAGGGGCTATTAGACTACTAGACTGGGATATATGGTCAAAAGACCAAACCAGACTTTTAAATTCAGGCAGATTCTGTCCCCTAGACTGAATGGTTCGGATGGGCCACCAGATCACCAAATTGGGGTTTGGTTCCTTGATAGGAGTTGTATACCTTGATATTTTTGAGCTTACCACAAATTTTCATCTCATTGGGATTCATGGATGTCTCTTACATCTCAAAATAGTGGACAAATGTCCATGGGATGCCATGCAGTTTGGCCCATTTGTCTTCTAGATGATCTTCAAGGCCTCCAAATCACCTCCACCTTCAATGAAAATATAAAAAAAATTATTTCCCCTTTTAACAGTGATAAAAAATTTAATCTATCATTAAGTGAAATTTTTTATTGTATTTAGAATTTACAATACAAATTCAGTTTAAAACAATGGTGTAAGGGTGAAAATGAAATAGTGAATCATTGTGAAATCAATATTTATAAGTATATTTCTCATAATATCTCAAATTATAAGTCTAATGAGGATTAAAAGGGTAAAAATGTTATATAATTATGGAAAATGATAGATAAAGTGGGTTCTAAGAAATTATATCCATATTTAGATACTATATGTTGATGTGGCTCTATAACAAATGTTCCTAAGGGTAATACCTCAAAATATGGTTCATTGAGAATAACTCAATAATTACTAGGTGAAAAAAACATCCTAGTTCCACACCAAGTTTGAAACTCCTATGCAATATTCTTTAGAAATTTTTAAACCCTTTAAAACCCATAATGAATTATTTAAATAAATGGTGACTATGGAAAACCAAGGATAAAATTAATTTTCTATATATTAAAAATAATATTTCATTCTTTTAATATCATTTATGTCATTTTCATGATTATTTTGATTACCATTAGGATTAAAATTTATCACACAATGATTTTTCGTTTTTGTTAAGGGAGGGAACTAGAAAAAACTAGCCTAACATTGAATGTGAGAAATGGTTTGATTATGGGTACTCATATGGTCTGATGACTGAAATGAATAATATTGTGATTATTATTAATCTTTAATCATGATATATTATTAAAAAATATCACCTTAAAAAACTCTCAGACTCAATAAAAATAGATGGATAGAGTTTGTATTGAGGTTAAGTAGTGGAGACTATGGAGGAAGCAATAATTTTGTTCATATAAGAAGAGAATGTGGAAAAATCACATAAGGAAATGTCTTAGAAGAATGGGAATATGTGTTGATTATAGAAAAATGGACACAATGAAAGTAATTTAAAAGAAAAAAAATGAATATTTAGTATAACACAATAGATTGGGATAATGGTATTCCTATGATATCATTGACTATTTAATGTTCCAAATGTGTAATGTATGGGAATAATAAAAATTAAAGTCCTTACAGTAATTTTCATGAAGGGAATCCTAAAGGTTATATGAGTAATAGTTTTTATTTTGATGATAAATATACTAAAAGTAACATATTAATGTAAATAGGTATTATGGAATAAGAATACAAATCGTACTTTAGTAGTTTGATACGAAAGTGGGATGATTGATTAATTTATGTATCTCAATTCAATGATTATGAAATATATAATGATAGTTCGATATAATATTTCTTAAGGATTTGAATGAATATGTCGAATGATGATGATGACTCATAATCTTGATTTAATTGAAATGTGGTATTCATGGAAAAACATTATTAGATTGAATAGAAATCTTAATATATTCATGATAATGATGATGGTATAAATAGATTATTAGTATGAATAATGTAAATTTGATATTATTGATGATCCTGGAAATTATTAATGAGTTATAGACAAAGTGGTTTATTTATGGAGATAAAAAATTATAGTATTTATGGATTCTGTTCAATAATATGTGGTTTAATTTCGATATGAAAAACATCATTTGGAGTGGTAGAACTATTGAAATAAATCTAGTTATTGTTCCTTGAATTAATTATTGTAAACCTCTTACTAATAGTGGGCCTAGAATCATGAACCTAAGATTATTAAATGGTCCCCTATAGTGTAGGATCAAATTAAATCTTTTATAAAAAATATATATTGATTTTAATTTCCTTAGAAGTAATTTTCTTATAAAATTGAAGAAATAAAATTTTAATTAAATTGAGTCCTCAATTTGTTTGTCCGTAAAATATAAATTCTATAAAATTATGTCACACTCTATATGGATGGACAATAGGGATTTTTCATTGATTCTATGGTTGGATAATTGGTCTGGATCCCTTCTTATCTCTATGGTGGATCCCTTGTACTCAGCTGTTGATACTAATGTTTCATAAAATTATCTCTTGATTTGTATATATTTGGATTTACCTAATGATATTAATACTATAATCAACAATTTTACCTTTTTTAATTCAGATGACTTTTTATTATGGTATATTGAAAGAAAATGTATTTTGGATTACCAAATTTTCTACAATCATAATTTTATTGGTGTTAATCAGGAATTTTATTGTATGAAAAAATTTGGCAAACCATGAATTAGACCCTCAAAATTTACTATTTTTTGGAGAATATCCCATAATCGAATAGTCACTAACAACTCTTTATAATTATTTGGTTATCAACTTTTCTTCAAATATCAATTTTGCAACCAAAATAGAAATTATGCTAACTATCTATTTCATTATTTTTATACTAAATCTTCTTTATGGAAGTACACATATAGAAACCTTGAACTATGATGGAAAGATATGGAATCCATCATGCCATAGCTCCAAATAATTAATGTTGTAGAAACATCTCAATAGACCAAAAGCCTTTTCATTATTGTTCTTGATAAATTTTTTGCGTGTAATATGGTATGAAAGAAATGTAACTATAAAACATAATAATGCTTTCAAGTTTTATAAGGATCATGTGAGGATATCCACTATTATCAAATATACCAGATTGATTCAAACCGATCCCTGAAAAAACTCCATCAAAGAATTCACTATACTAAGGTGATTGAGAATAAATAGAATGTACATCTAGCTAAGGGGTATGTTTAAATTTTTCTGGAAATTCCCCCACCTCTAATGGATCCAAATAAATGTGGATGCTTCCTCCATGGGAATCTTGAGTCGCTTGGGTTATAGAGAGAGTGATAGAAAAAATAACCAAAATGTTATTGTATTATTTTCTATTAATAATGGAATTTCCAACTCCCAATAATATGAGTCATATAGTTTCATTAATGTATTTATTTTTGTCAACAAAAAAGGGTGGAAAACATATGTCTAGAAATATACTCTACAACCATTTTGGAATCCCTTTGGAATGGCGTGGTGCATCTTTCATGGACCCTTACAACTCGATGGTTGGACTACCTCCACTACCTTTTTGGGATCAACTATACAATCACTCATTATTATCACGATGAAAAGTTTGTGGCGAATATGCTAGAAAAAAAGGATTCAATAATGACATCATGTGGTCGGATGACCTTCTTACAGATTTAATACCTTTCCATGAAAAATATTGTAAAAAATTCACCCTTTTAGTCTTTTGTAACGTTTTTCTCTTTATTATTTAATTTTTATTTGGTCTTTTGGAATAAGGAATCACCATTTAAGGACACAATCCACAACATTATTGAAGGAATGAATAAGTATCTGTGTTTTCATTAAGGTTTTATATAAATTCTATTTATTACAATTTTCCATAAAATATATGGTTAATTTATTCACATATATGGTATGTTATAATTAGAAGATACAATATGATATTTGGCGGATTAATGATAATTTTATTTTAAGAAATTTAGTGACCCAATTTATAAAGTTTTTATTTCGAAAAAGTTATACAGTTAACCATTTATTGAATTTTTTTATGTTGAATTTTTTATGAGGTTTAAGATATTAATATATTATTGTACCATATAATGATTTCTTCGTAACATGTGATAACCATTTTGAATTTTATTATAACAAAGAGATTTATGGAATGAATTATAATTATTATATATATATATATATTATTTAGTATATTAATCATGAAAAATTCATCTCATAAAGTAAGATATTAAGAGGAATATATTCAAAACATCACTAAAGGATGAGATGGTACTTATGAAATGGAATTAAATCATGTAAGTATATATTCTCATGAGAATTCAAAAAAAAATATTGAAAAAATATAAAAATAAAATTAAATCTTATTATCAAAAATTTTATGTCATCGATATCATTTTCACACCTCATTGTTTTATGGTTTTGTGGTTGTTAACCTTCTCCAGATCACCCATTTTTTTATCAATGTTCTCTATCTCTCTATATAATTATTTTCACTCAACTTCAATAAACAAATCTTAATTTCCAACTTATCTTTAGTTATGTTGAAACCTAGTTTTGGGTTTCTTAAAATTACCATCATGTTTCAAACTTTCCATTTTAAAGGATTTTTTATTATTTATTTGAACAATTTTGGTTTCAATGAAGTAATTTTCAATTGTTAAACCATTAATGGTCAAGATTTGTTTGAGGGTAAAATTTATTTGAATGTGAGTATAATAATATATATATATATATTTTATGATATTTTTTTATATAAAACTGTACTTCTAGATGGGTTCAATTATGATCAATTCCTAGTTTATAATGTGTTTCACACAATAATATGTTCATTCATTATCATGCATGACCCATAGCACCATGTTTCAACGAACCATGATATAATATAATTTTAAATTTGACCATTATAACATACCCATTAAATAAGAAGGAACTAATAGGATTTTATACACATTTAAATATACTAGTAAATTAACTAATCAATATATATTTACTTATAACGGGTTTTTAAATAATTAATAAATTTTTAGTGATATAATTATAATCATCAAAAATATTTTTTCTTGAAAATTGTTTTATATTTCTCAATAAGAAAAAAATTATTAAAATTAATTTATAAATATTTTATTTAATTTATTTTATAAAATTATTTTCCTTTTTGAATAACTGTATACAAATTTACTTATTGTGACATTTTGTGATTTTTTTGGAAAATATTGATTTTTCTCTTGATTGTAAAATATACCAATTATTTTTAAACTACCATTAATTTTCAATAAATTAAGTATATTAAATAAAAAATTATTTTTTTAATGTAATATTATTATTTTTTATTAATATTTAATCCATTTTACTAATTTTTTAATAATCTTTTATTATATTTTTATAATATTGTATATTTAGGTTTAGAAAAAGGATTTTTTTCTGAAAAATATTTTAAAGTGAAAATTCTTTATCCATTTTATTTAATTATAATAATCCATAATAATGAATTTTTTAATGAAATTTGAATATTAAATATAAATAAATTTTAATTTAAATTCATAGAAGTTTTATATTATGATATATAGTAAATATGAAATCACCTTCTTCCAGAAACAATATAGTACCCAAAAATGATATTTTTTCATTTCATTGTGTTTTGTTTTAAATTTAATTTTCTAAAATTTTAGAAACAAAATTGAATAAAAAAAATATATTTAAAAATTAAATTGTAAAAATTATATTAAGGTTAATTTTTTAGAATTTTAGAAAAATAAATATTTTTGATTAATAGTGTAAAATTATGAATTTCTATTGAAAACTATTTTTATTTGTTTAAAATATTTTTATATTTAAATTATATTTTAAATATGTTTTAAATAATAAATTTTTCCAATAATATGTCTAGTAATCCAGATTATATCATTTTAATCCATTTCATATTGAAATTGGAATAAAAAATTGCAATCTTTTAAATAATAACTCTTTGAAAACTAGATTTCTAATCGCATTTCTAGAATTAATTTTAAATTAAAAATTTACTATTATATGGATTGAATTTTGGAGAATGGATTATATATTTTTGATAAAAATAATTTTAAATATTTAATAAGTTCAATATAATTTTTTACCACAATTAATCGGGAAAAAAGTAAAAGTAAATTATAGTGGTTAAGGAAAAAATGTTTTTACCATGATGCTAAACAAAGATGATAAGGGTTTAAATAACCTAAAAATAAGTCTAAAATCTTTTTAATTCCACATATAGACCCTAAAATTTCTATATCTATGTAATTATCCATTTTTGAGCATTTATTAATGAGATGAACATGGTAACAACATTATATTTCTAAAACATAGAAGTGTTCCAGTCACCTCACCTATAAAGGCGCCCACCATCCTCTCTTCTTCAAACCATAAAAACATTTTAGGCCAATACCTTCCATAATAACTTACCAATACACATAATTTAATAATAAAAAACTTATATTTGGAATAAATACTTCTTATGAATGCTTTTAGTGAAATACAAAAGATGTTTTCCAAAAAAAGAGGTTATGTTATTGAAAGAGTGCTTTTATTTTATTTTTTAGTCCAACTCTTTCAACAATTAATAAATCATGATAATATATTAACCTCAGTATCATACATATAATAACATTTTTAAATGTTAATTAAATTTACAACATCCATTTACACTTGGATCAAATGGTTTTTGAAATTATTATTCATGTGTACGGTGAACTACTACCTAGCGAACCGATGATATTCATTTTTCCATTAACACTTATCATGATTGGGTATGATTATTTATATAATTTTTTTATATTATATTTAAAAAATTAGTATACCTTTTTTCATTATATAATATTTAATTTTTAAAATTTCTATTCTATTGGAAAAATGATATCCTCACTTGTTTGTACATAAGACTACAACCTCAATAAGCGATGTGAATCATTTTTCAATAACACTTTACACATATTATAATAAGGATAAATATATGGGAATAAAAATATAAAATTATTATTTTAATTAATTATTTATAATACTCAAATTATATATTTTTCTTTTTTATCTTATCACTTCCTGAAAGATGATAAGTTAATTCATGTATGTGTGCACTACCTCCCTCACAAAGCGATGAGACTCTCTATTTTCATCACCAAACCACTTGTATGACGTGTATAAGTTTATTAAAATACATAATATGTATTTATGAAATTAGTTTTATTATGTATATATAAAATAATACTTACCACCTCTCCATAATTATTTTTGAAAAATGGATATGTTACTCATGCGTACGTACAACCTACCGTCTCCATGATCATAACATAATTCATTTCTCAAGAAAATCACTCAATATTGGAATTAAAAGTATAATTGATTTATAAATATGATAATAATTTCATTATTATTATCATATTTTTTATTTAACCATTATCAAATTTATATGACTGAAAAGTAAAAATAAATTAATTTTTGAAAAAATTGGTTATTACACTGAACATGATTTTAACAATGAATTGTTAATAAATGGATAATAAAAGGGAACAAGTATATAATATATGATGTATGTATGTATGTTTATTGAATATATTTATAATAATTTTATATTTATTATATAGGTGGTTAAAACAAGTATGATTGAAGTTGAGAGTTGTAAGGTGTTTCTGTCTCACTTTTTACTTTTGTGAGACACATTCTATATTCACAACATGTTTAATTTATGTGGAATATATAATTTCAATTATTTTGTTTTGTTACTATAATAATTTAATTTTTTTGAAATTTATATGTCCATTTTAAGATATTTCTTTCATGGGGTTATGATTCAAAATTATTTAAATTAGTAAGGGATTTTTGTCTCAATTTTCCATCTTTGAGAAATGTAGTAATATTATGCACCTATCCTTTTTTACTATGTGTATATACAGCTCTTGTTACATGAAATATGATTAAATTTTTAATCCTTGAAATATTTTATGTTTCTGTTAATGATATTCCATTATGGGAATTACATTTCAAATTTACCAAAGTTTTACAGACTTTTTATTATAATTTTATCATTTATGTGGATTATTTATGAATATGTTTTTAATTATGAAATGTTGTGATCAATATCTCATTAAACTAGGTAATTTTATTCTACTATTCTTATTTTAGTAGGATACATTTTTTCTCTTAATTTTCTTCTAATTATGTAATGAATAGTTGAAAATACTTTTTTAAGAAAAATAATCATTTTTCCTCTATTCTATCAAAAACCCCATTTCTTCCAAAACCAAGTTTTCAAAAAATCATTTTTTTCATTAAATATATCATGTGGTTTATAAAATACATTTTTATCCATGTTTTACGTTTTAAATTTTATAAAAATTATTATTCAAATGATTTTTCAAACAATACCCACTTTATATTTTCTAAAAATAAGAAATGAATTTTTTTTTACTATGTAAAACATGAATGGAGTTTCCCACCATAATGGATATTATTTTATTTTATGATGCCTTTACATATTTTCAAGGATATTTTTAAAGAAACATAATTTATAAAAACATTATATTTTAATTCTTTTTTCATAGAGGATAGTATATTTTCCCCGAAAAATGTTATGAAATTATATTTAAAACCTTTATTTATAAAATTACAAGTTTATTTTCAAGGAAAATGATTCTAAAAAATGTTTCTATTTTAATTTTTTTCAAATCAGAATGATTATTTTCATAAATAGTGTATTAAATTATTTCTAAAACATCCTTGAAAAATTTCTATGTTATTTTCAAAGAAATGTATCTTCAAAAAAATTATGTTTTAATTTTCAAAAAAATTTCATGTTTATTTTCAATGAAATTGTTTTTTAATATTTTATGTTTTAATGAATTATTTTCAATGTATGGTTATCTTCCAAAAAAAATTTGATGTAAAATAATTCTCTATAGAATATGACTTCCTTTTATGTTACTTATGATTTACTAGGGATGTGATCTAAGGGTTTATTCATATTCTTCCTCTAAATGGATTATGTTTATTATGGAATGGTTCTTATGAAACTCATTCTTATTAAACAGGT
Organism: Viscum album; assembly: GCA_963277665.1. Classification (NCBI taxonomy): domain Eukaryota; kingdom Viridiplantae; phylum Streptophyta; class Magnoliopsida; order Santalales; family Viscaceae; genus Viscum; species Viscum album. The sequence continues at coordinate 517,404,370 of OY728145.1, forward strand.
TATACAATTAAAAAATTATTACGAAACCTTCTTCTTTTTACATGGGTTTTGCTATGATGAAATGATGAAATGCCTATGAAACCTTTCTCTTTTACAAATCATATGATATGGAGATTTTTTTATGAAACTCCAGGAATATCATGGGTTATAATATTATGAATGTTTTATAATATTTTGGCATACATAATTATGTTTTTCATTATGATATAGGAGGTACCTGTAGCTCCCTGTAATAAATTGGGTAATGATTTATATATCATGTTATATACATTTCTGGTATAAATAGTGAACCTGGTTTAGAAAGAGACATTTTTTGCTAGGATGGTCTTTAGAGTTAAGCTTCTCTACTAAGATAATTTGAGGAGTACCTATTCTAATATATATACACCAAATATTTGTATTATGAAAATATTATGCCCTCATGTCTTATATTATTTGATTTCATTATCATTCATGTCTTATAAAATAACAATATTTATTCCATGACTCATGATTATTATCCTTGATATTAAGGTATAGGTTTAAAATATTATTCTTATGTTCTCATACCCTTATGCTAATTTTAATATAATTCATCTCCCATATTATCCTTACTGAGCATATGAGAAAACTGTTAATTATGTTTCCTTTACCTGTGATATGAATAATAGATTTTAGTATTATATGTTTGTGAATAATACTAAAGGGAAAGATATTTATGGTAGAATTTATTATATTTCATGAATAAAAAACATTATATTCCTATTTTCAAAGGAACTAAACTATTATGGTCCTTTGACTGTGTGTTTGTTTAATTTATTGAAAATTAATCTAAAATGATGTAACATCTATATACTATAATAACAATTCATTATAAATATACTCTATGAAAACATTTCCACAGTGAATCAATACCTCAATGGAAAAAGAATCCATTAAAATCAAAATATAAAAATAAATGTCTAACTTATAGCCATAAATGTGAATTATTGACTATTATTTAAGTGTGATTTTGTGTTAAAGGATTTATTATTTGTGATCATTTAACCTCTTTGTATTATCATCAAATTCAAGATCATATTTTAATCAAAGAATAGTTCCCTTAAATAAAAATTATAGCATCAATCCATTATGATTCTCATGTAAGTGTACCAATATAACACTATTGTTGCCATAAAACTCCATGAGATATAGCTACATTACATATGAGGCACCAAACATATTAGTCAATGGTGATGAAAATTGTTGAATTTGATCTTTTCGAATATTTTCCAAAATAATGTATCTCCGATAATAGGTAATTAGCCATCGGATCTGAGATTAAAATATCAATTACTACATCACATAATTAGAGGTAGATTATAAAATACTCTTGAACGTTTAACCTCATCAAAAATTTAGTAAATGGGGGACTATAGAGAAATACATATCACATATATCCACGTAAAAATATTACATGTGTCTTTATCTAAAGCAAGTTGATTCCCATCTCCCATACCGAGAATGTTAGAGTTATATGTTTTCAAAATTAAAAATTTTGTTCATGACCTATATAATAGAGCCCTAAATATTATTCATTATCTCTTCCAACACTTTACGAGCTTAGGATATTAATGAAATAATAAGGAAATATCCAAGAATGAACCATACCTTGTCATCTAGACCAGGATGACCAATAAGAGGATAAATGGCTAGTATGTGAAGGGAGAATGTTTATATCCCCATTCCCTCTAAAGACTATCATTATCGTATCCTATAGGCATCTAAAGTGTTGGTATTTATTATTTTTGGCACTCAAAAAACCTTTATGTATACCCTAAATGAATGAAAATGAGATTTCTTGTATATAATTTCATAAACCATCATAAAATCACATATCCATTGGCGCTTATATGAAGACACTTTATATAATATTTTAGTGGTAAATAGAGGACAAGGCCATATTGAGGTTCCTGACAAGACTAAGTGACTATGTTAGCATATATTGTTAGACACATAGAATTGAAATTGTATTTACTCTCATAATCTAAATAATATTTATGACATATTTAAGATGAAAAAATACTAAGGGAATCATTACATTCAATTTTTTTCTATACTTTACTTGTATTTCCTTGAAATTAAATCAAGGTAAAGCCATACCCCTTCCACTAACACTATTATTTAACAAACTATCATGATATATACCCATAATAAGCCATATATACCTCTTCTAACTCAAGATATTGGTATAATATCACAATATTTCATCCATATAATGATCAAATTCCCCTAAAAATACATTTTAAGATATTTTTTATAAGAATTGAGAAAGTGTACCACTCCTAGATTTCATAATATACTATTTCTCTAAACTGATAATTTGTTTGATAGTATGTTTCACACACCTCACAAAAAATGATCCAAAAATTATTATTTTTGTATAGTTAATAAAATATATTAATAATGGGACCTATACTAAACTAAACTATACTAATCGTTTTTAATAGCATACAAAATAATAATAATAACACTTAATGTTTTAGAAGGTAATTTTTCTATAGAATTATTCTATCTGTATATATTGAATTTTTATTTCAATGATAAATTTATAAATTATTGAATTTTAATTTTTCAAAATGAAATTCAAATTTTAATTTATCATGTATAAATTAAAATAGGATGACTTTTTGAAGTCTATCTAATTTTTATTTAATCAAATGGTGAAAATTCCATTGGTAAAAAAATTAAATTTTATGAATTTCATATTAAATAAGAATGATAGAAAAATTTATTAATAAGTTTAACTAATTAAAGATGTATTCATGAAAATTTTACATATTATAAATATTATTATGAACATATATATAGTTTTTTTTATTTTAATAAAATAATTATCATTTTCTTCAATTTTTAAACACTTTTTAGTATTCTATTGTAAATAATATTGTTTTCATAAATTACAATTTTGGATTTATTTGAAAGCTAGAAAACATTTATTTTTTTTAATAAATAATTTATCTCAATTAAATTAATGTAATTATTAATTTAAATGTATAGATAAACTTTGATCATAAAAAATTATTTTTCTGAATGGTTTTTTAGGAATCTTGTGTATTAATTATGAAATTACTATTTTGAAACCATATATATTATATTTGATAAATTGATTTTAATTTTTTAAAACAATATGTTTAAATATATTAATCTAACATAGTTTAAATTTTGTTCATTAAAATTAATAATTATTTTGAAACATTAGTTAATAAAGTAAAGGTAAAATAGTTTAAAATGATTTATATGTATTTAATAAAAATGAAATTTAAAAAATGTTCATCCATGTTTGAGGAAGAGAGGTGGCCCGAAAAAAATACTCCCCACTATTATTTTACACTTTTTCCATTTGAAAAATGAATAGTTACATTCTATTATTAAAATATAATGGGAACATCTATAGTTACACTTATCTTCACTTATAGAAGGTGATCACTTCCACAACCTCATGCAACACATATCCCATCGAATATCATCCTAACAATCTTCCATTTTCCACCTACTTAAATCCACTATCATATTCACAAGATTTCAGTCCCAATTATTTAACATAAGGCCACTATTCATTATTATGTTTCTAAGATAAATATGCATATCTCGATGATGATATAGTAGAGATCAAGTATGTAGGAATATATGGTAACAATTAATGAACTCAATTATTAATCTACAAGAAAAGATACATTTTTTAACCATTATTCCTTATATGTGAATTTATTTTAATTTACGTCTCAATTAATTTTTTTAAAATATGTTTCACATGCCACATGGGATATACAAACCCAAATTGAATTCATGTCTTTATTTTTCTTTTGATTAACCTAGTATACAATTCATAAGGTTTATTTTCATCACTTTTCATTTATATGAGACGTGTTTTATATGGTTTAATTAGAGCGTTATATTCTGCAAGTATAATTACACTGTCACTTCATGATATTTTAATTTCCATTTCTTGAGGACCCTCTTATGATCTTTTCAATATCACATTAACATTACTGTAATGGTTTATTCATTAATCTCCATTTCAAGCCATGAAAAATTTTCATATAATATCTATACGGGGAATGTTTAAGGACATGTTTTCTAACCCCGACTCATTTTCACCTTCATTAATTATTTTTGGGAACTGATATGTCTTTTCACTATTTCATTCCCCTTGGATTATTATATACTGATTATAAGAAAGTCGATCCTACCTACTCTTTTCAGTTGACAACTATCCTCTTCTATGATCATATTAATGGAATGTTTTTTTTGAAATTTTATATCTATTCCATATTAAATTATTAAGGCCAAGTTAGACTACATTAAAATTATTAATTTTTTTAAATAAAATTTAATTGTTTTACACATGGGACATGTTTTTCAATGTGTGAAAAGTATCTTTATTTAATGTTACCTATGTGGACACAGTGTTCCATCTTTTTCTGTATTTTACTATCAAAAACCTTATCTAATTTTTTAGTTTTTAAAAAATAAATACATGTTATCAAATTCTTGTAATATATTTTTATTTAAATAAATTTCTCATGAAATATCATGAATGTTTGACAATTCCTAAATTAATTTCATAATGATATTAGAAAAAATAGGTTTCAATTAAGTCAATATCCTTATGAATATTTATAATTGGTCAGGTTTATTATTAAAATTATATCTTCCACCATTTTTCCTAATATGGAATATGAAATTTTCATTTCTATCATAGGAATGATGCACTAAATCTCATTTATTTCATATCCTTATAGTGTGTATAAATTTAAGTTTTCTTTCAAATACATTACTCTATGAATAATCTATATTTCATTCATTTAATTGAAGTGTGTTCACCTTTATGATATACGTCAATTGATTATAGAAAATTATATACTAAAATATATACCATTTATTGATATGGTTTAGATATTATAGATATAATCATCATAATTTAATGGAATTTACCTATATTGTTTCATAGTGTTTGTGGATACCCATTTATTTTCTGTCAGTTTATCATGTTATGATTATAGATGGTATTATGAATGATTTATTTATGGCATTCCATCTGAGAATGGTATAAAACCCATATTCATTCCATGGGTAATTTATGAAATGATGGATGATATTTTCATGTGGCACAACTATGTACGGATGAAGGAGGTGTGGTTATGTTGTAAACTAAGGATGGTGGTTCCATTATAAATTGAGGATGAGTGGTTTATTTATAAACCAATTATAGGTGTCTCAGTAATAAAAAATTTAAGGTTGGTTCTATTATAAACTAAGTAATGATTTTTCCATTATAAATCAAGGATGGTTCTATTTTAAACTAATGATTCTTGGTTTCATTATAAACCAAGGGTTGGAGGTTCCATTATAAACCATGGGTTGGTTTTTTTATAAAACCATTATGGGTTGGTTCTTAATACTACCAAAATTATTTGAGAACAGATTTATATATAATGAGATAATGATGTAGGGGATTTCTACCATAGACTATGATTGTAAGGACTCCAGATTATATGCTCTCATAGATAATTTTTATTAACTAATGGACCTGAAATTTTTTGATTCATGTATAATGTTATATTGATAAATATTCTATAACTCATTATTTCATAATCTTTGATTGTTGGATTTGATTCTCTTATTTTATGACTATGTTACATGGTTATTCCCATATGATCCTCTTATGTTAAATTATGATACCAAATTATTATCACATTTTTTTAACCTTTTTGAGAATTTTAACTCAATTCATTTCATATGTGTATATTATCACAGGTTATGAATATTAGTTTCATTTATGAGAATACAAAAAGGGAGTCTTTTGTTTCTTAATTATAGGTAAATTTTCACAAGTATCCTAAAATATTTTTTATATTGTTGATCATCAAATACACAAACGCTTCAATTCATAGGATTGTATGATCAGTTTGGAGATATAAGTTCTATCTTAAGTTAATGACATAAAATAAATATAATTTTAGCTTTGGTAATATCACTTCATAGAAAATATGATGATTAAAGAATTGTTTTAATATCATATCAAAGAGGGTGGGTATGGGGTTCAACAGTTGGCATCATGAATAGTTTATTAATTTTTAATTATTATGTTAGATCATCATAGGGTTTAGTGTAAGAGAACATTAGGTAAGAACATGGATAAAAACATGAACTTTTTGTAATGTTTTGAGAATATGGAGTTACTAAAATGTTCATACATTTTTGGATAATAGAAAATGTATGCGGTATCACCACAGATGAACATAGGATAATGACCATTAAAAAGGCTGGTGGACTATTAACTCGATCCTGAATTAGTTTACAATGAGTGGGACCAGGACTATACAACTATCTATGTATTCCTTAGGGAAATTATTTAGCAAATAACATTACATTTATGAATCATTACTATGGATTTATCATATTGAGAATGTATGTTAAGGAGTAAAAGATAATTTCACTTATAGAAACCAGGATGAAACAAGATTTAATTAAATTGAAATGAAAAATAATGTGATAATTTAAAATATTAAGTCATTTTAAGGTTGTGTTTTCATTAAATTGTTTCTAATAATTCTCTGAAAATGATAATTATTAATCATTGATATTAATCCATTTGGTTTTATTAATCACTTAAGCCTACTGGAACCATGTTAACAAATGATCAAATAGAATATGAAAAGATTATCATAATCATAAAAATAATGAAATTGAAATATTTTAATAAATATTTTGGTTTTTCCAAACCATCTATCAAGAATTTTTATTAATACCAAAATCTTATTTGAGCTTCGAAAAGCACCAATGAATGTAAGGATAGAGTCTCATAGAAGTTCGGGTTGTGAAGAGATAAATGAATAAAGATTAAATTTGCATCATGTAAAAACACGGGAAGAGGAAAATAAGGGATTTATAAGAAGAAATTTAAGATCTTTTATGTAACACCCCATGATTTAAGAAAATAAAATTTTGCTTGATATCCAGTTGGTCATACAACTCTGAGATTAAAAAAATTATGAAATATATAAATGTTATAACATAGTCATTAAATTGGTGGAAATGAATAGTATTAACTAATTTATGAAATATATACATATATATATATATATATTATACCAAAATATATTTTATTTATAAACATTTATTAAATAATCAATTCATTTTTAGTAGAGTAATTTTATTCTTCAAAAATAAAGAATTCATAAAACAAATTTATAGGAACTATTAAAATTAATTATTGGGCCTTTTAAAAAAATTATTTTCTTAAATTAAATTAATTTTTTAAATAATAATATCCAAAAAAACATAGGTGAAAATTATTGTATTTTTCATAGAATATGGATTTTTCAATGAATAGTGAAAATATAGATTTTTTTGTAAAAAGTAATTTCCATTAACTAAATTAAGTAATTATATATAAAATTTAGGTTTTGAATATTATTTAATTTAAAAAATATTATACTTTATTTTTATTTAATAGATTAATTAATTTTTAAACAACATTATATTGGATAATTGATTGAATTTTTTATTTAAAAGGAGAATTTTTTTGAAAACCGATTTCAAATGAATAATGATCACCCATTTTAATTAGTTAAAATAATATATAATGAGGATGATTTTAAAATAAAATTATATAATTTATATAAATAAATAAAAAATTATATTCACAAAATTTTTAATTAAAATCATAGAGTTAATAAAATCATTTTTTTTTTAAAAAATAAACTTCTTTCCAACTTGCTTTTTCATCGCATTTACGAGTTTCACATTAAATTAAAATTTTATTATTAATTGAATTGAATTATGTAAAATGGATTCCATATTTGGAATATAAATAATTTAAACTATATAACAAGATCAACTTAATTATTTTCTATAATGAATAATAAAAATAATAAATATTAATCAAAATAGTTAGGGTAAAAATGGATTTATCGAGCGTTAAACTAAAAAGATAATGGTTAAAATTATCTAAAAACATTTATAAAATATTGTTTGGTCATTTTCAACCTTTTCATGTCTATGGCTATATAATGGTTCAATTTTGATCATATTTTCATGTTAAAAATGTGGGAACACAATTTTATTTTTATAAATAACAATTATGATGTAACACCTAGAATTCATATAAATAATTTTTTCAAAAAAATTAAAATTCCATGATTGATTGTGTTTCACGAAACAAAAATTTAAGAATTATTTAAAAGAAAAACAAAGTTAATCTTTATATACATATAATAAATATTTTCTCTTGTAGTACATGCAACACTCTGTTATTATTGTGTAATTCATAATACCGAGTTCCTTCAATAGAATTCATTACACAAAAGACCGAGTTTTACCAAACTAATCTATACCATTAATATTATTAATTAATAGGATAGTTATAAAATCGAAAAAGGAGTGGTGGGAATGGATAATATTAACTAAATTATGCTAATATAATGTTTTGACATTACTTTTAGTTATCTATTGATTAGAAAAAATTAATAATAATTTAAAATAAAAAAGAAATGATTTATGAAAAACAACATCTTTTATAAGAAATCATTAATCATGCATGGATCATATAATTTAAAAATAAATTTTAAAACTTTCAGAAAAATTATTTTAAAAAATAAAAAACATTTTTAAATATGAATATAAATGATCACTTATAGTGAATATTTAGTACTTTTCACAGAAGATTCATTTTCTCATGAATAGTGAGAGATAATGAGTATTATATGAAACTTCAATTTAGTTTAATTTATTTATAATGTAAAATTATATTTTTAGTTAGTTTTAAAGTATAATTATTTCAATTATATATCTATTAATAATATTTAGTTCATTGGAATAACTTTTTTATTGAAAATTATTATAAAAATTATATAATCTTGTTCTCATTTTTTCAAATTAAAAACCCTATTTTTTATCACATATATTATTATAAATCTAAATTAAATTATTCCCCTTATGTGAGTGTAATTTTTAAATATGGAATCAATATTCAGAATCAGGACAAATTGTAATCTATAAGATAATGAATTTAATTTTTTAACAATATAATTAGTGAAAATAGTGAAATGTAATTATAGTGATTAAATAAAAAACACGTTTTCATCATAATTTAACATATAATATAATGTATAAAATATCATAACAAAATTTCCAATACCAATTTAGTTGAAATATTTAGACCCTCAACACCTTATGTTTTATTTTTATGATTTATTTTGTTATAATTCCCTGAAATTGACATATGTAACAAGTTAAGTAAGGGAAAAAGAAAAAAAATAACATTAATTTCATTTAACATCTATAAAGGATTGAAATAGTTACTAAACCTCATATTTTTTGTTATAAATTTTATTTTTAAATTGAAATGATTTTTTGTATCATGATAATTTAAAAAAAATATATTAGATATTAAATAATTTCTTTAAATTCTAATGAAATGTTGATGCATGAATTATTTAAATAATAATGAAAAAAAATTATACTAAAATTATTTCAGATTATGTAAATTAAATAAATTATTTTCATCCATTAGGTTTTTATGGGAATATATCATTTTAAATATGAATGAAATTAATAGATCCAAATTCCATCAATGTATTAATATTTTTAAATTCAAGTTAAATAAATACTGTAAAAATTGACATTAATGTTATTTTATAATAAATGATATTTAATTAGTTGACTTCAAATTAATAAACTATCTTATGAAATGTGATTTGAAAATTATCCTAAATAAAAAATTGTTCCATTCATGTACCAATTGATCTTTCATAATAAACACATTAACCATGAAATATTAAAATCTTTATTAGCGCGGTTTGGGTTAATGTAGTGTTTTTAAACATTACATATGATTCTGTTAGAAATAATTTACAACACACTTGGAATTTTTGTTTTATAATTTAGGTATACGATTTATATTTAGTATCTATAAATTATCTATCATTTAAAACATTAATTTTTTCATAATGGATAAATTACATTTGTTAGAAAATTAGCTACATAATAAAATAAAAAATGGTAAAAGTTGATAAAATATAATGTTAAATAACATCATTATCAAAATAAAATTATGTTGGGATTTAGAGATTTTAGTATAAAATTAATCAAAGACATCCATTTTAATCAAATTTGGATCCACATGAGGTATGTGTGATTATCTAGTTTTGGATACTTTTGAATATTTAAAAGAATGTCACTTATATACAACTAAAAATGGGAACTCACTCTTCGCCTTATTCACACATATCAAAACATTTGGATTGACCGAAACCTTCCAAAATAAATTCCCAAATTCACTTAAATCTTCTTAGAAGCCTTAATTTTGGATGAAATCCATCCTAGGAGGGCCTTTATTGAACAACTATGGAATATAATTGATGAAGAGGAAACACTTATCAATGTACATTTTTATTTTATATCATCTACCACCCCATTAAGTTATTTTCATCATTATATAATAACCATAGTTTCATATATATGATGATAATTTGTTATTATAAGAGTAAAAACTACAATCAAACTCACTTACATCAAATCAGTTATGAAATCATCCTTCATGTTTACGACGGACTACCACCTCAGAAACTAATGTATTTCATTTTATCATAACCACCTTCCATAGTAGGGAATAATGATGTACATAATATTTATATATGATATATATTCTATTAATTATTTATTTATTATTACATAATTACTATATAATAAATAACTTCAGTGTTTCAATTTTTGGGGAATATGATAACAGTGTTCGTGTATATGGTGGACTACCTCCTCGCATAGCAATGTGATTCGTTCACAATTTACCTATATTGTATTAAGGATGGGTTTAAAAGACATATTTGATATATATTAAATACAAATAAAATTAGAGTGATTAAATATAAAAATATAATTTAATTTTCTTTCTTTTAATATGATAAGAAAATGGAATCAACTTTCATGCATACATGCGACCTATCACCTCAATAAATATTATATTTAATTATCTATCACTAAATTTTATGGATTAATCTAAATAAATATATATATATAATATATATTAAATTAGTATAATTTTTATAATTATATATATTATTATATCATAATTAAATTATAATAATGAAAAATCAAACAATTCCAAATATTTATGGAAAAAAAATTGGTTATTACCAGAAACATTACATTAATATGAAATTTAAAAAAAAATTAGTAATAAAAGGTCATAATAAATTCATTTATGATATTATATAAAATAATATGGTTATTTTATTTATTTATAGTAATCATATATTTATTATATGGGAATCTTGAACATGTACGTTGAGATTCAAGAATTACGGTAAGGGGTTTCCATCTCACATTTTCCTTTGGTGAGTCACATACTAAATTAACCACATCGTTCTTATATTATGTGTATATCCATCCTATGAATTATTTTTATTATTCTTATAAAAAAAATATTATTTTAATTTAATTATCCATTTATAATCTCTCTTTCATGTGCTTTATGGTTCAAAAGATACCAAATCGATAATGGATTTTTGTCTAATTTTCCTTTTTTGAGATGTATGTTATGATATGCACCTATATACATTAATGAGGTGTATATATAACCACCTTTACATGTAATAACTATAATTTATTTATAATTATGATATTTTTAGTTACATTTTAGGTTAAACCTTTATAGGGATTGTGATTCAATGTTACCGTACTGATAATAATTTTATGTTGCAATTTCATCATTATCTAGATTGTTTATGATTGTGATTATAATGATAAAATATTATGATATACCTCCCAATAATTATCATGAAATTATGTATCCTATGGTTATTCATTATATTGCCTTGTAATGGTACCATTTTCCACCATTTAATACTTTTGTTAATTAGAAAATATCTTTCAAGAAAACATGACCAAATTTCTCTCTCTTATGAGAAATCAATATTAGTAAAAAAATATTTTTTATAAATTTATTTTAATTAAATTTTATGATCATTTTCATGGAAAAATATTTAAATAATTCTTTCTCGTTTTAAAACTTATTTAAATTATTTTTGATGAATAGTTTATAAGTATTCTTGGTTATTTTTAATGGAAATTGTTTTCAAAATGTTTTCTATTTTAAAAATTGTTTTTCAAAGACGAAATGATTCTTTCCTATAGAATTTTTTTAAATTAATTTTAATGTATTTATATTTATGTTTTCATTTTTTTCAATGAAACGTTTTTATATTATTTTATGTCTCTTGAAATATTATTTCTGATGAAAATTTATTTTCCTCAAGAAATGTCCCAAGTTTTCTTTCAAAATTATTTTCCTCTAAAGAAGAAATTCACTATGGATAATTATTACTAACTGGGTATATTATCCAATGATACCATTCATATTATTTTCCCAAATGGTTAATGTTTCTGGTGAAATGTTGTTTATGAAACTTGTTTCTCTTCCATGGGTTATACAATTATAAAATGCTTCTAACACCATATTCTTTTCATGATTTATGATATGATGAAATAATTATGAAACATTCCTCTCTTATATATATTATGATATTATGGAATGGTTGGGATAAAAATTTCATTTCATGGGTTTTTATATGAGAATTTTTATGATCTTATGGCACAAGTAAATATGTTTTTCATTATGTGATTTGTGGGACCTATATATCCCTCCAATTATTTGGTTAATGATAAATTATATATGATATCATATGGTATATAGGTGTTTATCCCAATTCCAAATATGAGGGTAAAAATGTTTTTATCACAAGTTAAATGATTAAGGTACATAGTGTTTATCCCAGTCTTAAAGATGAGGTACACATGTTTTTATCACAAACCCAAAAAGGAGGGTACAAAATTGTCCATTATAAGCCCAAAAGAAAGTAGACAGACCATTAGTCCCATAATAAAATTATATAAAAGTCCTTATGGGTATCCTTGATATAATTTTTTAATGCTAATATGTATGCCAAAAATTCCATTTCTTATGCTCCCAAGGATCATGTTCATGGATTTCTCATGTCTTATAAAGGTCCAATTTATAATCCATCACTCCTTATTATGATGTTTTATATACAGGGTATGATATTCAATTGTTATGGTCATGTTCTCATTAGATTATGTTCATATAATTCTTATTTATCTCCTTCATTTACCCTTACTGAGCATCTAAGCTAACCATTTCATTTGTTTCCTTTGACTAGGTTATGATGAGAGGTTTTAAGTATAGGTAATAAAGGTTATGATTTTTAAAGGAGAAATTGAATATCTCCCACCCAGATATACGACTATTTTTCCATGCCTCCAAAGGCACAAAACTATTACAGTCCTCATGATTGTGTTTTTTAATGTATTGAATATTCATCTAAAAATATGTATTATTTGTGTATCAGATTCCTGGTTTTATATAGTTTTTATCAAATGAATATTTTCGCAATCATTTGAAAACATGGATGATAAAACTATACTGAGATCCCTAGGAAAACTTTTATGGATATTTATAGGGATATCTCTAAGGATAAGTCTAAGGATGAGTAAAAATTTAGGGAAATTTTCTAGAATTTTGGTGAAGTATTTAGAGGCTAGATTGCAATAAATTATATCCCTATATAAACAATACAAGGGGATGTGGCTCTATAATAGCATACATAGTAGTAACAACCTTGAAAACAATGTATTAAGCTAGACGTGATCAGGAAATAGTAGACAATAGTGGGTCTTGCATCACACCAAGATTGACACTCCCAAGGGATATGTTTGGAAATTTAAAAACTCTTTATGAACCATCCTAATGTATTTAAATAGATGATGACTATGAATAAACTAGTATAAAACTATGGCTTCATAGATTAAAAATGATTTGTTTTGATTTGGACGCCATACTAGTGATTTGTCCTGATAATTTGGTTTTCTAATATTATTATTGTTTCCAAAAAGATTTTTTTTATATTTAATCAATTAAAAATGAATAAGGAACCGGTATAACAATGATTTTGATAAAAAAATTTCTTATAAACATCCAAATGGTATTATGAGTGGAGTAAATTATGCTGTTGTTATTCCTAATTGTTTTTCATGAAACATGTTTTACAATGTGAACATTGACCAACTATCAGACTCACCAAAGATGTGAAGGTATGATTTCACTGAGAGATCAGGTAATGGACACCATGGAGGAAAGAGGATTTTTTTTATGTTGAGAATAGGGAATGAATCACCAATGTGAATGTCTTAGAGGGACGGATGATCAAAGGTTATTCAAGGAACACCAAAACTCCAACAATTATGAAATCACTATAAGGAAGAAAGTATCAAGGGATTATGAGTGAAAGAAAGTATCAAGGGAGTTTGAGTAAAAAATTGTATACTGTTAAGAAGAAGATCATTGGGGATCAATATAGTCCTTTGATAGTGTGAAGTACTATTCTCTTGAATTCTACCCATATGAATTTTTTTGACATAGGTGAATCAAAATATTTTATTTCTTCCCGTGTTGTTGATAATATGTTGTTTTGTAATGGTGAGTGCCCTAAACCCAAGTAAGAAATATTTTTTGATTACCATATCATTTATATAGATATCTATACATGATGTATACTTACCATAATAGTGTTGAAATTTTTTCATCCACTATTTACATGGTAATATCCTTAGATTACTTATCACATAAAAAGTTTGTAATATCTCCCATTATATAATTATAACATCTAAATACTACAACATTAATAATAAAAATATTTCATATGTTCAAAAAACATCTTGTTTAAGGGATACAGGTGATGTGTGACTATCTAGTGTTAGGGAATCATAGGTATTATGATGTCTTCTCCTGAAGTTCTCACTTTGTGATCTTGAGTAAATGAGATCATGGAATGACTTGAAAATAGTCACACAACATGTTCCACGTGTCATTGGTTGTTACTATATGAAAATATGTGTAAGGGTCTCCTTAATCGAGATTTTTATCAGTGCATACTATTTGATCACATAATTTTATATAAAAAAACTATTCCAATAATGTTTTAGGAATATATCTAGCATTTTTTGCATCATTAGTGGTATTAAATTGCTTGACTAATCAAGATAAAATTTGTTGCTTCCAAAAGAAAGTGATATCTCTGTCCTAACTGATGAAGATGGTAGTACCTTTACTAAATCCATGGCCTCAGTATAAAAAGCTAAGTATGTACATTTGGGTCAATGAATAATAATGTAATAAAGTTCATTGACACAAGGTGTGAATTCTACATAATGATATATTGTGATGTAAATATATTATATTTCATGGTGTGTGTTCATAGGAATGATTATTGATGTTATGTCTTTTACTTGTCTATTTTGGGGCCTTGATGGGTTTCTAGAATCATCTCTCTGTCTAAGAATATTATTCACTAATTGCAATATAACGTCATAATGGTCCACCCATTAATTTTATTCAAAAGTATGACCTATTCTGATGAATGTGGGTATAGGACATGGTGGGCCTTATCAAGGTGTCCAAGAGAATAATGAGAATATATGGTCTCCAAGTAATAAATAAATTCATTATTATTCGACTAAAAAATAATTCTATTTCAATTTATTTGTTTATGGTATTTAAAAGTATTAAAGTAAACCCATTAAAAATAATATTGGAAACATTATTATTTCAATATCCAAGCTTCATTTAATATTTTTGGGAAAGAAGAGGTGAATTAATGGATCTCTTTTATCATGTCATATACTTATTATATTTTAAGAAAGTAATAAAAATATAAATAAAACTTTATGACCCAACTCGTTGTTCCTAATACGTTGTTTATGTCTTATTTAGTGGGAAACAAATATTCTAGGTTCAGGGTGGATTTTTAGGTAATTTTATAGCTCAATATATAAGGAGTAGGATGCTCTCATTTATGGGACTACCCACTATCACTACTACACAAACAAGCTTTATCAGTGCTAAAAAGCATTGATAAAGGTATCCTTTCAGTGCTAAAAAGGTTTTGAAAAAGGGCATCTTTATCAGCTCTAAAAGATCGCTGATAAAGTGATCATTTATCAGCACTTATTTAGTGCTAATAAATTGACCCTTTATCAGTTCTTATTTAGCGCTGATAAATTCCCTACTTGCTGTAACATAAAATTCTGTAGCAGCACACCCAAACAAGACCTGCAAAAAATTTGCATATCAATAAGTACACCCATGTAAAATTAACACATAATTCATATAGTAATTACAGAAAGAATACACATACAACACGTATACCCATACACCATTAATACATAATTCATAAGTTAATTAATTACATAAAGAATTCAATTCAGAATTCAGGGGGTTTGGGGCTATTCAGGGGTTTGGGGTGGCTATCTAAGGGGGGTAGAGGGTGTCTAGGGGTGGGGATGTCCAGGGGGATGTGGGTGTCTGGGGGGTGGGGGTGGGGGGCTATCCAGGGTGGAAGATGTCCAGGGTGGGTGGGGGGGGGGGGGGGGGTTGTCCATGGTGGTGTTTATGGGGTTGTGTGTTTTCCAGGGGTTGGGGGGATTTTAAGGGGGTGGGGTCTAGAGGTGGGGTGGCGTCTAGGAGGGTGGTGGTGGTCCATGAGTTTGGTGGTTGTCCAAGGGGGGTGGGGTGGTGTCCAAGTGGTGGGGGTGGTTGTCCATGGGGGTGGGGGTGTCTAGGGGCGGGGGTGTCTAGGTGGTGGGGTGGTGTCTAGGAGGGGTGGGGGCCATCCAGGGGGGTTGGGGGGTGTCCTGGGGGTGGGGGTTTCCAGGGGTGGGGTGGTTTCCAAGGGGGTGTGGAAGAGTAGAGGGTGTGGGGGTGGCTATCCATGGGGGTGGGAGTGTCCAGGGGGTGGGGTGTCCATGTGGTGGGGTGGTGTCTAGTAGGGGTGGGGCGTCCAGAGGATTGTGGCCGTCTAGGGGGTTGG
This sequence comes from Viscum album, assembly GCA_963277665.1. NCBI lineage: Eukaryota > Viridiplantae > Streptophyta > Magnoliopsida > Santalales > Viscaceae > Viscum > Viscum album. The sequence goes on from OY728145.1 coordinate 517,421,277, forward strand.
GGGTGTCTAGGGGGTGAGGGGGGGGTGGCTATCCAAGGTGGTGGGGGTTGTCCATGTGGGTGTCCAGGGGGTGGGGTTATCCCGGTATTGGGGTGGTTTCCAGAGGGGTGGTTGCGATCTAGGGGTTGGGGGGCATTCCAAGGAGTCTGGGGGTGTCTAGGGAGTGGGGTGGATATCCATGGGGGTGGGGTTGTCCAGGGGTTGGGGGTGTCCAGGTGGTGGGGTGGTGTCTTGGAGGGGTGGGGGCATCCAGGGGGTGGGGTCCGTCTAGGGGGGTGGGGTGTCCAGGGGGTGGGGGTTGTCCGGGGTGGTGGGGGTGGGCTATCCATGGGGGTGTCTAGGGGGTGGGGTGTTCAGGGGGTGGGGTGTCCAGGGGGTGGGGTGGTGTTCAGGGGGGTGGGGTGGTGTCCAGGGTGTGAGGAGATTTAATGGTTTTAATGGAATGAATTTCATGGATTTTAAGATCATTGGTATTTTTAAAATTGTTTTGGGGTAGTTTTTATTTCAATATTATGTGTTTCTTTAAGAAAAAATGAATGATTTTGGTGTGTATGTTAGGAAGGGGGATTTTTGTATGTCAGTTGTGGTTTTCACTTAAAATTTTGTCCATTTAAAAAAAGAGACACTTTGAGTGATATCGGTCACACCGTGCATAATATTGAGGTGGGGGTGACTCATACACAATCCAAATGACCCATGGATCATTCTCCTAAAGTATCAACACAATATGAATGTGTTTGGTTGGTTTTCCGTACGTTAGTAGTTGTTTTCACTTAAAAACATGTCCATTTTAAACAAAACAGAGACAGTTTGAGTGATATCAGCCATACCATGCCTTGTATTGAAGTGGGGTTGACTCTTAAACATAACAAATAACCCATGGATCGTTATACTAAAGTATCAACACAATACAAATGTGTTTGGTTGGTTTTATACGTCGGTTGTTGTTTTCACTTAAAATTCTGTCCATTTTAAACAAAAGAGATACACTTTGAGTGATACCGGCCACACCGTGCCTCAGATTGAGGCAGTGTAGAATATTACATGTAAAAAATGAACCATGGATTTTTCTCCTAAAGTATTAACACAGTCCTAATGTGTTTGGTTGGTTTTTCATACATCATTTGTTGTTTCCACATTAAATTTTGTCCATTTAAAAAAAAGAGAGAGACCCTTTGAGTGATACCAACCACACTGTGCATCCGATTGAGGTAGGGTTGACTCTTACACATCAAAAATGACCCATGGATTGTTCTAATAAAGTATCAACACCATTTGAATGCGTTTGTTCAGTTTTCAGTACATCAGTTGTTGTTTTCACTTAAACTTTTGTCCATTTTAAACAAAAGAGTGACACTTTGAATGATAACGGTCCCACCATGCCTTGTATTGAGGTGGTATTGACTCTTAAATGTCTAAAATGACCCATGTATTGTACTCCTAAATTATAAACACAATAAGAATTCATTCGGTCAGTTTTCCGTACGTCAGTTTTTGTTTTCACTTAAAATTTTTCCATTTTAAACAAAAGAGACACACTTTGAGTGATACTGGCCACACTGTGCCTTGGATTGAGGCGGGGTTAACTCCTACATGTCACAAATAACCCAGAAATAGTTATCTTAAAGTAGAAACACAATTCGAATGTGTTTGGTTAGTTTTCCGTATGTCAGTTGTTGTTTTCGCTTAAAATTATGTTCATTTTAAACAAAAGAGAGTCAATTTGAGTGATATCAGCCACACCGTGACTCATATTGAGATGTGGTTGATTCTTAAACATAAAAAATGCCCCATGGATCGTTATCCTAAATTATCAACACAATAATAATGCGTTTGGTTGGTTTTTATTATGTCAGTTTTTGTTTTCACTTAAAATTATGTCCATTTTAAACAATAGAGAGACACTTTGACAGATACCGGCCCCAACAGGCCTCGTATTGAGTCAAGTTTGACTCTTACACATACAAAATGACCCATTTATTGTTCTCCTAAAGTATAAACACAATCTGAATTCGTTTGGTCAGTTTTCCGTATGGCAGTTGTTGTTTTCACTTAAAATTATGTCCATTTTAAACAAAATAGAGACACTTTTAGTGATACTAGCCACACCGTGACTCAGATTGAGGAAGGGTTTACTTTTAAATGTTAAAAATGACCCATGGATTGTTATCCTAAAGTATAAACACCATCCAAATGTGTTTGGTGGGTATTATGTATGTCAGTTGTTGTTTTCACTTAAAATTTTGTCCATTTTAAAAAAACAGAGACACTTTGAGTGATACCAGACACAATGTGACTCAGATTGAGGCGGGGTTGACTCATAAATGTCACAGATTACCCATGTATCTTTATCCTAAAGTATCAACACAATACGAATGTGCTTGGTCAGTTTTCTGTATGTTATTTGTTGTTTTCACTTAAAATTTTGTCCATTTTAAACAAAAGAGAGACACCTTGAGTGATTCTGGCCACACCGTACCTCAGAATGAGGATGGTTTGACTTTTACATGTCATATATTACCCATGAATATTTCTCCTTGAGTATTAAAATAATCAAAATGCTTTTGGTTGTTTTCTGTATGTCAGTTGTTGTTTTCACTTAAAATTCTGTCCATTTTAAACAAAAGAGTGAAACTTTGAGTGATACCGACCACACCGTGCCTCTTATTGAGGAAATGTTGACAGTTAAACGTCACAAATGACCCATGGTTAGTTCTCCTATGGTATCAACACAAGAAGAATGCGTTTGGTCGGTTTTCCGTACGCCAGTTGTTTTTTTCCCTTAAATTTCTTTCCATTTTAAACCAAAGAGAGACAGATTGAGTGATACCGTCCACACCATGCCTCAGATTGTGGCAGTGTTGACTCCTACACGTCACACATGACCAATTTATTGTTATCCTAAATTATCAACACAGTCTGAATGTGTTTGGTCGGTTTTCTGTATGTCAGTTATTGTTTTCACTTAAAATTCTGTACATTTTTAACAAAAGAAGAGACATGTTGAGTGATACCAGCCACACCAGGCATCATATTGATAAATTGTTGACTATTACACGTCACATATGACAAATGGATCATTATCCTAATGTATCAACACAATACTAATGTGTTTGGTCAGTCTTCCATATGTCAGTTGTTGTTTTCACTTAAAATTATGTCCATTTTAAACAAAAGAGAGACACTGAGAGTGTTGATGGCCACACCGTGCCTCAGATTGAGCCAGGTTTGACTATTACATGTCCAAAATGACTCATGGATCATTATCCTAAAGTATCAACACAATCTGAATTCGTCTAGTTGGTTTTTCATACATCAGTTGTTGTTTTATCTTAAAATTATGTCCATTTTATTCAAAAGAGAGACACTTTGAGTGATACCGGCCACACCAGGCCTCTGATTGAGGTAGGGTTGACTCATAAATGTCACACATGACCCTTGTATATTTATAATAAAGTATAATTACAATCCCAATGCGTTTGGTTGGTTTTTTGTACGTTAGTTGTTGTTTTCACTTAAAATTTTGTCCATTTTAAACAAAAGAGTGACACTTTGAGTAATACCAGCCGCGCCGTGCCCTGTATTGAGGATGTATTTACTCATACATGTCTCACATGACAAATGTAACATTATCCTAAATTATCAACACAATCGGAATGTGTTTTTTTGGTTTTCAATACATCGGTTGTTGATTTCACTGAAAATTATGTCCATTTTAAACAAAAGAGTGACACTTTGAGTGATACCGACCACATCGTGCATCAAATTGAGGCAAGGTTGACTCATACATGTCCGAAATATCCCATGAATCATTATAATAAGGTATCAACACAATCCTAATGCGTTTGGTCGGTTTTCCGTACGTCAGTTGTTGTTTTCACTTAAATTTCTGTCTATTTTAAACAAAAGAGAGAAACTTTGAGTGATACCGGTCACACCATGCCTCTGATTGAGGTGGGGTTTACTCATACTTGTTAAAAATGGCCCATTTATATTTCTCCTAATTTATCAATACAATCCAAATGTGTTTGTTCAGTTTTTCTATACGTTAGTTGTTGTTTTCACTTACAAATCTGTCCATTTTAAACAAAAGAGAGACACTTTGAGTGATACCGGCCACATCGTGACTCATATTGAGGCTTTGATGACTTTTAAACATAAAAAATAACCCATTTATAGTTATCTTAAAGTATAAACACAATCCTAAAACGTTTGTTTAGTTTTCCGTATGTCACCTGTTGTTTTCACTTAAAATTCTGTCCATTTTAAACAAAAGAGAGACACTTTGAGTAATACTGGCCACATCATGCCTCTAATTGAGTCATGGTTGACTCTTACATGTCAAAAATGACTCATTTATTGTTCTCCTAAAGTAGCAACACAATTTGAATGTGTTTGGTCAGTTTTCCGTACATCATTTGCTGTTTTAACTTAAAATTATGTCCATTTGCAATGAAAGAGTGAAACTTTGAATGATAACAGCCACACCATGCATTATATTGAGGCAAGTTTGACTCTTAAATGTCACAAATGACTCGTGTATCTTTATCATAAAGTATCAACACAATCCAATGCGTTGGGTCAGTTTTCCGTATGTCCATTTTTGTTTTCACTTAAAATTATGTCCATTTTAAACAAAAGAGAGACACTTTGAGTGATAACGGCCACACCATGCCTTGGATTGAGGTGGGGTTGAATTTTAAATTTCATAAATGACACATTGATCATTATCCTAAAGTATCAACACAATATTAATGTGTTTGGTTGGTTTTACATACATCAGTTGTTGTTTTCACTTATAATCATGTCCACTTTAAACAAAAGAGAGTCACTTTGAGTGATATCGGACACAGTGTGCCTCAGATTGAGATAGGGTTGACTTTTACAAGTCAAACTTGACCCATGCATAGTTATCATAAATTATCAATACAATCTGAATTCGTTTGGTCAGTTTTCTGTACGTTAGGTATTGTTTTAACTTAAAATTATGTCCATGTTAAACAAAAGAGATACACATTGAGTGATATCAGCCAAACCATGCTTAAGATTGAGGTTATGTTGACTCTTACATGTCACACATGAAACATGAATCATTCTCCTAAATTATCAACACAATCCCAAATCATTTGGTCAGTTTTCTATACGTTAGTTATAGTTTTCACGTAAAATTATGTTCATTTTAATCAAATGATACACATGGGTGATAACAGCCACACTATGACGTAGATTGAGGCAGGTTTGACTCATACACATCAAAAATTACTAATGGATCATTCTGCTAAATTATCAACACAATCCGATTGCATTTGGTCAGTTTTTTATATGTTAGTTGTTGTTTTCAGTTAAAATTATGTCCATTTTAAACAAAAGAGAGACACTTTTAGTAATACCGGACACACCATTCCTCATATTGAGGAAAGGTTGACTTTTAAAAGTCAAACATGGCCCATGGATCATTATTCTAAAGTATCAACACAATCGGAATTCATTTTGTTAGCTTTTCTTACTTTAGTTGTTTTCACTTTAAATTCTATCCATTCTAAACAAAAGAGTGACACTTTGAGTGATACCGGCCCCAATGTGCCTCAGGTTGAGGTGGGGTTGAGTATTATACGTCACATATGACCCTTGTATTGTTTTCTTAAAGTATCAACACAATATGAATGTGTTTGGTCAGTTTTCCATACGTCAGTTGTTGTTTTCACTTAAAATTCTGTCCATTTTAAAAAAAAGAGTCACACATTTAGTGATACTGGCCACACCATGCCTCGGATTGAGTCATGGTTAACTCTTACATGTCAAAAATGACCCATGGACTATTCTCCTAAAGTATCAACACTGTCTGAAAATGTTCGGTCAGTGTTTCGTACGTTAGTTGTTGTTTTCACTTAAAATTATTTCCCTCTTAAAAAAATGTGAGGCACTTTGAGTGATACCAGCCACACCATGCCTCAGATTGATATAGGGTTGACTCATAAACATCACACATGACTCATGGATTGTTCTCCTAGATTATCAACATAATAATATTGCGTTTAGTCAATTTTTTGTTTGTGAGTTGTTGTTATAACTTAAAAAGTTTCCATTTTAAACAAAAGAGTGACACTTTGAGAATCACCGGCCACACCATGCTTTATATTGAGGGGGGTGACTCTTAAATGTCACAAATAACCCGTGTATTTTTCTCATAATGTATCAACACAATCTGAATGTGTTTGGTCGGATATGAAGTTATTTTGGAGATTATATTTTTTTTTCTCATGCAAAGCCCAAAGAAAAGTGGTTCATCATTCTTGCATGTTTCTGGTGCATTTAATTTGTTAAAATGGACAAATGACTCATTGGAAAAAGGATGTTTTAGTTAAAAACAATTACAATTTTCCTACGAACATTTACATACAACAATGTTTCATTTTTTATCTACTTAACCCCTCTCAAAAAATTTCCACCAATTGTACACGTCCCCAATTCATATCTTCATGCTATTTATGTACAATATTCCATCAGGTATGCAGCCGACTCATTTTAGAACAAATCTATTTTGTCTTGTGAATATGAGGATTTTCGATATTCAGAGTAGTACTACGAAATATATAAATAATGAATTAATAAATAATTTAAATGAAATAGATACATTTTTAGTAGCAATGAAATCTTGAATTTACTCTCTGTATATATTCTTTTCAAAAACAACTATATGACTAATACCATTTTTTTAGCTTCGTATCCACAAGAGTCTTCAATGCTAGTAAATGTGGATACAGAACAGGTGGTGTTATTGTGCTTTCAGTAGCTTTTTGGGATCGGTTGGTCAATCATTTATATGATTTTAAGCCCACGTTTCTTATCACCACCTTCCCTTTCTCGGTCTACAATAACATTAATTGGTTTAGACCTTTTTTCATTAATTTTGAAAGGTTTATCTTGAAAAAAAATGTAAATAAATATCTTTTTGTCCACATGTACGCTGACAAGTTGTGAAGACCATGCAATGAATGTCTCAATAGCCTTTTCGACTGTATGAATATCATCATCATAAAGTGGAATATGTAGCTCTGTATTTGGCTCATGAGCTAATGTAATCTTCACTTTCAGACGATCTTTTAGAAGTGGTCTATTATGCAGCTTTTCCTCTAGGATGTTGAACACCGTAGCCCTCACTACAAGGTGATAGGTGGGTCTTGATAGATATAAATCATATTCATTGTCACCCTATAGAAGATCAGTACAGGGAAAGTATCATTGTTTGTCTGATTCACATATCATGGGAACAATAAATAGAATGTTGATTACTATGGCTAAGACAGTTCTGTAAGGAGAATGGCTCACCTCAAAGCTGGTGGGGGTGGGGGTACGATCTTCATGTGCTGGTTGTTCCTGAGTTGTGTCTTCTCCTTGCTTCACACCCATAAACGTTTCTAGCAACTCTCCCTATCATTGAAATCATTCTTCAAGAGTTGCTTGTATTTCGCTCATTCGTTTCATTTCTACATCTCTATCATCTGTTTTTTTTTTCTCAAAATATACGCGGGGTTTCACCCCAAACCCCGTACCTCTGAAACGACCGAATTGTTCTGGCCACTTCAAAGTGACCGATAATAGGTATTCATCTTCTACAGGAGTAGCAGATTCCTGTGACTATCAGATATTCTAAAATAAGTAATTATTATTATTTAATTGCAATTTAAAATAAAAATTTTTATCGTGTCATATTTACACATATTTACCTCACTTTTTGTGTGTTTTCAACTACTAGCTTCCCTTCCTTATTCACACGTGCCTCCTTCTATAGCACATGACGTGTGATGGAAGTGTATTTGTATTTAGACTCATCAATCTACATATAAATATAGAAATATAATAATGATGTTGTTTCTTGGAACCTAACAATATTACTATAAATTTAAAATACGTACCATTTTCTTTTCTAGTGAAGCATGCCCCACCCTTGCTTTACGATAGGGGTATGTTGGTTTTGATGCATGTTCCTTATATTCAGTACTTAGTTGCTATTTCATAAATAAAATATTGACAATCAACGTGATGAATACACATATCCTCAAACTACATATTATCAGCCACAATGTACCTACAACTTATCATCCCCACGGCAACCAATAAATGCATTCCATGATTCTTGGGATATCATGTGAGCGTAGATAATGGGTGGGTGCAGGTTTATTTTACTTTTGGAATCTTTTATGTGACATTTTGTTAGAATAGTTTGAAAACCTTGATGAATCCTTCCTTCAAGCCTTACTACATAATTCTTGTGTGAATCATATACTATAAATGTACTCTGTAATATATTTTGAAGAGTAAGACATTGTTTCATTATTTTATTTTCTAGAAAATTAAAGAAATAATATCATAATGTTACCATAATTTCTTCTCAAATCACAGCCTTTAGCCCGGACACAACATGGTTCCATGAATCTATGTCAATAGGCACACATTGTCGAGTGACAATTCCAATGTAACTACTAAACATAGACTTGTTGGGATTCACATGTTGGCCTCATGCATTCCATCCGACATAAAATTTGATGCCTTTTCTTTTTTCCTTATGAACTTTGGCTAACACCATCTAACTACGACGTACCTATGTTTTCTGTAATTTCGTTCCTACATCCCCAACCATTTCATCGATATCAACGTCATTAATATGTTCATTTTAAATGGTATCAATGGCATGTGTCGATGGTTTTTGAACCTCAACACTAGGAGTAGCAACAGGTTCTGAAACTTGTTGTTTCTCTGCACTTTGAGCAGCAGTAGAATCAGCTTCTTGAGAGACTTGTTTAGCCTTGAGGTTAGGATCACTAGAACATGTAGAAGTCATTATCTGCAAAAGTGTTTGAACAGTTAATTTAGATTACATAATGTAGTTTTATCGAGAATTATTATGGAATATCATAGGTTTTGTTACCCCAATTAACATAAGAAATTGAAAATTAAGGTTAGTGAATAGGAAAACATTGCTCATTGGATGACCGCTCAGTCGTGAACCCCTAGCCCAGAGCAAAACCCCACTCCATTGAGAAACACTTCCCTAGCTCTGAGAACCTTCATAGATGTGGTTGCAGGAAGGTAAAAATAACGTCTATTATGGAGCTAATGTTGACATTTCTCTTAATATTCACATCAACCAAAAACACTTTTCTCATCGTGGCAAGTTAGATATTTCTTTCTCCTCAATATAGGTTACCCTTATTGCTTCGGATTTATCATTCGTACTTGTTGGAAAAATTTTGTACCGCATGCAGTCTTTGAAATACTTAAGAAATGCTCTTGAAATCATTGGATTTTGAGGTTTTCATCTCGGACTTTTGAATTCTTCAAATATTATTTTTTGATTTTCCACCCAGATTGACTATTATAGACTTTGGGCGATGAGATGATGGTCTTTTTGGGGCTATTCTATGAGAGTTCTCAAATGGATCCTGGATTTCAGTCCCTGTTCAAAACCTACCATTGTTCTGATATGAATCAGCTTCTTAGGACAGCCTCTCCACTTGTTTAAACATGAAGCATTGTTTCAGATTTCCATGATTATTGGAAACCCATTGATGATTGATTTGGTGATGAGGAATCTTGCAAGACCATCAATTTCTAGAATCTGTATTGAAATATATTTCTCTAAAAATATCCCTACCCAAATATGGATTCAGAATAGTGAGTTTGGTTTCCTTCAGGATGTTGTTTATGAAAGAATACCTGATTACTCTCATTATTTCCTTAATCTTGGGCATGACCAATAGGAATGTGACTTTATGATCACACATACTGAGCCCAAGAAAGATACATGGGCTGAAAAAGGTAAGCTGAATCAAGGAACTGATAAAGGAAATGTTAGTCATGTTGTGCATTTCCCTTATGCTACTGCAGAGCAAAAATATGATGTGAATAAGGAGATTTTGGCATCCAATACTCAGCCTTCTCAACCAGTATTCCATTCTATAGAAGTGTCAGGTTTTTCAGCTTCTCTTCCTCATAATACAAGTAGAAATGATCCTCCTACCTCGGTGGAGGGGTAGGAGAATCACCTTGAATCACATGAATCAAGAGGCAAGGAGAAAGGTGATCTCTCATATTATTGTGAATCCTTGTCATAGGTTGATGATCAACCCAATAAAATTTACGAAGACTTCCTAAAATCGAGTTCTTGGAAATGGAATGAACCAATGGTAGACGTTGATGGCTTCATTACCCCAAATCCTAGAAAAATAAGGAAGCACAGAGACTATTCTCAACTTGAAAGAACAATTGTCGCAAGATATATAGAACCCACTAGGAAGGAGACTCCATCACTCCCAATAGTGATTAGTTAACAGATTGCAATCCTTGATTCAGATGACGAAGACAATGAAGGTAAACAAAATACTGCATATAGAGATGCCTATTGAAATCAAGAGGATGTGGGAGATGTAACATATGACTGGATGGATGAACAAGGTGCAATTATTTACAAGAAATATCAAGATGGAATTATTCTTGTAGAGAAATACCTTGAAATTAGAAAACGTTTGTTCATTAGGCTGTTGGATGAGCATAAAAACCCCTGATTTTGACTTTAAAGTTGTACCTTGGGAGTGATGTGTTGTATGATGCTTGACATAACTTATGGGGGTGATGTCTGATGTTTGAAATGTTTGGTGATGCTCGGTTATGACCAATAAGAAGATCACATTGAAGGCTATTCTGAAATTAGAAATGAAGTGATGATTTTCTTGAAAATTATTTATGACCTGGTGCTAATCATTCTTGAGAGAAGATTACAATCATGGAAGATGTTTTGGGTTTTATATCCATATAGCTTGATCCAGAAAATTAAAACGACATTTGGTAACTTATACTAGGCATTAGACTATGCTTCTTGTTGGGTGCGGGACCAAGACTTCGGAATGTGTTGTCTAGTTTTAGTGTTTTACCTGTAAAAAAGGGGTGAACAAAGAACAAAGACTTAATGATGGTTCGGATCAACAGTAGGCGGAAGTTTCCTAACCTGTTGTTGAAATGTCACATGGGCTGGAATTATGGATTTCTAAACAGATTCTTCCCTTTTATAATTGATGCTTCACATTTTCCTTCATACTATGATGATTTTTACTTCCTATGAAGGGCTTACAGCTTATGGACTTTAAAATGATGAAATATGGACTTTCTTTAAGGCTTACAGCTCCTCTATTTCTAATTGGTATTTTTTTTCTTCTATCTCTGTGTAACCGCATTCATTTTCTGCTGGTGTAGCATCATTACACCTCGAGAATACCTTGTATCTCTTTATTTTTTAATACATTCTGCAGTGATATGGTTTTGGAAACCATCCCATGTCTCACCTTTCAAAAAAATGTTAGTGAATATAAATTTTATCATGAACATATAAAGGATATGCAATGACTCTCCCTCACCTTCCCCAAACTCGTACCTAGAACCGCACTCGAAACCTCTATGAGATCCTATTCCTTGGAACACACCCTTTTCATTTCACACTAGTTCACTAAAATTAGGGATTTCTATGACACATTAGAAAATAAAAACGGCCTCAAACACACAATTAAAAGGACCCCATCTACAACACCTTTATACTAACCACTTTAGTAGTCACTGACTTGCCCACATGTTTTTGGATCGCCTCTCAAGAACACATCTCGATGGGGGAATTTTTCAACTTCCTTCCAAGTCCAAGTTCATACCAAACATCACTAACATGGGGCTCTACCAACTCCTACAAAATACATAGAAAATAATTGAAAAAATTAGGAAAAATAGTTTCTTGTACCTATTTCTAATAGTACTAAAATAAAATTATAACGAACATAGATCGTACCTCCAAACACTCTTGGATTCTCCTGGTAAAAAGACTCTAGCGAATATCACTATACAAGATTATAACCACTAACTTCCCAATAAAAGAGGGGTCTACTTAGAAGTAGTATTAGTAGAATCAAACCAAACTTCCATCCACCTCATGCGGCTCCCCAATCTCCTCCATTACTTTAGTGCTGTACAGACCTCCTTTCTCCAGTTCCTTACTCTGCCTAGGCTATTCATCGATGACCTCTCTGACTATAGCATGAATGTTAATAAAATGCAATGTGATATGTCTAAAATCATCACAATAATATTAAATTCCTTAGCGTAATGGGCTATCCTTGAGGTACCAATGAATGATAGTACCTCCTGAGATGAGACTTGCATCACACACCTACTGTGGGTGGGTGCTGCTAACCCTACATCCCAGAAGATCACTACCTTAAAGGATTATGATATGAACTCAAACCGTAGGAATAATCATAGAACACTGATATAGTAACCCAAATATTAGTATTACATGTTGAATTCCCCCAAACCACTAGAGGTCGGTCTATGAATTGAACAACATAAATTAATGGATTTAATAAAAAGATCTGAAATACAATCCAACCAAAAATGGAAAATAATGTATGGCCTAAATAGAAGGAGGGGACATATGTTAATTCACCATTGGTATACACCTCAGTCATTGTATCCCAAAATTATCTCTACCTTATCCTAGTCCACCAAAGACTCTGTGAAATTTTCCATCATTTATATAAGACATGACATGTATGAAAAGATCCCTTGTAGGGATGAGTATTACAATACTTAATAGGACAGCCAAAAAACACCATACATAAAGCATCGAGAGAATTCGTGTCACTAAACACGGGTATTCCAAACAAGATATGAGACATAATGATAACCAAGGATATCCCAAATAAACTCATAAAATAATCTGAATAAAAAAATGTCTCATGCACTTCTAGTTGTAGATCCACTCAGGGTTTCAAGGTAACACTTTTCCGAGAGGAAATTCTACCCAATCTATAATTCCAATGATGACACTCATCCTAGAGGTCACACTCATCTAATCTAGCCGAGAAGAATCACATAGGAAACTGAAAGTGTACACTTGAGATATACACTCCATTAGACTAATACCCCATCAGAAATATCATCTCATGATATAAATTTAAGGGTTCAATGCCCAAAACTTGATGGGGTGATAGTAGAATCTACTAAAATAATCCTCCAAGATAGGGGATAGACACTTGTGTAAGTGTTGGTCATGCCAATTCAATAAACACAACATAAGGAAATCACATTGGAAATAAGGATTTCTTCAGGCCTCTCAGAGGGATACAGGCTCCAGGACACTAAGTGACCTGCGGTCCATTGCTAGGGATCATATTCCAGAAAAACCCCCATAAAAGTGAACTGAGACAAGTCACTATAGAATATGTATATTGAAAACTGAGAGGGTTCAACTGAGATACATGCTCCATCGGACTAATACACCATCTAAAATATTAGATCTCTATACAAAGATGGGGGTTAATTCCTAAGGCTTGTTGGGGGACAATATACACTACTTGAAACATCCTCCAATATAGGGGATCAATTCCCATGTATGTGTTGGTGATTCCAATTCTACAAACCCAATATAGGGACAAAAAGAATGAAATGAGGATCGCTCCGTGTCCCTTTAATTGATACATGTTCCAAGTCACTAAGGGGTATGAGTTCCAATGAACAAGACCTAATTCCATAATAACCCTCATTTAAGTGGAATAAGACAACTCAATCAAGAATAATGGTACTCACCAACACTACCCTAATCATTAAGAAGATATAGAGGGGCTAACATCCCTGGACGAGGTCTTGAAGCTGCATCAAATCCTCATAGGAATGGACCAATGGAACACAATCCACTAATAAAAGTCTATGGAAGCTCAAAAATCTCACTAAAAACAGAAATAAAAGGAAATAGAGCTCAAAACTATCCTCAAAGAGGGGACATTATGTGTCCTTAGGGGTATACGGTGTGTCTGAAAAATACTAGCACTGCCCATGTCTCATTTTCACATTGAGTGATCCGTGATTCCTACTATGGACTGTGTAATGACCATTCACCAATTATTCATTGAATCATTGGCCAAATGAGAATTAAAAAGATGAACACATGTAGAGCAAGGAGAGAAATTACCAAAAATAAACCTAAAAGAAGAAGTGGGATACTTACCTCGAGTGGATCACACCCGCGATGGAGGGAGAGAAGAAGCGTCGAGCGGCCAGGGAGCCTTTTGCGCTACGTCGGGAGGGGAAGGCACGACCGCCAGAGGGGGATGTGCACGAGAGGAGCTGCCAACCGTTGAGAAATGGAGGAGTAGTGTTCGTGGGGAGTAGGTTCCAACGGGGAGGAGGGGAAGTAGGGTTCGCGGAAGGGGTTCGAGGGGGAGAATAAAGAGTAGATCTAGCGGCGGAGTAGGGCTATCGGTGGAGGTCCGACAAAGAGAAGATCAGGGGGAGGGGAGTTGTCACAGAGGTATAGTTCCATGAGAGCTTGAGGGCGCGATAAACAGTGGATACTATGCACTTGATTTTATAAAATATAGGACAATGGTTTTATCAGCACTTAAAAAGAACTGATAAAGAATCCCTTTATCAGTGTTGATAAAGGGCTTCTTTATCAGCGCTAAAAAATCACTGATAAAGGATCCTTTTATCAGGGCTAAAATTTTAGCGCTTATAAAGGGTTCCTTTATCAGCGCCTTTTTAGCACTTATAAAGGGCTACTTTATCAGTTCTAGAAGAGTTCTGATAAAGGGAGCCTTTATCAGCGCTTCTAATTAGCATTGATAAAGATTTACCTTTATATATGCTTTTATCTTAGCACTGATAAAAGGTGGCACTTCCTCTGTCTGTTTTTGTAGTAGTGTATGTGATTATTAAGATACTCTCTCCACTCTCTCCCTCTTCATAGAGAGAGAAGAATATGATTTGAGATCTCGATTTGAGTTCTTCTCCACATATTGATTGATAGTTGTTGTGTTTATATTCCAGACATCAAATTCATCATTGGATATCCATGGTCTAACCCATATTTGGATGATAAATACTCCCAAAAACTTTCAAAGCTTGTGTGGGTGATCTTTAGGTATCTGACTTCAGGTCCTTCAACAAATAGTCACCGACAATGAGAGTTTTTTGACAACATGTTAGATTGAATTATGTAATTCCTCCTTTTATTTTTGTTCTTAAACTATTCTTGTGGGAAAATCGGTTGTGGTACCAAGCATCACATCACCATAGACTATGTATTCATGTCATTAAATTATGTAAAATTTTTGAATCTCTAACTCAAATACATCCATTACGCACCCTTATACCTTCAACTTTTTTTAGATCATGGTTCTCATTAAAATATTACGCTAAAGAAAATTAATTTTTTCATTAAATCCAGGAGGAGGGCATCGCTATGGTCCTGACGCCATAGGTGATGATCCAATCCAATAATGGATAGTCAAGATATGGCCATTAAAAAATATAAGGAGGGATAAAAACTATTTTGAGAGTTTAAAATGAATAACTCACACACACACACAAATATATGTGTGTGTTTATTATAGACTAATACAGTTCATGTAAGCAATTTCTGAAGAACCCCCACATTCTGGTGGGAACTCTAGTGGAAAGAATGGGGTTTTCTAGACGATGGGAATTATTTCAACGATTATGAAAAATCACAATTTTATTTATTAGTGTAAAAGCCATAGGATTTGAAAAAATGAAGGCATTGTAAAAATAAAAAACAACAAAAACAGATTAAAACAATGGGGTGGTGTTGGGTCAATTGATTTTTTTTGAAAAAAATCAAAGGGCCCTAAAATTAATATGATTCAAATTTTTTTAAAAGAAGATAAAATCTGGGTGTATTTGTTGGAGATAAGAAGAAAAATTGGCGCAGATGACCGATAGATAAGAGAAAATAAAAATAAAAATAATAAAACACAAAACTGATCGGCAACGCCGCCACTCAGCCTGTCACTAACCCCTATACATTTGCAACCCCATGTGCCACGTTGATCATGCACGTCCACCTCCTGCCAGCTAACCAAGCTGCCCACCTTTCACCGGCCCTAGTGGCGGCTCCCCTCTCATCTGGCTTCCCTATCCCGACCCCACTATTGCACCTCGGACAACCTACTTGCTCCTCCTACATGAGGCAGATCGTGTCAGCTCTAAAAAACAACCTTCTGCCACTAGACCTAAATCCCACCCTTCTTCAAGAAGCTTCCCATGCTGGACATACACCAACCATTGCATGTGGTAGCACCCTCATCCGGCTGACCTATGAGTGAGATGGGGTTTCACGACCCGAGTCAGGTCAGATCAAGACTAATCGACCTACCCATAAGACGTGCACCATGCTGAGACGAGGTGATATTCAAGACAAGATGTGGAAACATTATACTTGGTTGTGATCTGGGATACAATTATGAATGAATTATTTTACCCCAAGGTTCAGAGTTGATCCATTGAGAGTAAATAGACCATTTAATACCAAATGATCGAGATCAGTCACACTACTTATTTAATTTATGCATCTTTTATTATTTTCTGAATATGAAATAATACACTAACACATACAATAATAAATAATTAATGCATATATTAATTCAAATTAATATGTGATGAATTTTCTTATATTTATTTTATAGTTAGGTTGTGAATGAGAACACATTGTACATGAATATAAAATATAAAATAAATTCATTCATTGAGAAATGATAAAAACCCTCAAAGAAAATATTATGTCATAATGCCTACCATCGTTTGAATTTGAAAAAAATCGGGTGTACAAGGTGGTCATCACACATATTTGAGGGTGCTTCCTTCTAGTGGGTATTTTTAATGAAATTGAATGGCTGACTTAATTAAATATCTAGATAAAGAAGTAGCCATAGGTTTCTTTCTATCACTTTAGCGGTGAAGAGATGAGTAAATCAAGTTTATAACTTCTCAATGCTTGTAATTCACTCAATAGTTCAGGGAGACATGAGTTAATGTAGTTGGCCAGTCAAATTCCTACCATGAAACTCTCCATGTAGTGGCATAGACATAGTTTGGACTATAACGAGAGGTTTTAGGTATCCTTACCATTAGAACACTCTAGAGATTGAGTATTTTGAATCTTGTAGTGTGGGATACTGGGTTTATATACAAAAGTGGGGGACATCTAATAATTTAATTAACCAGAAATGTCTAATTGGTAATAAAGGTCCATGGTACTAATCTTCATAAATTTTATTTTTTAGAAAAATGGAATATAATACCAAAAATACACTGCGATTACTAATGTCCAAATAACATGTCCTCATCAACATGTGTTTCCATGTGTAGTACTGGTGCTTTCACAGAGTACTACAATATTGGATATTCTATGTGTTGGGGTTCCTACCACCTATAGAACCACCTCAGGAAGAAAGGGTGTGAAAAATTATTATAGGAAACTCATTTATGATGCATTTTATTTTTACATCATAATGTTATCATCAATGTCCAATGAGTTGTGGAAACAAAAACATGACATGGATGGTTTAACATGTGGATTGATTCCAGCCCTCGCAGGATATGTAGTGATTCCTCGATCTTCAATCCCATCCCATCCATCATCATCATCATCATCATCAAAAAATATACCCTCAAGTGTCCCTAACACATCAAGCAAACGCTTGTAGGGAACTTTCAGAACTATGTGTGGCTTGATTCCTGCCCTCGCAGGATACATAGTGACGCTCGATCTTCGATCTCGATGCAGCCACCAAAAATAAATATGCCTCTTTCCCCCATGGGTAGGTTAGACTTGTACGTTAAGTTCATGAAATGTCCAATCACTTGACAACAAAACTACAAAATTCTTCAAGAGTTGTGTGCGGCACAATACTTAGTATTATGAGATTCCGCACATGCCTCTCAATCAGGAGAGGTCAAAAGATCCTTCTTTCCTCTTTACATATGGGTAAAACCTATGTGTAATCTCTAGTAGTTCATGGTTAATCATGGTCATATTATTCTCACATTCTTAGGAACATCTTTTCTGTTTGTCACACACCATACCTTGGGAAAACATGGATCTTCATAACCATTCAAGGCCACCTGGGATGGAAGGCCAGTGTCCTATCGACACATTTTATTGACTATTCATTTCATGCCTTGATGGATCTGCATATATTTCTCACAAAAATGGTCATCAATCAAAGGAAAATTCATCCCAAGGAGAGTCCTCTCCTATCTCAGTATGCCCAATGGCTTTCAATCCCCATATCATCCCTCCTGATTCATGTCTCCCTCGAGACTATGGTTTACACCTTTCATCATCATTCACATTTATGGAACACTGAAACATCCTGATTGCGATTAACCTAAAACTTTTGAAGACCTTTATGAAACCAAAATTGTCCTCACCGCATGACGTTAAATTACAAGTCCAAAATCATCCTCACCGTACGAAATTAAACTGCAAGGCCAAAATCATTCCTACTACACGACATTAAACTGAAAGTCCAAAATTGTCCTCACTACATGACGTTAAACTAAAAGGCCAAAATGGTCCTCACCGCATGAAAGTAAACAGCAAGGCCAAAATCATCCTCATCGCACGACGTTGAACTGCAGGGTCAAAATCATCATCACCAAATGAGGTTAAACTTCAAGGCCAAAATTTTCCTCACTGCATGACATTCAACTGTAAGGTCAAAATCATCCTCACCGCATGACGTTAAACTGCAAGGCCAAAATCTTCCCCACTGCACAACGTTAAACTAAAAGGCTAAAATTGTCCCTGTTGCACAACATTAAACTGTATAACAATCGTTTAATCCCAAATGTTTCATCTAATGCTGACTTTTCTATTTTAAGAAATAACACAGAATCCTTGCAGTCCCTTATTTCTCACAACGAGCATAACTCACATGAGATTAGGGGTTTTAGTGAGAGACACACAAGAACATTATAGAAAAATGGACCAGGTATTTGTTCCTAGTATCATGACCCTAAAAGTCTTTTTACAATTCCATCCCCCAAGAGGAACCCCATGCCCTGGCCATGTGATGTTAAATTACCGGGTATCCCAAAGATAGAACAAATACCTCACCCTGTTTATGAGTCGGATCTACGTAAGGGACACCATTCCATGAGTAAATCACAACCCAAGTGCGCCCAATATGTCCAGATACGCTCCTTACATATTCCAAGCTCTGTGCTTTGAGTGATTTTAAATTCCAATAACCTCCAAGGCCATCTAAAATGGAAGGACAATTTTCTATGAACACCTTTGATTGACTATGCACACCATGCCCTTATGGCTCTACATATGTTTCCCACCAAAATGTCTATCAATCAAAGGAAAATACTTTCCCAAGAGAGTCTTCTCCTATCTCAGTACGCCCAATGGATTTTGAGCCTCATTCCATCCCTCCAAATTCAAGGGCGATCAAAGTTATGGTTTAAATATTCCTCCTTTCACACATCTTGAATATATCATAACATATGTGCCCATTTTATCTATGGTCTCTTTCTAGGATTCCAAAAGATATCCCATCCGTATGCATGAATTTGATCTAGATGCAAAGGAAGAGTTCCCACACTTGTTTCTGGGTTTCTATGAAGAAACTCAGTTAAAATGACCCTTTTGGATGCTCAGGAACACCCCTCATTGAAGGTCACATATCGTGTCAAGCAAGATCCCAATCCTCATAATTGTCAAATTCCATCGAAGACTGATGTCTACTATCATGGGGACACCTTTGATTAACTATGCACATCATGCCCCATTGGCTCTGCATATGTCAACCACAAATATTTCCATCAATCCAAGGAAATTTTGTCCCCAGGAGTGTCCTTTCTAGCCTATGAATGCTCAAATTACATTCACATCTTGTCACAACCCCAGATTTGGAAGACTCCTAGATGCTGGATTATGTACTGCCTTCTTCCTAATTTCCCATGAAAAAAAAAACTCTTAATTGACTTGATCATTTGCTTGCTCTCCCGCATGCAAGAAAGAAACATGTGGGAATAGTTTCCCACTCAAAGATGACATGAATGTCCCTAATGTCTTCAGACACCACTGCTCTGGCCAGCCACCCACTATGGATCCCGGTTTCAAAATAAATCCAAAATGTTGCTAGTATCACCAGGCCATCGGAAATGGAAGGCCAATATCTTGTAGAAACCTTTTCTTGACTATATATATCATGCCCTGGTGGCCCTACATATGTCGCCCACAAATAAGGCCATAAATCAAAGGAAAATTCTTCCCTAGGAGAGTCCTTTCCCACCTCTGTATACCTAAAGTGGCTCCTGATCCCCATGCATTTCTAGAGTCCACAAATCCGAGGTCATGAAAAATCCATAATCCATGTATGAAGGATACTAGAACATTCCTGGCTAACAGCACTAAGTTAGGGCCCTACCCCATTAAGCGTGGTCAAAGATGTTTGACATAAAACATCAGTAATTAGTTTGATTGCTAGTTCTTTGGATTTTCAAATAAATGAAAAGACTCCACACTCTTTAGAGGGAAAATCCGTAGAAGGAACCTCTGGGGAAGAGTCGAGTATTGGTTCATTAAAAAAACATTCATCAATCAGAAAACGCATAGAGATTGTTAGGTAAAAAAAAGGAAAAGGGAAGCCTAAAGAAAAATTCATGTTATACATGATAAGTCCATACCATACAGGATTAGGAAAAAAATCAGGTAATAATGGTGAAAAAGAAATGAAAGTTCATGAGGTATTTCATAACAGCTCAGCAATAGTCAATCTATGCTCGCTGAGTCCCCTGTCTCAGGAAGACATTAGATCTTGTTTTGATTATTTCAGTTCAATGATTTCAAGTCATGGTTTAATGTTAATACATGATTGAAATTATGTTGACATGAAAAGGAATAGAGAGAGATGTTTAAAATCTAAATCTGTTCCACTGAGTATCGTGATCAAGACGAACATCCCCAATTCATAGTCTCTCTAGAGTACTAAAAAAAGGGAGAGTACATATTTTAAATTGGTATAAAACTACAACAGGTCCCAGTATGGCCTTTCCAAAAGGATGGTGATTGATTTCCACATGCCATCGATGGTCTGTTCCAAAGAAGTTATTTCCTCCATTTCAGCTTTGACAGTCGGGCACACCTGCTCTAGGACAACAATAAGGTCCCACCCCTTCTTCTAGAATACATCATAATTGGCACGCAAAAATGAATGTTTCTCCCTCAAACTAAATTCATGGGATTCTTATTCCCATAGATTCCCATCTTGGGTCACCACCAAATCACGACCCTCCACCTGCTCGGTTGTTAGATGATCATATTCTTTTGAAATATCTCGGATGGTCGGCACCTAGTAATGTGAAGAATTGAAACTCGCCAGCTTGTCCTTACAGGAGGTGAGATCTTCTCAGTCAATTATTATTTGTTAAATAAGGAAGTGAAGGTGATGATAATCAAAGACGTCGAATCCCATATCAATAAATAACGGCTGAAAATTGTCACCCTTGTCGTAAAAACTGGCCAGGGGTGTCTCCACGGCAAGAGAATGTAGCTTGCACCATACCTCTTTGGGAACTACCTAGTGTCTCTCCATATCACCAGCACTTCAATCCTCCCGTACTACCACATGTTTTTATGTGTGAAGCATCACCATTGGATTGTTGAGGGACCTAAGGCAAGTCACCCAAGACATGAGACTCTCTTTTCCATTAGATGTCCCTGCCACTAGAGCCGGATGCGGAGGACTAACCACGGCCTCCAGGATAATTGGCAATACTCAGCTGGGGCTAGTCTCATTAAGATCTTGGGAAATATCTACAGGAGGGGAGTATACTGAATCGCTCCCCATCTAAATGAGTTGTACTAGTGTAATCCCTCCCATACGCTTTTGACAACGGACAGAAAACTATCTTACCACGAGAGCAAGAGCATTGGGTGTATCCATATTGGTTGTTAAAGGGCCATAAGTAAAAGGCTTAGATGTTTCACTTCTCATGATAAAAGGAATGTGTGGCATTTTCATAGGGGTGAGAACGGGGAAGAAAACTGTCAAGGGTTTCTACACCCGCCGAACTGGTTCTTTCAGCTACCCCGTGGGGTAACAATCTACCCATAGATGGGCATACACTAGTGATAGGAAGTTGGGACCGGACGTGTTAGGAATTATAATCTCCCTATCAGCACCTTCATGAATTATCATAATCCATTATTGGAAGATATCCACAGGGTGAGATTATCCCCTTAGTCGGACAACCGGAATCAGTGTTGTCTGTTGAAGGCATCCAAACTACCTGACAAACAGGTAGGGGAGGTATGGCTCACAAATAACTACTCAGTCTACATGCACTGTGGTCATCTCATCCCAAAGCGTAATGAGATACGAACATTCCTCCAAAAAAACAACCCCTGTTACCTCTCAATGATCCATGAGGGGTAAGATGAGGTGAAAACAAGAAATTAGAGGCGTCACTCAATAGCCAAACTACATCGGTAATAGTCAGAGTTCTGGGAAGAACAAAAGAAATGCTGAGGAGACCAGAATGAAAGTCAGAATGGAGAACCCATGCAGTATGATGATATTCATAATAGGTGAATTGTTTGTCCATCAACCTATATAGGAATTGAATGGTCCACTAAGATGATGCAGAGACCTACCTTCCGGAATCATTCCTAATAACTCATAAAGTCAGGCGAGGGTAGGAAGGGCCAAATTAATTCGTTGACCCTCCACCAACATGGCCACCATCCTCAAGGTATAGGCCATGAACCTGGTGTATTCATCATGGGATGGGAAGATACATCCACTTAAAAACATGGCGATAAAACCTACTAGCCTAAACATAGGTGAAATGTATGGTCGGAGATCATATCCCCATGTGGTATGTTGCCCTGCATCGAGGGTGGCACAATATGACCATGGGGTTTGGTGGGACTGGCGAGTGGGATGGGTTCAACTACGGAGAGCCTTCGTCTTAGGTTTATTTTTCCACATAAATAACCATATCCACGCTTCAAATGGGATGAGGGAACATTCATTGAGGGGATGATCCAGTGATCCCTTTGCCATAACCAGTAAACTCCTTGTCAAGGGAAACACGTGATTGTTATCATTCCATGTGGTCGCTATTGGGAGAAACTCATCGTATATTTCTTTATGTAATGGAAGACCTATAAGATGGTAGATATCTCATAGGCTGATCCCCATATCTCCATGTAGTAGGTGAATGATTTTGGTGCTTGAACACCAGTATCTCAGTAATTCGGGAAGGATTTCGCAAGAAGAGAAGATTGAAAACTTAGACACCCTGAATACCTGGTGCAAGACCACCACCTCCAGCTGGTCGGGTGACACCAAATAGGTCTGATGAACCCATAACGCTTAATCCCACTCATCTAAGAAACATCCTATGGCCCACAAATCCCACTTGGTGCTCCACCCACCACTAGGATTTTCTC
Organism: Viscum album; assembly: GCA_963277665.1. Taxonomy (NCBI): domain Eukaryota; kingdom Viridiplantae; phylum Streptophyta; class Magnoliopsida; order Santalales; family Viscaceae; genus Viscum; species Viscum album. The sequence continues at coordinate 517,444,585 of OY728145.1, forward strand.
GAGAGATGCTGATAATGGATGGGTATTCTTGAATGTTTGGTCTCAGGACACCCTTGCGGCACCCGCAGTTGGCCTGAGTCCATGCCAAAACTTATATTTTGAAGATTTTTTCCAACATTTCAGCGGCGATGACTTATCTGATTGGGGAATTTTTTGCACAATAATGATTTTGTGGTGCCTATAAGAAGACAAAAGTGATGTCAGGGTCATTTAATGACAGAGGCATGTCAACGAGAAGACCAAAACCATAAAGTGGAAACTATAGAGATAATAGGTAAGATAAAAGCTTTGATGTCAGTAATACTATCAGAAAGCTGTAACGAGGAAAGATGAGGGTTCAAAGATGAAATTATCTATTCCCTACCATGGTGGCCCTTTTCTTCGTTGATTTTGTAGCATCCTGTGAATCAGCCATTGTAGCCTCCACAGGATGATCAAGAAACTGATGAGAAGTTGGCCTGATAGAAATTTGTTGGATAAAGGCTATAGGAAAAATGGCTAAAGGACTTGAAACATGTCCTCGAAAATCTCTACGTACTGTTCCTAGAAATGGTACGCAGAAATATCATTCCACATATAACATGAAACGCAAAATCTACTCCCCCTAAAACAATGGTATGTGGATGCAATTCACCGCGTACAACCATGGTATGTGAAATAACCGTTAGGTCCAGGACCATGGACTATTGGATGGAAAATAGAATGGTCCACATAAGGAATAAACCATGGACCTCAGCTTCAGTTATGTTTTCGTTCAAATGTTGTGGATTAGAATTTATGTCTGTATTAATAGTTTTTTAAGTTCGGTTAACCAATTCAAGTTCGGTATGCTAACAAGCCCACTGCATAGTATTCTTCCACATGGAAACCGGATTTTATGTTTTAAAATTCCACATTCCCATTCGTAGAATCCAAAATATGGTACGCAGATGAAGAAACAGCAAGAAAATCGGTTCGCGGAACGTAGAGAGTAGTTCACGAACTAGATTTTCTCAAGGATCATGGTACACAAAAGTGAAGGAGGATAGGAAAATCATGGGTTCTTCTCACCGTGAGAGACGATAAAAGACAAATGACATGGGCCTCTATATATTGGTGGTCCAATCCTACTGGGTCTACCCATTATACCGCAAACCATTTCAGTTCAGGACAACTTCTACATCAGAATAATCCTATTTTCATTCGTAACAGACACCATTATGATGGGGGGAATTTGTAAGGTCTTGAAAATTCCTCCAAGAAACAGAAGTCCCCCCACAATCGCATTATAGAAGGAAGATAGTGCTTCTACAAGTATATCAGGGAAAAGGGACTCAAATTGAGTTTCGTTCCATTGAAGTAACTTGAAGAAATTCAAGTTTTCATGGTTTTAATATAGCCCACGTACCATCATAGGGAAAGGTACGTGGAAAAGTTTGATCGTGAACTACCAGATATGTGAAACGGCCCACGAATCACTGGCCCACAAGGCGAAGCCCAGCGATCAAGGAAACCCAAAACCACATAAACTAAAGGAGAAGTGCACCTAAGGCCATTCTGTATACTACACCGTAATCCCATTAGTTCATGGATGGAGTGAGCGGGAAAGGTTCTGCGAACCATTTTCATGAACTGAAGCCTCTGCAAACCCCAGTTGACTGTGTCTTCCACGGGTCAGAATATTGCTACAATGAGGCTCCAAAAATGGTTTCGCATTCCAAATAGTTATGATAACATCAATGCTCTATAAAAGGAGAACAATAGAAATGTAGAGGGAAGATGGTTAGAGAGAAGGAAAACCAATGAAATCTTGAGGGGGACTAAGAGGTCACACTCTGAATTCTGTCTTGTTTCAGGGGAAATTTAAGAACCACGAACCACTCCCTCCACAGGTACAACCGATTGAGAACCATAAAAACAGGGAATTAAATAATAATAATAGAACCGTGAACCTAAATAGTGAACTAGAAACCAATGACCTCTCATATATTATTTTTTCGCAAATGGTAATCCCTCGGATCCTCCTTCCGTATAGTGCGCCACGTAGCATACCGCTAAGTGGACAAAACCCAATGACACATACCCAATCGTTACGCGGATATAACCTAAAGCGGAATGGTGAGCCGTGTACCAATTTGGTACGTGGTGGACTATATCCCTCCCTACACACCACACCAGTACATGGATGGACCTTTTGCCCGCATACCGCTACAGTTTGCGAAGCCTTTCCCATATCGAATGAGAAACTAGTACATGGATTGGGGTGTTTTTGGGTACTGATCCTATCGGTTCCAACCTCACCCCTCCACAACCATCTAGCCTCCATGGTCCCTCCGCTAACCCGCCCTCTAGAACTAGGACAAAGCCTCCTCCAAAGTAACCAGACCCATATGATCATACTATCACTACTAAAAAACAGGCAAGGGAAGCGCTACCTTTTTATTAATGCTACTAAAAGAAGTGTTGATAAAGGGGTCCCCTTTATCAGCACTTCTTTTAGTAGCGCTGATAAAGGGGGGATTTTTCTGTTCTTTTTCATACCGGTGATAAATTTTCGGTTTTAAAAAAAATCTTGAAAAATAAATTATTGTTATATAAGTATATTTATATTGATATAAATTTAATATTTTTTTGAAAAATGTTTTAGATTTTTATAAATAAACTATTACATTTAATATATAAGAAATTTAGTGGAAATGGCTTTAAAATATTAAAACAAATATTATTAATTAATAAATTTCTAATTATTATTGATTAAAAATCATTTAATAACTATTTAAAGACACAAAAAAATATTAGTAAAATATCTAAAAGAAGTTGAAAATGTAACTCAAACGTCAAACGACCATAAATTTTGATTCGGGTGTCTGTTTGAGCTCTAAAACATATCAATTTTAAGCCTGCAATGAGCTCTACACATTTATTATCGAGCGAAGCATTTATCATATTTTTCGAGAAAAAAAGTCCCAGATGGCCTCCAAAAATGAGTTTTTAGTCAGGATACCACGATTTGTTAACATTAAAACAAATATTACTTCGCATCTGGATGTCTGTTAGGCCTTTACCACATATCATATTGAAGATTGTTTCGTTTTATTTGATTTTTCTGGTTGTGGAGTTGAAAAAAGCTTCTGGATTATAATTTATGGTCGTTTTAACATTATATGGCTTTTCAAATAAACATATATATGTGTTTATTCGTAAATATATATGTGTCTATGTGTGTGTGTCTGTGTGTGTGTGTGTTGTATATATATATGTATTTATTTATTTATAAACACACTTAAAAAACATAGTTCATAAATGTATTTCAAACTAATCTTATAAGTATATATTAATATACAAATAAATATACGAATAAAAAATTATAACTATATATATATATATAAATATATATTAATATACAAATGAATATATATACACTAATATATGAATTAATATATTTATATTATTAGGAATCTATATTAATATAAAAATAAATATAACCATATAACTATATATAAATAAATAGATATATCATTAAATAGAAAAAAAACGAAATGGATTAGTGGTAAAGGTGCAGCCGTGAAAGGGGGGAGGTTGTGGGTTTAATTTTAGGTGGAAGAAAATGGGTGTGTGCGTGTGAGGATTCATGGGAAAGGCAGCGCGCGAGAGAGTGTGAGGGGGGGGGGGGTCCACCTAGCGCCGATAGGGGGGAGGGGTCAAGCGTTGTAAAAAACTCCCCTGCATTGTATAATTCATTTTTAATTTTTTTTTACTTTTATCAGTGCTTTTTAAAAGCGCTTATAAAATCCCCTTTTATCAGCGCAAAAAAAACACTGATAAAGGGGTCTTTTATTCATGCCTTTTTTAGCGCTCATAAAAGGTTCCTTTATCAGCACTTTTTGAAGGGACGATAAAAGGGACCACCGTATATATTCTCCTAAATTAAAAACACTTTTTTAGTGCTTTTAATTGGATTTTCTAGCACTGATAAAGGCCATATTTGAAGGAGTGTATTGGGTGCATCATTGCACCCCATTGAGTCTACAGGCCCACAGTAAGTGAAGTCATGATGGCCATCCCCAAAAAGGTGCCGGCTTCGGGAATGTCTATAAGGCAACATTCCCATGAAAACCCGGATTCCAACCCTGGGATATCGTTGTAAACCTCCCTGTTCTCAGGATTAAGGGTGATCACTTGCTTTAGAATTCAATTAGGGATAGTTAGTAGTCGAAGGGGTTATGTTAGTTCCCCCCTTGGGAAAAGACGAAACTCTTATCCTTCCCAGAACATGCTTCAGGTTCCTCCCACTGAGGTATGTCCCCAATCTTATGAGTTTGGGTCGCATGACCTTTAATTCCATTTCACATGGAACGATTCATTGCTCTATGCTCTCACCCATCGTTGCCCCGACATCTTCTACTGTGGTCTCTCACTCCCCCACCAATAGGAGAGGAGGCATGTGCACTGATGGATATTTCAAATCCACTTTTTTATCACACAGAGCATGACTCATGTGGTCTTATAGATTTGTGACGATTACAACATGCACACATTCTGAACTACAAGAACTCTGATTCCTGACCAATTCAGGATACGTAGGATGATTACCAGAAGGCACGGGCTCAAAAGGGTGTCATCCAAGAGGTTCCACCCATTCATGTTTCCAAAATGAGAGGCTCCCATGCATAAGCCTCGCACCTTATGAATTAAGAGAACTCTGATTCCGGATCAAATCGGGACATGTAGGATGCCTACCAGAAAGCCTGATCTCAAAAGGGTGCCCATCCAAAAGGGTTCACCCAATCATGTTTATATCAAATGGGAATCTCCCATGAATATTTCCCACACCATATGAACTATGATAACATAGATTCTTGATCAAAACAGAAGATGAAGAATTCCTACCAGAAGGCTCGATCTCAAAAGGGTGCCCATCCACCCAATCATGTCATGTCAAATGGGAAGATCCCATGCATAAGCACCACAGATTCCGAAATACATGGGTTCTAATTCCTCTCTTGAGGATACGTAGGAATACCACCTTGTGGGCCCGATCCCAACATCAAGTCACCTTCAGTCCCCCTAGATGTTGATAAACTCTAGAGCTCCTTATAATGTGGTTCATGTTATAATTTCCTTATTAGCATCAAATATATGCATTCTTAGAATGATCTTGCAAACCAAGGGTAGCCCGTGGACACACTCTTCGGGAATTAACCAAGGAATCATAAACATATAAACACAACTTAAATCTATAACATAGTCCCCGAACATGCAACAATACTCACCTAGAAGGGTACGGTGAGCCTGAAATCCCATCATCTCGACCAATGGAGTCCTTAAGTGGTTTGGCCACATCATCAGCCGACGAGTGACTGCCTTTAGAAAGTAGTTCCCTATATCATGGATACTAGGGCCGTTGGGCATTCTAGGCACCACAAATAAACTCGCTGGAGACCATCAAGAGAATTTATATCTGAAAAGGACCAATTGAGAAAGTGTTTGACCCCCATAGAATCGCTCGCTGGGACTAACATTTCCCACATGGTTAATTCATCCTCCTTTAAAGGATGATGTCACTGAATGGATCAAAACAAAGGAATGTAAAATTCGACGAGAAACTGCATCTATAAAAAAGTGATGGGTGACAATCCACATCAGCCATTTCCACACCTCATGTAAATACACCACCTAGGAGGTGGAACCAACATCAACATTGAAAATTATTTATTACATAACATAACAAAAACCATTCCAGGACCTTATAGGTTTAGTGTATCTAAAAACTGAGAATCATAAAAAATTGGTTCATAAAACATCTAGGTTTTCTCCCACTTATTTCTTCAAAACTAGACCAATTTTTGACATATCTTACTTAAAATTCTCCTTCATGACCTGGTTAAAAGAATCATATGAAAGGGTGAGCTCAATATATCAGTAAGGGTAAACAAGGAAACATCAATCATATCATAATCATAAGAACATAACATTTCAAAATCTTATCCTGCATATAAAACTTCATAATATCATTTCATGTGATAAATCATAAAAATTAAATAAATCCAAATAGTCCTAAAATAAGACATGAAATATCATTCCATACATACATATTCATAGAAAATAATTTCATATTATTCAGGTCACATTGATGAGACTATCATAGCGTACAAAGTCTGTTATTGAACTGAGTTCACACTTCATTCCAGTTATGTATTACAGAACCAAAATTACTGACATTCCAGACATGTATATATCATGAAATATAAATCTGTAATCAATTAATTGGAAGGAGATATAGGTCATACCCATCTCATAATTAAATCATTCTTACGTTTTCCACAAAACATTAAAACATTCACCATAGCATATCCCATGAAATAATAATTTTTTCTTAAACATCAGTCAATCATAATTGATATAAAACAAATGGATTTCATAAATAACACACAATAAAATAATATTAATAATAGCTTCTAAATATAATCTTATATAAATAGTTTCATCTTAGATGGAAAATAATTTTGAGAAAACACTTGAAATTAATTCCTACGGAAAATATCTTTTCTTCTTCAAACTATTTTTCCTTCCTGAAAATGCCACATAATTTTAGAAGAAATCAGTTTATATAAAGATAAAATTGTAATATTGTTGGTTAAGATTAATCGAAATAAGGAATTATAAATGTTTAAAAATCCTTTCAGCCCATATAAGTTAAAAAACATTATTCTCGTACTTTTTCTAGAAAAGTAAATAAGTACCTCATACCGAAAACGAAAAAATATTACATTCATGCCATTTAGTAAAAATATATCAATGGGTAAAATTTACTTTAAAAAATTATATAAGGATATAAATAATATTTTTAAATATATATTTATGAAACTTGGGTGCGGATGATAAATAAAAGGCAATAATTTCTTATGAATAAGAAATCTAGAATAAAAATGAGTTTTGCAAAGTTATCCCTTACCTTGGGTTAGATATAATTCATTTGTATCCAAAACACCTATATAATTATTTAAATAATGTTATTTATTTATTCCATAATCATAATAATTTTTATGATAACATTTATGATCATATTTTTATTTGGTTGTTAGTAACATTTCATTGTTACTCGTTATTCGAGTATTAACTGTTTTAGGTTCTTATGCATGTTTTTTAGATAAGTTTCATTCCACTTTTTAGAATATATTTATATAATTTATATCATGATATTACTATAATATATATCATATTTATTCATTCAATTTATTTATATAATCATTATTTGATGAAGATTATGTAGAACAAATCACATCGAACCATCTGGACGGTAAGGCGTACGTTCGCACGAGCGACTATATCATTCCAAAAATTGTTCAATGGAATTGAAGTGGATTTTGTATAGTATGTAAAAAAATATAATTTTATATTAATCATATATATATATATATATTCCATAATTATACCAATCTATGGAAGTTTGTGGTGAAAAACATATTACGCCACGGCGTGGAGACAATATGCCAGACGTACACATGCGCGATGATTTCATTTTTCGTAGGATGGGTAGAAGGTGAATTATGGTTGTTTAATATTTATAATACCATATAAGTATATGAGAGATTCTGATTTTATTACTTTATAATGAAACAACTAATGAAGAGGATGTATAAGAAGAAATAATTTTGAATGAATCGGTAGAATACATTACCTTTTCCTTGATGTGCTTCCTCTAAATCTCTTCTTAGAGCTCAAGAGTTGGTCTGTGAAGATGACCCGAACCTCTAGAATGAAAATTGGGATTTTGATATAGAAGCATTTTGGGGGATGTACAAGATTTGAAGGCTCAAAATGAAGTGAATATGTGAGGGAGGAGGTTTCCTTTTATAATTGAGGTGATGGGCACTTTTAGAAACTCCCGAAATAATAATTTATAATAAAATCAAACCCTACCAAAAAACCCAAAATGTACCAATTTCAAAGAAGAGAATATATAGTATTGTAATATTATCAACCATTAATTTTTTTTACAAGTTATATTTTCAATTTAAACCATATATTTTGAATTGAAACTTAGTTATTCTATTTAATTTTAATTGCAGTAAAAATTCTAAATATTTAATGGTTAAAACTACTTAATTATATAGTTTTAATTGACCATAAATGGATATTTTATGAAATTTTAGACCTTATGATAATCACTTTTAAATTTTTAAATTTTTTTATTATTTTGAAATTATTTTATAAAATGCTATTTTTTATAAAGCACCAATAGTGGGAATTTTGACCCAATTCATTTATTTGACTTTAAAAAAATCCACATAGAAGATAAATTAGATCCAAAATATTCAATACACTGATAAAATGTCATAATAACCTATAAAATTTATGCAGAACATTAATTAGATCATATAATATTTCTTTTAATATTTTTAATTCTATTTATTTGATATTTCTATTAATAAAATAATTTTTACATCACTATTGTTTCATCATTAATAGTAATTATTTAATCTATAAAAATTATAAATAAATTTATCTGATATAGGAAATTATTTTATCTTTAAAGAGACTATATATAGTATATATTATCTCCTAGTTATCTATATATTAAAATTAAGTTAGTTATATAAAATTAGACTCTGACATTTTTTCTCATTCCTTAGTTTTTATTACATTCATCTCATATTCGTAGGTAAGTGGTAATCAAGTGATTATATTTCAAACAATAGATGATAAGGTTTTAATTTCTTCATATAATTGTATTTTTATAGGTGTTACGGTAATTTTATAATAATATTATTACCCTTATTTACCCAATTTACCTTTACCCTTGGCAATAAAAATAATTACCAAAGTTACTATTCATAATGCCTAAAAATAAAAGTCACTTATTAATATAACATGTACCAACTAGTTCCAAATAATGAGTAAAATTTTAAAAAATAGAAACACAAAAGTTTCAAGAATTAATTTAAAATAAATCCCGTTGTTGGAATAAGAGACATTTTTTTAAAGGTAAAATATTGCAAAATATTGAAATGTTTTTACCTATGAATTCAATGTAAAATTGATGATAATGACATACATTATATTGAATAATAAAAATATATTCTATTTATACTTTAAAACCATTAAATATTATAAGTTAACCATATAAATTATCTCTATAAAAAAGTTGTTTTCACTTAAAATTTAGTGTGTTTTTACTATTCATCAAAACTTGTATGATATAAAACAATATCATAAATTCAACCAAAGTAAATTTTCATATCCCGAATTAAAAAAAACATGTTTGTGTTGTCATAAAAAAATTATTAATGTGTCAGAAATTTAATTTGAAATGGGTTCACCATTCAAAGGCAAAATAATACCATTTTTTAAAAAAAATTAGGTTTTTATACAACAAATTGGGTCGATTCACACAGTAAGATTAAAATAAACATTGGATGAATTAAAAATATTTTATTACGTATAAAAATTATATGTCTCATTAATTTTATTACCAATAAAAATTCACTCAAAAATAAAAAAAAATCTTATTTATATTTTTTATAAATATTTGATAGCCAAATAATTCACAATGCATTTTCATAAGTTATTTATAATTACTCTTGATAATATAACTGCAAGGTTGTAACAATAATGTTATTATAAGGGCATACCATGGATCATTTAAACTCACTATTTCATGCAACCCAAGTTAGTAAAGAAAAAAATTATTTGAAGCAAATATTTCATAAAAAACATCCTGATGTTACATTCTACCCCCTTAAAATGAATTTTTCCTCAAAATTAATTACTTGGAAACAAAAAAATGAGGATACATCTCCCTCATCATATCCGTAAGTTCCCATTTTGCTTCTTAAAATTTTTGGTTCCTCCATAAAACATTAACCAAGAAGGTGGTCTTATTTCATAGAACTTTTTTCTACTATCCAAAATCTCTATTGGTTGTTCTTCATAAGAAAGATCTTGCTCCACGGTAAGACGTATGAGCTTAGTACATGTGAAGGATCAGGTATGTAATTTCTCATGAGGGATACATGGAACAAAAAAAGAACTTGAGAGAGATTTGGTGGAAGTTCTAATCGGTAAGATACCTTCCCAACAAGATTTTGAATTTCAAAAGGACTGATATACCTAGGGCTCAGCTTTCCCTTCTTTCCAAATATCGTAACTCTCTTCCAAGGAGATATTCATAGAAACACATTATCACCAACTTCAAACTCTAGGTCTTTTCTTCTGTTGTCAGCAAAACTTTTTTGTTGACTCTAATATTATATTATGTGTTATTGAATAGTTATAACCTTTTATTCCATCTATAAAAATGACCAGGTCCTAATTTTTTTATTTCCCTAACTTCACACCAGCAAGTTGGAGTTATGCATTTCTGCCCATATAGGGATTCATAAAGAGACATATAAATACTAGAGTGAAAGCTATTATTGTAAGAAGCTCCCACCAATGGTAGGTGTTGATCCCAAAAACCTTTGAAATCCATATATTATCCTCTAAATATTTTATCCATAGATTTAATTAGACTCTCAGACTGACCATCCATCTCAGGATGATAATCAGTTCTAAAACTTAACATTTTTTAGTGCATGCTGAATTCTTCACTAGAACATTGGGGTAAACTTCAGATACCTATCAGATATAGTGGAAAGTGGTACCCCATGAAATGTTTCCAATTATTTTATATATATCCCAGCAAGATGATCAAGAGATAAATCCTATCTAATAGTAATGAAGTGTGCCAACTTCGTAAGGTGATCAACTATAACCCAAATAGCATTATTGTATTTGGATGTTTTGGGAAGTCCAATAACAGTGTCCATATTGATGTTTTCCCATTTCCATTATGGTATGGGTAATGGTTGTAACATCACCTTAGACTTATATCTCATAGACATAACATATAGATAAACCAAAAATCAAGATACATATTCAGAGACATATCTTTTCATTCCATCTCACCAGAAGTACTCTTTTAAGTCCATGTTCATCATTATGCTTCTAAGGTGAATCGAGATTGATAAACCATGATCCTCATCCAATATATATTTCTTTTATTATGGTATGAGAGGAATGTAATCCTTGTTCTTGAACCTTATTATTTAATCACAATCAAGGTTGAATTCAGGAACATTTCTCACCTTCTTTTGAAACTCTACATGTTCCTTCTACACCTTCTTAATATTCACTTGTATAGATGGTTGAACATTCAGTTGAAAAATATAATACTTCTTCCCTCCCATTAAAATTTCCAGATCCATCATTTTAAAATCCAGAAATATTGGATATTTCATGATCCTCATCATGAATAAGCTAGCTTGGTCTTTTCGAATCAAAACATTTACCACCTTGTTGGATTTCATAGTGTTGTAATATATTGAGTGGTCGTAATCTTTAATCAACTCCAACCATCTTATTTGGTACATATTCAGCTATTTTTGTGTGAAAATATACATTAAAATTTTATGACATATATAAATATCACACCATCCACCATAAAGATAATGCCTATATATCTTTTATGAAATGATTACCAAAACTACCTCTAAATCAAGAGTTGAGTAATTTTTCTCATGATTTTTCAACTACCATGAGGCATAAGATATCATAATATCATTTTTCAAAAGAACACATCCTAGCCCATTCATGGATGCATCATTGTAGATCACATGACTTTCTCCACTACAATGCAATGTGAGCACAGGTGAACTAGCAAACATTTTTTTAGCTCTTTCAAATTCCCTTCACATTCCTCTATCCAAATTAACTTAACTCTTTTCTGAGACAACATGGTGAGTGCATTAGATAATAATAAAAAATATTTCACAAAACGTCGATAATATCCATCCAAACAAAGAAAAATTTGGATCTCATTTACTGTTGTTGGTCTTAACCATCTTTCAATAACCTCTATTTTTGCTAGAACCATATATATCCTCTCTCTTGAGATTATTTGACCCAAAATTGAAACTGTTAAAAGACAAAATTCCCACCTAGTAAATATTGCATAAAGATTATCCTTTATTAGGGTCTTCGGTACAATTTGAAAGTGATCTTCATGTTATTATTTTATCTTTTAATAAACAAGAATATCATCTATAAATACTATAAAAAACTTATTAATATATTCTCTAAAAACTATATTCATTAGATCAATGAAGATATCGGAGAAATTATTATGACCAAAAAGGCGTCACTATAAATTCACAGTGTCCATACCTTGTACGGAATTTCGTCTTTGGTATATACACCTTTTGACCCTTAATTGATGATATACATGATGAATTTAAATCATGGAAAAGTATTAAGATCCTCATACTTGGTCAAATAAGTCATCAATGCGAGGAAGAATATATTTTTTCCTTATGGTGATCTTGTTAACTTCTCGATAATCATTGCAGAGTCTCATTGATCCATCATTCTTCGTACCAAAATAGAACATATGCTCCCTTAGGTGACAGACTAGGGAGTATGAATCCCTTATAAATATTACCTTCGAGTTGTTTTTTTAAATTCCTCCAACTCATTTGGGGCCATTCTATAAGGTGTATTTGAAATAATTATACCACCCATTAAGAGTTCTATTGAAAACTCAAATTCAAGATTTTGTGGAAGATCAGGAAATTCCTCTGAAAAGACATCATCAAACTCTTATACAATGGGAGTATTGTTAATCAGGAGTTTATCCCAACCCATTTTAGATAAATGAACTTCATTTATATGAATCAACAGCCATATGATGGAATAAATTTATACTAGAAGTTTATATTCATCTATGCATCTATATATGATAATAAATTGATCTAGAATAAGAAATGTGACTTCCCTTCCCTAGAAACTGATATGATATCTATATAGAGAAAACCAACCAATTCCAAGAATCACATCAACTTCCACTATAGGAAGGATCACAGGATTTATAGGAAGCACTTTCCCAAAATCATCAACCCGAGAAGAATTATCAACATTTAATGTGATCGTTGGTCCATTATGAGTTGTTATAGATAACTCTACATCTAATTGATGAGGAAATACAATGATACCTATATAAATTTCTTAAAAAATAAAGAGTTAGTGGATCCAGAATCAATTAAAACATTTTCTACTTTAGATTGGATGATATGTGTACCTTTCACCAATTCATTATCATACTCTAAGTCACTGAAAGTTATTGCAAGTGACTTTCCCTTGTATTTGGCATGGAGATTTTGTTGACTTCAATCATCAATAATAACCCTTTAATTAGGGCATTTATTAGCATAATTCCCCATTTCCATGTACTTGTAGCATTTATGTGTAGGACGTTCATTCAATGCATCTTGATCTTTGTTCGCATCATTAGACATATTTTTCCCATCACATCTATATTCAACTTCCTAATGACCCGATTTTCCAAAAATAAATCATTTACTTGTCCATTTAAGACAATTACCTCTATGTTTCTTTCCACACTTTGAGCGTAAGGGAAAACTCATATTCATTTTAGTGTGGTCTTTATATTTTCCTTTCAATTCCATTTTTCTTTTCCTATCAAATCCATTTGACTGATAGGTTACCCCAATTTCCATATCATCCCTCAGATCAAATCGAACAATTTCATCAATGGTTTTGTAGTCCCTTATGGATAATTCCCTTCAGATACTTCGTTTTAATCAACTAAATAATAGATTAATTTTACTCTTAGGTTGAATAATAATTCCAGTAGCATACCCTACATGTCATGTAATGTTTTTCATAGGTACTAACATATTAGTCATCATTTTTCTTAAGTTCAAGGAACTCCTTCTCTATATTTGTTTGAGTAATATGATGAACGTAATTATTAAAATATAAGTTCTTGGACTCATCCCATTGCATGGAATAAATTTTATCTATTTTCCTCATATTATTTGTATGATTCCAGAATTGATCATCTTCACCATCCAAACGATATACTGCTAAGATGACTTTATCATATTCAGAACATTTTAAAACTAAATATATATTTTCAGTGGTACTGGTCCATTGTTCAGCCCCTAATGGATTTGAGGACCCGCTGAATGATGGTTGATGCTGCCTCATGAGGGATTCAATAGAATGTTTCTCCCACTTTTGATAATTTGGAAGTAAAACATAATTAATAGCTTCAAGAATTTGTGTGAGCATGGATAAAATATTTTTCATTCTAACTCCAATAACCTTTGGTTTCTCATGGGGACAATAAATGCATTTCCCATCACATTCAGCATTAACGTGGCACTTTCAGGTTCTAACAACTTAATAAAACCATGAAGCATAGTGTGAGAAACATTAATCATAACAGAAAAATCACATAATCAAGAATAAAATTTCAATTTAAAACACTTTAGGTTTTATCATAGGTTGTTCATTGTCATTTCTAAAACACTATGATTGTATTCCTTATATATACATATCCTTAGGGTTCTTACTAAGGATTTATCATCCATGTTTCGAAAGGATAAACATTCCTTTTCTATGATACCAACTATAATGACCCATAATTTACATATATACCATACATAAACATTGAAAAATATATATTAAATAACCTAAAAAACCATTCTAGGGCCGTATAGGTTTAGTGTCTCTAGAAATTGGGAAATATTAACAACTGGTTCATAAAACGAGCACATTGTATCCATCTTATTTATTCATAACTGGACTCTTTTTTTACATATCTTTATTAAAACCCTTCTTCCTGAACTGGTAAAATAAACTTACTAAGGGTGAGATCAAATGACCAGTATGGGTGAATAAGGTATATATCAATCACAACATAATCATTAGAATATAACATTTGAAAATATTTTCATGTCTATAAAAGTTTAAAATATCATATCCTGAGATAAATCATAAAATGAAAATGAAATAAAAATATTCATAACATAAGACATGAAATTTCGCAGCATACACACATAAGTATAGAAAATTACATCATATTAGTTAAGGCTCATTGCCGAGCCCATCCTAGCAGACAAAGTACATTACTGAACAGAGTTCTCTCCTCATTCCAGCTCGGTATTACTGAACCAAATTTATATGTCATTCAAGTCATGTCTATCTCTTGATATATAAATATTTATCCAATTAATTTGATGGAGATATAGTTCCAACCCATCTAATAATGAAACCATTCTTAAATTTTCCACAAAAACATAAAAACATTCACCATAGCATAACCCATGAAATAAAATGGGTTTCTTAACCACCATTCCATCATAATTGATATCGAACCATTGAATTTTTTAAATAACACACAATAAAATCATTATAATAAAAGGTTTAAAAATATGACCTTATTTGAAGAGTTTCACCTTAGATGGAAAATAACTCTAAGAAAACCCTTGAAATTAATTTCTGAGGAAAATATTATTTCTTCTTCAAAAACGTTTTCCTTCATCAAAATTCCACACAATTTTAGTAGAAATTATTTTTGGTGAAAATAACCTTGTAATATTGTAGGGGATGCTTCAAATAAATAAGAAACTATGAAATCATAATAATATGATCATGTTTTACAGGTTAAAAAATATATTCTTCTCGTAATTTTTCCGAAAAAGTCAAAAAGTACCTCATACCAAAAGCGAAAAAAGATTCCACTCATACCATTTATTAAAAATTTATCAATGGGTAAAATTGAAATTAAAAAATTTAAAGAAGGATATAATTAATATTTTGAAATACATATTTATGAATCATGGATGTGGGTGATAAATATACCCAAATAATTACTTACGAATAAGTAATCTCAGATAAAAATTAGATTTGCAAAGTTATCCCTTACCTTAGGTCTGATATGCTTCGTAGGTATGCATAACTCCGGTATAAGGATTTAAATAATGTTACTAGTTTATTCCCAAATATTAATAATTTTCCTAATAACATTTATAATCATATTTTAATCCATTTGTTAGTAACATTTTTTTGTTACTCGTTATTCGGGTATTAACTGCTTTATGTTCTTATACATGTTTTTTCAAAAAAGTTCTTATTCATATTATTATTTTATAGTTATATCATTTTCATAATGGTATTAGTATAAGATATATCATATTTATTAATTCAATTCATTTATGTAATCATGATTTAATGAATATTATGTAGAGTGACGGACATCACATTGTGGAGACGGTAAACCGTATGTACGTACGAGCGAAGATATCGTTCCTATAATTGTTGAATGGTATTGAAGTGGATTGTGTATAGTATCTCAGAATCAACAAAATTATATATTAATTATATATATATATATAATTATTAATTCCATCGGTATATTAATCCATGTATGGTGGTGGTGAAAAACAGATTACACAACGACATGGAAATGGTAAGTCGTATATACACACATGTGATGATTTTATTTTTCGTAAGATAGACAGAAGTTTAAATAAGGTTGTTTAATATTTATAATAAAATATAGGTATATCAGTGATACTGATTTTATTAATTTATATTGAATCAACTAATTAAGATGGAGTAGAAGAAGAATAAATTTTGAATGAATCGTTAGAAGAGATTACCCCATCCATGACGTGCTTCCTCTAAATCACTCATTAGAGAACTAGAGTTGGTCTTTAATGACGACCAAAACCTCTTGAATGAAAATAAGTAAGTTTAAAAGGAAAAAATTCAGGTTATGGCCGGGATTGGAGGTTAAAATGAAGTGAATAGGTGAGGGAGGAGGTTCCCTTTTATAATTGAGGTGAGGGGCCCTTTTAGAAACTCTATAAATAATAATTTATAATAAAATCGAACCCTTCCCAAAAAAACATCCAAAATGTCCCAATTTCTAAGATGAGATGAGATAGTGTTATAATCTCATCAACCAAAAAATTTTAGGCAAGTTATATTCTCAATTTGTACCATATCAATTTAATTGATACTTAGTTATTTTATTTAATTTTAATTACGGTAATAACATTCTAAATATTTGATGGTTAAAAATATTTACTTATATGGTGTTAATTGATAATAAATGGATATTTTATGAAATATTACATCTTATAATTATCATGTTGTAATTATTAAATATTTTTAATATTTTTAAATAATTTAATAAAATGTTATTTTCATAAAATATCAATAGTGTCAATTTTGAAACTATTCAATTATTTGACATTAAAAAAAATCCACAAAGAAGATAAATTCAAACCAAAATATTCAACAAACTCCTAAAATGTCATAACAACCTAGAAAATTTGTGCAGAATATTAATCAGTTCATATGATGTTTCTATTAATATTTCCAAAACAATTTATTTGATAATTCTATTAATAAAATAATTTTTACATCAGTATTGTTTCATTGTTAATGGTAATTATTTAATCTATAAAAATTATAAATAAATTTTTATGATGTGGTTAATTTTTTATACTTCTATATAATATCTATAGTATATATTATCTTCTAGTTATCCATATATTAATATTAATATAGTTATATAAAATGATATTTTGACATTTTGTCACATTCATTAGTTTTTATTACATTCATGTCATATTCATAGGTAAGTGGCAATCAAGTGATTTCAATTATAAAAATAGATGGAGAGGGTATAATATATTCATAAAATATGATTTTTATAGTTTTTACCTTAATTTTATAATATTATATTTACCTTTAACTACTAGATTTACCTTTAACGACGGTAATAAAAATAATTACCAACATTACTATTCATAATGCCCAAAAATATAAGAATAATTTTAAAACAATTTGGAAATAATGAATAAAAATATGAATTCCATTTTTAAAAATTCAAAACATAGAAGATTTAGTCATTAATTTAAAATCCAGCCCGTTGTCAGAATGAGGTAACATGTTTTTTTAAAAGTTAATACATTACAAAATATTAAAATGTATTTTTTATGAAATCAATGTAAAATTATTGATAATGACATAAATAATATTAAATTATAAAAATATATTCTATTTAAGCTTTTAAACAATTCTATATTGTAATTTAACAATATAAATTATTTCGATGAAAAAAGTGGATTCCACTGAAAATCTAGTGTGTTTTTACTATTCATCAAAACGAGAATGTTATCAGAAAATATCATAAATTAATATAAATTAAAATTTTATATCCTATCTTAAAAATATTATGTTGTCATATAAAAATTATTAATGTGTAAGAATTTTAATTTAAAAGGGGTTCTACATTCAAAGGCGTAAGATTACCATTTTTAAAAAAAGTAGATTTTTGTACAACAAATAAAGTTTATTCAAACCCAAGGACTAAAATATCCATTGTATGAATAAAAATAATTTTTTTATTTATATAACATATATATCTAATTAGTTTCATTACCTATAGTAATTCACTAAAAAATACAAATATCTAATTAATATTTTTTCATAAATAATTGATAGCCATAGAATTAACAATAGGTTTTCATAATTTAGTTATAATTATTCCTACCAATATAATAACTTGGCTATAATGGTAATTTTATAATTAGGGCATGTTTTGGTTTTTTTAGACTCGTGATTGCGTGAAACATAAGATACTATAGAATAAAAATTATTTAAAAAATATATTTCATAAAATAAATCCAATTGTGACTCTAAGATATAGGTTTTTTGTAAAATTTAATGACTAGAAAACATATCTGAGGGTTATATTTCTACTGAAGTATATGTCAATAGAAAGTGTGTAACTCTTTAAGTGTATGGGTTTATGTGAAAAGATCTAATATATATTACTATATTTTAATTTCATGAAATTTTCTACAAAATTATGATATAGTTTTTTAGGGGTTCATTAAAGTATATTTTTTAAATTAAGTTTCGCCCAAAATTAGCAACATAGAGTGATTATATCTACATATAATTCTATGGAACCATTGAATAGATTTAATCCTTTACAGAAAAATATAACGTGAAACAATATTTTCGTATATTTAAAATGTAATATGGGTTTTATAAAAAAAAATTGAAAATAGAGGGAAAATATGATATAGGCCCACAAAAAAATAGTGATATTTTAAAATTATAAATGATCATAAAAATCCCCTTAAACCATTGAACTACAATTTCATAACTAAAGAAACCAAATAAAAACCACTATAATTGATGGTAAAAAATACCATTAAAATAATATAATTTCACTCTAAATTACATGAATACGACCTTAATAAATTAATAATTAAAGAAAACATGAAATAACTATTATATCCTTCAGATAATATGAATTCTCATCCTTGAGAATTTCCAAGATATATTTACATTAATGGATAGAACCACTACATGGTAAAACCATACATTTATGCCCTTTCTAAACCTATGTTACTCACACCCAAATCGATCACATGTCACCAAATCAACCAATCCTTGATCCAAAATAATAAACCCATAACCAAATTTCTAATACATAACTCAAAAACACACCAATAATTGTGCCATAAATCATTCATCATATTTCAAATTCATATCCCCCAGAACTGAACCAAATAAATAAATACCGCAAAATTTGGGCACCCATTACTATCCCATTAAAATACATCATAATTATAGAATCTATACAATAAAAATAAAATAAATACCAATAATAAAAATCCATACCAATAACTAACAATAAAAAATATCAAAAAATAGAACTTGAACACCCAATCAATCAAGAAATTAAAATTTTAGAACATGATCCAATCTAGGGTTCAAACAATAGCCTGATGTAGTGATAAAAGAGAAAGAAGAAGTGAGAGGAGGATAAAATGAAGCAGAAGGAAACTACATAACCCATGAGAGAACCAATCCAAAAAAACTCCACACTAACACACATTGTAGAACCCGAACAAACAAGAAATGCGAGAGGAGGAATAAAATAAAATATCTTATATTAGAGGATTGATTTCTTTGAGATAAGTCCATGATGAAGAAACAAAATCACAATAATTTTATGATATCCTGAGAGTCATGGCTGAAATTAGTTCAGTTAGGGTTCTTTTAGAAAGATCTGGGAGGGTTTTATGAGAGCTATCAAAAAAAGTGGATAAAGATGGGTTTTATCAGCACTCAATTAATAAGTGCTAGTAAAATACCACTTTGTCGGTGCTAAAACATTAGTATTGATAAATATGGATTTTAATCAATGATTTATAATTATATTTATAACAACGTATATTTGTAAATATATCTATAAATATTTTTATATAATTATAAATAAATTTATATCATTATATATATTTAGATAATTGTATATTTATTTAACATATAAATATAAATAAAAATATAAATAAAATCTCGTTATTTCTCTGAGATCATTAGTAATATTTGAAGGTAGCTTGATACTTGGAAATTAAAGTCTTTATCTATGGCTGGTCAGGTTTTTTTGGTTAAATCTGCCATTATCTTCAAACATGTTTACTCCTTTATGGTGTACAAATGTTCCATATCATTGATTAGGAACATCAATGTGTCTCTCAAAAACTTCATTCGGAGTGGTAACATCAAGGAAAGAAAGTTGGAAACATTTTCATAGAATGATTTTTGTAAACCTTATGATGCATGGGGTTTGGGAATTAAAAATCTTGTACTTTTTAATGATTATTTACAAGCCTCGTTTATTTGGAAAATCTTTAACAGCAATTATGAGGCTCTTAATTTTATTTATAAAAAATTTCTAAATCATCTCAAAAATGGTGTTTTTAATCATCTTGACTCATCTATTTGGATAACATTTATGTTCATCTTATCTTCAATTGATTATCACTCCAGATGGATTACTTTAAAATATTCACCCATTAGCTTTTGGAAAGCTAATTGGATGGGTAACCCCATTATTGACTTTATTTCAGATGCAGATAATTTTGATCTGGATATCTCTATCAAGGATTAGCTTGATAACTTGGAGGGTCTTCCAAGTCAAGTTTGGAACATTGCTAATAAATATTATTTCTCCAACCGAAAGGATTTTGGGGCCTGGAATCCTACGACTAATAGTATGATTTCATAAAAACATTATTACAGGTTCTATTTTTCCTATATCTTTGATGAAATTTAGATGAGAGACTTTCCTAGAAATTTTCTTATGCCCTCTCACTATATTTTTGTGTGGATAATTTCTCAAAGGAAAATTCCTACTGATTATTACATTTTGAATTATGGAATCTCTTTTGTTCCTCTTGTGTTCTTTGTCATCAGCATATAAAGGATTTTGATCATTTGTTTTTTTGTTGTGTTACTACTGCCTCTATGTGGAATGGAATTGGCAGACATATTTGATGTTTCCATCTTAAATATGGTCTCTATAAGCGATTTTATTTAGGGTTGGAATTTTCTTCCACTTCCCCACAAATTGATGGATCTTTTTCAAGTAGATGCTTCTGAATTACTGCATTATATCTGTTTTTTTGGAATCAAATCCTTCATGGTGGTAAACATTTCTCTATCATTGCTACTTTCTTAATAATTTTTGCTGCTATTCGTGACGCAAGATTACCCAAGAATCACATCTGATTTAATTCAATTCACGATTTATCAGTTCTTACTCAAATTGGTATCAAATGTAATTTCAGGCCACCGTATGGTATGTTTGAGGTCTTATGGAATAAACATTTTGTTGGATGGAATAAGGTTAATTCTGATGGGTCCTCAAGGGGTAATAATGGTCCCTCTAAATATGGTGTTATTTTTAGGGATCCCCAAGGGAAGGTTATGGGCTACTTTAATGGTTCCTATGGTATACCCTCTGAAATTGAAGGTGAAATGATTAATATCATTATTACAGTGGAGCAAGATACAATTTGTGGATTGGGAAATATTTGGATGGAAAGTGATTCTTTTGTTATTGTATCAGCCATCAGAATGGGTTCTTACCATTTTTCTTGGAAGCTTAATAATAGATAGATTAACTACTTGGATTCTCTTCTCGCCATAAATCATATCATCACTCACACTTATAGAGAAGCTAACGCAATTGCGGATAGACTTGCTAACAATGGAGTTGGTGGTGCTGATTTCAACTAGTATGATTATCCCCCCGAAGACCTTTTACTCCTTCTTAAGAGGAATTTTTATAGATCTCTTTTTTTAGGATTATATAAGACGAACTATATTTTTAATTAAAGGAACAATTCTTTTCTTGGAAAGGATTCATCTTTCTAAAAATAAATTAATATAAATTTAGTAAATATTTTAATTATTTAAATATATTTATTATAATTTTATCATTATAAATGTATTTAAATCATTATATGTTTATATAATTAGATATATATATATTTATTTAATATATATATATATATATATGGTAAATATATTCAATATATAAATATATTTCATATAATTTTATTTTTTTAAAATAATTAATTAATTATTAATAATTATATAAATAGTTAAAAATATATATATTTAATTATAATTATAAATTTATAAATTTATAAATATAGTAAATATACATTTATATATATTTTTATTTGTAAATATTTATTTATAAATACATTTTTATTTTATATTATTAATGATTATATAATCTTATAAGCATGAATGTAAACAATGAGTGAAATTGAATTATTAAAAATGAGTAGACCTTAAAAATACTAAAAAATGGATATTTTTTATTAATTAAATTAATTATTAAAAAAATATGGATATATATAGAAATGAATATGAATAAATCATGAAAATATTACAACATGGAAAATGAATATTTATAAGTAAATATTAGAAAATAATTATATTCCAAAAACATATTAAAAATACTAAAAATAAATAATTAATACTAGCAGTAATAATATTAAATATAAATACATAAAATTTAACTAGTAAAAAAATTATATTTGTTATGTTACTAAATTAAATTCTAAAATGAAGATTAAAATTTAAATAAACTACCTAAATATTTTCTATAAGTATTTCTATATAAGATTTCATTAATTACATAAGTATTTGTGTGTAGTTATTTATGGTGATGCAGGTTAGTGAGCTACCAATAAATAATGACTCCAAAATTTCAGTCGTCTAGGATTTTTAATTCATAGGGAAACCACATTTTCATGGCTCGGTCCACCCGGAAAGAAGTGAGAAATATGACGGGAATCACAGATCTACTATGACGGTTGCGGTAGGTCCTTTCACTCATAGTTTTGTTTTGGATAGGGTGATCAAGATGAGATCCTCTAAGGTATGTGGAGATGAGTGGGGTGATGGTGTCTGGGAGTGGGGCTTGAATGAACATGGCAGTGACAGATGAAGTGAAAGGAGATCTCCGATTTGAGGCAATAGTGGCCGAGGTTAACGGGGATCATATATCCTCAATGGTTACAGCTGAAAATATATGTATTATTGTGGAGGGTGATACCCTCATTGATGCATGATAGACTAAAGTGGTGACTCTTGAAAGAAGATCTTGTCAAACTTTGGTGAATCAGGCACCTTTGGTGAAATATATAGGTTTGGTTGCTGGATCAGGAAGTCAGTATCTACCTAGTTCCATGGCTGTGGAGGTGGTTGGTCGAACAGCTACTGTGGTGAATCAATATAGTGGCCATTGGTACAAATATATTGAAGGGGTTCATGTTGTAGGAGGTAACTCAGTTGATGTCCCCGATTGAAGGGATGATTCTATTCAGTTTCTACTATAAGCGCATAAGAATTCCACTGCTGGTAGGACCCTTAAGAAAAGATCATTGACCTATTTTGATGCTGACCGTGAAGCCTTATCAAAACATCCACATATTCCTAATAATTATATAATTGTTAGGGTCATTCTTTGTAAATTTTAAAAGTCATGGAGGCTTTAATATCTTGTTCATTTGATCTCCTTTCCACGGGTGTTTTCATATTGGAAGTATATTTCAATAGATAGAGGATTCTTTCAGTAATTTCTTCAATCAAATGAATCCAGATTCCATGCGTGGTTGTTTGGTTTATTATATTTAAATCCAATAATGTTTCATATCCATGAATGGATGATGAGTTGTAATTCTTCAAGGGTTAATTATAATTTTTCATAGGTATGGATCAGATTTCATGGTCTAAACTAGATTTTATGGCATCCAAAAATATTGCATGACATTGCAACTACTATTGGTATTTCAATTTTCCTGGATAAGGACAAAAAACACATCATGTATAGACACATAGTGAGATTTATACTTGAAATTGATTTTATTTCCACTCATATTAGCAACGTGACTCTCAGTAATCCCACTGATTATATAAAAATTAGTGTTTAGTATGAAAACTATCTTGATTTCTATCAAAAGTGAAAATTTGTTTTTCTTTGAGATTATAAATGCAGAATTTTTTTTTAATTTTTTTCATTGAAGGGGAATCCATAAAATTGATGTTATGGTGTTGGAAAAATAATTCATCTAGTCCTTATAGACTATTAGTACCAAGGTACCCAAGGAAGAAGTCGGTTGAATATCTAAATAAGTAGTCCCTAAGTCAAGGGGTTTCAATATACAAGTACAAATATTTGACGATGAATCAGGAGAAGGTAAGAACTTATTTGGCTTCTACTAGTTCTTTTTTCATGCCTGAATAGAATGATGAGAATAAGAATGGGTCTCAAATGAACTTTGTAGGCATTGGGATGGAGCATACTAGGTTAATGATGTTATAAGTGAGTCTGATAATGGAAACAGGGAACCTGAGTACAAGTCTAGTGGTTTTCCATTAGAAACTATTTAGCAGGTTGGAAGCATTAATTTGATTGTCATGAAATTAAATGGTTATGATTGGATACATGTTGGTGAGGTGGGGTAGTTTTTTGATAAGGATTCTGGTGTTGTCTCTAGGTGTTCTCCTTGACCAACTAATTATCAATATTTTATTGTCCAGTTGTTGGATGTAGAATTTTCAAGTCATGTTCTACAAGAAGATACGACTAGCCAATCTAATGTTTAGCAGGGTGTGGATTATAATTAAGAGATACAGAATGTCTTCAGTTATTCAAGAATGTATAATAAATGGGATAATGTTTTGGATGATGAACGTGACAATGAAAAGTGGATGATTCGACTTGACACCACTCACCTCTGTTCTACGGGCAGTGGGGACCTTGTCTCTTTTGTAGATGCTATTTTAAATGGAAATGCTAAGATTATCAGTATTGAAGAGCGTGTTTTAGTTCTTCTAAAGAGAAGGCCACAAAAGGATTATTCTAGTTTGACCGTAAATGTGTATACCACGACTTCCAAGTAATCAAAGATCCAAATCTCTCCGAAATTGGAAAGATCCAAGGAGAGGATCCTTAGTATTCTAAAGAAAATAAATTCATATTCAGAGTGGGTAAATTAGACGCAGATGACGATGACGATGATTATTATTATGGAATTAATCCCACCATTCTTGATCCATAATTTTCTTATCTAGATGTGTATATGTCTCTTGGTATGACATTGTCTGTATTCTTGCTTGTCTGTTATCATTTTCTTTCACCTTTAATAAATGTTCCGGAGCTTTGGCTTCTCGCTAGGCCTTTTGTGTAAATATTTGTGTGTGTGAAATTATTGTGTATACATATACAAGTTTGATATATGATAAGTTAAACAATTAAATTATATAATATTTTGCTTCTATTAATGAAATAAATAATAAAAAGAATGAATATATTTAAAAAAATGACATCTCTATAATTATATAGAAAATTTTGAAAAATGAAAAATGAGTATTTATATTCTTAAGGAATACATATTAATTATATAAAATAATAACATAATAAAAACATTAAATGTAATTAATAAAAATGTCTAAATAAATATTGAAAATGGATAACATTATAGTCATATTGAACAATGAAAAATTTAAATTTACAAAAAAATATTGAAAAGAAATTAAGATTATTATTGAATAAATAATATTACATATAAAAAACATTGGGAAAATTTAAACTGTAATAAATAGTATATATTAAATAAAACTATAAAAAATGATAACATTTGGCGATTAAAGACATTATATATATATATATATAATATTGTGTTAATAAATATAATTCTAAAATGGAAATTAAAAAATGAATAAATTAAAAAATATTATGTGTGTGTGTATTATATATAAAAATGCATTAATTATGTATATATATGTATAACATTAATGCAACAGATAATTTATATAAGTTAAATTAAAAAATAAATTGAAATTCCATTAAATATCCACCACTCGCTACAATTAGTCCATATTTTTAATTAATTCTATTTTTTAATTATAAATCTTTTTTCAGTAAATATATGAATTATTTAATTTAAAAAAAAATATTTTGTATTATATAAATCATAATATGAATAATAATAATTATATTGATATATATATAGGGAAATATATATGAATATATTTCTATAATAAAAATATTAATTATATTAATGAATAATTATGTATAAAAACCATTAATAATTAATAAGACAGTAATATGTTTTTAATTCTTAAATTTTTTTCAATTTACTTATTTATATTTAATATATATTATTTAATAACAAATATATATATATATATATAATTTATTCACTTTTATTAAAAATTGTTTAATTAAAAATTGTTTTTAATATTTTTAATTATTATTTTTAAATTTTTCTTTAATTATTACAGTTTAGTAACATAATATATCTATATTTAATATATATTATTAATTATTATTTAAAATATTTATTTATATATATATATTAAATTTATTGTTTTTTATTAATAATAATTTTAATTAATAAAAATTTTTCATATATTTTTTAATTTCCTCATTTTCAATTTTTAATTGTTTTATTATTTAAATATATATAATATATATATATATATATATTTAATATATATAATTGATTAATATTTATAATATATATATATATATTAAATTTATTATTAAGTACTTAATTAATATGTTTTTTTTTCAGATTTTATAATCTTTTAATTTTTATTTGTTTAATCATTCCTATTGTTTTAATATTTTAAATAATTTTATTTATTATTCCAATTTTCTCATTTTATATATCTTTTATTTAATATATATTATTTATTAATATTTATAATTTAAATATATTAATATTATTAATAATTATTTAATTAATAGATTTTTAAATATTTTTTAACTTATTCATTTTTAATTTTTACGTGTTTTATTATTTATATTTTTTAATATTTTTTATATTTTTTTTACTGGTACATATTAAAAAAATGATGTTATGGGATGAGTGAGGTAGGAGCCGGTTGTGTGTATGCAAGTGGGCTAAAGACCGTAGGAAGCATAGATTAGCCAAAGGCCTATGTCAGCCCATGGGCCCATATATATGTGAGTGTGTATACTGTATGTGTGAGACCATCTCCATTAAAGGATTCTCATCTTATCTTGCTATGGAATCTTATATATTGATGCTGCTGAACTGTCTATATTATGATGTGGGACTCGTGCTCGCGATGAAGACCTTTACAAGTGCTAAATAATGCACTAATAAAGGTCCTATTTATTATTGTTAAAAATAAGGCATTGATAAAGGTTCCCTTTAGGGTTTCTAAAGAAAGCACTGATAAAGGAAATTATTTTTCAGCACTAAAAAATTGCTGATTAAGGGTACCATTTATCAATACATTTTTTTAACACTGATAATAGTTACCCTTTATTTGTTATTTTTAGTGATGATAAAGGTGAATTTTATTAGTTCTCTTTTCTAGCGCTGATAAATACTAACAATTTATATAATGCATTTTGTAGTAGTAATAGTAACCAAGTAAGAAAATAAATTTTACAAGAAGTATGGTGAATTCTTCAATCAGCTGAGAAAGGTTGATTCCTATGTGAGTGGTGAGAAGTACACAACAAATAATCCCCAATTTTAATGATTCTAGTAGATCGTTTATTGATTATAAAAAAAATGATCCCACGTTAACATTGGACACAAGGAGTCATCATTTTATTTTGGATTGGATGTGGTTAAAAATGATTAATACTCAACCAATAGTATTTTAATACATGTATCATTCACAATAACTGAGGAATATAAAATTGAAGACTAAATTACATCCAATTTTGATAAGATAAATCATTGAAAAACTAAAAGTAATTTTCAAGGATATACCCAATATGGTTTTAGAAACTTTAGATTAAAAGAAATTAGGTATTATTAACACATTTAGTTGGTTATCTTTGGACAAAGAAATCTTCAGAAATAAAGCTAAGCCACAAGGATTTTGGAATTTATTTATCCAGAGAGTCTGAACCATTCTATGATTATTCTAGTTTTTAATATACTGAAAAATATTCCGTTAAGTTTTTAAGGAATGTAAAAGTGAAGAGAAAAAATATGAATGGTTAGAAAATATGAGTAGCTTCATTCCAATGTGCAGAAGATTATCTTGACCAAACATTCACTCATTAAGAAATGTAAAGTGGATTTATTCATAAAATCTAATTTACTTATACAAATCAATGTTATGATTCTAGCGAATAGCATTAATGATGAGTCTAACAAGCATGCATTGATCAATAAAATTTTTCAAGGAGTAATTCTTAAATGCATATTTCCTCTTACACATCAGTGTCATGATGTATTAAAAGAGCTTTAATTTTTAGATTCTTTTGCATTGAAATATCTTCAATTATTTTCAAGACATTCTTCTCAAATAACATCATTATCCCTTTTACATATGTAAAATACAATGATACTTATATATAATATGAGTTATATTATGATATAAATCCATAATTTCACAATATAATATATTTAAATGAAAATAGTTTCTTAAGAATAAATCAATAAACAAACTCACATCAAGAAAAAGACAAAGTACATCTTTGTTATAATCCTATAGTTTCCTATGTGTTTTAAATAAATCGTTGAGATAGAAAAGATATAGTGAAGTTATAGAATATATTTCTATAAAGGGTTCACATATTTATTTGAGATAGTGAGATAAAGATTGAATTGGATTTAGATAATTCCAATGATTCAAAAGTAGTTGGCATATGAACAAATTACACAAGAGCATGTGAAAAAAAATGTTCCATGGACACATACTACCTATGAAGGATAAAACCGTGATAATGGTTTTACATTCATTTACGATGGTGATATAATATTTATTTAGAATAATGAATCCAACTAGTAAGTAGTAAATGGAAACAATATAAGATTCAAAAATAAATTAACATTTAATAATGGATTCTAGGTATCAAAGTACCGGTGCATAGTATTTTGATTGATTGAAATCTTGATATAGTGATTATATATTCAAGATAAAAATTATATGGATTTTACAAGAGTGTTACCAATAAAGCTCAATTAGTTATACCAAGTCATCAAGAATAAGTCCATTATAATTTTCTACTTGTCATAGCTACTTTTATGATCATTTATCTAGAATTGAATGTCAAGGGAACCATTCTTGGAGAGTGTCTATACAATAAAACAAAAAAGATTTATTGGAAACATAGAATTCCAATAAGCGGTGAAAGTTACTAAGATATAGTTTTTTATAGAATTAAGAAAAATGATCATAAAATATTCATTGGGAATGATTTTTTTTATTTGAGCCTACAAGAGGATAGTGGAGCACCACTATTTTTCATGGAAAATTTGATTGAGAAAATGAAAAATAGTTATTTATCATTCAATTAGTCAAGAGTAGAATGAAAGTAACTCTCCAAAGATTAAATTAATGTTTAATTTTAATTTTAGCAAATATGATCTCGTAAGGTAGATCTAATGGGTGTCTTAGACCATGCTAAAAGTACATATACTGATAAGGTATTAAATATTAGAAGTTGAAACAATTGAAGAAATAATTGTTCCCAATGTCACATGGAAAAAATCCCTTAAAGAATACATTTATGGGACATTGGTGGGGATTAATGTAGTGAGTAAAGTGAAATACACTTATACAATGGATCAATCACACGTTCCATGTTATGTACTAGATATGATATTTCCAACATATTCTTTATGGAAGGAAAATATTAGTTATATCTAGGAGAACTGCACATAAATTAGTGATAACTATCTAATTATACTCTTGAGTGTTCGTGGGATATGTTCTTGGTACATGGAGAGGAACCAACACTAGTTATAATGGGAAGAAAAATAGTCTTCTATTGGATAAATATGATATAATATCAAATTCAACCTAGAGTAAGGAGTAAGATAATAACATTCAAGATAGTGGTAAGCATATCAACAAATACAAAGTGCATTGTGACTTAGGATGAATCTAAAGAATTAGTGTACTATGTGAAATGATTTGATTCAGTTCTTGTGATCTCACCTAGTAAGTAAAGTATTATCATAATACAAATCATGATAATTCTACTACTATTATTATCCATGATGGAATGTTTTTTAGTGAAAAAAAGTTTTATACTTAGGGGATATCATATCTTGAGGATTCTTACTCAAAGTGATGAAGTTGTCAATAATATAATATCCATGCTATGGGGAAGTGACAGGATTCAGGTCAAAATCCATAAACTTATCAAAAGTATGATATTATCATATGATAGATAACAAGTATATTTAAAAATTTGTTTCAAGTGAATGTGAGAATATTGTAAAATTGGGTCCCCTAGAATGAAATAAATAGTACATTTCAATTACCATATCATGTATATAGTGTGTTATTCATCATGTTCACTTAACATAATAGTGTTGATATTTATACATCTAGTATTTACATGTTAATTTCCTCAGATTACTTATCATATCAAAAAGTTATAATAGTTCCCATGCTATAATGAGAACCTTGGGGTACTCTAACAATAATATTAATCATATTTCTTATGGTCTAGAAATATCATTCTAATAAGACATAGATGATGTGTAACTATTAGGTTTTTGGGGCTCATAATCATTTAGACTTCATTCCATGAACTTCTCATTTGGTGAACTCGATTAAATGAGATAATGATTACTGACCCTCTAATAGGAACACCACATATGTCATTGGTTTTTTGTATTTTAAAAAACATGTAGTGGACTCCTAACTTGATATTTTTATCAGTTTATACTATTTGATCAAATAATTTAATGGAAAAAAAATAATGGAATTGATTTCGTAGTGACGTATATTGCATTGGGCATGTCATTGGTGGTATGACATTGATTGAACAACTAAGGAAAAACTATTCCCTTTCGAAAGAAAAGGTTATATCAGGTTTAGTTTATTAATATAGTAGTACCTTCAATGAACCCATGGCCACAATAGAAGAAGGAATGTATATATAGTTAGGTCAATAAATAATAAAGTAATAAATGATTATGATAATTGGTGTACATCCTGATTAATGAGATATCATGGGGAAATAATTATATTACATGCATGTGTTTCTAGGAAAGGTTGTAATTTCTATGACTTTTCCTTATCTCATTAGGTTCCTTGATGGGGTTTTATAGTCCTCTCTTTTTTTTAAACTGTATCAACTGCTATTGAGATAAGGGACTAGAGGTTCACACATAAAGGATTATCAATATTCTAGACTGTTCTGATTAATAGGAGTATAGGAAATGGTGGTACCAACCACGAGGTCTGATATAAAACCAAGAATATATGATATCCAAGTAATAAGAAAATTCATTATTATGCGTGTATATAACAATTATAGTTTAATTTTTTTATTTAAGGTATTTACAAGTGTTTAAGTAAATACATTGAAAAATTATATATGAATTAATATTATTTAAATATCCAAGGTTAATTTAATATTTGATAGAATAGCGATTTGAATTAATGGATAACTTTCATCAAATATTATATTTATTATATAAAAATAAAGTGATAAAAATATAAATAATAATTTTTAACCAAGTAAGTTGGTTATAATATATTGTTTATGGACTTTTTTATGGGTAATTACAATTTGAAGGTTAAGACCCTATTTCCAGTAATTTTATAACTCAGTATATAAGGAGGTGGAGGGTCACATTGATGGGAATATTAATTACACAATTTCTGAGAGACTATCATTCCTCTATCTTTCTTCCTAGATAGAGAAGAAGATAATCTGAGCTCCCAATATGATTCATTCTTCAAAGATCTTTGGATCATCATTATCGTGATCCTTAGGTCATCAAAAGAGTCACTAGATATCTATGATAGCACATATATTTTAAATATTTATTCTTATATAGGCATTCTATGTGTGTTGGAATGCTATAGTAGGATCCTACTTCGGTTCCCTTGAGAAATGATCACTGATGAAGAGCAGTTTTCGAGTGTGGTTTCAGATCAAATGATGTAACTATTCATTTTTTGTCCAAAAATATTCATGTGGGATCCTCATCTATGATATCGGTCTACATGTCACCAAATATTATGTACTTCCATCATTCATCGATCGATTTTTTTTTAATCCATGACATAATTTCTTCTACTCTGTGCCCGGGTGCCTATAGGTTTATATGTTGGGATGATGCCTCATATCTTGAAACAAAAAGAACCCTTTGGAAAATGAGAGTGTTGAACCTTTAAGAGTGAAATATTTTTTATAATAATCAATAGGGATAAATTGGTTTTGGTTTTTTAATTTCTTGATAATGATATTTATGAAATGAATTCAGGAATGGATTTATTGATGACCTTCAAAGCCAACATCAACTGCTATGCATGACATCTTAGTTTCACATAATTCAATGGAATTTCATATATCTTTAAATAATGTTAGGATATCAATTGAATAAAAGAAGTAACTTTGGTAGCGATGGTAGGGACTATATACTATTTGTTGGTAGTGGTAAAATTTGAATCTATTGATTCAATCAAATATATAGATTTTGCAATAATCAATGATAAATTTCCAAATGTTTTTATTGAAACTTTCTTTATGTTGATTCCCAAAGGAAAAGTGAATTTTATGTTTGATCTTATACCATGGACCAATCTTACTTAACATCCATCCTATTGGATGAAACTGGTAGAATTAAATGAATTGATAATCCTGGTAGAAGATTTGGAATGAAAAAAGTTCATTTAACATAGTATGTCTGCATGGACTACACCTATTATTTTGGTGAAGAAGGCACATGGACCACTAGGTCTCTGTATATAATATCATAAGATAAAAAAGGTTTTGATAAAGTGAATATATCAAATTCAATGAATTGATGACTTATTTGATCAATTGAGTGGATCCCAGTAGTTCTCTATAATTTATTTATTACCAAGGTATCACCAACATTGTGTTTAAAAGAAGCATATTCCAAAGGAAACCATCAAGAGCCATTATGGTCATTATGAATGTGAATTTAATAACTTTTGTCATATTAATACACCAACAAGGTTTATGGAATTGATGAATTAGATCTTTTATAGTTATCATTACTCTTTTTTTTGTGTGGTGTTCATCAATGATACTCTAGTGTATTGTATAATTAATACCAATCATGAAACAAACATAGATATATTTTTGGTTATATTACAATAACATCTCCATTATGATAATAATTGAAGTGTGATTTCTGGTAATGATATATACATTTCCTTGTCCATCTCAACTCTTAAATTGTAGGTTCTTTTAATCCTAAAAATATTGAACCTGTTGTATCTTGGAAACTACAGAAGAATGGGTTTGAAATATGCAGTTTCCTTATCTTATTAGGATATTAATGATTCTTTGTACATGATTTTTCAAGACATTTCTCACCACTGATATCTTAAACATTTAATTTTTATTTTCCAACAGATTTAGGTGTGATAGAAATTCTTCCAAGATATAAAGGCTCATCTTACATCATCACATATCCTTATATTTCCAAAATTAGGGGAAGGAAATGTGGTCTATTTTGTTGCATCAAGGAATGGGTTGGGTTATGTTCTCATGCAGAGAGATAATGTAGGATATTATGGCATATGACAATTATCATTTCATGTAAATAATTACCTAAAATATTATTCTAATTATGTATTGTACTCCATGTTTTGATGAATTGGTACCGTTGTCTTTTTGGTGAGAAATTCATGGTGTTTACATATAATAAGAGTTTGAAGAAAATATTCTCACAAAGGAATTTGAATATGAGGCAATGAATATGGATTAAATATATACATACGTTAAAATTTTACTTGTAGTATATACTAGGTAAATGGAATTTCATACCTGATACATTGAGTAGTAAGTCGTATAATAAGTTATCTAAATAGGCTTTAGATAAATGATATTTAATGTCATTCATAGAGGATATGCATCTGAATTATATTGATCAAGGTTATATTTCTATTTTATTTTATATTTCTCTTATTCTTGATTCGATTGATCCGGTTAAAGATACATAAACATCTGATCCTGAATGTCTTACTTCAAGGTTGGATCTCAATGATGGAGATACCATTCAGGGATGAATGCAATATTGGATATCTATACTATGTTTTATAGATCATATTGTAGGTCCTCCCACTTATCAAGAACAAATTATTAATACCTACACCAATTTGATGGGTTGTTCATACTTGCTATCAAAATATATATAAGGTGATGGGATAAATGTTTTTAGGATGACATAAAGAATAAAGTTTTAGATTCTCTCTCAAGAATCATCACCTATCAGCATGTCAAGGAGAAGAACTATTGTCAATTATGTATGTTGTATTATTTATCTATTATAATATTGAAATGGTACAAGATAGATATGGATTTTTTCATAGGTCTACAAAAAATGGTTAAAGAACATGATTCCATATGGGTAATTTTGGATTGGATAATGAAGTTGGCTCACTTAATACATATTCATGAATCAAACCCAGTGGAATACTTATCAATGATTTACTTTCAAGACGTTGTAATGATTCACAGATTTGCATTTTCAATTCTATCTATCCACAACCTTAATTTTACATTTATTTTTTTAAGTCATTTTTGAAATCCCATAGAAACCAGTTGGCCATGATCAAAACTTATCATTCTCAAACATATTGAAAATTTTATTGAATTATCCAAATGTTGGAATACATTATTAGAGCTTAGGTAATGGATTTTAAGGATCATGGATGATCATATAGAATTATTGGAGTTATCATACAATAAAATTTATCAATAATTGATATATATAGTTAATTTTGATGATTTATATGGTCATACATGTTTTCCCACACTTTATTAGGTGTAAACAGATGAGACTTCACATATCAGACCAATCCTTATGCATGAAAAAATAAATAATTTTAAAATGATCCAAAAGAGTGTAGATATGGGTTGTAGTCATCAGAAATCATATGTGGACCATTATAATCGACCATTATAATTTTATATGAATGATCATGCTTTCTTCAGAATCCCTCCATGGCTATAGAATCTTAATTTTTTAAATAAGGAAATGTTTTCTCCTAAATTCATTGGACCTTTTGAGATACTTAATGAGTTGGTGTTGTATATATTTTCTGAATTTACCACCAATGTTCAATTATATACACAATGTGTTTCATGTATCTCATTTAAAGAAGTACCATCTTGATCTGGATCATGTGAATTGATGTGACCATGTTAATCTAGAGTTGAATTCTATATTGATTCATGTTCCAGTATAAATATTATATAGTAAATATAAGATTTTATGTGCTGAAAGAATTGGTTTCGTATGTTCTTTATTGAAAATTTTTTAGATTCATAAATAGATGTGGGAATGTGAAAAATAAATGCTGGAGTACTGTCCTGATATCTTCCACATTAAAACCATTCTGTCACTTTTGGAGGATAAGAAGAAAAATGGTGGGGAGAATGTAGCACCCCCAATTTTTAGTAATTTATCCTTTTGTTATGTATTTTTTTCTTAAATAATATTTAGGTAACATTTCAGGATTGTTGGGTTAGTTTTAAAGTGTCATGGAAGTGTTTTTATGAGTTAATGTTCTGAGCATGGTTAGTAGAAATAGTGCATAGTTTCTAGGAAACCATTATAGTTGATGTTGAGAGTCTTGGGAAGGTTTACCATTGGTGTACAATTTTTTTAAATCATGTTAGTGCTAAATAGAAACCATGTAAGTGGGAATAGATGGGAAAACAAAGTTGGATCTTGGGTTTGTAGACCATATGATTCAACTATGTGAGGGTGTGGCCTTGGGATAATAGAACTACATGGTTGGCGTATGATATTTCTGGTATCACAAAACATGTGGGTCTTTATATTTTTTCTACTATAATGTGAATTGTTTACACATAGTTTGACAAACATTGTGGCCTAAACATGCGACATGCATTCAATAGTCTAAAAGATTTAGTTTTAATCTTGATTCAGTCCCCAAAACCCTCATATTTCTATTCTCCTTATATGGTTACAAAAACCCTTCAACTCCAATGATCCATAGGAGATTCCATTTTATCTAAGGGAAATTTTTAATAAATTGAAGTGTTTCAGAGATATATAATAATTAGTAGTCCTCATTCTTCCATATTCTTTATATAATTACTATTTTCATCTATCTTAGATCCATGGATATAATCTATTATAGATATATATATGTACTATGACATGAATCATGAGGATAAATTTTTGGAATTATTGAAGGGATGGTGTGTGAGAACAATCTATATGTTCTTAGTGTCATTCATCATTTTTTCCACATGACGAGTGGTATGAGGCTTTTGTCTCATCTACCCATATTCTATAACATTATGTCTTAGATTTATAAAAAAAATTTAGTTTACAAAGAAAACCTCATTTTCTAGTTGAAAGAAAATCCTTTTGTTTTCTAGATAGGGAAACATTTATTTTTGGATGGATTTTAGAAAAACCATTTTTTTTAATTTTAAAATGTTTGTTTTTAAATTATGGTGATGTTTTTATTTAAGAAAAATATTTTATGAAATATTTTAAATGAAAAAATTATTTGTATAGAATGATTTTATTTGGATGATGGTATTGGAATACATGGTGTAATGTGTTCATATTTCATTTTACAAGGCCTTTTTGAAATAGACTGGGTGGTCTTTTCAAATTTGTATTGCCACATGGGATTAATAACCTTTTGATGACTTGTTGGAGGATTAGATACATCTCAAAATAATGGAACTATCTTAAGACACGTATGTTTGTGTGTGGGAAACCTTTGTGAGTATTCTAAGTGGATGGAAACAAATGATAAATTGGATTAGTACATAATTTTACACATAAACATTCCAAACGAAAGAAATAAATGATTAACTGATTATGTTTAGTTATTTTGAAAACTATTTTAATACACTAAACTATTTTTATTTTTCCACCTATGTTAATTATCAATCCTTTATTTATTAAAATTATTTTTTATAAAATAAACTGTCATGTTCATGTTCTAGTGTATTGTGTTGGGAAGTCTTTAGGGATTTCCTATCGAGTGATATACTCACCCATTTCTTGGGAATTTTGGTGCATTTTTAGATATTTTTTATCTTAAAATAGTAAAGGGAAATGTATTATAATTTTCTAGTGATGAATTTTGATACCATGTCATGGTACGAGGATTCGTATCTTGGAGTTGGTGTGTGTGGTTCTTTGGATGTTTCGACTTTAGAGTATTTGGGTTTATGTTTTTATTGGGTCTTTTGGTTGATATCTTTAATTTTCATTTCCACTCTAATATTAATTTACATTTGGTTTCACCTTGGAGTTTTCTTGTTTATGGTCATAAATTATATATATTTTCTTGGTAGTTATATATTATCTTGAATGGTTGTTTTTTTCTTAGGGAAAATCATCCCCCAATGTTCTCTTAATCCCTTTGAATTTATTGTCACAATTATGTGTCTTGTGGATGTATCCTAATTCTAGTATAACCCCCAGGGGTTTCATTTTACAATAATAGTAAACCTTAAATAAACACAATAAATGAAATACTCGATCATATTAAGAAATTCTATGGAGGAATGAAAACTTTGATGAATTCCTAAATGAATATACATGTTGTATTTCCATATTTATGTTGTTTAATAGGTTTTATGAATGATAAATATTCAAATGGAAAATTGACATCATAATAACATGTTACCAAATAATCTAAATGAATATAATAATCTAATAAAATGGAAAAAATCCAGATCTCATGCGTATCTATACCACAATCCCTTTAACTTCCATTAATTTATAGATCATTATATTAATTAAGTTGATTCTCACCCTTTTTTCCATTGAAAAATAATGCACTTTCATCCCCCACATAAGCCAAATAAAAAGGATAAGTCTCTAATACATTACCTTGATATGAGGCTTTAACTATTATCAAAAAAGATGGTACAAATGGTAATAAACGCCAATATGAAAAATCATGATGAGCCTATGAACATTAATCACACAAACCATCATAAAACCTATATTAATAATTGATGAAGGATCGAGAATATTGAGATAATATGACTATCACGGCATAGAAATAATGAATATTAAAAGAAAAAAGTGAAACAAAGAGGAAAAAAGATACCTTGGATCAAAGGTAGTTATTACAAAAAGCAACAATCTAATGATGAGTCAAAAAAGCATAGATTTCTCCAAAACACTCACATTTCTGCCTACGATTTTAGAGAATAGGGATAAAATAAAATGCATCCAAGAGGAAAAATAAGTTTATATATAAATATAGATAACATTCTTTCACAGTGTGACAACAATTCATTATACTGTAAGGATCACAGATCCAAAGATCATGAAATAATTTTCACATGTGGATCCCCCAATATTTGAAGTCAATAATCATTTTTGTGATGAGATTAATGGCTCATAAATCAAACCCCTAAAAACATGGTGTAATTATCAACATTATTCTATAACCCGATCGACCCTAGACTAGGATCCTGGCATAATGACACATATATAAGTAGAACCAAGGAAATCAACAAACAGGGATTCGTAAATTAACTCCTATAATGATAGTGAAATCAATCTATGAATGATATTAAACTAGGCCTCATATAATATTAAACCAAAACCACTCATTCCTTTATGTGGTATCAAGACTCTCCACGACATAAACCCCCCCCCCCACCCACATAGGATTAACATATAGTACTTAATGTAATATTAACAAAAAAATCCACTTACACATGAACAACCCAAGAGCTCTAAAAAATATTTATTCTATAAAAAAACTCCACAATTCTACCAAAATACCCATATTAAATAGATAAAAATCGTATACTAACATCCTCAACCCCACAACATGAGATATAAATCTCATTGAAACATAATTCAACACACTACAACTGAAGATTACTCATTTAACAAAGGAAAACATAACTCTGACATCCTATACCACCCTATGAAATAGAAACCTCTCACCACATAATAATATTTATGGCATGATATATAATGAAAACTAGAAAAAATTATTCTTTGACCTTCACAAAAACCACCGAGACATCCCCAGCCTCCCTTAACACCAAAGAAATAACTAAGAGTTTAGGAATATCAGGACCCTTTCCTTAGATACCAGTCAAAGTAATGTATTCCTTTAGAATCGAAACCAACCGCAAAAAAAAAAGAAAATAAATTGGCCACAAAAAAACACCCCATGAGATCTAACAACAGTGAATCCAAATCAACTTAAGGGAAAGGTAAAAAATCACAAAATATTATCAAAATATCATCAATAAACCCAAGGTCATACATATCATGTAAAAAAATTAATCATTAAACAACTTGGGATATTGAGTTCAAATATGAAACTAACACTCTAAAGTACACTCTATTAAGAGACCATGTCACCATAGCACATGAACCAAAGGAATAACACACCCTCACAACACCATATCCTAACTATCTTGAAACTCAATGTGAAAATATTGAATCTTTTATCATCTCAAACATCTAACTCATCTCATTCAATGAAATTGGAGTTATCAAGGATATACCGATGGAGCTTCGACATGTGGAAAATGTTATGTATTTGATCCATCTATGGATGAAACACCAATAAATAAGAAGATTAATCATCTCACTCATACCCCATGATGTGATTAACATATCTGAGATTAATCTTACTCCCATGAACAAAACATCACTACCCTTGATGAGAAGATACCTTTAAGAACACACATCTCTAATGTGTAACTCTGTATGCCTCATATTATGATTAACATAGGAATTATGATGATACATTGAAACCTTCGACCTCTCATGAATCACATTAACCTTCTCTATGATGCAAAGAACAAATTTTGGTGTGATAATTCTTGAATCTCAAACCTCGATCCAAAATAATAAATATATGAAATGTTAGTTATAGAACAAATAAAATGGAATTATACCACTGGTTAAGTGATAAATATTTTTATAGGGAAACTCAACTATGGGAACATGATTCAACTGTGATCCTCCAAAATCAAGAATGTATGAACACAAAATGTATTCTATGATTTTTATATTATAATCCATATGATAATCCTTCCATAAATGTTACATTAAAGAATAAATGAGATCTAAAATCATGATGGATATCCTTATATTCTAAAGAGGTAAAAAGGGGATCATGATTTGATATGATCATACTCAAAATCCCATGGAACCTTACAACCTCCTCCAAATACTACCTCAATAACACATCCAATATACTTGACTCCTTAATTATTAAAGAGCGAGGTAATTTTTTCAAACGTTCCATGATCACCTAAATAATATCACATCCAACATGAGTTTCTGGTAAACCGATCATGAAATCCATCAAAATTTCCTCCCACATCCATTGAGGGATATGTAGTGATTGAAGTTACCCACCATAAACATGACACCTAATCTTCACCTGGTGGAAGACCAAACACCTGATATGCACTATAAACCTGACCTCTTTATCTCCAGCCATCACAATTGACTATTTAATTTATTATAAATATTAGCCACACTAGGATACACTTCTAAAGTAGATCCATGAAAAACAAAAAATAACTACCTCTTGCACCCATGTGACAATAAAGACCCTCCCCACGAATAACACCTTATGTTGACAATCCTCAGAATGTACATTAGATATATCTATACAAATAACACATTCCCACTAAGATTTCATCTCAAAACGCCCCAAATAATATTATTCTACCCAATATACTAAAGATGAATACATGTTCATCTGGTAGAGCCACCCTCTACCATTGACTTTATCCATTTCAAGAATACACACTAAAATATCATCCATTAATCTCTATGCATCCTATACTCATGAATATCATCTCTACATAACTTCCTACTTATTATTTCAGAAAAAAATACCCCTTTCCTAGCATAGGAGAAATATGGAATACATAATCCTGTAATAATTTCACCGACTATAATTATCACAAATTCAAATTGAGTTAGGTTAAAAAATAACTCAGACTCTTATGATCTATAAACACTACAATGTTCTATCTGATGAGATAGTGTCTCCACAATTTTATGGGAAAAACTATGGTAAGATCAATATCATGGATAGTGTAGTCATGGTCATTGGTTCGTAAGTGTTGATATTTATAGTATATGACTGATGTCTATTTCTTCATTACATGACCCAATCCAAGGCACAAAAAATTACAAAAAAAAATATAAAACATGAATCCTTCCTTCGTAAAAAAATGAAAATGTTAGATTACAAAAAAAATTAATTATTTTCAAGATATAAATTATATTTATTTTATTATTAATGAATACCATTTCCTATGTTAGTTACTAATATTTTCTAGGTAAATGTGTAAAAATTAGTGTTTTTTAATGTGACCATAATGCTAGAAATTGACCATATGAACAGACAAGAGATTGTGTGTAAGATATGTAAAATTTTACTAAGTGCTCAATTGACTTCATGATTATTGGATCAATCAATTGAATACTCTCATTAAATTAAATTAATAAGTCTAGAAATTAATATAATCTAACATTTTAGGGAAGTGAGCACATGACTAAATGGATTGATCGTATGACTGATTGATTGATCATGGTGTAAATATGAAAAACTCTTAAAGTGACTACAAGATAAAGTATAGAAAATTTATATGGACATCAATCATTTGATAAATTATTGGAGTGAACACATGTGGTGAATTACCGAATGTAAGATGAAATCATGAAACCATATGATAGAGTTTAAATTTTTGAAAAGTATTGAAGTGATCATATATTGACTTTAAGCAACTGAATGTTAATTTAAGGAGACTACATATGCGATGGATATACCACGCGACTATCGAAGGGAGTTGTTCAATGTTTTTTCTTAAGTGTTGAATAAACCATGAAGCATCAAGTAATGTGGTAGAATTAAATCGATTGTGTATAATTGGAATCATATTTATATAGTATATTCCCACAAACATCATTGAATAATTAAGTGAAATGTAAAATAATTTAATACTTATAGATTTCATTCCAAATACATGGATAATTTAGTGATTATTATTCACAATATATTTGGAGGAAGACATTCTCTATTTAAAAGGAGAAATAGGTCAAGGAGAACATATTGAATGGTAATGATGAAAAGAAGGACACACATTCTATTAATATATTTTTGAAATCAAATAAACTTTTTTCCTACTATTATTAAATAAAATATTTTAGAGATCATATATTATCATTTCATATACTCTTATAACTAACAAAATACATTGGGAAGAGAAGATAACCTTGCTGATCAACACAAACAAAATCATTGTAAAAGCTACATCAAACATACCCTCTCTCTATATATCTCTATTTTAAAATACTTTTATGTTAATATTAGTTTATTCTATTTATTTGGTGATCAAATAGTCATTCAAAATATTAAATATTACTCAAATAACAATTCTTTATCTTCTATAATTTTTATAACCCCATGAACAACATTGGAAGAGGCTACCTGATAGCCAGGATAACCATGTGTGCCATTTTACTCTATATACCTGATCAAGGTTCGGGGTTATCATTATTATATTAATAAAAATTCTTAATAGTGGGTTACTATCAAGTGGAGATGATTAAGACTTGAATTTATATTGAAATTTTTTATTTTTTATTTTCACTAAGTGTTAATACCATATTTATTACTCTATTTTAAAATTGTCTTATATTAAAAATATATATTTTATATGTATCATTGAAAATATTTTATAAATATGTTTAGAAAAAATACTTTGATAGATATCTTTTTCCAGTGATATATCTACTGTTTGATGTGAATACATTAATCTTAAATTAGTAGGATAATCTCAATTTATTATAACTTAGTTTTGATCAAGCACATTAGAGGTTATTTCAATAAAATCAAATTAGATATACCTATCAAATTAGTCAACATTAAATTTTATAAATTGGAGGATTTATTTATGATTGTCTTAACTGAATTTTTTATTATATGTTTAATTCACCCCTTCTTGACCACTCAACTTTGACCAATATTTAGTATCATAGGTAATTTCTTTATTATCCATTGTGATTTTTGTTTCAAAACCTAATCATGTCACCATTATAAGATCTCTATTTTTTATTATTAAATTTATATTCTTATATATCCTTCTTGATCTAAATGTCAAACTAAAAATAAAACACCTTATTTAAATATCCAAAACTATGGTTAGTGGAAAATTAAATTGAAAATTCATCTTGATAGTATGAGTTTTGATATTTGGACTATTATAGAAGATCAATATGAAAACCCAAATGCTTATAGAAATAACTGGTGTGATGAAGAAAATTAATATTATCACTATAACTGAAAAATAATGAATTAATTGAATTTTTATTTAGGAGATGTTGAATTTAATTGAATATCTAATTATGATACTACATTCAAACATGATATACTCTTTTGGAATATCATGATAGAAATCCAAATTATAAATAAATTATATTGATTTCTAATAAAATTAAATATGATACATTTATAATTAAAATCAATGAATCTATTTCTAAAATGTATCATAGGATCAATGAAATCATTAATACCATTTATTCTATGGATAGAATGTGGATAATAGAGCAGAATTAATGGAGATCTTGAGATGTCTACCAGATTGCTGGAGAGGCATGGATATATCCATTAGAGAGTTAGGTGAAATAAGAAAAATTATAGCCAAGGAACTAATTGAAGACATAAGTATGTATGATCAATAATTAAAGGTAAACACTAATGACAAAGGCGATCTCAAAAATCTATTACTTTCATATCATCTCATTCAAAATCAAAAGAAGTTGTTAAAGATGATAACACTAGTGGGAGTAAAGATGATTTATATAGTGATGATGATATAAATAATATATAAGGAAGGTTTAATAAGTTATATAGAAATAAAAAGTTCATTATATAAGTCAATTGAAAGTGAATGTATTAAATAATGGAAAACTATAAAAATGATGACCTTTTTGGTGAAGTAACCTTAATGAGTGGAAAATAAAATTGAATATAAAATTATATTTCAAAAATATTAAATATAACAATTCATATAAAGATAAAGAGAAAAATCAAAATAGGGAAATTAAATCCACCTATATTTCATCAGAATAATGCTCTAGTGGCACAAATGCAAGCAAAGATAAATCTTGAGAAAAATAAAATATTTGTTTTATGGATTCTATATCTTAGGTAACACATACTACTTATGTATTCTATGAAAGTGATTATAATTATTATTCAAATATATCTAATTAATAATTATTTTAATACTTATCCATACCTGAAGACACAATGAATGAGCTGAAAGATAAATATAAAAAAGCTAAAGAAACAAAATCTGCTATGGTCTGTGCCTTCTAGGTCTGGTACCTTGCCAGTTTTGGGTTTTGGAGTTTCATAGAGTATTCTTAGAGAAGTCCTAGTGGTGTTGTTGGTTAAAAATATGGAATTAGAGGGAATAATCGATGTGTAAATGTTTTTCATAGCTTGTACAAGGCCGGTTGAAATTGTGTAGATTTTAGGGGTTAAATAGTAAAAAGGTAATTCATATTTTTGTGATATCTGACCCCAAAATTTACATGACAAGTAAATATTTTACACACTATGTAAT
This sequence comes from Viscum album, assembly GCA_963277665.1. Classification (NCBI taxonomy): domain Eukaryota; kingdom Viridiplantae; phylum Streptophyta; class Magnoliopsida; order Santalales; family Viscaceae; genus Viscum; species Viscum album. The sequence goes on from OY728145.1 coordinate 517,489,373, forward strand.
TCACATGTGAAATGTGTCTTTAATGGTTGGAGCGCCTTCAGTTTTGCCTCAATTCCCTATTCTCTCCCTCTCGTCTCAGGTGGTTGATAGTGCTCCCTTGAGGTGTCATGGGATTCCTTTGAAGGGTATGGTACATGACTTCCCATCACTAATCATTGTCTTCCTATCATCAATTTTTGGCCACTTCTCTCCTAATTATCTCCATTTTATTTAGTTTTTAGTTGTAATTTCACATCGGTGGTGCGGTTTGGTTTTGGTTATGTGTTTGGGAATTATTTTGATGGTATTTGAATGCAATTTAGGTTGATCCACGGTTTTTCATATCGTGGTTATGGTTTTCGGGCATTCTTATTTACCCTATGGTGTACAATGAGATTAGAAATATTCCTTGAGGTATGAGATCTTTGTTATCACCCATTTTACTTGGTAAGTGTTGGAATTTCATGATTTTAATTATCTCTAGGTAGATAGTAAGGGTCATAATAATTATATAATTAAATGAAATTTTTAAAATTAATCGATATGTGGATTTATCACATTATTTGATGTTTTGTTATATGTTATTGATGTTGTTATGTCTATGTGTTTCTAATTCTAAAAATAATGGCTATTAGAAGCCTTGCATGTGATGTAACTGATATGTGTGATGAACCTTTCTTCATTATTGTGTGACCACACTATGAATAAATGGATATAGAAAATATATCTATATAATATTTGGTTACTCCTAGATATCTAGTTTTTGGGATAATATCGATGATATTACCAAGAACTAATGTGATTAGGCTCCAGAATAATTGAGAATCCATTTTGTATTGATATTATTTTTTAGATGATCTCTATGGCTTGAGGTTGTTGTGTGATGATGTTATGGACTGGAAGGTTGTGTGTTATCCAGGGTAGTGATGTGATGGTTGGTTAGAATGGATGTGATGTGGGAATTTTTGTGTTGTGGCGTAGTGGTTGTGGTGTAGTAGTTGTATCATAGTGGTTATGGTGCTTTGGATATGGCGTAATGGTTTTGGAATAGTGGTTGTGGTGCAGTGGATGTTTTGAAAAGGTTATGAAATAGTAGTTTCGGCGTAGTGGATTGTTTTGGGCATGTGGATTGGGTGATGAGATGTGATGGTGTTGGTGGATGTGTGGTGTTTTGTTGATAGTTGTGTGGTATGGTGGTGTTAGTTTCCCAGTTAGTAGTGGAATAAATTACGATGCTGAATGAAATGAATAAATGAATGAGTTTCAAATTGAATATAATGTGGGAGGAAATTAACATTTTATTAATGGATTAAATTTAATTGAATTAATATAATGAGTAGTGTAATTTGAAATGAAAAGTATAATAAATAAATGTGGTGGAACATGGATGTTGAAAGTGTAAAATGTTATATGGATTGTGTGGAGGTTGTTTGGTGAATTTCATTTAGTGGTGGAAAGAGTTTTAACAATTGACGTATAGTACATTATGGTGATTTGGTTTGCAGTACTGTTGTTGATGTGAACAATTTGGTTGGGTATTGTGTGATATCACTATAACATGTATTCTTATATTATTTTATATATGCCCCACCCATTTTGGATAGCCATTCCAATGCGTAGAGGTTCTGGGATTCATGTAATTTCCCCAACATATAGGAAGATACTGATATGGATGGATGGTTACCCACTCTCCCCTTATCTTCCTTCTATACTGATGTGTAGCCCAGGTATGTGCTGGCGTGATGTTATGTGATATGTGGATGAGGTGTTTTCAGGTGAGATTTGATGTGTGGTCTCACATATCCTCAGGATGAGCTGTGTTGCGTGTCTAATGTGTGTGTGGGTGGGGTGTTATGTGATGTGTAGCCCAGGTGTGTGTTGGAAGGATATGATGCGATATCTTTGGAAGGGATGAAAGCATTGGTCATTCTATGTTGGGGAATGAGAGAGACAAATCAGTGGGGAAGAGGTATGATGGTGCCTTACATTGTTATGAGATTGATATTATATTATTATATTGGTTGTGTGATTTTTGTGGTTGAGCCAAGGTGAGGCTGGGCTTGGTTAGATGATCTGTGTAGGTGGTTGTTGGTTCTATTGTCTGTTCAGTGGCACATTAGTACGGTCTTTTCACATGTGCACTTGAGGCCTTGGTTATGGTCTGACTATGTTTACCTATTATGCTCACCCTATGTATATAAGTATTTTTAGGTTTCCAGGAGGACTTTGGGGATCAATATATATATTACTAGTAGGGTTATATTTTTTATTGAGTCTCTTCGATAGACATTTATTTTTTGTATTTACTTTGGATACTTTTATATGAATGAGTCGTATTTATGCATGTGTTTTGGGAAGGTTTTGGGTTTAATTTTATTTTGTATGCTAGAGTTATTTGGTAGTTATTTATCCTATCTCTTATATCCTATTTCATTTATATAGGGTAATCCACCCATACTGTGACATTTTTATACCATCAGTTCTAGTAACCAACCCGAGGCCAATTGGAAGTGGGAATCGGGGGTCATTATCTCTCTCCCGTTATTACGACATCTTTGTTGGAAGGGGGTCATGACAAAGTGGTATCGGAGCTTATCGTTGAGGTATATGATGTAATTTAGAGTTAGACCTAGTGAGGATTTCATGGGTTGTTGTGGAAGAAGTTCCATTTTACCTTGTGCATGACATGGTCCTTAGAGACTCTCTAGGGCACATAATGTTAACCCCCCACTCATGATCCAGTTGACAAAATATGAGCTTATTTAATAACCAAGTGAGGTGGACCTTTTTTTAGGGTATAAACCTAGGAGAGGTACGTGGATTAGGATGACTTGGGTTCATGTTTGAAATGGGGTTTTTGGGAAAATAAACTGAATTAAATTTAAATAATCCTTGATAAATTCCATGATACTGGGCTTTGGATGTTCTCCTAGTTTTCTGGAAGAGATCATGTATGTCATCCATGAGTTTCCAAAGACTTTTAGGATAAATAAGTTGATATGATTAATCATTATGGGGTTGACCCGATAGAGGAGTATGAGGCATTGTAGTGACCGTTTTATGCCTTTTAGGGGTAGAGTTTTTTTAATTATGTGGTGAGTGTCTTATATTTTCAGATGATGAATTGGATAGAGGAGTTAGAGATTTATTTCATTATAATCTAATAATGAGAGGTGTTTTGGTTTCATTTACCTATTATTAATGTTAAGGTAGTTTCATATCATTTGTGGACATTATTTCTTGGTGACCGCATGGAGGAATATGTGTTCTGGACAGACTTTCAGAAGGAGTTCTAGGAAGAGTTAATTTTATTAATGATGAGGGGATCCAGGAGGCAATGATACTATCTCCCATTAGTTGGGGATCTCGACCATATGGGGACTATTGATTAGGTTCATGGATCTCCTATACTTTTCCCCATATGTTTTTTAGATGAGGAGTATATAACACGACATTTAGATGAGGCTTTTAATTCAGTGATCTAGCATGAGGCCACAACATTTACACACCCCTTGTACCTAGAGGTTATGAAAAGGGATGAAGTTATTGAGTGGATATTTCCATAGGATTTTCCCTATAATGTTTTCCAATAAGTTGTTCCAAAGAGTAGGGATTCTGGTAGTGGGTTGCGAGTGTTCAAGTAGCCAGGGTTCCGATCACCAGGGATCTTTCTATGATAGTTTCGTTATTTATTATTAGAAAAATGTGTTTCACTTGAGCATTTAGGGATTTACCCTTTATCATGATATATATTCTGGAGATATGGGATCTATTAGGATAAGTGTTGGACCAATCAAGGATTCCTGCATCAGATGGGTGGTCATACCCCTTTTTATTAGCAATGGTTTCTGCTAAAACAGTTCTAGTGGAAGAGACCACAGGTTATTGTTCAATAGTTGATAGTATGTTGAGTTGTGAGTGTGCAGCCTCATGATTTTCCCCTTCCATAGGTACCCAGAATAGAGTGTGGTTGTGGAGGCCGATAAAAAAGATATATATGAGGTGGTCATGGTCAGATGCATTCTATAGAGGCAGCAACACTCAAATAGCCAAGAGATGTTCGAGGTACAATCAATTTATCATCTACCCTTTTTTTTGATATGTTTGATTCAGGAGACTCACACTGATTTTTTCATCGAATTTGGTTTTTATCATGGATCTGGATGTGGTGATGAGTCTGGTTTCCCTTGTGTTATCTACACCTTTTAGATGTCAAGATTAATTATTTTATTTTTTTCTAGGAAAGTAGATTGGAGATGGGGAACACTAGTCTATGGGGGACTTATTATTATTGTAGATGTATCCATACAATATTATCCTTGGTATGGATTGGCTATATTTCATTCATTCATTAATTGATTACTTTTGGAGGAGATTTTTGTTTTACAAAAAGGAGGGCTAGCGAGTGGAATTCATCAGCAATCGAGGTTATTAAATAGGTGGTAATTAAATGGAGCCGCTTTTGTTGTAGTGGGATTAGGGGTATGTAAAATCCCAATTTGGGAGTCTTCCTAGGGTTATGGTGGAGTTCCTAGATATTTTTACATAGGATGTTACGAAACTATCTCTTAGACGTGACATCTAGTTTGGGATAGAGTTGCATCCTTTTGCATCTTTGATTTTTATGGATCCATATCAGATGGTGCCCATCGAGTTGTGTGATTTGAGGATGTGGGTGGATGACCAAATTTAGAGGGGTCTCATCTGACCCATTGTGCCACTATGGGGTGATCCAGTGTTGTTCTCCAAGAATGAATATATTTTTATGATTTTGTTTATAGATTACAAAATGTTGAATCAGGTAACATTCAATAATCTTTACCCTCTTCTAAGGTTCAATGATCTATTAGACTTGTTGAGAGGAGATAGTTGGTTCTCAATGATTGACATGCAGTCTGGATATCACCAGTTGGGATTGAAAGTTGTGGATATTCATAATAATTCATTCAAATGCAGGTATGGAAACATCAGGTTTGTGGTTATTCCATTCAGTTTTATGAACACACCATTTGTATTCATGGGTCTTATAAACATCATGTTCTATGTGTTCTTGGACCAGTTCATCGTTGTGTTCATTGATGATATCTTGGTGTACTTTATGTTTGTGGAAAAGAATATCGAGCATCTCAGAGTTGTTTTTAAGGTCCTTTAACACCACCATCCTTATAGGATGTTACCAAATTGTGAGTTATCGATGTGGGAGGTGTGTTCCATTATACATTTTGTGTCTCTATAAGATGTAGAAGTAGACTTATCAAAGGATGTTTTAGTTGTTTCTTGGGAAGCACCCAAGAATGTGGCATATGTTGACATTTTACTTGGTTTTACATGATATTATTGGATCATTGTGCCCAACTTATCTCAATTTGTATCCCTGTTAACAAAGATGATCAATAAATTCCATGATTTTTTTTGGATGTACTGGTGCTAGGGTGAATTCTATTACATGAAAAAGAAGTTGGTTCCTGCTCTAGTGCTTTAATTTCTCAATGATTGTATGTTTTTTTAAGTTTTCTAGGATGTGTATCATCTAGGATTTGGATTCATGTTAATTTAAAAGATGGAGGAAATATCTTATGGGTCTAGGTAGTTATATCCCCATGTTCATAATAATTCCACCCATGATTTGGTGTTGAAGGTAGTTGTTTTCATGCTAAAGTTTTGGTGGAATTACCTCATGGGATAGTGCTTTGTGGTTTTCATGGAGCACAAAATCTTATGATATGTTTTCTCTAGATGAGATAGAATTTGTTCCATCATATTTGGATAGAATTTCATTAGTAGTATGAATTTGATATTTTTTACACCCTAGGAAAAAGTAATATATTTTCCAATGTGTTGAGTCGGATGTCTCAGGAGGATATGAATCGAGAGTCTGTGGATGTTGGAAAAGGATTTGAGGATCTTGGAGTAATACCTCTTGACTTTGGGGAGAGAAGTGGCTGATGTGGTCTTTATTATATTACCACGTTGTAACACCCCGAGCTTCCACGATACGCCTCTCTTTCAATAATGCAATAGCTTGCAGTGTACGCAAGTTTGAGTTCTAAAACACCGCGACTAATCAAAGTAGCCGTTATGAATAATAACAACCACATTTTAAAATTATATAAATTTTATATTTCAAAATGGACTTCATTTTTTTATTTGTAATATCGAAATTTTCTTACGTTGAATTTTTGGTATTTTTCTGAGAACTTCTAATTTTTTATGAATAGTGAAAATTACTTAAAAACAACTTTTGTAATCAAAATAATTTATAGTGATAAATTATACTATTTAGTGGTTTTAAAGTATAATTAGAATATATTTTTACCATTTTATCCAATGGTGGTCATTAGAATTAATTTAACATTGAAATTGGACATAAACAATTGCCAATCTTTTGATATAAATTGTTTCTTAAAAACACGCTATTTGTTGTGACAGCGGGAATTAATTATAAAATTAATTAATTCAACTTATATGTTTGGAATTTTTTAAAATAGACATCATTTTTGAATTCGGAATATCAATTATAGCTTAGGGTGAAATTTTGGCATTGTTCTGAAAAACTTCAATTTTTGATGAATAGTGAAACCACTAAGTGGTACTTAAATAACTGATTTTTCGTTTAAATGAAATATTACAACTTCTATGATTTGATTTTCAAAAATACGACATACATGGTTCTCATTAAGAAGTAAAATGTGGTTCAATGAGATTAAAATAATTTTTTGGTGAATAGTAACTTTTAAGTTCTTAATCGCGATTAGAGGTAATTAGTGTAGTTTAAGGTAAAAACAATGTTTTAATAATATGATATGAGCTTGACACTTGTCCTACTCCTATTTTATGAGTCATGGCCGACGAAGACAACCCATGGGTCAACTTGGGGACCCCATGGAGCCACTTTAGTTGGAAAATGACATTAATATATATATATATTTAATGTTAAAATTAAATTGACACAAACATGAGTTATTTTACTAAAACAGTTTTTAAGTGGGGTTACACAAGTCCAAATTTTTACTATAAATATTAATTAGAAAGATAAAAAGATTTACTATATCACAGTATTTTTTTTATAATTTTTAGACATTAAATAAATTAAATTATTTATGTCATCATGATGATGCAGTGATGACCTCATTATTTAACGATTTAAATAAAATGGGAAGATAATGAAAAATCCAAGTCTTACACTTGTCCAAAGCCAATTGGATGAGGATATTTCGAACCCTTATCACCTTAGCCTCAAATTAAATAAGTGTGGGACCTTTATAATCCGAAAAGCCTTGTGTAATAATTTAACATTTCAATCTTTCCAAAAGAGCCCCTCCTCTCCTCTTATAAAAGGCCCCCACATCTCCAACCTTATTCACACTTTCAAACCATTTGGCTCGGCCAAACTCTGACCAAATACTCTCCCAACTTTCCTCCCTTACTCCTAGAAGCCTCACTTTGGGCAGAATACTTCCCAAGTAATCCTTTGGCTCAAATCAAAAGAGTTACCCGATTTTGAGGTAATGTCTTCTCTAATGTTGTTTTGTTTTATTTTTCTTCTCCAACCCCCTAAACTCTTTTTATTAATTTCTTTTGTAACAACACCTGTATCCTAAATATACTAGGATGCTGTTATAAGAATGATTCAAGCTACACTTACACACACCTACATCTAATGGTTAAAGAACATACGGTTTCTGTGGATGGCGAATTTCTGCCTCACGAAACGATGATTGTTATACACTCATATAACACCTCCAAAGGTGGCCATTAAGATGTAACTATTTTTATATATGATATATAATATGTTTATGTTTTACTTATGCTTCTGTATTTCTCATTTATGGCATACTTTATGATTTCCATTGTGTGTAAAACGCGATAATTTCATTTTAGGAAGTTCTGACTACCGCCCCCTCAAAGTGATTTGAATCGTTAATGCCATATGTGGGATGTATAAAGGATGGAGTAAATGGTATTATACACTATATTATACATATATATCATTATGATTTCGTTCCATTAAATATGAAATGGAAATGAAAGTAGCGTTCATGCGTACGTACGACTTACCGTCTCCATGAACGGTGCATTTCATTTCTTACCTCTAAATGTTACGAAATATTATAAATGAATGTATATACTGGATATATGAGATATATATGAAATCTAAATCATGAATATAATTCTGGGGATAATGGATATTATACCACATAAACAACTTGTAATTATAATAATTTTATTGTTGACTCAAGTACCAAAGATCGACAAAATGACCATTATTAAATTAAATAATTACATAATGTTCATAACATTGTAATAAGTGATATAAAAAGGATAATGAAATTGAAAATGGTTCTTAATAAGGTAGATATTAACTCTAGTTTATTATTCAGGAGTTTAAAGAACTGTTGAGTCAAGTCAGACACAAGGTAAGGGAATTTCTTAACCCAATTTCTATTCTTTGGGTTAATCTCCTACTTTCAAATTATGTCATGATTTTATTATGTCCTATCTTGTATGTTTTCATTATTTATGTGTACTTATAGTGAATACACATTATATATGTACTTTATTTAAAAAAATGATCTTTTTAAGGACATCGTCTCAATCCCCTTTCATTGAGTCATATTTGGTTTTATACACAACTTTCTTTTATACGGTGTATAAACCCCTTTGAATTTTACGTTTATTCAAAAGGAATCTTTTTATACGAAGCGTTTTGATAAACGATAAAAGGGAATGTTTTTATTTCCGTACTTATGCGGTGACAATGACTTCTCTGCTGCCGTGACCATTATTTGAGTTTCGACTTCCTCTACAAGCCATCATTTTTTTTGAGGAAAAATAAATACAATGTTTTGAATTTATTTTAATTTGGTGTTGAAAATGGTTTTGAAAGCATTTTTATTATATCAATGTGTTGTATTGATATCTTATGATAGAAATGTGGAAATGTTATGTTTCCTTTATGCATGTTTTATGTGATATGATTATGTTATGGTTTATGATATGTTTAAACCTATTCATATGAGGAATGTATTGGACTCAATAAGTGACGGGTGGAGCCCGCTATAGCTCCTCGATGCATCGGTAGGTCTCATGAGATAGCTAGACGTGGAATTGGCCAAGGCCCTTTCCCAATTTTATTTATGGTTTTGGCCGAGGCCTTAATCATTTTAGACGTCTTTGCCAAGGGCTTGACAAAATGTTTCAGAATGTCTGGAATTATACATTCCCTCATTATGAAAGTGGTTATTGATTTTGCATGTGATTATTCGACCAGTAGAATATCCATGTGAAGAAGTGAATGGCATTATCTCATTTTACTTTTGCCATATTATGTTGAAGTTCAAGTTTAAAAGGCTTTTTTTAGTTATACATTGCCTTAAATGTTAATGTTTATTTATGAAAGCTTCCGCTATATTGTTAACCTTACTGAGCATCTGAGCTCACCCCTTTCAATGTTTTAATATTTTTCCAGGATGTGAAGAAGTATTTTATGAATGACCTGCAGGGATAGTCAAAAGAGGATATGAGTGTGGACTATGGAGACTTTTTTATTGTAGTTTTTCACTTTATGATGTAATGTATCGTTTACGAATGTATCTAGTGTTTCCAAGGCTACTAAACTAATCGGTCTTTCGAGACTTGATCTTTTGTGATCATGCCAATGTTACGAACTAATGCACCGACTCTGGGTAGCTGGGGTCGGGGCGTTACAGTTGGTATCAGAGGCAGTTTAGTACTAACCTCGGAAGCTAGATTTAGATAAACTCTGATTAGAGCACATATCCCAAAGATAGACTTTGAGGATTAGTATAGAAGAACTTCCTAGAATTTTGGTATTGTAGAGATGTTGTGAGTTTTCCGAGAAATACATCCCTGTCTGGATACGAGTAGGTAGAGGCGGCTCTGGCACAGATGTACCTAGGGGTAAAACCCGAAAACACCGCTTTGAGCTAGACTCGAACGGGAACTGGTGCACGACAACGGGCCTTGCTGCACTCTTGGTTACGACACTCCCGGGGGATATGCTTAGGATAATTCTCATTTTATTTACAAACCACTATGAAGGGTTATGAGTATATACTTCCTCAAAGAAAACATTTCTTTTTATGATTATGGATTATATCCTTAAATAGTTCAATCTATGTAAAGTGTTTTACAAGTATGGAATTATGTATTTTGATTCATAAACTAATCTAGTTTATGCCATTGTTTAGAAATGGCGCCTAGTGGAAGGAATGGAAACCGTATCAATGCACGCACTCCGTGTAGGGATTGCACTCCTGCTCAAGATAATTATGGTGGAGCTAGTGATACAACTGGTGCTGATCAACTTATTACCATACTGGGACAACTCACTCAGGTTATGAATAATAACCTTACTCGTATGGAGAACCCTGATCCGCAACATGGAGGATCAATGCTAGACCGTTTCATGAGGAAACAACCACCAACCTTCAATGGGAGTACAAATCCTATAGTAGCAGAGCAATGGATAAATTCCTTAGAGAAAATATTCCATGCCTTGGGGAGTAGTGAAAGGGAGAAAGTTTTCATGGCAGTTTACCGCCTCACTGGAGATGCCGATCAGTGGTGGTTGCTGATTCAAAACACAAAGGAAGATGATGATGTATCGAATATGGAATGGAGGGAGTTCAAAGAGCTTTTCTTAGAAAAATACTTTCCTCGTGACCATCGAGCAGATATGGAAAGGCAATTTCTGAGTCTGAGGCAGAAGGAGGATGAGAATGTCGCAAAGTATGAGGCTAACTTTACAAGGTTAGCGAGGCATGCTTCCGATTATATACGTAACCCAAGGAGTAAGATTGATTGTTTCTTTGATGGGTTAAAACCATTTCTCCGTCGAGCTTTAGTATCACAATCCTTCTCATCATACGAAGATATTGTCTCGTGTGCTATCAAGACCGAAAAGAAATTCTCTAAGTCTTATGACAACAAAGTAAAGCAAGAGATGAAGAGAATGGTGGAACAAGAGACAGATAAAGGGAAAAGGGGAAAGAAGGATTTTCCATTATGTGATAATTTTGGGAAGAATCACCCTGGTACTTGCCTAAAAGGAATGGGAGTTTGTTATAAATGTGGAGAAAAGGGTCACCAGGCTCGTGATTGCAATGGAAAGAAAGAGGCTATCAAAGTTGAATGCTATAATTGTAGAGAAATGGGTCATTATGAAAATGAATGTCCTAAGCATTAGGGAAACTTACCTCAGAAAAGGCCAAGGGATCAAGGACAATCTTATGCTGTTACTACAGTTGAAGCAGAATAACTAATGTATTGGTGCTTTTGGACTGATGGATTATATTTCGGTTATTAGAATAATGTGATATATATATATATAAGGATTGTACTGCAGTACTTGTTGATTTCAGTAAGGTTTTAATATGACGAAGGTAATCATATTTTTAGTATGTGACAATAAGAGAAACTTTACTTTGTTGGGGAATCTGATAAATTGATTTTGGAATTAAGAGACCTTTTAGAGAATGTCTGGACAGAGGTATTTTGGATAACTATAAAGGTTGGAGTGGATTAAGTTGATATTTGGATAGTATTGTTTAAGGTTAAAACATTTATGAAGATTATTTTTTCAATAGTATAGTACTATATTTTTAGGAAAAGGACAACCTGCAGGGTGGGGCATAACCCGTCGCGTCGGACAAAGCTGCAGGAATCGAACCCAGAACCATAGTGCGACAGGCCTTTATTTCCTACCACTAGCCTACAAGACGTCCCTGGTTATTAGAAAATAATTTTACTAATATAAATTGTATGTGTTAACATTTGGAACCTTATACAATTACGAAAAGTATAATATTTTTGGGTTCTATTATCTTTTTGAGTGAAAGGTGAGTTGAAGGTTGAAACTCTAATTGTCAGGCATAAATATATATATACCTATCTGTTATTCAATGAATAAACTAATTCTTAAACTTTAGTAAAGGGATATTAAAACAAAAAAATGCATTATCCTAATACCTTATGTCTTGTTGAACTGATGATATTTTAAATCAACATAGATTGAAGGCTTTGAGGCCCTCAATTTGACAGTTGATTGTGATTGATGACCTCAATCACTCCCTACAAATATTTACGTTTTTCCTCCAATTATATGTCTCTAATTGCCACCAATGTTCTCCTAATCAAGATCATAATTGGGTGGCGACTTTTTCATTTCCCTTTCCCTCTTATTAAGTATAAATTTTATTAACCTTATTTCCGATGTGGGTTTTCCACAAAGGTATTTTCTATTTTCAACCTTTTATTTTCAAAGAAAAATATCAAATTGCGAGGACGCAATTTATTGAAGGAGGGGATAATGTAACACCCCGAGCTTCCACGATATGCCTCTCTTTCAATAATGCAATTGCTTGCATTGTACGCAAGTTCGACTTCTAAAACACCGCGACTAATCAAAGTATCCGTTATGAATAGTAATAACCACCTTTTAAAATTATAGAAATTTTATATTTCAAAATGGACTTCATTTTTGTATTCGTAATATCGAAATTAGCCTACGTTGAATTTTTGGTATTTTTCTGATAACTTCTAATTTTTTATGAATAGTGAAAATTACTTAAAAACAACTTTTTTAATCAAAATAATTTATAGTGATAAATTATACTATTTAGAGGTTTTAAAGTATAATTAGAATATATTTTTACCATTTTATCCAATGGTGGTCATTAGAATTAATTTAACATTGAAATTGGACATAAACAATTGCCAATCTTTTGATATAAATTGATTCTTAAAAACACGCTATTTGTTGTGACAGCGGGAATTAATTATAAAATTAATTAATGCGACTTATATGTTTGGAATTTTGTAAAATAGACATCATTTTTGAATTCAGAATATCAATTATAGCTTAGGGTGAAATTTTCGCATTGTTCTGAAAAACTTCAATTTTTGATGAATAGTGAAACCACTAAGTGGTACTTAAATAACTAATTTTTCGTTTAAATGAAATATTACCACTTCTATGATTTGATTTTCAAAAATCCGACATACAAGGTTTTCATTAAGAAGTAAAATGTGGTTCAATGAGATTAAAATAATTATTTGGTGAATAGTAACTTTTAAGTTCTTAATCGCGATTAGAGGTAATTAGTGTAGTTTAAGGTAAAAACAATGTTTTAGTAATATGATATGAGCTTGACACTTGTCCTACTCCTATTGGATGAGTCATGGCCGACCCAGACAACCCATGGGTCAACTTGGGGACCCCATGGAGCCACTTTAGTTGGAAAATGACATTAATATATATATATTTAATGTTAAAATTAAATTGACACAGACATGAGTTATTTTATTAAAACAGTTTTTAAGTGGGGTTACACAAGTCCAAATTTTGACTATAAATATTCCTCAAAAATCTAAAAAAATTACCTACATCACAGTATTTTTTTTATAATTTTTAGACATTAAATAAATGAAATTATTTATGACATCATGATGATGCAGTGATGACCTCATTATTTAACGATTTAAATAAAATGGGAAGATAATGAAAAATCCAAGGCTTACACTTGTCCAAAGCCAATTGGATGAGGCGATTTCGAACCCTTATCACCTTAGCCTCGAATTATATATGTGTCGGACCTTTATAATCCGAAACGCCTTGTGTAATAATTTAACATTTCAATCTTTCCAAAAGAGCCCCTCCTCTCCTCTTATAAATGGCCCCCACCTCTCCCACCGTATTCACACTTTCAAGCCATTTGGATCGGCCAAAATCTGCCCAAATACTCTCCCAACTTTCCTCCCTTACTCCTAGAAGCCTCACTTTGGGCATAATACTTTCAAAGGAAGCCTTTGGCTCAAATCAAAAGAGTTACCCGATTTTGAGGTAATGTCTTCTCTAATGTTGTTTTGTTTTATTTTTCTTCTCCAACCCCCTAAACTCTTTTTATTCATTTCTTTTGCAAAAACACCAGTATCCTCAATATACTAGGATGTTTTTATAAGAAGGATTCAAGCTACACTTACACACACCTACATCTAATGGTTAAAGAACATACGGTTTCTGTGGATGGTGAATTTCTGCCTCACGAAACGATGATTGTTCAACACTCATATAACACCTCCAAAGGTGGCCATTAAGATGTAACTATTTTTATATATGATATATAATATGTTTATGTTTTACTTATGCTTCTTTATTTCTCATTTATGTCATACTTTATGATTTCCATTATGGGTAAAACGCGATAATTTCATTTTAGGAAGTGCGGACTACCGCCCCCTCAAAGTGATTTGAATCGTTAATGCCATATGTGGGATGTATAAAGGATGGAGTAAATGGTATTATACACTATATTATACTGGAATTATATTATACATTTATATCATTATGATTTCGTTCCATTAAATATGAAATTGAAATTAAAGTAGCGTTCATGCGTACGTACGGCTTACCGTCTCCATGAACGGTGCATTTCATTTCTTACCTCTAAATGTTACGTAATATTATAAATGAATGTATATACTGGATATATGAGATATATATGAAATATAAATCATGAATATAATTCTGGAGATAATGGATATTATACCACATAAACAACTTGTAATTATAAGAATTTTATTGTTGACTCAAGTACCAAAGATCGACAAAACGACCGTTATTAAATTAAATAATTACATAATGTTCATAACATTGTAATAAGTGATATAAAAAGGATAATGAAATTGAAAATGGTTCTTAATAAGGTAGATATTAACTCTATTTTATTATTCAGGAGGTTAAAGAATGGTTTAGTCAAGTCGGACACAAGGTAAGGGAATTTCTTAACCCAATTTCTATTCTTTGGGTTAATCTCCTACTTTGAAATTATGTCATGATTTTATTATGTCCTATCTTGTATTTTTACATTATTTATGTGTACTTATAGTGAATACACATTATATATGTACTTTATTTAATAAAATGATCTTTTTAAGGACTTCGTCTCAATCCCCTTTCATTGAGGCATATTTGGTTTTATACACAACATTATTTTATACGGTGTATAAACCCCTTTGAATTTTACGTTTATTCAAAAGGAATCTTTTTATACGAAGCATTTTGATAAACGACAAAAGGTAATGTTTTTCTTTCCGTACTTATGCGGTGACAACGACTTCTCTGCTGCCGTGACCATTATTTGAGTTTCGGCTTCCTCTACAAGCCATCATTTTTTTGATGAAAAATAAATACAAAGTTTTAAATTTCTTTTAATTTGGTGTTGAAAATGGTTTTGAAAGCATTTTTATTATATCAATGTGTTGTATTGATATCTTGTGATTGAAATGTGGAAATTTTATGTTTCCTTTATGCATGTTTTATGTGATACGATTATGTTATGGTTTATGATATCTTTAAACCTATTCATATGAGGAATGTATTGGACTCAATAAGTGACGGGTGGAGCCCACTATAGCTCTTCGATGCATCGGTAGGTCTCATGAGACAACTAGACGTGGAATTGGCCGAGGCCCTTTCCCAATTTGATTTATGGTTTTGGCCGAGGCCTTAATCATTTTAGACGTCTTGGCCAAGGCCTTGACAAAATGTTTCAGAATGTCTGGCATTATACATTCCCTCATTATGAAAGTGGTTATTGATTTTGCATGTGATTATTCGACCAGTAGAATATCCATGTGAAGAAGTGAATGGCATTATCTCATTTTACTTTTACCATATTATGTTGAAGTTCAAGTTTAAAAGGCTTTTTTTAGTTATACATTGCCTTAAATGTTAATGTTTATTTATGAAAGCTTCCGCTATATTGTTAACCTTACTCAGCATCTGATCTCACCCCTTTCAATGTTTTAATATTTTTCCAGGATGTGAAGACGTATTTTATGAATGACCTGCAGGGATAGTCAAAAGAGGATATGAGTGTGGACTATGGAGACTTTGTTATTGTAGTTTTTCACTTTATGATGTAATGTAACGTTTACGAATGTATGTAGTGCTTCCAAGGCTACTAAACTAATCGATCTTTCGAGACTTGATCTTTTGTGATCATGCCAATGTTACGAACTAATGCACCGACTCTGGGTAGCTGGGGTCGGGGCGTTACACACGTAGTTGTATATGGTGTTATTGTTATAGGAGTCTCTATGGGGATACATAGAGGTAGAGGTGATTCCTGATCGTGTTGTCTATGGTGATTCTCATAAGGGATGGTCATATAATGATCGGAACCAAATCTTGTTCTTGGGGTGGTTTTTTGTCTCATAGGTGATATGTGAGGGAGTTCTCCAGGAGTTTCATAGACCACATTTAGTGGTAAATCCTGTAGTGAAAAAAATATGTATCATGGCTTAAAGAAATATCTTTGTTGGACGAGGATGAAATGGTTAGTAGTGGAATTTTTGGCAATATGTTTAGTTTCTCAGTAGGTGAAAGAGAAAATAGTGTTCCAAGAGGTTTATTTCAACATGTGGATGTTCTCATGTAGAAATGAGAGGTTATCTCCATGGATTTAATCACATGGTCTCTCTAAACACCAGAAGTTTTTGATTCATTTTAGGTGATAGTGGACCATATGAAGAAATTGGATCCCAATCCAGTGATCTATTAGTTGGGTTCCACATATGTTTTGGTGAGGTGGTACATGGATGATGTGGTTAGTCTTCATATGGTACCAAGGACCATCATCTATGATTAGGATTCTCATTTTACCACACGGGTATAGATATTATTGCCACATGATTTTGGATCCCAATTTCACCTTAGAACTGATTTCCACCCTTAGAGTGATGGGAGGACAAAGCGGACTATATAGATGATGGATGATATGTTACGTTTATGCCTGTTATTGATTGTTGGATCATGGGTTTGACAACATACATAGTTTTATTTGCATACAAAAATATCTATCACTCATTCATCGGTTGGGATTCATTTGCAGTGTTGTATAGGCCTCCATGTCATTTTAAAATTTGATGTTTGAAGGTTGGAGAGTTAGATTTTTTTCATCCAGATGTAGTGAAAAGAATGACTGAGAAGATCTAGTTGGTTTGAGAGAGGATGAGGGCTGCATAATACCATCATGATTCTTATGTAGATCATAGGTAGATGATAGTGGAGTTCAGGGTTGGAGACCATTTATTCTTGATAGTCTACCCTTAGTGTGGTCAGAGGACATTTGGAAAATGGAGTAAGGTTTCTCTTAGGATTTTCAGTCCCTTTGAGATGTTGGGTCTTGTTGGAAAGGCAGACTATCGGTTGGCATTTCCACCATGGATGGAATGTATCAATTATGTCTTCCAAATCTCTCATATTTATTGGTATCTTCACAATGAATCCCATGTCATTGTATAGGGATAGTTGGATATCAAGGATGCCATTACATTCATGGAGTAGACATTAGAGATCAAGGATTTTCGATATAAGATGTTTCATGGATGGACCATCCCCTTAGTTCTTTTTCTGTAGAGGAATAGTGGCATGAATGATAGTACTTGGGAATGAGAGATTCATATTCCAACTCATTACCCAAATTTTTTGAGTTTTTATTTTACTTATTTTTCTTGGTATTTGATGTTTGTAACTTTCTGAATTATGAGATAAGTTTTTTTCCATGATGTGTGATGTGTGATATAGGTCTAACATATGTAAATGGGATGCAATGATTCCTAATCAAGATGCATTAACTACGATGAAATTAAATTTTTGAGGGTGAGTAAGTGTTACCAAGATCAGATAGTTTCTTGAAATGGAGGAGGATTTATACATTCAGGATAGTGTGGCTTGTTGGTTTAGGTGGTGTGGTCGTTAATTGGATGTGTAGTGGTTTTGAGGAAAGTTGGTGGATGTGTTTTGTACCATATTTTGTAGTGTTGTTCCAAATGATAGGTGGTGGTGGGGCCATCTAGTGTTTAGTGGCACATTGTTTTGGAATGTTTGGATGTTGGTAGTATTTGAGGTGTGATAAGATCTTTGAGATGTATCTCACAAGGTGGTTGTTTGAACCCCTTCACTTATGAGACTGTTTTTGGATTCTCGAGGTGAAAAAACTTTGGGAGGTATCTAATGTAATGGTTTGTACATTTTCGATCCATTACATTTATAGGTTTGGGTGTTGGATTTTAAAAATATATAAGAAAAGGGAATACACACCATGTAAAGTTTTCATAATGTTTAAAAGTGTTTCATGGATTGTACATGGACGATTAATGAAATATTGATTTTAGGGGTTAAATAATAAACAATTGACACAATTTTCAGTGAGTTTTGACCTTGACATTTACACGTTGTGTAAATAATTTACATGCCACGTAATTACCTTGTGTAGTGTTCCTTTAATGGTTGGATCTCCTTGAATTTTTCCTCAAAACCTATGATCTCCCTCTTGTCCCAGGTGGATGATGGTTCTCCCTTGAGGCATCTTGGGATTCATTTTAAGGGGATTAGTTTGTGCCTTCTTATCTTCGATCCTTGAATTCCCATCATTAATCTTTGGTAAGTTCTTTCCCCATCCTCATTTTTTCATATTGTTCTTCTTTAGAGTTTCACTTCGGCAGTGTAGTTTTGTTTGGGTTGTGTTATTGGGTTACTTTTTTATGGTCTTTGGGTGTGCTGTAGGTTGATCCATGGTTTCTCATGGCGTGGTTATGGTTTTTGTGCATTCTTATTCACCCAATGGTGTACAATGAGATCATAAATCTTTTGTGAGGTAGGTAATCCTCATTCTCACCCTTTTCTCATGCTACATGTGTAAATTTTAGGAGTTTTCTTACTTTTGGATATATAGTAATTGTGGGAATAGTAATATAATTAATTGTAATGTATAAAATTTAAGGTTTTGGTGAGTAATCACATGATTTTATATTTTCTTATACATTTTTGATGTTGTTATTAATGCCTATTTCCAATTATGTGAATAGTGGTTGTTGGAAGCCTAGGTTGTATTGTAGTTGATACATGTGATGGCCCTTCTGGTATTGTTGTATGATCACACCCTGGGTAAAATGTTAATGAACATATATCTGACTAAGAATTTGTTTCCTAGGGATATATGGTTCATGAGATAATACCCATTCAAATATTTAAAAGTAATCTGATTAATCCACTGAATAAATGTGAAGACAGAATGTGCTGTTATTGTATATTTTTTTGATTCTTGTGATGTTTTGTGTGGATTTCAGTTATTTTACAATGATGTTATTTACAGGCTAGGTTGTGTGGTATGTTGGGAAATTTTGTGATGTATGGTTAGCATAGAGGTGATGTGGGCAGTTATGCAATGTGGTGTTGTGGTTAGGGCATAGTGGTTGTGTCATAGGGGTTGTGGTGCAATGGTTCTGGCATAGTGGTTTTGGCATAGTGGTTATGGAATAGTGTCGATGAAGAAATGTTTGTAGAATAGTGGATTATTATGGTAATATGGATTGGGTGGTGTGGTGTGATGATGGTGGTGGATGTGTTGTGTTGTGGTGATAGTTGTGGGGTGTGGATGTGTTAGTTTCTCATGTAGCAGTAGAACGAATTACTTTGAGGAGTTAACTAAATAAATAAATGAGTTAATGATTGAATATAATGTGGTGTAAATTGATGTTTAATTAATGGAATAAATATAACTGAAATTATTAAAGAACTTTTATAATATTAAATGAAATGTCTAATGAATAAAACTGGTGAAACATATAAGTTGAATTTGGAAAATGTTGTGTGTCTTGGGTGGTGGTTGTGTGGTGTGTTGCATTTAGTTGTGGTAGTAGTTGTGATGATTGAAATATGGTATGTGGTGGGTATGTGGTGTGCTATAATGTTATTTATGTGAAACCGTAGTTTGAGTATTGTCTTCTATCTCTATATCATGTATGTTTATAGTTTTTTATATTCATCCCAATTGAGTTTGGAAAACCTTACCAAAGCTCAGTGATTCTGGGCTCTAGTTGTTTCACCCAATATCTATGATGATAGAAATATGTATGGATAGATACCCCCTCTCCCCGGCTATTCCTTTAGAAATGATGTGTTGGCCACTCCCCACTAATATGAACATCATTGTTTGGTGTTTAAGGATCTAGGCAATGCCAACTGATGAGAATGTAAAAAGGAGGGACATCCAGCTGGCATCTCATTGTTTTTGTTATACTTATCCAGTTATCGAAATCATGGTGCACCTTTTCTTTCAAAGTCAATGGGATTATTAGCTATGGTAGTCCTTCCAGAAATAGGTCTCCTTCAGTGAGGGGAAGATATCAAAGCGATCTATCATCGTGTCTGGGTCACATAGATTGGATCTGAATGTTAGGGATCTCAAGGTGAGGGGTCCCATATTCAAAGCTATTTATTGGACAACATGGGAAAACCATAACCAGGTTAGACTGGGAAAAACTGCTCTCTTTCCTTTATTCATATGAGGACGTGGTCAAGGATGTTGGAACTAGAATCCCTTATGAAAGGGGGCCAAAATTTGATCTCCCTCTCCAAGTTGTTGAATAGGCCCTACATGGTGGATAGGCATAAGGGGTGATGGATTATGTGGGAGCCTCCTCTGAATATAATAATTCTAAATGATGATGGATCTTTCCATAATTGATAGATGCGTGCTGTGGAGATTCATAAAGATTCAGTGGGTTATTTTTGGTTTGGGTTCAATGGTGTTTAAAGTCTGAGCTATTTGTTGGGGGTAGAAATTAGGGCGCTGCATTCTGGCCTCCGATTGTGTAAAGGGTTTGGATATGAGGATATGGATATCAAGTCATAATCTGATATTTTGGTCACAATTCATTAGGGGAAATTCATCTCTACTTGGATGTGGGATTACCTATTTATAAGTGTCTTTTTGGACACTAATGGAGGCCAGTGGGAAAGACATATTTTGAAGGAAGAAAACATTTCAGCAGATGTGCTTGCGTGAGTGGGGAATCTGAATGCCACTCTCATCATCTTTGATTGTTTGGGATCTCTTCCATTGGAATGTAAATGTTTTGTTCAATGGGGATGCATTGGGCATCACCATTTTCTTCCTCCATGATGTTCCCTTTGTATTCCTACAGGTCATGCAACCCTCTTTTAAAAAAAATAACATTCAGTCAGTCAGTGTTTCCCATGTTTGTGTCTGTGGGGGGGGGGGGGGGTGATGAGATATGTGTCCCAT
Source organism: Viscum album (assembly GCA_963277665.1). Lineage (NCBI taxonomy): Eukaryota > Viridiplantae > Streptophyta > Magnoliopsida > Santalales > Viscaceae > Viscum > Viscum album. The sequence continues at coordinate 517,510,468 of OY728145.1, forward strand.
GTTTTGTTTGAGCAAGATGGGATGTATGGTCCTTTTTGTCCTCAGGATGAGTTTTGATGTGTGTCACTGGTGTGTGCGGGTGGGATGTGATGTGATGTGATGTGTAGCCCTGGTGTGTACACGTGGGATGTGTTGTGATATGCGTTGAATAGATTGAATAATAGGATGTTTAAAGCTAGGTCATGAGAGTGGAAAATCAGTGGGGAAGATGCAGTGGGGTGCCTTGCTTTGGTATGATCTTGATATTATATTTCTATATTGGTTTTTTTATTTGGTGAGTGATCCATATTAAGGCTGGGTTTGGTTAGATAACCTATGTAGGTTCTTTTAGGTTCAAATATTTGTTCACTGGATCATATATATATAAAAATATATATGTGTTTTTCACATGTGCACTTTAGTCCTTGGATATGTCCCTACTATGTATACCTATAATGCTCACCCTACGTATATAATTTTTTTTCCAGTTTTCTAGGAGGAGTTTAGGGATTGATGTGGACATTACAAGGTAGGTTGTAGTTTCTTTTGAGTCACTTATATAGAATTTTCATTTGGTTATTTACGTTGGATAATTTTATATGTGCCATTTTTATTTTGTGCATTCATTTTGGGATTTTTTTTATTACATTTTTTTATTTGTTGGAGTTTTTTCGGTGATAGTTTATCCTATCTCCTAACCTTGTTTCATTTATAGCAGTTAATGACAACCATAATATGAGATTTTTATACACACATTGATAGTCATCATCCCAGGGCCTACTAGAGGAAGTAATTAGGGGTCATTCTATATCTCTCATTGTTGAGGAATCTTTGGTGGTAAGGGGTCGGGAAAACATCCTTTTTTTGACACATTAAAATGTGATCTTTGTATTGAAAAATGAAATAATTTTGTTCTTTTAAATGGAAACAATGTACATAAATTTCATAATGAAAAAAAATCAATAAGTACCTTGAAAATTCCATCAAGGTAAAAGAAACCATGACTATAATGTTAGGTAATCATACTAAAAATAGATATACAACTGAAATTGGTTACTATCCTAATCGAAGGAAAATTCAATAAAAAATTTCATTCCTAGTTCAAAATCATCCAATTCTAAAGCAAATTCATGTAAATTTATCCAAAATAAGGAATTTATTTCTGGGGGTTATAATTTTTCTATTCATTGATATGTTAAGAATATATGGATCCCCAAATCTATATATTCTAACATTTATGAAGCCTAGAAAATATGGGTACTAAAAATAATTTCTTAATTAACTTTTTGTAGGTGAGATGTTTTAATAGTACTTAAAATGACTTATGGTATCATGATAGTGGATAATATAGTCTTTTGACTAAAGACTTTTCAATTTTCAAGAATCCTGTGAAATTTGATGACGAGCATGTCACTTTTTTAGACAATGCTAAAAGAAACTTATTGTCCTTAGAAAAATTCTTAACTTTAAATCTATTCTAATTTCTATAGTTCTTTATATTGATTGTTTAAAATATAATTTTCGTAGAATTTCTCAATTATGTGATGATGGCTTTCATGTCATGTTTTAAATCAATTACTATAAAATTTATGATTTTGTGAAGAATATAGTATTTAAATATTTAAGGAATGATAATTTGTATATTGTTAATATAGATTCATTGATTTCTCAAAACATTTCTTTATTAATTTCGTTTTATAAAGAATTATGGTTATGGAAAAGCATACTAAGTCACTATAATATAAAATATTATAGAAATATTTATAATAATGTTTTAGTTAGGGAACTTCCCATACTAGAATTTCCAAAAGTTAATGTATGAAATCCTTTTAAAAAAGGGAAGTGATGTAAGATTTATTTCAAACGAAATAAAGAGGTTTATAGGTCCCAACTCCTTTATTTGGTTCATAGGGATCTGTTTGAATGATCTAAATTTTCTATTTTATAAGGAAATATTTATTCTTATGAAATTGATTATGAATACTCAAGGTTCACATGAGTTTATTTTAGGGCTCACAAAAGTGATACGTTTTAAATTTTTTTAATTTAGGATATGTTTGTAGGCAACCTTATTGGAATCACCATCAAGACCTTAAGAAGTAAGTTTTTCCTTGTGTTTGAAAATAAATAATTTAAGACTTTATTCTAAAAACATGGATATAATCACAACTTTTTTTCTCCAAGAACTCTGTAATAAAATGGATCCATTGAAATAATAAATAAAACACTTCAAGAAATTTTCCAAACTATACTTAATGAGTATGAATTAATAGTCTAATTTTGGGATGAAACTATCAATACAAATTTCCATATTTTTAAAAATGTTCTTATTAGAACTCATTTAGTTAAGACCCACTAATAATTTTTAAATCTTAGAATTATTAAATTTAATTACATTAAATTATATTACTATAAATTATATTCATAATAAAAATTAGTATATTGAAAAAATTTCTCCAAAGAAAGATGATGGTATTTTCATAGGCTATCACCCCACTAAAAAAATCATATAGAGTCTTCAATAAAATAACCAACTCTGTAGAAGAATATATACATGAATCATTTGATGAAATAAATCCACATGAGCCTAAATCAATCTCCAAAATATCTTGAGGATGATATTTCAAATATAAATATCATTAAATCTGAAAATTCATCTGACTAATTGAAATATTTTAATGTTAAATATTCTATAATAAACTAAGAAAACCAATCTAAACAACCTTATATTGAGGAAGTATTGTAAGAACCATGTACTTCAATTCATAAAACCATTAGAACCCATAGACGCGATTATTTATATGTTGTTGTTGGAGACCTATATAAAGGTACTCATACTAGAAATTCTCTTATAAACTGGGTTGAAAATCAAGATTTATTATCGCAACTTGAACATAAAATAAATACTAAATCTATTAATGATGAATTTTTTGATGTGGATATGCATGAAAATTTATATTAGTTTGAAAGGAATAAAGTCTATAAACTAGTAGAAAAACCATAGGAATACCAGACCATTGGATGTAAATGGGATTTTAGAAGCAAGATTCATGAATATATTGCTATAGTTTGCAATAAAGATATACTATTTTTATAAGGTTATAGTCAAGAGAAAGGAATTCAATATGAAGAAACATTTCCACATGTAGTTAGACTTGAATCCATTGGAATACTTTTTTCTTATATAGTATATCTTAATTAAAAATTATTTCAAATGAATGTCAAGAGTGAATTCGTAATGGTAATATTATTGTGAATGATTTTGTTAAACAAGCCTCTTGATTCCAAAACCCCCATTTTCAAAATAATTTTTAAAAAATTTATAATCATGTTTTTTGTTTAAAATAACCTCCTAGATCTTGGTATGACAGACTGATATCTTTTTTTATTTATAAATGTTTTTAAAAATAATAGTTGATCCTACCATATTTATAAAAAGTGTTTTAAAAGATATATTTTTTCAAATATATTTTTTTGATATTATTTTTGGCTCATCAAAAGACATCTAATGTATTGAATTTTATAAAATTATAAAAATGAGTTTCAAATTAGTTTAATGGGTTTCTTAAATTTCTTCCATGTCTTTTATATTTCCCGAAACAAGGAAGTAATTTTATTAAATCTAATAAAGTGAACAAAATATATTTTAACATTATTTTTCAGGGATACCACAAAAGGTAGTGACACTCCTATGGGTAAAAACTATAAATTTGATTTGGTTGCAATTGGAAAACATGTTAACCAAACAATATATAGAGGTATTATTGAGAGTTTAATATACTAAAATTATATCTATTATAATATTATCTATAGTGCTTCTGTGTATGCACATTTTCAAGATAACCCACTGAATCTAATTTAAATGTATTCAAAATTATTTTTAAATTTCTCAAGAATTCAATAATTTTTTGACTATTTAACTCTAGAAGAAATTATTTTGAATTAGTTGGTTATTATAATGTTGAATTTAGAGTTATATATAAAGATAAACTCTAGAAAAAAGTCACTTTTTTGGAAATCCTTTAGTATCTTGGTGTAATATTACGTAGAAAACTATTTCATTATCCACTCTTAATGATGAATACATATCTTCAAAAAATTATTTTGTACAAATTCTATTGATGAAACATACATTTTTATATTATGGATGTCAATTTAGAAATGTACCTATAAATTGTTACAATATAAGTGATATTAATATTTCAATGATTCCTATATCTATTTCTAGGACCAATTATATTGATATAAGACATCAATTTTTGTTAGATCATTTCAAAAATTGGGATATTATTCATTATTTCATTCGAACTATACATCAACTTAATGAGATCATTATAAAGCCTATGAATGACGAGAGATTGAATTATATTATACAAAAATTAAGAAAAATAAACTATGTATAATTAATTAATTTTTAATTTGATACACATTTTTTAATTATTGATTTAATTTAATTCCAACTATTTCTATGTTTTAATAATTGTTTTTTATGGAATATAGTAATATTGAGGTTATAATTTTTTTATGTTTAAGTTACTTCAGGAAACAATTCATGTAGAAGATAGAATTTATGAACATACGCTCGATTAAATTACTTAAATTTATTTTTGATAATATGAGAAAACAATCTACCGTGACTTATTTTAAATCAATCATGTGTGTTATACTATTATATGCCTATTTTATTTTATTCCCACACTTTAATTTTTTTATATCCCTAAATAATTTTTAATGAACCCCAAATAGAATCCGAATCAACTACATTTTCTTAAAACCTAAACCTAGATCAAGTATGACCTATCCTTTTTATTATAACCATATCCTTCCAACCATTTAATTTAAGTTGAGAGTAGTTAGAATGAAGCATTTCTTTGATGTTGAAGCTCTGGAATCCCTAGATATATCTAAGAGATCAAAAACAAGATCTAGTGGAACTGTGAAACCCTTAAAACTACAATTATTGTTTCATGAAGATTTTCCAAAAACGGAAGTGGATAAATAATGGTTTAGATCAATTAAATCCTTAATATGGAGAGTTTTATGATATAATGGTAGTAAAAAATGGTTTATGGACAATGATATACCCTTTTATCCCTACGTAGTTATGGAGTTCTATGTGAATATAATTTTTGATGGTAGTTAATGATGGGATCACATTAGAATAATTATTTATATATTAGTGGTGAAATTTTCTTCAAATTTGTGTGTTTTACATTTACAAATACCATATAAATGTGAGTGCGAGGACATAAAAAGACATTACACAATTAATAATCCTTATTTTGAGTTTCTATAATCCTTTAATGAACTATTTGGAAAAAAATCTAAGAAGTCCAAATTCTATTGAGTTAAATGGCGTGTAGAGGATATTTATTATGTTTTTACAACATGATATTTTTCATCGTAAGGGATATTTCATCTTTTTATGGAACCTAAACCTAATACTTATTTCTATAATGGTACATGAAGTATATATAAGTCAGTCTAGATTTATTATAAGACATATGAGAAAACTTGGAAATAATTTATATCAATTAAATTTTATATGTTATCCAAAATTCATCTTGGATTTGTTAGATCATAAGGGGATTTTTTCTTAGGGGAAAGAAATGTATATTGTAACTTGTGGTATAATTTTTTTAATCAAACCACCTATAATAGAATAAATATTGGGTGGAATATTTTTAAAAAAGTATGGGCTGAAAATGAGAACAAATTATATGATCATTACAATACTGAGAAAAATCTACTAGACTAAACTAAATAGTGGATCCATTCTTAGAACCTAATCAAGTGGTTGATTCTGATAATTATTCAAATAAATGTGGAGAATATATATCATTTTATCTTAGTGATAATTACTTAAGTTCTTATAATAAAATCATGGGTCTCTCTCCTTATCTAGAAATTGAAAATGTGGGACATCCCATGGAATGGGTTGTAGCTCCTTAGGGGGAGTGTACTCTGAATCATTTCTTTTTAGAAAAAAATTTATTAATTTAGGATGTGGTGAAAATTATAATCTAGTGTTATATATCCCCACTATGTTTGATATATGGGGAGAACCAATCTTTGACTCTATACCTCCTATAAAGGATAAGTCTATTCAAACCCCTCTTATTGATTTGTATCCTTATGCTCTAGAAAGTGATGGTGTGGATGATCATAATGGTGTAAGTACACCTAATAATAGTTGACACGACTTACCTATTTTACTCCATACTAAAAACAATATTTGAGTAGGCACCCTCCTCTCCAATTCATATAATGTAATGAAGGCTGTAGATCTCAGTTGATTATGTTTTACATAATATTTCTTGTTCAAATCCTAAAAACAATTTGTTCCTAATTCCCTAGTTCATTACTGAGATTTCTGCATCCAGGGTGATCTAGTGTATAATTTCTCTCCACATATAGATAATTTTAATGTAGATAATTTTTATAGTTCTTTTCAATATATTAACATGTCTAAGTTTGATTCATCAGATGAAGAAAGACCAATGTTTAATCCCTAAAATGTAGAAGTTAGTGAAGCCATCCCTAGACATATTCCATATCATCCAAAAAATTCTTCCTCCATTATTTCTTCAACAAACTTCACCCTACACAAAAAAAAATTATTAGATGTATTGAAGGAATTTTTTTGGATTATAGGCTTTTCTGTTGAGTATGGTGGAAGAGAATCTATAATTTTGACAATTTCTATTGTTATTTCTCACATTAAAAAAAATCTATTTGTTTTTATTGATCATATGGTTGATTATATTGAAATACATAGAGTATAGATTGGTATTATTCATGTATATTTCATATATATGGTACTTAATAAGGACTATATATATATATATTAATTCTTCATTTTGTGCTTCTGTAACTCCTCCTCCTTATCCTCATACAACACATTTATCTATTCATGAGGATATCAATTGGAGGGTAATTCATTAGAAGATTTTTTATTCTTTGGAATTTTTCAATGAAACTAAATATTTTATGCATTTTATCAAGATTCTCATGGTGAGAATTTTCTTTATGTAATCTGTGAATAAATAGTTAAGTCTATATAAGATAAACATACTACAAAAGGTGACATCAATTTTTTACTAAGATTAATTTTCACTAAGTTCAATCTAAATACTTTTTTAGATATTTGGATAAATATTTAAGGATTCCTCTTTTAACTCATGCTTCTAAATAAATAATGTAAAAGTTATTGGTAATGGACCCTATGTTGGATTACTTTATAACTGAAAATGATGGGTACCTGCATAACATGGAGCATAGATCTTGAGATGTAACAAATATATCTTTGATTTTTGAGCCTCACCACACAATAATTATATCTCCTCTAACTCTTCATACGACTAGTGTTCCAAGTAATACTATTCCAACTTCCGTAGCTCCTACAAGATTTTTTTTCTCAGTCACCCTCAGGCATTCCAGTATATTAAACCAATATGTAAATAGATAATGATTCTTTTATGTTCTTCTTATCTCCAACCTAGAGTATCACCTTATTCTATTCCACATACAATTAATGAAAAATAACCACTTGATCCCTCAACCATTAGATACCCCAATGAATCATATTCGGATTAATCCTTCGGATAATGATTTTTTTTAACAAATCAATATATAAGAATTTGACTCACTTTATATCATTTAATATTATAAATACTTTCTATTTTTTTTGATTTTTTATTGATATATCTTACTATATTTTGATAATACCAAAAGGTAGATTAATGAAATGTTAGAATGATTTATCAAATTGATTTATTAGTTCACATTATTTATTTATTTATGTCATGCTTTTTATCATCCAATGGTGGTGGATTGTTTTCTTAGTCTACAAATTTCATGTTTCAATGATCTAAAATCATGTATACTTGATTATTAATGAATTATATGTTATTTATTATAAACATTGTTTTTTATGGATAAATATGAAATTTTTCCAAAATTATAAAGAAACTATAAACCCATCGATTGACTGTATGAGAAGATAAGTTACCATGTTCCAGATAAGTAACATTTCTCTAAGTACTTAACTAAATGCATGGGTACTAGATTAGCCACCTAAAGAATTAAATTTGACCACATGAAGTAATATGGAAACCAATATAATATCACAATGTGTGGAACTGATCACATGACTAACTGGATCAACTGTATGAATAATTGATTGACTTTGATGTAATTCTCACAAACTCATCATGTGGACATATGTGAATGTATAGTAGATGTATATGGACATCAGTAACTTGATAAAGTATTGGAGTTACAACACATGATGACTGGTCAGTTGTAAGATGAAATCAAGTGATCGTATGATCAAGTTGGAATTTTTTAAAAGTTTTTAATTGATTATACATTGACTTCAAGTGACCACAAATTGAAGTAAAATGACTGCATGCAAAAAGTATTGACCACGTGACCATTCAAAGGAATCTATGAGAGTTTCTTCCTAAGAATTTATATCATCAAGATGATGTGGTGGACAAAAATAAACTGTGTATAATTGGAATTATATATAAATAATATATTCTAATGACCATATTTGAAGATTTAAATAGAAATTCAGAGAATTTGATAATTCTAGATTTTATTCTAAATACAAGGATCCTTTAATGATTATTCTTCAATGGATATTTGGAGTAATAATTTATCTATTTAAATAGAGAAAAATGTCATGGAGAAAAATTTGAAAATTGATTACAAAAAATATTACACACATGATATTACTCTATTTTAAAAATCTATTGTGATATGTTTCTTATTATTCATTATTAATATATCTGAGGGATCATATCCAATCATTTAATCCACTCTTATAACTAAAGGAATGATCTGGGAAGAGAAAAGAACCTTTCTAATCAATCGAAACATGATCAGTTTCAAAGCTACATCAAACATCACCCCCCTATATTTTACATTACTTTTGAGATGTTCTTAGTTTATTTTGTTTATCTATTGATAACAAACTACTAAAAAATTGAAGATTACTATTCATTAACTTTTTATCCCCATGAAAAACTGTGGAAGATGATGTGCGATAGCATAGAAACCATGTGTGTTGTTGTAGTTTTTATACACGATATTGGTTTTATACTATCTTATTTATCTTATTAATTTTACTTAGCAGTGGGTTACTATCATGTAAAGAAGAAAAGGTCTCAGTTTGATATTGAAACTCTTTTTTTATTTCCTCTATGTGTTAATTATGTTTTTCGTACTTTGTTTTAAAATTTTATTACATTGAAAATATATTTTTCAAATATATTCATGATAACATTTTACAATTCACATTAGAAAAATGATAATTTTATAGCTTACTTTTACTAGTGGTATATCTAATATTTTATGTGATATGGTTAATCTTGAATGATTAAGACAATATCTATTTATTCTTACTATGTTTTTATCATTCCCTTGATAATTATTTCAAAAAATAAAATTATTTATACCCACTATCTTAATTAACTAGGTGCATTATAAATTGTAGGATTTGGTTTGAATATTTGTTTTAACAAATTTTGTTATTGGTTTCTCAACATACTCCCCAGTTGAGAACTCTACTCTAACAGACAAACATGATCCCTAACTTTCCTCTTCTTTTGATATTCAAAAGTAGCATAACAATGTTCGATACAAATGGTGGACAATTTATTTTTAGTCAAAGTTATCATAGGTGTCATGACCAGAAACAATTGGTCTTAAACCCTCTATAACAACCTATGAGACGAAATAAACATCAATCCTATTTGATATTATTGAGGTATTTCTAAGAAAAAATCTATTCAATACTTAAATTATCAAAAAAATAATCCCTAATAATATATTCTATAGCCTATTAAATACACCTCAAAAGCCAAACACTGACACATAAATAACTTCCTAAACAACTAATCATGCCTAAGTACCTTGAAAATGGCTTACAAGTGATCTGTATGATCCTCCCCAGACTTTTCATACATGAGGATGTCATTAATGAAAACAACCAAAAACCAGTATAGGAACTAGAAAACATAGAGTTTGTTATTTCCACGAACATGGATACATTCATAACAACAAAATTAATTACCAAACACCTGTAGTTCCCATAATAACACAAGAAGGTAGTCTTGAAAATATCACTATCTTTCACATACAACAGTTAATTACTAGGATAAAAATTGATATTCAAGAACCAACTAGTTCAATTAAACTATTCAGACATATCATTAATCAATGAAGGGGGGTAATGGTTCTTCACTACTGCCTAATAAAAGTGAGAATAGTCAGTAACTAGTCATTGGATTCCATTATCATTCTTTATGAACAAGAATGAGGATCCACAATGAACCAAACTAGATTAAATGAAACCCTTCTATAGAAGGTCATCAATCTGAATTCATAGCTATTTCACCCTATAAGGAACCATCCAATATAGATATGTCAAAATCAGAGAGTCACCAAATTTCAATTTTATCCAAAAATCAATTTAATGTTTTATCTAACAATAAGAGTGTAAAAAGCAGAAAATTTAATAAAATGAGATGAGGGTAACTAAAGCCATATCCCTATTATATGAAACATTAATAGACCAAGAAAACGAGAAAATTTCCTCATAGATCTACTCTTCTTGAAGTCTTATTAACTTCCTTCTCATGATGATCTGTAAATAACCTACATCCTCTCAATAACCAATTCTTTCATTGACACATCAATGACCATTGAAAATAAGAATGGGAAGACTCGGTTCTAGATCACCAGAAAAAACTTCTCCTCAAAATTCATCACTAAAAACTCTTTATCGAAGAATGGGTCTTTTCCTCGAACAATTCATATAATTTAACCCATGAAAATCTTGATTCCTCATAGTAATTGAGGAATAAAACCAACTACCACCGAGCAACTCCTCATAACATACTAGAAACCAATAAAATAAAGTAATCCATCATAGAACATAATACCCTAAAAACAAACTCCAACTCCACTATCCACGCATCAGTATCATGATAACAAATAAATCTTTCATACTTCTATAATCCCTAATTCTGAAACTCATATAACGTATTCTTCTAGGATCAATCCTCATCAACCTAAACTTTCCAGAAACTTGTTGGATCATCCTAATGTATATCATCAGTAGAGGTCTGATAAAGAAATCGACTGGGATCTATCCCTAAAAAAATATTATTGATTTTCAAAACCAATAATATGAATTCCTTAATATTTAATTAAGATGCATTATAATTCCCATAATCTACCCAATTTAATAATAAGTATAAATGATTTTTATTTATTATTCTTACCTAGGTCTCTACATTTCATGTAGGATCACCTCTCCAAGTATATTTATTAAAATCTTGGTACTTTCATTAGATCATAGGGTTCCTTGAACACCAATGTACTAGATGGCCTCCTTTACTTATATAACATACCAAGTTCAACTGATATTATTTACCTCTCAACCCATGAAATATCTTCCAATTCATATCCCGAACCGCTATAATATCTCCTATCCAAAATCTCTAATACTACTTTTCCATGATTTTTTTCAAAGGTACCCCTATTAGTCTAATATTGAAGGCAAGGGTAAAGCCTAATGATTTCCTCTAATATACCATGGATTGATATCTACTATCAAGGTTATTTAACACACAAATATGGGAGGAATTGTACAAAAAAATACAAAGAAATGATAAATAATATTATAATAAACTTCATAAAAAAAATAAACAAATCCTAATGCATGAAATTTCATGATAATTTTGACTAAAAAAGGAAATTCCATGAGTAACCCCTATGACAATGGCTCAAAAAAACCAACAAATCTTGAAAACCCACTAGAATCTATAAATTATCAACTGAATCACAAATCCGCGCCTTAAACATGATATATATATATATGTGTGTGTGTGTGTTTGTGTGTGTGGGTGAGAATATAAGTATACCCAGTAGGATCCTACCTAAAACCATTCATTAAAATGATGAAGATTAATATTAAATATCTAATGAAAACATAATTAAATAAACTCATTAAATAAATTATCTAATCTATGTTCTCAACCTCACTAAGTATCACTCCCCATATATTGCATCGAAGTAGGTACCATAGCATTGGAAACATATATGGGGAAGGGTACCACACATCCACCTTCCCACTAAACAGTAACCATAAACCCCAACGTTACACATTTTGGTGCTCCCATCCCCTCTATAAGTCATACTACACATCTCAGTTAGCACATCACACCACATCAATATAATAAAATATAAAACTTTACATCATAGCCACATCATTATTACATCCTCAATGTCACATAGTAACACCAAGAGCCATTACAACCTATTTAAATACACAATTTACCTTAATTCATTATAGACCATGTATATATACACATGTGAAAACTATAAGCAATTATATCCTAGACACAGTTATACACTATGACAATAATCCTTCACAACACACATATACATGTATATAAAAAGTGTCAGCCACAATAGCCCATATGAATAGAAATCTAATAATAATAATCTATTATAGCTCAATAATTGACACGTATTGTAATGACCCGTCCTCGGGACCAGTGCCATGACTACCCCAATCCCACCTTCCATAGGCCAGGGGATGGCGACAAGCACCAAAGGCGTAATTATTTATAAAAAAATCAATGGCATTGCCTTTAGAAAGTAAAAAAAACAATAGAGTACGCAACTGGAAGTAAACACTAAGTAAAACTTAATACAAAATAATGTGCTGAAAGGAAAGGTGTTGGAAATACAAGCCCAATAGTAAAGTACAATACAACTAAAAATCTAGTACAACTCTAGTAAAGTAAACCAGCAACTACTGAGTCGTCCTCCAGGAATCCCACCTGAAGGGTGGGTACAGATGGCCTCCTCAGTGCCCAGGTCCATCTGTCGGCTCCGTGTATGTCCCGCTAAGTGGTCCACCTCCGGGTGCCATCCAGATCTACAATAATCTACCTCAATCAATGTTTTCCGTAGTCTGCAACCAACACTACGAAGTGTGGGCGTTTCCTGTGCAGGGGTGAGTATAACGA